>JANZLQ010000095.1:17615112-17631482 GCA_026212715.1 Elanus axillaris | reverse complement strand
TGGGCACTGCAGCTCCAGTGGCTGCGCAGCTGAGGCGGATCCAGCCACTCATCCTGCTGGAAACCAACCCAGCCCAAAGGAGAGATTTCTCTCTAGCCAGGCCAGTTCCCTGATCAGGCCAAAGCATGGGAGGGGGAGGGCTTGTGCCGGCATCACAGAGGGGAGGAGGAGGGGGCCAGGGTCTCGGGGGAGGACAGGACTGCCTCAGCTTACGCTGACTGATGGTCTCTCCCCAGCCACTCTCTTTTAGCACCCAAAGGGCTGATAATACATTTTCATACTTTCCCAAACTTGAACTTTTGGGAATCCCCACTGTCATTCCAACAAAAGGTTTTGCTAATTTAATGCAGACTGAGCATGTAGGTAAAGAGATGTTATGGGTGGAAACAGGTAGTGGGGGTAACAGAAACAAAACTGTGTTTACATGGGCAAGATGTATCTGTACCTGGGTAGTTCCGAGTCAATTAAAATGCTTTCTTTTGAAATAAGTAGCGGGAGCATTGAATTCAGTGTGAGGTTCAACATTGACTTCAGCAGGAGATGGATCTGAGCGATTGATCCTGTGGAACAATAGGTAGAAGTCGAAGCTGGGGGGAGTTTTATGCAGTTCTGCAGCCATAGAATTTACCACATAATCCACCAACTCCTATAAAATAGCAGGAGAAATAGCAGGCTTTCATTTTCATGAAGTAAAATTTGGTTTGTGATTTGCCTGATTTTCACCGCTAGACTTCTAAACCAAAAACCCTTTCTGAATAAGTAAACAATGCGCAAGAACAATACACCCTTGTGGAGCATTAATCCTGAAGTCTAATAACGGCAGTGCAGAGCCGCTCAGTGGGGACTATAGTTTGTCAGTGTGCTTAGCCTTCATTATCAGAGATTTTCAGCTGCAGATACCAAGGTGGGAAGCTGAAGGGTGACCGATGCTTGCTGTCAGCGTTTGCTGGTTTACAGATCTCCTCTGTTGTTACTGACATCAGGGAAGGAAGTTGTGGCCATTCTCCAGCCCCAAATTCTCACTGCTTCCCATGCCAGACTGGGTTTCTAAAATCCTAGCACGCTGCCAGCAAGATCTCCAAACTCCCTGGCTTGTCCAGCGTAGGTATGATAAGCTAAAAAAAACTTTCAAAGTGTGACAAGTTCCTAACCAGGGATATGATGTGGTCATCCCAAAGCAGTGATTCCCACAAAGCAGGATTTGCCTTTAGGCCCAGCTGGCTGCAGAGCACAGGAGGCCTTAGTAACAGCACTGCGATGCTCTTGCAGCATGCAGCAGGGCTTAAATGGTAAAGGGAGAACGAGGAGAACTTCCTTTCCCCTTCTGTCCTCTCCCCAGATGTACGGTGTTAGGTTACTTAATTAATTTTAACAAGGGAATGACATTCCCCCTCCATTTGTGCCTTGTCTTGAAAGGATGCAATGTACAAATATCAGTTTCAGCACATGATCCCCCGCCAAAAAGAATGCTGGGCCAGATCCTGCCAAAATCAGTAGTAAAATCTCTTCCTAGAAGGAATTGGGATTGGTCTTTGGAAAGAAGTAGCGCAGTTCTGGAGAACTCTAATTAATCTTTGAGGTACTCGGTGTCTGCAAAGTTGTTCTTAGAAACTAAGATCTGGGCACCTTTGCTTGGAGGTGCTATTTATATCTTTGTATGCCTCTGCGTGTAATAAAAGCTAGCATAAAAACATATCATTAGAGCAGCTTCTAATTGGAATGGCAAGAATTAGGAGAGGAGGATAACAGCCAAAGGAAAAAACGCGCAGGGACAAAAGCAAAGTGCTCTGTAGTACACCACAAAAAGAATGCTGGTGCTGGAGTAAACTCTTACACTGAAGTGGCTACTTAAAAACTGATGGCCAAACAAAGGACAATTGAGGTGGGTAAATGAAATGAGACCTTGCAGGCTACAACATACCAAAATAAAAAATCCTCTGCAAACTGTACTGCCTTTCCGGGAGAATGAGGGGGCTGATAAGTTTATTTACACTTTTAAAAAGCACTGCCAATCCCAATTTATCAGTTACTGTCTTGTGACAATTTATTCATTGTTCACCGTTAGAAGCTAGAAGTTACATAGGAAGCATGATTGGTGATAGCTTCTCTATTTCAATATGGTATAATAGAGATAACACAGTGCCCAAAAGCTCTACAGCCGCCTTTTTGTCTGCTTTGTCTCTTTTCATTACTCTATCAGAATCTTCATTTAATATAATCCAAAAAAGCAAGGTAATTGCTTCACTTATCAGTTATCATCGCACTCGCATACTTATCATGTCAAAATTATTTATGTGGATGGCCAGGTTGATCTTGCAGCATTTAGAAGCTTAAAATTTGAATAACTGTTCTGCCAGTTAGGTTATCAAAATTGCAGCATAAGCAATGAATTTCTTCTTTCTGGACCTTCGAGGGAGAATAGGGAGCATCTCATTGCAGGACTAGTATACCCGTGGCTGAACACCGCTCTAAGGAGACTTACAGCAATTCTGTAGCCTGGCACGCTGAGTGCTGGTGACAGGCTTTATTTGCTAGATGAACAGTAAATACAAATGGCATGATATAAATAGAGACAATAGAGAGAGACATAAAGGGCCATTGTCAAGGTTGTCATAGGTCCCAAATTAAAATGGTAATTTACAGACCCGTGAAACTCTTTCTTGGTTTGCCCCTTCTTTTGAAACATGTTTCATAGCTCTTTTTCTATATCATTTTTATTTCTTTATGATTGTGGTAGATGGTAACTCACCTGTTTGAAAACCCCAGAGGCTGAAATAAAACAAAGCATGCAAGTTCGGAAAGTCATTTTAACAACTCTTTGTTTAATAGAAAAGAAATTCCTTCAGCCAAGCTCTTGGACACCTTCACAAAGGGTAACAGAGAAAAACCTATCATAAACAGATACAAATAATATAAAAAGGAATATGCGAGAATTTGTCTAGCGCAGGTGGTGGATTCGTGGCATTGCTGTCCTTTCATTACATTGCTCACACAGCCAGCAACCTCTTCACAATAGCCCCTCACAAGCCCACTGCAGACCACTGGGCATTTTGACACGAATGACTTCTCTGAAAATTTGTTATTGAAAGTGGTTTCCACCATTTGTCATTCTCCTAATCATGACTGTCCCAAAGGTTTTGACTTTTCAGTAAGTGCGCAGAATAAATCCCAAGGGACTGAGGAGGCCAGTCACCCACCCTGGAGACTGCAAACTGGCCCATCACAAGAGGTTCAAATGGAAGAGATCCTGAGCAATCCACAACACGCAGAGTAGTACCTGGGTGAAAATTGGTTTGCATCTCTGAGAAAAAGAGGGGAAGGGGGGATTTTAACATTAGAGAAGTCGCTCTCCATTTATAGATCCTTTGCATACAGAGAATGGCTAAAGTTGATGAGTTTTTAATTACGTTTTCTAACCTGTGTGTTCCCAGACTGGTTTTGCTGCCTTGCTTCTTACACAGTAGCAACAGTGGCAGGTCGTGCTACTGGCATTAGCCAACCATGGCACCGTGAAGAAGGAGAGGGACAAAGACCTTTTAGCTCTGCATCAAGCCTCGCACCCCTTTCAGCTGGCCTGTGTGTCACAGTTTGGGCATCTGTATTCTAGACAACCTGTTTGTCATATTCCTCAGTTTTTAGGAAAGTGATTGGATCTATCAAGAGACTATAGGTGTCCCAGCACATGAACGAGCTCCTGAGTCACAGACAGAAAAGACAAATGCAGCTCTTTGGTGGCGATTGCTGTGATTTTTTGGCTGGGTATGAAACAATTCTCTATCACAACTCCCTTTGGCAATAATTACTACAGCTTCTGAGGCTTAGTAAGTCTTGGGTAAAAGTCACAGCAGAGAAAAGGGCAGAGTTGGAAATCTAAATAGTAATTTCTCAATAGGTTGAAATATCAAAATTATGTGGGCTAAACAGAGATCCTGTGCCCAGCTCAGCACTCAGGGTAGTTTTATGGCTTGTATTTCAGGGCCTCAGTGATGTTTTGACCCAGCTAGTTTGTGTTGGTGGACTTCTGTGCATTTTACTTACCATACACCTTAACAGCAGGCTTCCTATTCAACACTCATCTCATGTAAGGATTACTCACCCAATTAGTGGCAAACAGCAGAGAGTAATGTTTGTGATTTTTTTTTCCAATCTCTGTTCCCCGGGGGGTTCTGAAATATATTTTATAAGTGTATCCAGGCAGTCATTATCCAGATCGTGTTATGGGTTTTGTAACTTCACAATGTATTTGATTGAAACATCGTAACTCTTTCCAGGACAAAGGCTTGTAACGTTACAGATGCAGGGAACAGGGAGGTCAGCAGTTGACAGCTGGTGGTTGGAGACACACCATCACAATATTCCCCAAGTTATTACAAAAATATTTAACAGAGCAACGATGGAAGAAAGTAAAAAACCTAGTAAACATTAAAAGTAAACATAATTGTTGCAAATTTAATTAAATTCTCTGCTGTCTTTGATGTGATGGCTGATCTGTAAGTCCTGCAATTTCTTTGCTTCAGTATCAGCATTTCCTCAGTCTAAACCTTTTTGAGACAGTAGCGTTTTATCTCAATTATTGCTTTTCTCCATCGGTCTTTACATATAATCTCATTTGCCTTTATGGATACTGTAACCCTTCTGAACAGCTTTTAACCTTTTTAAAAATCGCCTTGACCTGACGGTGCCCAAAGTTTTTTCTTCTTCCTCCTCTGATTTTTTTAATGCAAGATTGAATAATAGAAATTGGTCAGATGAGTGATTTCCTATCCAGAGACCTGCATGTACAGCTTAGGATGGTAGAGCAGAATTTTTGTTTGAATAATAAAAATAAAAAAAATTAAAATACCTCTCTCTAGCTTTCTGCTAGCAAAGAACCTTCAGCTCTGACCTCCATTTCAGTGGCAGCGTTGCAGCCTGTGCCACCACAATATTAGCTTTATCTTTTCAAAGGAAAAAGAAAAAAGCTTTCTTTGTACAGTAGCACATTAGCTTCAAAGAGCACTTACCTCAAGAGTCCAGCTCATCCTTCTGGTAAATTTAAGAAATCCTCAGCTTAAGATTGTCTGTTTCAATCATCGATAATGTAGATAACTTTGCGTCTAAATGTTACAAAGCAAGCTTTATGTCTGCTTTGTCTTTTCTCCCCACCCTCTCAGGTTTATTTTCTCATTTAGTATCTAACGAAGATGCAGGCTAATGGAGGAACGATACATGGGTCCAACTAGCCCTCCTGGAATTTGACTGTACATGTAGAAAGTTGCAGTTCACCCCGGTTTGGTGGCTGTGTGCATCTCAGACGGTGGGGTGGGGGGTGGATGTCTCGGGCGCAGTACAGCGCCTGCAGAGTCGGTGGTGCACTCTTTGGATCACCAGCCTGGCTGAGCGAGTTCAGTGCCGTAGCGGCCGTAGCCACGGTCCCTGCTTCTGCCTGCCCTGGGTCGGCTGGCGTTCCCTCCACTTGCTTACACGGGAGAAAGGTACATATGTTTTCTGAACCAGCTGGCAGCGTGCGCGGCGAGCGGTAGCACCCTGGAAGGCTTTTTCCCCAGTGAAACCAGCCATCTCCGCTGCCAGTCTGCGCTAAGTGTGGCAGCTCAACGGCGTAAGGGTTTTCTGGCACCCTCCCTTGAGCTGTCATTGCAACAAGCATCCTCTCCTCCTCTTCCCTTCCCACGTACCCACGCGGTTTGAGCATCAGCATCCAGAAACTCGCTTTCCATTGTGATTACAATTACCCATCCCAAGCAGCGATGCTTAAAATTGAACTGTGGTTCATGAGAGCAAAAGGCTCTACCTGTGAGCACCCTAATGTGTTAAACAACCATGCCAGGTAGCATTACATGTATCTAGCAGCAGCTACTTAAAAAGACCATCTGCCAAAAGAGGTTGGTTTCCTCTTTTAAGTTCTCGTACTTGTAGTTTCAAGGGAAAACAGTGAGTTTAAGAAGTTGATGATGAGGTTCAACTACATGTCCCTAGACCCAGGCAGTAGCATTATTGCTCAAAATAGAGCATGTTTAATAGAAAGCAGTGAAAGACTAGCTGCAGTGATCTTGCCCTGGGTGAACACACGCAGACACGTGTATAGCTGAGGATTTACATGGAAATGTCTTTATGCTGTTTGTGAATTATTTCACTTGAATTATGGTTGCCTTGAATGATATATGTTTTGAGAGTATAACATTGCAAAAGTAAACTTGAACAAAAAGGGATATTTATTCTTCAGATTTAAAATTAATTTCCTGTATTTTTCTGGGTTTTTATCCTATCTAAGCTGTAACCTTATGAGAAGAAAAATGAGAAACTATTTCTTTACACTGAGGCCGGTATCAGATGAAATATAAATGTAATGGTTTCTGTAAATGTTAACCCACTGCAACACTGTATCCCAGAACTAAAGATCTGCAGACTGTTTTAGGTTAAGTTACTGCTCCTCTCCATGTTAGGTAATCCGATGTCATTTAAGTAAAATAAATTGGAACTACTCAAGGAATAAAAAGAGGTGAAAGTGCAGAATCTGGTTTGGATAAAAGTTTAATTCTTCAGTTCCAAGTGACATAGCCCTTACAGGAAGCAGAGCAAACTCAGACAGGAGTGGCCAAGTAATGAAGATGGATGCATCTTGTTATCAGCAAGCCATTTACTAGGGCTTGATGTAACCTTAAACATTGCAGATAGCTCAATGGCACTTGCCACTAAGCCTCTAATTAATGAATAGCAGGCCCTAAATTAACAATGTGCATTTACAGATGAATTCTGGGCACTCATTAAACGATGTTCAAATATCAAGCAGTAACTGTTAGGTTTATTCCTTCTGGATTACTGTATACAGTGTTTGTTTGCTGGGAGTTTTCACAGGAGGTTTTGTGTGCTCAACTGCTGTGAGCCCAGGTGCACTTCAGGAAAGGGTATAGTTCACCCGAGGAGGGCAAGACGGAGTAGCTGTAAACCAGGCATTGTAACACCTGTGCAGCAATTTAAGGAGGATTAGAATGATCCTCTATTCAGCCTTAACTGCAGCGGGGAAAAGGGCTCGATTGCTTGGAGCCAGTTCTCAAACCTTCATTTTATATTACCCTCCGTCGCAATAGCCACACTGGTGCCG
The DNA here is from genome assembly GCA_026212715.1 of Elanus axillaris. NCBI lineage: Eukaryota > Metazoa > Chordata > Aves > Accipitriformes > Accipitridae > Elanus > Elanus axillaris. Next base: position 17,624,380 of record JANZLQ010000095.1, on the reverse strand, counting down.
CCCAGGGCGACACGGGACAGCACCCGGGAGGGTGCCGTGGTGGGATGTTGTTTAGTAAATGACCAGTTCCTCCACAGCTCACATGAGAGTATTGCTGTGGAAGTGGTCTTGCACCCAGCGTCCCAGCTCCTTGGTCAAGGAGACAAAGAGATAAGGAGCTCAGGACGAAATCTGCACCTTAACCTATACGTGCCAATCAAATGGTATTTTAGAATAATAATAGCGCTAATTATTTAGATGGTCCCGCTGCACAGGTTGTGCTTTAGGAGAAACAACAGTGCAGCTATAAGAAATGTAGCGAAGCATGTTGCCACATCTGCTAAGTCATATCTGTATCACATCAGAAGAAGTTTAAATCACCTACTGTGCTGAACTATAATGCAAGCGAGAGAGAATGAGCCTTTCAGAAATATTGGTGTAAACTGGGATTGAGGTCAAACGGGCAAAGCTGATTTAAGCGAAGTCAGAATTGAATCCAAGGTCCCTGAAAAATTAGACAGACTGTTCTCTGTAAGTAGAAAGATAACTATGATTTTCTGGGAACAGATCCTTTCAGACCAGTAACTTCAGTATTCAGCAACGGGAGGTTTTCTGCGCTATGAATGTTCTCGTTAATGTGCCATCCAGCTACTACTGCATGATAAGTTCAGCGATACTATCTGTGGGGGAAAGAAAAAAAAAAAAAAGCGGGGCTAGAGAATAAAGGGTGCTTTTCTGAAAGGCATCCTGCACATCATCTTATCCCAGGACTGCTCCCCATGTCAGAAAAGTTTTAATGCAATACCAGTCTGCTGTGATGTAAAAGTACTAATATGATTGGCATTCCTGTAGCATTACATACAGAAGAGAAACATCCGCTCCGAGCAGAGCTCACTGCGCCTGCAAACATTTGGGGTTTGTGCACAGGCTGTGTAAGCAGGATCCCATGCACATTCCACATAATCCAGTGCCATGCATCCAGTTCCATTTATGGGCAAAATGAAACACAGGCTCTTCTTTCTATGGATCGTTCCCACATCGGCCTTTTCAAAGTTTAATGTGGACGAATTTAGGAAAGGGGCACTCCCATAGCTTCATGCAAGCTGTTCAAAATCAACATGTTAGAGAACTAAAATTTTAAAAAAGGCAAGCACAAATTTTTACTTACTGGAAGAGTATTCTGTAGAAAAGATAACTGGGCTGGCATTTTGTCACCTGGATTTGCCTTTGTGATTTGTCGCTGGAAGATGGGAAAAGCGACTATCTCGTGCACTTTTCCCAGCTTCTTTTCCCTGTAGAGGACTAAATGCATACTATACCGTACATGTGCAAGGTGATGCTGTTGTAGTACCCGAGAGTTGCTTTCTTTTATCTTTGAATAAAAAACTTTATTCGAATGAGAAAACTGTATTATCTCTCATGAAGAGAAAGCTCTTCCTCCCTCTCTTTTTGTCACTTCCTTACAGAATTATCTCTGAAGCTTTCCCTAGCATCCTCTCTCTTTCTCTGCAACTGTTTGGAAAAAAAGGAATCCATAAATTGGCAACAGGTATTCTTAGTTACCGGTAGATAAGCTGACAGCAACTATAGCTTTCCTGTGCTGTGAAATGCCAGAAAAATGCGGTGGAATTTATTTAGTAGGATGGCTCTTTTTTGGATCATTACTGCTTACTAATAACAGTACGAGCATCTTGTGGTCTGCATGTAGTTTGAAAACAATGTGTAAAATCACAGTAGAAATGTTAGAGTGCGTTTCTTACGGTCCCGAATATTCATCCCTCTTACTTCTCCCATACATGCACTACAGTGTTATTTGGCAGCGTTCAAACAATAGTTTGTATTTCTAGAACTGTCCTTACTCCCCTTTTCCAGTCACAGGAGCCAAGAACTGCAGCAGGGTTTGTAGAGGCACACATTAATTTCAGTTTAGTCCTGCAAGCTACATTCCTTTCCAAACATGTTTTAACCTGACATCATGTTCTTCCTCAAACTTCTCACAAATAAAGATGTGATTCATATAAACTTCCACTCTCCCTAAGCTCTGCCAACTCTTCATTTGCTTTTGGCAGACTTTGTGGGCACTTCTGATCCTAGACAGGAATGACAACCTCAGCATCTTCCCCGTGCTGTACCACCGGCAGCGTGGCAGTGTCAGGGGCTGCAGACCACAGTAAGTAGTACCCTTTCTGAGCAGCACGCGTGCCTCGGAGATCGTGGCACGGGTTGTTCCGTGATCAGCAATGCCTCTGTGCAGTGCAGGTGGTGCAGGGGGCTCCCAAAGCTGGCACGGTTCATCGTGGGCCAGGAGAAGGAAGGGGGATGGCTTTTTTTCTGGCAAAGAGCTGGCCCACCCTGCCTGCTGCCACAGACCACCTGTGGGAGGAGTGAAGGGGCTCTGTTTTCTCCATGTCAGACTTTTTACCTGGTTTCCTTGGGCATCTACATCCTTTGGCAATTGGTTGATTTTGAGAATGGATTTACATTCCTTAATGCAATGAGCTATGTGTTCTGCTTGAAAGAACAGTCATTACTACCCCTGCCGCTTCCCTCAGTAAAGAGAAAGGAGTTGAAAGTCACTGTCAGGTTTATTCCTTGTTGGGCTTCTCACTGAGCCATACTGTGCCATACTTTTTGGTTCAGAGCCAGGGGAACGGGCCCGTCCCATGGGATTAATGCAAGATTTTCTGTTGCTTTGCCTTGGAGTTGTCACAAGTCCCTAAGTGAAAAGCTGTCAGATCTCCCAAAAAAGCATTCGTGCCTTCTCTATGGACACATAAATGCCACTAAACAAGATACAAAGCAGAGCCTGAAGGTCAGGTGGAGGTATTAAGTGAGGCGGAGCTAGCCACCAATGACATGACACCTTTTTGCTCCCAAAGGCATGGCAAAAAACAACCCAAAGGCCTAAAATCTGCTTTGGCATATTTTCAAGTATAAAGATCACAATAAATTATCTACAAAACAAGCAAAAGAAGTGATGGAATCCACAGAAATAAAGAGATCCCAAAGCTCTGGAAGGATAAGATCACTGAGTGAACCAAGACAGAAAAAGAGAAAAGGAATCGAAACGAAAACAAAAAAGAAGGTGAACAAAAGTGAAAAGGGCTGAGTGGTAGGTGCACCTTACAGAAGCTCTTCCGTCCTTGGAAGCAGTATATCATTTACTGTAGCACAACCATGATATCCATTTATCATAAAACCAATATGGGGTATCATGCAGACCATCTGTGAGTCTTTCCAAGGGTGAAACAGACAGTATAAATTGTCTCCAAGTGTCAAGGCAGAGGGGCCACGACTCTTGCAATGCAGCAGAGCAGCCCCCCGGCCAGCAAGATGCAGGATGTGCTTAAGCCAGTTTAATTCCTTTGAACAATGAAGTACAAATGCATGTAGCTAGGAGCCATCCCAGGTCCAGATTAGCCACTCTGTAGAAATTCTCTGTAAAAATTCTGGGCAGAAATTACGGTGTTTGTAGCAAACCCAAAAATGATGTGGAGAAATGCACAAATTAAGGTCTTTAAAATAACGCTGGGCTAATACCAGAACTCTAAAGAATGTGGAGGAGGTTGTCTTCTGAATTCTGGGTTGGAGTGACAGTGATGTTACACCTGTTTACATCAGCTGAGGGTATAACCTAAGCTGGTTCTCATACATTTTTTCTTTATTGCGGTTTACAGTCAACCTTGGAAGCCCATGAGTGAAACCTGCTTCCTTATATATGTTATTTTTTCTCTATCAAACACACTCCCTGGCATGTTGCTGTAGAACCGTTTCTGTATACTAGGCTCCAGGCACTGCACTTCTTTAAAACTTATATAAACCATTAAAAAGGGAGACTCTTGTCCCAAGGGGTTGGTAACAGGACATAGGAGGCCTTACCTCTCTGATTCTTTCCTAAGGCCGGTCAGGTTTAGGCTACAGTACTGGTCCAAATCCAGTTGAGATCAGTAGTGAGATTACAATTGGGCCATGAGTAATTTAGTAGTTCGTCTGTCTGAAAGAGCGTCTCTGTGGGCTGATCACATTGCCTTGTGTCTTTTTGCCATTCACATTTGTTTAGCCAAATCTCTTCTAAGAAATGTTAATCCATCACATTATCGGATTGCTCAGCCACTGGCCAGGTAACTTGGGTACAATTGGGTCCTTTGCCAGACTGGATAAAACCCTACGTGTGTGTCTCATTTGGAAATGTGCTCTGTAGGAATTATGATTAGTACAGATGTTGCCTCTTAATTTGTGAGAGCACCATGTCAGCAAATTTGTTTAAAATGTAAAATAGTCCATATATTTACACTGGATGTTCTATGTTAAACCCAACGAGTGAGGCCAAAACCATCCCAATTACCTGCCCTTGGCCCAGTAGTCGGTATAAAAGGCAATAATGATTTGACTCAAATTCTCTATTTTATTTTTTTTACGTGGTAACTAAAGATCAAATAGCAGCCCCCAGATACAGAAGTGGAGATGGGGAACATGTGGAGATGCCATGAGGGATCCGCCAGTCCTCTCTGCCCTTCTTCCCCCCCGCCCCCGGCAGTGCAGGCTGGACTCTGTCCTGCGTCGAATGCAGCCTCAGCTCTGTGCCACGGTGCTTTCTGATGGAAAGTCACCACGGGTGGCCCGTGGAGACGGGGGCCAACGTGAGCACTGGGGAGAGCCTTCCTATCCCCAAACCTCTTTACCGCATCTAATTAATCAGGCAGGCTGGATCAGATGCATATCTATCTAATGTATTGCATTGCATCTACCTCATTTCAATCCTGATTAGATCTCTAGCACAGGGAGGAAAGCTATAAACGTAAAGACAAAAATCGTCACCCATCTTTATTCTGGTCAGCGCCTAGAATCCCACAGCTGAATACTGTGAAAGTCCTACTAATCTTTTCTTTAATACTGGCTGCCTCCTGAGAGTACTCAGAGGCTCAAGGCCTCTCTTTCAGACCCTTTTTCAGGACTTGGGGCTATGGAAATGGTTTTACTTGGAGGTGGCATCCAGAGCGCCCGAGCTGCCACCTCTGGTGTCGACTGCCGGGAGCCGCCCCTGGGCCTGAAGCCGAGGGCAGCAGAGTGGCACGCGGTTTAGCCACAGCCTTCGTCTGTGCACTTCTGGAGCTAAGTCAGAGTAAGTGCTCATCGGCCCTACCCAGGCACAGGTTCTTTGATGTGCGCACAGAGCGAGTTTCTAATGTTCGTGCCTTCAAACAGGGCCTAAGTTTGCCTAAGAGTAAGCGCTCAGCAGTCTATTTGACAATTCAAACGGAGTTGAAAAGCTGGTTCCCAGCTTCGTTTCTTTTGCTCAGACCAGTAGTTCCATTGTTCTTAGAAAAGAATTGTCTTTCATCACAAATAAACTACAAAATGTTCTTACGGGTAGTAGAACTGGAAAGCAGTTTTCAGATCCAATTGGCATTTGCGTGCTTAGGGCCGGAGGTGGCCATGTTGCTGAAAAATGATGTTGTCTGTGATGCCAACCATATGACAATTAACTCAGCAGAGGAGAGTGTGTGAATCCATTTCCAACCTGTTTTAATAATAGGGTAACAACCAAAATGCTTTCTCCAGTGGTTAAACCAATATTAAATTCGCCTAGAAACTTGTTTACGGGCTTTTCCACTGGGTTTGTCTATTGCCAGTGCCATGAAGGACATCAATTTTCAGTAAGACAACCGCCTCCAGCACTGGGATTGGAAACGCCAATTGTAATTAAAACTTTTTCTTAAGCAAATGCTTTTTGCAGTTTAATTATGGCAAGAAACGCTTCTTGTTTTGTGAACTTCCAGACTGTTGAGCTCAGCAAAACTCTGTTTGGCATTCAGCAGGCGAGTCCCTGTCCTTGCTGATGTCAGTGGTGCGCTTACTACTCCAAACACAACACTGGATATTCAGCCTTAAATAAAATCTGAACAAACTGTACTGCACCCAGGTTAAATGTGCTGTAAACACTGATTATTTGCGACCCCCATTTAGTCCTAACCATGGGTTATGTATATTTTCCCTCTTTGATATTTTTGCAGTAATCACAGTGTGAGTCACACAACCTATCAAAAGTGCAGATATAAACTACAGTCATTTTATATGTTTCTAAACAATGAAAACAGAAAGAGAAAAGTAATCTCACAACAGCTAAATGTTTTCTATTTTACAAAGGCTCTTATTGGTGACATTTCTCCTTGCACTGCTGTTTCTGCAATCACATAGCAACACAGCCCTTGAAATAACTTTTTGGTGCTCAATATATAAGGTACAGCGTTTGGAGAAAATGATTCCACTCAAATGCCACCTGTTTAAATGCTAAATGGCAGCAAAACCAAAAAGAAAAAAAGAATGACAGGCCAGTGGAGGAGGCCGCTCCCCTGTTTGGATGACTGAGTTCCCCTATGCAGCTATTAGTCCTTTTTCTTGAGTTTCAAAGCAAATGACAAGTAAGTGGGTGTTCCAGAGCTAACTTGGTACGGTGCCTGACCATCTCATAGCTTGCCCTCCTACAATCCTTCACAGGATTCAGGCTTGCTAAGACCCTGTTCTGTTCTCTGTTGAGACATGCCTGCAGCCTCCTCAGACTGTTTCTAAATATTGCCATTTCAGCTTTTAAACTATGTGTTTGAGAATCTGCTTCTAGCAGGGCCCAGCTGGACTACTTTTTAGGAAGCATCAATGTATTTTGAGTCAGAAAAGCAATGGAGATGAGACATCTAACATCCAAACACTCTCAAACCCGAAGAATTTTCGGCTCTTCATCTTAACTCTGTGGTTTGGGCTCCCCTTCCTTCAGGACAGCATCTGCATTTTTCTGAGCTGCCCTTTTTCCCAAGTTTTAGGATCTCCCTAAAAGCCACTCTGCTCCATTTTTTCTCGTAAATGCACAATAAATTGAGTGCGGTCCTCCTACTGGAGCAGGAGCCTCTCCTTGCAGTCTTCACCTGTACCGCTTCCGTTTCTCCCAGCCAGCTCATCCCAGTTCTCCCTGGTGCCAGAGCAATGAGGTGGTTAACAGCTCACCTACCAAGTGCTGGCTAGGAGTGAATTTCAGATTTTTGTATCTTAAGGCTTTGCACCTCTGTGTAGAATTCGCGTCCAAGCATGTGTAGGGTTTAACTGCTGGGCATGAAGAGGCCTGAGGAGAGACTGCCACAGGTATTGAATATCTACAGCAGCAACATTCAAGGCAGAGAAGAGTTCTTGTCCAGTCAGGAAATGCAGAGGTGAAGGTTCAGCTTTCTGAGTGATGGAGTTGGCTGTCGTGTTTGCAAGAGCAAAGCAGAAGTGGCCAGTGCCATAATTTCAATGCAAATCCATGTTTATCAAGTTCAGGGTTATTCAGCTCTACAGCCTGCCTGGGGCTCACCTCTAGAGAAGGTCTGAGGCAGGGGGAATATCATTAAGAAGGAGGGATGAGAGGTTCAAAGGGAGATGTTGAGAGACGTGGGGCTGCATATAGTAAGAAACAAGAGAAGGTAGAAAAAGGAATGCAAGAGGTTGTTATTATTTCTTTAACGAGCCAAAGTTCTTTTCAGGATGGTTTACTTTTCTGAGACTTGCGCATTTTGCAGTTGTATTCAAGTGTGGAAAAGGGAGAGCTCCTCCTTTTTCTCTTTTCTGAGTACAACAAATCATTCTCTGTGCTTTCTAAGCTATAAAATTAGCACTAGCAGCTATAATACAAAAGAGCTGCAAAAGAATTTGCAGTCCCAAGCCTTCTGAAGTCTGTAGGGCCTGTCATGGGTAGTCCTTGTAACACAGCCCCGAAGGGAAGCTATTCACCTGACTGATGTTGTCAGCTTTTGGTGAAAGCTTCTTCTATGCTTCCACAGCATGGACTACTAGATTGAGCATCTGGTTGAGACCACCTAGAAATTCTCTCATGCCAACAATTATTTTTGTTCTATGAAATTTCTTGCAGTTTCTCACCACAAGGTTTGTGGCCACCCTAAGTATTAATGGTAGTGAAGTCAGCAGGACATACAGCATGGTCAGATCTCTCTTCCACACCGGCTTTGCCTGTACCAAGATCACAGGAGAATATGGTCATTATGGGATAATTTTGAACAGGTTTTCTATCTAGAAAGGCAGAGAGTAGTCAATGTTCTATGGCTTCAGTGACAAAACCCATTTCTTTACTGTCATGGGTGCATAGGGATATTGAAAGATACAGGTCATCATTTCCCCAAAACAAAACTTTTCTCCGGTGTCACTAGTGTACATCTGAAATAATGACGTGAATTATACCAAGCCAAGTAATGTACAGGTTTCATTGTCATACAAATTAGATGTGTAAGGTTATTAAGACACCAATGCCACTATATTGTGAAATATTTGCATGCCATCTTCCATTCATATCAGCTGTATAGGATGTCAAGTATGTTGCCCTTGCAATAATTTTAGGAGTGTAATATTTTCAAGTTTGGGAAGTTAACAACTTGGGCTTTTTGCTTTGCACGTCGTAACCTTTTATGTTATCATTTGGCGAGATGAGGTGGAGACACAGAGGCGCATAAATTGGAGACCTCAGAGCTGTGATTATGTTATTCCTGACCCTCATCACATCTAACATTACACTATGCAGCACTGATCTCGGGGAAAAAAAACTACCCAGAAGGAGGAGGGGTAACTTGTTCACTTGAGAACAGTTATGTTTTGATAGGTATAAATCAGGACAGTTACGCTGAAGTCAGTGTTACATCACTGAGCATTTGCTTATGAGATCTTCCCAGTGCTCTGTAGATTGAGAATATAGAGAGATCCAAGTTTAATTTTGGCTGGAACACCTTATGCAGCATAAATCGTACAAAGCAGCCCTAAAGGAGAGAGCCCTTCTTAATGAATTCAGACTTACCCTCTTCCTGCAGCCACCAAAAGAGGCATGATGGGTTTTCCTGATTCCCAGCTGCCATAACAACTCTTGAGTCAGAGCGCAACAAGTGACCCAAGTGCAGCTGTATTGGGTTTCTGTGGCAAGGTTTTGGTAGTGGGGGGGTTACAGCAGTGGCTTCTGTGAGAAGCTGCTGGAAGCTTCCCCTGTGTCCAACAGAGCCAGTGCCAGCCGGCTCTGAGACAGACCCGCCGCCAGCCAAGGCCGAGCCAATCAGTGATAGTGGTAACGCCTCTGGGATAACATTTTTAAGAAGGGAAAGAAGTTGGTGAACGAGGAGAAACAGCAGCCAGGGAGTGAGAACAAGTAAGAGAAACAACTCCGCAGACCCCCAGGTCAGTGCAGGAGGAGGAGATGCTCCAGGTGCCGGAGCAGAGATTCCCCTGCAGCCCGTGAGGAAGACCACGGTGAGGCAGGCTG
>JANZLQ010000095.1:17600896-17615012 GCA_026212715.1 Elanus axillaris | reverse complement strand
CCCTGAGGAGGATGAAGCGGCAGAGACAACCTGTGATGAGCTGACCTCAACCCCCATTCCCTGTCCCCCTGTGCCGCGGGGCGGGGATAGGTAGAGAAGCCGGGAGTGAAGTTGTGCCCAGGAAGAAGGGAGGGGTGGAGGCAAGGCGTTGTGAGATCTGGTTTTATTTCTCATTACCCTACTCCATTTTGATTTGTAATAAATTGAGTTAGTTTTCCCCAAGCTGAGTCTGTTTTGCCCTCATGGTCATTAGTGAATGATCTCTCCTGTTCTTATCTCGACCCACGAGCCCTTTGTTATATTTTTTCTCTCCCCTGTCCAGCGAAGGAGGGAGGAGTGATAGAACAGCTTTGGTGGGCACCTGGCGTTCAGCCATGGTCGACCCACCACAGCAGCCCACCAACCACCCGACCTGCCGCAGGGCACGGGCCAGCAGGCAGCCAGGCTCCAGTGAGCACAAAAGCTCCGTAAGGATGGAATTGCCCACACACAGACACCTTCCGGAGCCTCTTCTCCGCTTCTTGTCCATTCCGCCTGATACCACGGCAATCTTTTAACACACAAAATTGTTGTGGCTGTGGTGCTGTCAGCTCAGGATATTTCGGAGGGGCGTTCCTACTCGCGTTACTTTTTCCAAATGCAGGATAGAGCTGTCTGTACTGTGATCTGCCCTGAGGAGTTTGTGAGCAGTGGTAGGCACTCTACAGCACCAGCTATAACAGGGAATGACTTTCCCACACACCAGTATAATTTAAGTCATTAAGCAGATTTCATTCATCTACTTTTTAAAACTAGCCAGGGAATCTGAAAGTTGATGCAGGCACACAAGCGGCCACAGAAGTGGGCCCTTTAAGGCTTTATCTTCAGAGACATGGCATCCTAACTAACCTTCAAGAGAATGAAGATTCACAGTGCCAGTGTCTAATAACTGTATCTCACTCCATTACAGGTATTTCAAGGCCATTCTGTGTAAACAGTGTGCATTGCTTTGTGTCTTAATCTGTAAAACAACCAAATATCTCGCTTGGAGATATATGTTAAGGTTTAATGAATCTCCTGCCATAAAAGTGTTGCTCAAGACTAATGAACAAACAAATGTTTGCTTAAACCCCTTTGTGAAAGTCAAACAAGCTTTCAACAACTATTCATGTATTTATTGTCAGCTGTGAGTCATCACTTAGGTGCCTGGCCCTGTGCTGTTAGCAGCTAATGCCAGTAGTTTCGCAGCATTTCTTCGCCCGTTTCCCTCTTTCCGCTCCCACTTCCAGCACAGTCTCCAGCAAGAACCCGTCTGGAGAGGCTTTCGTCAATGGCAGAACTGGCTCTCCTTCGGCGCAGTTTGGGCTGCAGTGGCAGCTGATCCCTTTGCTGTCTGTGAGGTGAGGGTGCCATTTTGGGGCCCATCTCAGCCCCGTGCTCCACACAGCAGCAGTTTGCTTCAGCACCGCCCTGGGGATCCTGCTCCCCAAGTGAGCACAAGCACAGCCGTCTCCTCTTTTCCCTCTCCCCAGCTTTCCAGGGGAGCTAGCGGGGGGTTCAGTCTCAGTGCTACCCTCTTCCAGCTGTAGCTGTGCCAGCAGCGGGCCTATCTTCCTTCCACCAGCTTGTCACCACTCCTTTGCCAAAAGTTAGCATCTCCTTCCAAGCTGCCAGCTAAGCTGTTTGTGTGGGCACTCCCTAACCTGTCTCAATCACAATGAATTGCTTTACCCTGAAGAATTCAAATCCCCGGGCTTTGCTAACCAGCCCCGTATCTGGGGCAGTGGCCGTTTCAGCAGATGTAGCTGCACCTGGAGGAAGATGGACGGCTCGACCCAACAGCAGCATCTGGAAAATTTCCACAGGATTCGCCTTCCTAGTATGTACTGTGGACTTAGAAGGTGAAATAATAACAGGGACTTATTTCTTGTGCTACTGGGTGGCATTAAAATTGCGTGTCAATGCTTGTTTTATTTTATTCTGCTACTAAACAAGCTGAAGGCTTTAAGGATATTTTTTCTTCTGCTGTGTCAAAGGGGTCTACCCAGGATGGAAAAGAAAATCAATGTTTCAGGGTTGTGTAACTGTGGGGTTTTTTTCTTGTGTTGCTTGTTTCATTATGAGGAAGGAATTAAAAATCCCTCCTAGACAGTACTTAAAATATCAAAGTCATTGTTTAATGCCTTTGAGTCACTGTACAACTAATTCAATTGCACAGTGTAGTGCAGTTTCACGGTATGTGAAACACAGATAGTAGAGAGGAATGATTGGAAAGTTGAATAAACACAGCATTAGTTTGCAAAGTCTGAAACTTTCTGATGACTTCTTTTGCAATGATCCAGCACAACAGCTCATCAGCAGAAGTGAGAGCAGGGACTTGTAAATCCAGAGCCCCTACCTCCTCCGCCTAAGCTAAGCCAGCCGCCTTGGTGCTGGCAGGAGGCCCTTCTCCCTCCAGTGAACCAGCCCCTGGAGGTGAGGTGGGTCAGCACTGGCTGTCAGCAGCTTTTGGGGAGGTAGATGAGGGTCAAAGCTCTGATAATGGCTGTAGCTTCACAGGACCCTTCACCAAAGAATGAACCTCAGGTGGTCAGGGACGAAGGCAGCAGAAGGCTTGGCCACAAGGCGCTCGGGAGGGCTGTGCACGGCCAGCCTGGCCTCCCCTACGCCAAAATTGGTGCTGTGTGGGGCACCCAGTAGCCTACGGGGAGCAGGGGTGCTTGGTGACGGGGCAGGGAGCGCAGCCCGTGGCGCTGTCGGTAAAGGCTGGTTTTGCGGGCGGTCTGATACATCTGACTTCACTCCCAGACCTAAGAGGTGATGATAGAGGAGGACTTCCAAATACACCAGGGGTTAGTAGGGAAAGGTACAGATCCGTCTGCCTTATCCGTGTGAGTCCTGTTGCCGTCGTAAAGGAGGTGATAGTCCCAGATATTTACTGAATTTATCTTTGTACCAGCTTTGCGAGGTAAAGCAGCAACTTTATCCCTATTTTACAGATGAGAGTCTGAGGCACACGGAGGCTTCAGCTGTGCCTCTCCTGTCACTTTAAGGGAGGTAGCAGCAGTGTAGACCTGTCTGGGTTGGCTCTCATTTAGCTAGGTGTGGTAATATTTGGCCCGCAGATCCAAAGTTTCTTCTGATGCAGGCTTTATGAGGGTAGAAACAACCAGACCTGAGGCCCTATCTGCTCTCTGGAAACACCCATTAACCTCCTCATTAGCCTCCCCAAGACCACTGGAGCTACGCTGCCTAAATTAGGCCTTCCCTGCTCCAGCCTCCTTAGCCACATGTAGATCTCCCAGTGAAGATGTCGACAGCGGGGTCCGAGCTAGGTGTTCACATACATGTGAGTGCCAAAGCCCTGAACCAAGCAACCCCCACCTTGCCCTTAAAGCCAAACTGAAAATACATGGTTTGGGCATATCTGTGGTTGGTAAACCACCCTGTGGGAATAAAACACACACCTGATCCAGAATTCCTGCTTTGGTTTCATTTATTCCCACATGAAAACAAACACAAAGAAGTAAGTATCTCGAAGCTGCCACGGTCACCATTCATAAGTTGATGGGTAGTGTTTGCGACTGATTAGTATTGCCACTGAATCGCAGATATTCCCTGTATCAAGTGGCCCTAAACAGTGAATGTCAACATCTTAATGACAACAGCGTTATTGTACGTATTGGCAGTTTGGCAAAGAGAGAAGGCAGGAGTGGGGTTAGTCTTTAATGAACATCCTGAACAGGCACAGATAGGAGAGGAAAAGGAGCAAAAAATGGGAAGGACAAAGAAGCCCACATGTGCTTGTAAAAGTTTCTGACAAGCTAAAAGCCTCAGAAACAAATTTGAGTTTAAAAATGCATTTGAAAAGTTACATACGCACTTTTGTACAGCACAACAATGGTGGAATGCTAATAACATTTAATTTCCCTTGACTTCTAACCTTCTTAACCTGCTGTGCTGCTAGAACAACACTGTAAATCAAAATATGCTGTATTGTATGGTGAACATGTGTATTGAGTCATTCCAGACTGCCTGGTGCTTTTTAAAAACAAAACTCACAATAGTGTTTGTGCTGTTTTTCATTTTTCATAGACCTTTCCCCTCAATCATGCTGCAACTGGTTAGGTTATGTATTAAAAATACAATATAAAAAAGGGAGGGAAGATGTAGGGGTAGACATAATACCACAGAAAGTACAGCACAGATGAATAGGCCAAAATATCCTTGACATTACTTTCCCCTTTGTTCTAAGTGTTCTTCCAATTTCAATAAAAACAAATTGGAATATTGCCTGAGGTCTACTAAATCATTAGTAAATTAAGAATCTGTTTTTAATAACATTTCACTTGTAAATAATGCATTAATTGACTAGCTTGAAAGTTAGCTTGAATGTTAGAAACTCTGGCACTAAATGCGTAATGAAAGAAGTGTGCTGTTTGAGGAGGCTGGATGGTAAATATAACAAATTAAATATGACAGTTGATATTTGTGAAAATGGTGATATAATTAGAGGACACCTGCAGCTGTTTTCCAACCAAAACAACAGAAATTAAACATGTATAAAGTATGTGTGTCATATTTTCTCTTGGCATATTTCTTTTGTTCTCCTTAGGGCTTTTTTGTGGGGGTCTTTCAATTTTTTTCTTACCTTTGGTCAGGTCATATGACTAACCACGCAACAAGTGTCTCTTTGTCCGATGCTACCATTTATTAGATCTATAAGTGAACATTTTGCAGAGTAAAGGCAAAGAACATGAGTCTTAGTTACCGAGAGCTGGAAGTTACTACAGCACATGACACATGCCCGAGCATATTTAACCTTGGGTGTTTGCAAATAGTCAAGAATTACAACAGGACTCTTCCTGTGCAGTTCTCGCCTGCAGGTAGCTCGCTCACGTGTTTCTCCACCCTGGTGTTGATAGTCTTAGTGAAGATTTCTGTGAACTAAAAGGTGATGGGACATGAAGTATAAGCGTTGCAAATGCGTGGCTTTCCTTCTTGGCATGCGTGCAGTTGAAAGAAATCAATGACGTTGCCTTAGCCACCTCACAAGGGGTTTGAACACCAGGTTTCTAATGATAAAGGAAGAACGTGAAGTTGTTGAACAACACAGATCCCCATGTCATGCCACTACTGGGAAATTGTGAAGCATATTGACCGAAGATGGCCAAAAATGATAAATTTTTGAGCTGGAGCCAAAGATTCTGGGTATTTCAGTTCAGGGACTCTGTTCCATCTGTCCTTGCTCCGTTCCAGTTGGTGTGCAAGAGAGCATCCTGCCAAAGGAGATGGGATTTGGACTTGCAAAAGCAGGAGGGTCTAGGCTGACTCTCTTCAGAGTTACGGCAGTAACAAGGCAGTGGAATTACTCTGGTATAGATGAACACAGCCTATATGGTACAGCACTTGGTACTCCCACTTAGAGCCATATGACCATTTTGCCTGGTGTCAGAGTTAAAGGGCATAGAAACTACGCTGTTGGGCTGGGCGTGAAGCACACTGAAGCCAGTACTGCCCCTGTTGCCGTGTCCTCCACCTGAGAAAGGACCGCGGGTTCTCCCAGGGTTGCTTTTGCTAGGCTTTGACATAGAGCAAATTCCCCACAGGGAAAGGAATACCAATACCAGGACAAGGCAAGCAGTGCTCGCCGTGGGACTCGGCTCGCGCTGGGGCTGCTCAACGGGGAGTTTTCTCTATGGCTGAGGCACGTAGAGCAAGATTATGCGGGGAAAGTCCCACCGCAGCACACAACCAGCTGTGGGTACTGTAAATCTTCAGCGTGTCCTTTGTCAGCTGTCAGAAACACAGACACTCGTAAACAAAGGAGATGTTTGAACCAAAATTCACTTAAAATAAACAATGTGGACTTTGATTTGGAATGTGCTAACAGGATAGATATGAGCCATTTAAATAAACATCCCAGCCAATTGTGTCAACGTTGCTTTGGGGGCAGCAATACCTTTGTTGCTGGGGTTTGTATCTGTCTTGATTAGGGCCATGTCAAGCAGCCGTTGAAATTGACTTTGATGACAGATAGGATGTACTGTACATGACACTGGAAGCATAGTATCATGGAGACAAATTGTGCAACGGCTGAGAAAATCTTCGCAGCTCTTTCAGAAATGGCAGAATTCTTCCCTGCGGATGCAAATATATACATTTTATTTGTCTATAAGTTACAGACGTAGGTATGGCTGCTCTTGCAGGTACCTTTCGGTATGTAATAGCTTCTGTTCTCCACCACCTCCACCCAGCCCGACAAGGGGTCTGCTTCCACACCGCAGATTCTGGGTAGCACGCTCTGCGTGCTCGGTTTATTCCTATACTGGTGTATATGATAATTATGGCAGAGAAGTAATTTGCCACCTCCAAGGACAAGGCAGTAATAAAGTTTCACAGAAAGTGCACCCTGCTTTTCTCGTTATAAATCGCACAAGCGCACAGCTGGGCTAGTCCCACCGACTTGCACGGCTTTCTAGATGTGTTCCCCCTTAAGTTGATTTTACAGGTCCTATTTCCTGCTCATAATGTAGATCTCATCTGACTTGATGGCAGTTGGTGATGGAATGTGGTACGCAGGTGACAGAGAAGAGGTGCAGCTCATGGGGGCGAGTTCCAAACCTCTGCAGGCTGCTGGGTCAGCAGCCACTCTCTGTGCCTCTCCTCTTAAGGAGCAAGATCTTCGCTGGGTTAAGGCTGAAGGGAGTTCTTGTTCCCTTAAAACAACAATTTTGTTGGCCTGCTCCTATTCTCTCTGGGCTTTTTCATCGCTCACCAGTAGCTTTTAGGAAGCAAACGTATCAAGACCTACATCTCCCAGGTAGCAGGCATGAAGTAAAAACAAACTATGTACCAGATATTATAATATCCAGCAGAAGGAAGGAGTTGCTCAGCCTCCCATCATCTTTCACTTGAACAAGACCTTTCCCAGGTGTCATTCACAGATATCTAAGATGATAATACACCTTTATCTTGGCTCCTTTATAGGGTGGTTTGCAGAAGCTGAGCTTCTGAGTGGGTAGGGGATCCGTTACAAATTTTTATTTACCGCTATACCCAAACACTGTAGCTACTCAATTTCCCTAAAACCCCTCTTTGATTAAACAGCATCAGCAGCAGAGGTGGTGACTCCAAAGGCTAATTGCTTTTTATGGTCTAAGGGGAACATGCATAGGAAGGTAGCCTTCAGCTTGTTGCCTGTAGGTTTGCAGCAGCAAATCAGAGAGCCAAAGGCACGAGGAGTTTGACTCCCCCTGTATTTGTTTTCCGGGGACAAGTTTGTTGGCTTAAATTAAGTCTGCTAGAACTGTGGCCAAGGTTTGCCCTGGCGAAAAAAATGTCCCTGCCTATGCCTATGTAACGTTACGCTGACTTGAGGGTTTTCTTAGCTATACCTACAGATCAAAATGCAAACCTTTTCATTACAAAAAGAAAAAAAAAAAAAGAAATTAATATACCCGAACATAAGGAAGATGTGCTGGCTTAGTTAAATAAGGCACAACTGGTATTATTTAATTAAAAACTAGAGTGCAGCTGTTAGGGAAAAATCTAGCCAGTTTCAGATAGAAAAATATGCCCTAATAATGTGTTTCAACATCAT
Source organism: Elanus axillaris (assembly GCA_026212715.1). Taxonomy (NCBI): domain Eukaryota; kingdom Metazoa; phylum Chordata; class Aves; order Accipitriformes; family Accipitridae; genus Elanus; species Elanus axillaris. Next base: position 17,607,430 of record JANZLQ010000095.1, on the reverse strand, counting down.
TTTGACACTAAACTTGAGAATAAGATAAGGGTGAATGTTTTACCTGTGTGTGCATACTTAGGCATGCATATATACATCTGTGTCTGTGAGAGTAAGAGAGAGGGGGGAAAGACAAATGTGTTCAAATACCTTTTCTTTATTGAGAGAAACTGTAAATAAAAGTAGACTTATGTGAGCCGGTGGCCGGGAGGTTCTAAGGGTGCACAGTGTGTGCTTACAGGCGGAGGACAAGGGGAGGTGATGCCGTGAGCTGCTTTGCCTGTGCGTGAGCCAGGGTGTTCTGCCTTTTACCACCCAGATGTAGGCAGTGGACATCTCACAAAAGAAAATGGCTTTGTTCCCCAAGCGAGAAATCATTTTGACTATGCAGTTTTTCAGTTTTCTCCAAGAATGATAAAGATGCATTTATTTTCTATAAAGAGTAGTTACAGTTAATTGCATTGCTGCTGTTTCTAAAACTTACTGAGCTAACACCTTGGTTTACTACCTAAAGCCGAGCATTTCAGCTTTTCAGGGAAATAAGTGTATGTATTAGACCGGCAGAAAAAAATAGCAACTTTTGGAGGGTGTTTTTGAGGAACAAGACAGTTATGTAAACTAAGGAAACAGAAACGCAACACTGTGGGAAGTTTTGGTGCCATTGTTATTTTTTAGTTTAGTAACTATTTACACAGCACTGTAATTTTGCATGACACTCTTCAGAGAGTAAAAAAGGCAAGCAGTCAGACCCGTAGTATAATCTGCTACACATACCTGTAGCCATACCCTGCTAACACATAGGATTTGACTGAAGAAGGGCTGGGAAAACAAAGCCAGTCTACTTCTCTCCTCTTCCCATCCTAGGGTTGGCAATCCAGGTTTCTGAAGCTGTGTCTTGTCCTGTCCTTGCTACATTGCCTTTGCTGGGGCAAGAGATTTTTGAGCAAGATCTCACAACCCAAGGAGTACTCAGGGCAACAGGCTTGCTTTTTCTTCTGCTCTTCTCTTGAACGGTGCAAAGCTGCCAGAGAGAGGGCTGAGGATCAGGCCTCGTGGTAGCTGTCACTAGGAGCTTGCAGCCTGCAACAGGTGGATATAAGAAAGGAGGAAAACAAGCAAAAGGAGAAGCAGGGAAAGGAGGTTAAAGGCTAACATAAAATCATTTTATTCATTACATCTCCAGTTAGAAAAGTACCACCTATTTGAAATGAAAAGGGGTTATTTTTAGAACACCAGTCTTTTATTTCTGTTCGTGAAATAATTGGCATTTGTAGAATTTCACCTTCCTTGTAACATTTGTCCAGAACAGGTACAGGATTTCTAAGATTTTCTTCTCTCTCTGTTACTTCACAATCTCTGTGTAGCATTTGTTTGGTCACTAAAAGCAAATAGTTCACCTTTTCCTAATTCACCTTTTGTCTGTAAGTGAGATTCATGCCATGTTGAAATAGATTTCTTTTGTCAAGAGATGGTGGTGTGTCCTCTGCTTTCCCTACGTCCCCGGTCCCCGTGTAGGAGTGTTGGGTAGCAGTCCCTGCACGGAAATCGCTGCCCTTTCCCTTCCCGAGTAGCTCTGAAAGAATATGCAGGATCACTTGGCTAGCCAGCATGCCAAAAGCTGAAAGTAAGCTAAAATGGGCCTTCAGGGAGGATCTTGAAGGGGAGGTGTGTGTGGGGGGGGGAATATTTGAAACAGAGACAGGTAGCTTTTACTCCAGGGATAGGGACTCAATTCTGAAAGTCACAAAGATGAGAGTGAGGAAAAGGAATCCAGCCACAAAGTCTGTTTTTTTTCAGTGGCTCTAGTCCATACGAAACAGCAGTGCTGTATAGGGGAACTAAATACCAGAGGAGAGAGGAGGAACCAGAGAATGAGAGAGGCAAGGGAGGAGGACCAGGTCAGTGCTGAATGGGAGCAGGGCACGGGAGCCCACAGGTGGAGGCAGCTTGCCAAGTGGGCATACCAGAGCACAGGCAAAGTAAGACTTCGAACTCTTCCACAGTTGTGTTGGCTTTCCTGCTCTCATCTGTAAGACCTGGAAAAAGAAGTGTTACAGCTCCTGTTCTGCCCTGCCTGGCCGTGCACCCTCAGGGATCTCGAACCAGGAGGGATCCACGTGTTGCTCGGAGCCACTGCACTGTTCAGGGGAGGCTGCCACCAGGAGCTCCTCGGGCTCTCGGTAACATCCCTACGAAGTCTCCGGCTCCTCCTGGGCACAGTGGACTGAGTGGGAGAGCCTGAACGCTGGATATGTTTGCTCTGGGCAATTTAAGTTAGAGCCTCGTATGTTATTTAAGGCATGTTTTTGTATTTTATCCACTGCCTGAATCTCAGATGTGGAAATATTCGCACAGCTCTTCATTCTTTGGGGAGCAAGACACGGGTTTTCCCCGGTGGCACAGTGATAGCTTCTGATCCGCCAGCCTCCCGCTGTCCACTGTCACTGCAGCTCACAGTCACCAAGTGGCCTGAGGAATAGCTGGCACTCAAGGACCCCCCTCCAGTGCCCATATCTCTGAAACTACATGACATCTTAACCTTTATGAAATTTCTTCAAGACAGCATTTAAAAACACCCAAATCTTTCCTGACCTTTACATTTTAGTAGAGGGGGGTTTGTTTTGTTATTTTTTAAATTGATGTTCCTATATTTTTTTCTTTAGCTGTGGCATTTTTAAGCTAGTTCAAGAGGAACTTTGCTTTGCCTTTCCCATCCTGGTTGAGCTCAATCATTAATCATAAAGGGAAAGCACTCCAGACTCAAACCTAACTTTATAATGTTTTTATGTTTGTGACATTTTATCTTTCTCAGCCAGTGGGAAGTTCTTATCCTTTTAATTTATAATCTGTTAGGTTCCAATTTGACTCTAGATGCTGACTTCCTTTGTAGCCTCCCATCCCCGTTCTCAGCCCCGTTTCACCGTGCTGTGGCTTGGTGATTGCGTATCAGGTCTGCAGATCATTCAGAGAATCTCCCAAGGGGATCAGTGATTGCTGCCCTGGATCATCAGGAAGCTGACCCCTTTTCATATGTGGGAAATCAAGGTATCTTCCACAGAAGAGCCAACCGTGCAATTTGACAGTAACACACTGCCTAAATCTGGAATTAATCTGCTGAGTACTTCAGCAAAGCTGCCTTAGTGTAAAGCTAACACGAGCGAGGAATCAGTTCTGGTATCTTTACACAAAACTGTGAATATTTGCAAAGAAAAACTGGAAACTTGAAAGCAAGCGTTTTTTCTATGGCACTTGCTCTTTTTAATGTAAATAGAAACTGTGTATCCTGCAGTGCACAGCATTCTGCTCTAAGACCTGGCTTTTTACAAAGAGGAAACTTTCCACATTCATATGTAGTCTTTATCTAGCATAATCTCATAAAATCTTCCATGATATCAGGCAATTATAACATTCAAGGCTCAGAGTCTAAATACTCTCTAGTGGTGCTGTTGGATTTGTTTGTACAGTGTTGTTCTGTTGCAAGTGGAGTACAGCACTGCTACAGCTTTGTAGGCACAAAGATGAGTTCTGCTAAGCCTGTGTAAGTCTCTGCTCTTTAGCCCAAAAAACTGAAGGTCAGTTCAAAGCTGCTTGTTGAGGGAAACTAATCCTGCAAACAGTACATTCACTGGCCATTATTTCCAAATCCAAACTATCTTATAGTCATGAAATGGAAAGTTTACGGGGAAAACAAATGCTGCATTTATTACTGTGATGCAACATTCATAAAATATATTTCATTGGGGGGGAGTTTACACAGGGGGTAATGAGATTTTTCCTTTATACATTATTTATAACCGCTTAATCCAGGTGCTGTAGGTTATTTTTTTATCCCTCAGTTTCACAGCTACAAAACACTTCAGTATTTCTAATTTATTTCTGCTTACAATACAGATGTTCTCAATTGTGTCTCTAACTACATTTCAACTGTTATGATCGGTTTTATTTGTTTGTGTCACTGTACACTTAGAGGTTGAATGTGCAGTACACAATAGTCAGGTTCCAAGCAGCCTGTAAAAAGCCTCTGGTGATTTAGTTACCAACAAATTAAACTATGCCTAACAGTAATATCTTTATCATTAGTGGTTTTCATCTTCAGATGATTTCCCTGCAGTTTATGTTGCTCTGTGCATGGACTCTTATATCTTCACATAAAGGTTTCATCCTTTTAAACAGCATCTTTCAAGATGACCATTTGGAAACAACATTTGGAGGAACATTTGGGTTGCATCCTCTAACTAAATTTCCAAGCTGTTGGTAACGGACTAAAGAAAATGTGGTCTGCACTGAATACTAAAGAGCTGCAAATGTAAGAGCCTTGAAGGTTATGTGTAAATATTGACATTTTTATTTTATTTAGCATACAAAAATGAACTTGCAATGTTGCTTATCTGATCGTACAGCAGTGACCGCATCTGCATCATCTGAGATCTATTCCTCACACTTCTGACTTTCATAGACGTTCCAGAGTTTTCCCGTTGAGGATGTTATTGATGTCCCTGATTAGGAAACAGATATCTGGGGATTGAGTGTCCATGTAGGAACATGTCAACCAAGAGGCAACAAATGGAAGCAGAGAAAAAAAAAATCCTTTCATCTTCAAAGGCCATGTTATATGTGCAGATATGGGTCCCAATAAAACCATTAAGGTCCTTTCCTGAGACGTGTAATGGGACTTTAGGGCATTCAGCATCCAGCAAAACAAGGTCTTTGGTTCATCCTAGAGGAAGCACAGAAAAATAACTGTAACATTACATGTACCCCAGCTGTTCTTTGCACTTAGCCATACTGCCCTTTCCCCTTGAGTGTGACTCTGTTGTCATTTCTTTTTTAACCAGAGGTTTCTGTGGAAACCTCAGGGTCTGCATATTTACATGCTTCTTTCCTAAAATACGGAACACGGCTCTGATGTGCAGATAGATAATAAAGCTTGCAGTTCTTCAGGGCTGTTGTTTATACTAAATGTATTTGTATGTTAAGTACTAAGATGGTCACTGCACAGTTTGTAATTCCAAAGCATGAAACATGAGGGCCCCACAGCATTCCCCTTAAATCTGATCAGAAAGCCATGGGATCTTGGCAGTTCACGCTACAGATCTGGGTAACTGCTTCATGAATGGCACCACAGTCACCCAAAATCCCCAGTAATGATTTGAGAACACATTAGGTCTCTCCTTGGGCAGCCTAACCTGAACACCAACACTATCAGGAATTTTTCTAACATATCTGCTTCCCCTTTTTAATTCTCCTAGTTCCTGCATGAAACCCTGGCATGCTGTTTGCATCAGCTGGCTGCCTCTTGTGCTCCTCTGGGGGTGTCTCCAATTTTTTTTTTTTCCACATGTGAGAGAAGGATTTAATAAATCGCAGAATCATAAATTTCATTGAGGGAGAGGGAGGAAGAACAGTAACTTCTTTGTGCTACATGGAGACTGTGTAATTTGCATAAATATTTAGCAGATAGAGTAATTAAGAAGTGACCGGCATGGCTCTTGTTTGGTCGTCCTCCTCGTTCTTCTATAAACTTCTTTGAATATAGTCTTCCTTTTACTTATTTGCCAAAGAGTTTCTGACTCTCCCAGTCACCCTGTTTTTATTGCACACAGCAGTGAGCCCTACCAAGAGGTGCAATGCTCTGCCTACAGAAGTACTTTGCCCAAATTAGAGAATATGTCCCTGATTCCCTTTTCTTGAAGAAAGCCAGGCATCAATGTACTCAGGCCAGCATGCTTTTGGCAGCTCATGCAAAGTATGGAGAACACATGTAATTTGTCCTTTTTAATTTAGTCTTCTCTGCCCTGCAATAGAGTAAGCAGCCTTATCCTGTATTAGTCAAAGCTTCTGAGAAGGCTCCCTCTGCGCTTCCAGAATAGTCCCATAGTGACAGTGTAGCACTGTGGAAATAAAAGACAAGAGACATATGCAAATGATGAAGTCTGCTTCTGAAAGGCATGAAAGCATTTCCCTCGCCAGCACAACACGACTAAGGGCGATCTTGTGGTGGCTGGTGGATACATGTGTCTATATCCAGTCTATGGCTTCTAGCTGGGCTCGTGGAAAGGCTGCGTTGCAGAACAGACAGGGCCGTGTCCCATGCCAGCCAGCCGAGGGACAGTGGTAGATTATTAACCTCGATGATCATCTAGTCAAATGGGCTGAGAAAATTAATTCCCCCTGCTTCTCCATTTGTGGCGGGGAAAAAAAAATGTGGAGAGTGGAAAATTCTGCAAGGACTAGAGAAAGGCTTTAAAAGGAGCAATAAAGGCTCAAGCTTTTGGAAGAGTCAGCAGCTTCGGACACGAGAGAGGAACAGGAAAGTATGCTTTATAGCAGAAAGGTTCCACTTAACAGTGGGACTAACTAAGGTCAGAGAAAGCTGATCTGATGGGAGGGAGGCTCAAAAATTAAGAGGAGAGCTCTGAACTGCAGGCAGAAAAAGATGGACGTCTTAGAGGAACCTGATGTTACCCAAAATGTTGCTGTGAATTTGGAAAATGAGCGTAGAATTTATTGGGTTTGCATTGACCTGTGTGTCCCTGTGCTATCTAAGCATAATTT
>JANZLQ010000095.1:17564282-17600889 GCA_026212715.1 Elanus axillaris | reverse complement strand
GGGGGGCTGAGTGCAGCTAAGCTGCATGCTATCATATTGCAGAAGAGATAACAAGCAAAGATCCTCCACCCAGTAAATATGCCAGAAGGGCCTGGAGCAGAAACAGTGCTGCTGCCTACCTATATCTAATAGAAGCTTAAAAAGTCACTTGATTTATTGTGACCTCCTTTTGGGGCTTGCATTTCAAGAAATACAGTCCAGCTGGAGAAGAGAGCAAAAAAAGAATAATCAGAGGTCTAAAACCAAAATTGATCTGTGAGGAAAGATTGAATGATCTGGGGTTGTCTAACCTAAACAAGAGGAGTCTTAAAGAACAGAATGTAGGTTTTCAAACTACGTCAGAAACAGGGCTCCAAAGAAAAGGAGAATAATCCTTTTCTGTGTTCCTGGGGGATGGTAAGTAACAATAGGCTTCAGTTGCAGTAAGAAAGATGTCAGTAGTTAATGATTAAGAAATACTTGGTATTCTCTTCGGAATCTGGTGGCATACTGCAGTAGATCGGCAAGGGGTAGAGTCTCGGTCACTGGATACCTTTATGGATAGGCTAGACAACGCCTGAAAGTAATGACAAAGACATAATAGGGCCTGCACTGACCTTGTGAGCCTGGTTGACAACAGACTGGTCAACTGACACCCAGTGAGCACCTAGTGAGTAAAGTCGAGCAAGAGACCAGTGGGTGTGGGTCACTTTTGTAGCTGGGACTCCAGGATAAGGTAGGCGGCGGTAAATCCCTTGTACATTTTGACAATGGGAATCTCCCTCAACTTTGAAAGCAGATTTTTGTCAACTCACACCACTTTGCCAAACCCATACGCTACCTTCATCTTATCTAGAGAAAGCCTCAGCGAACTGGCTTTCATCCATGTCTTATCTCTGCCAGACACAAGGAAGCTGTAACATATGGCTTCAATGAAAAGGAGACGTAGAGGTTGGTGTCATCGGGATATTGATGACATTGTAGCCTATGCCATTTCACAATATCCTCTCGTGGTTTCGTATGGGTTTTGAATAAGAAGGGTAACAGCAGTGAACCCTTTGGCACTTTAAACTGTGAGGCCTGGGAGAGAAAAAACATTTATCTCTGCTTCTGGGATCTTCTTGATGGAGATTGTCAGAACACTTCAAAGACTTTCTTCTCTCCTGTCAGCCATTTTGCCATAGCAGCAATGTGTAACAGCAAACAGGAAGCAGACATCATGTCTGGACTTCGGTCTGACTCAGATGCACTGTCGAAGCACAGAGAGAATTAGCAATACTAAGTTAAAATAATGTATTAAAGTATGTGTATGTATGTGGGTCTGTATGAAGTCAAGTAACCATATCGTGACAGAAATTTCCCGCCTGTCCTGTAAAACTGTTAACGTCACTAATCAGAGCATATAATCTGACTATTAACTGGAAGAGTAAGTTTATACGTATTTAGGAATTTTTAGTCCTGAGAGCTGTAGAGTGAGAACATTCTGCACAGCTGATCACCTGCGGAGGTCTCGCCATGAGACCTGCCCTAATAGATCAGGGGGACAAATGGGTAATCGCTTAGTTGGTTTAATGAACCAGTGAAAGTAACAGGTGAAGTGATGTGACCCCTTTGTGAAAAAGGGAGGGTAGAACCCATTGATAAAGATGCAGAATGGGGAAGAAGATACAAAATCTCACTTTGGTATTAGCAATTACTCTGTAGGCAGACATACCTTTTCCCCCAAGGCTTACGTCCATCTGGAGCTCCAACCTGTACCGTGCCAAATAAGATTTAGTTTAAGCGACCAGCCATTTTTTTGCGGTGTGTCATCAGTATACATCTTTGATTGGTATACAGATTTGCCAAGAGCGATTTATAAGGTACCTAGTCTTGAAAAATCTTTGCTTCTTATTTAAAAACCATATCATTGTATTGTTCAGGTTTTGCGTGCTTCCTTTATGCCATCAGCGATGAGAAAACCACACTGAAATGACTATATATGCCTGTCATGTGCCTCAGCTGTAATAGCAGAAGTAGAATAAGTACTCCAGCATCTGGTCAGCTCACCTTCCTCAGCCATTTCAACAGAACCGCAGGGAGGGTGTCCTGGAGGCCCCAGATGCGCCACTGGAAGCCTTTTCAAAATAAAGCCCTATTAGTAAAGCCATCTGACCTTTCTCCCTTCCCTGCTGTGCATTTGGTGGACAAGACATAAATCATTCCAGTGAAACGTTCCGGCCTGAAAATATGATGCATTTTGCACCAGAACCAGGGAGGGCTGACAGGTGCCTAAGCAGAGGAGGAGCCAGAGGAGTGAGGTGTTGAAGTTGGCCCACCACTACCATCCCACCAATGTTAGAGAAAGGCTGTTCTACATACAGGAATTGATGTAGGGTAGGAGTGAAGCAAATTAGTGAAATCCATCTTGTTTTCTCATAACACAAATGCCAGCTGAGCTGGAGTGATGCTGTGCAGTAGATTGCAATGAAAACATGCAGCTTGTGATAAGCTGACAGGAGCTGGACTGAGCATAAATAGCTTAGAAACATCAGTGGGTAAAGGCAAAGTTCTCGCTTTTGTGTTTTAAAAAGACATTTGCTATGCTTTTCTTTTCAGCATATAACACATTGTGTTAATGCCAGCAACTATATTTATAACACCTTACACTTCCCATGTGTCAATTTTCTGTCCTTACATATGTATGTTCTCAGGTTTTTGAGCTATGGACCTGTTATAATTATCGTTAGAACTTTGTGACCGAGGAGATTAGACTTTCTCAGCATGACTAACTGTTTTCTCAAGACGTCCTGGCTGCGGTGGAGTGACTGTGCTGACATTTGCACAGATGGGCAGATGGTGCCTGGGACATGTCTGGTTGCAGTGCAGACCTGAAGATTCTAGTTGAGGAAGCCAAGCCACTGTGTTTTGGCCTGATTTATAAGAAAACTGCTTCTCAGCAAATGTAGCCTGTGTTATCCTTTCTGCTAGATGTAATGGAAAAAAATGGTTAGCCATAGGAAAACAAGCCCACAGCTACAACATATGTTTTGGCCAAAGGCCATGATGATTTATATCAGATATCCATGTGTGTTTGTTCCATACCAACTAAAACTATTTAAACTCCTCGGGATATATTGAAGAGGGCAAACATCCACAAGTCTGACTATGGGAGGTTGTAAGATATATCACAATTGATAAGTTGCGCTTGAAAACCAGGCAGTATGAGAACAAAAGCTGAAATGGTGCAACTGAGGAAAGGTCTTCTAGAGATGGAACCAGAATTTTGGTTTCTCCTTAGAGTCAATTGTAAATGTGGAATAGTTCCCTCTCGCTCAAGAGAGAGATTTTGCATTGAGGCTACCTGTGGGAGTCAGCAGGTGTTGGGTCCACTGAGAAACACGATCCTTCAGCTAGAAGGAGAGGGAGAGTAGGCATGGCATGCTTGGGAGTACTTGGGACCATGGACTGATTCAGTGAAATCCACTTGTTTCCTAAGTCCAGTTCTGAGAGCGAATCACATAATTTTCTACAGATAACTGGCTAATATCCACTAACTGCCGAGAAGAACTTTATGTCCTGCTTTGTGACTAACAGCTAACTAACTCTAGAGGATTTCAGCTGGGGGAGTTGTCGTGGTCTGGCCTGCTGCATCTAGGTGCCAGGACCCTGACTTCCTGCTGTGGACTTTGTGTTTAACTTCCATTATTTCACTTTAACCTATTCAGGAAAAACTCATCAACGTAACACTGTTTTAGAAGTGGCTTTTCGTGGTTACAGCTAATGGAATTTATGCAAATAAAATGCTACTCCAGAAGTCCTCTGATAAGCCATACAGACTAGAAAATTACTGATTTAGGGCATAAGTGGGTAAGATGGCAAATTTCATCATGTGTTTGAAACTGGTTTAGGCATATACCACTTTTTTATCTTCAATCCAGAGCATTACAGAAGCCTTGAGCGAATATAGCTCTCTCTTCCAAGCACCAACATCGTAACAGTTTTTACACTCTTCTTCTGCTCTGCACTCAGGTAGTCCTGGAAGAGCTCCATGGACTTCAAGGGTCAAGGCAATACTGTAATTACATAGAATTAGAATTCTTTTTCTTTAGCAAAAAGATTTGGTAATGTAGCAACACCAGTGGACCACAGCCAGCTGTGGCATAAGCAGTGATTTTACTTCTTGAGCCAAATTCTTAAATAGTGCCAGTGAACCTGCTGTGTTCTAAAAAAACCATATTTTGATCTCCTTTGTGTCAATAGCTTAGACAAATGGGTTGGAGTGGCAGCAATAAAAAGAACTATTAAAGATCTTATATGTGGCACAACTATTTTACTTTGCCTTTTCTTGTTAACTGTTTTTCCAGCTCCATGCCCGTTTCAGCACCCACTTATGTGGGAGCCGAACATGGCCAAAGACTGAGTATCCTTACATCAAGATACATATATAAAAGGACATTTGAATCAATCACCACTTTGCCTCTAGATTTCAGAAGTTCAGATCTCCAGCTAGGGCAGATGTAAACTTCTTTGAGGTATAAAGGTAGCAGAAGCAGGTGGGTTCAATGAGTTGGGTGTAGCAGCTGGGAGCAGAGCACTGAGATAAACAGGCATGTGCTCGTTCTCGTGATTAGGCCGAAAAAGCTTTCCTGGTGTTGTCCTGTGCTGCAGAGACATACCTTGTAATCAAGGAATGAATGTCCAAGTCTTCTAATGCACACTCGGTAATGCAGCACCCAACAGGTGGGATTGCTGTGCCTGCAACCAGGCTTTCCTGTTCTGTGGCTTTCTGGGATCAGCAAGTATCTGTACCATGCCTGGGGAGCAAATTCTCGGCCTCTGTAGCTCCACCGTTGCAGGTTGCTGTTGTTCGGGACTGCAGAGTTGTCCCACCTCTTTCCAGTTCTGGAAGCGATGACTAGGAACAGCCCTAAGCCTCACCTCATCACATGTCACCGCGCTGGCGTGTGCCAAGAGGTAAAGTAAGCAACACAGAGGGCATCTGGAAAGAGGGGAGACAGGAGGAACTCAGTTTGGCAGATGCTGGAGCACAGCAGGTTTGCAGCAGTTTATTTTGGAAGTAATTGTTCGCTAAATAACCATGCTTTAACTGCAGTGGAGTATCTCCAGCTTCAGTAGTATTTTATTATTATTATTAAAGACAAAAGTGTACAACAGTTATAGGGTCATGGTTGTGCTCATAGCTAAGATTCGCTGTTCATTAACTATTCAGACACTGTGATTTTAGAAGGGCTGGGCTTTCAAGTGTTTTTTCCTAATTCTTGTCATTCTCGAACACACCCATTTTAATTGCCAAGAAATTAAACTGCAGAAGAAGAGTAGTGTTATCTGGTTTGTGCATAGGCTGCCTCCATCACACTAGCGCATAATCAAAGAAAATATAATTATAGCTCTGTGAATTTGAGGCCCAATCCTGCAGTCTAGTCTGTTCATCCACTGTTCACATAAACAGGTGAGTCTTCGGGTTTTGCTTGGCTAACAAGTACCATCCTGTAATAACAAAGAGGAAATCTATGCTAGGATTTAGAACAGCTGGTTTTATTAAATCTAATAGACCAACTGTAACCTTGGTATCCAGCAGGAATGATTCTCCTGAAATGACTGGAGCTGTACCACTCTTACATTTCAGGACTAAGATCAGAACCAGATCTAGTCTGCTGAAAACTAAAGCAGTTCTGTCACTTGCTGGTAGTGAGGAATCAGTTTCCCAAATCTCAAATCTCTTTTTGTGCAAGCTGAATTCGTACACTATAAATATATTACATGGACTCCATGGGGTGGTCTTCTAAATATGCTCCACAGTGTTTACTAATAAGGCTCTTTTTTTCTTCTTCATGCCGCTTGTCCTCTAAGGTGGATAGACATTTCTGCACTAATGTTTTCTTCTAGACCTATTAAAACCATTTTAAGTTCCAGGAAGAATTTTGATCTTTTCTGTCTTCCAAAACTATTATAAATATTCACAAGTTCTGGGTCATGCTGTCTGTAACCACATACCTTTAAAGCCCAATATTTAAGGTGGGAGTTACGGGAGGAAGGCATTAAGTTTACAGCAGGGCTTGCCAAACTGGGGGTACAAAGGTGCTGGGAGGGAGAGGTGGAAAAACAAATTATTAATTCTGCTTCCAACATGGGGACATTGTACTGGGGAGGGGAGAGGATGAATGGAAGAGTTCACAGGGAAGAGAGACACAGGGCAGAGTCATTTGCAAAGCACTGGTTTACAGAACTTTAAAGGGTAAATGCACTTTTTTGTAGGCAGCAGACTAAGTTGTATTGTTTGGCGTGAGCTGGCTCCTAGTTATACTTCACGATGTTTACAGCATTCTCTTTAAAGCTATCACTTTAGCGGGGGGAGGCAAGGGAAAGAAGACATCCCCTTTCTAATAATGCTACCTCAGAAATCCCTATGCCGTGTGTGAAAATGCTGTGCCCTTCTTGCTTACCAAGTGGCTTAAGTTAATATAAGGGGACTCGATGTTCTAACGTTAAATGCCAAGGGAGCAATACCTGAAAGGTCTGAGACTGAAGCATCGGACTACACAATTGCCTATTTACTATAGATCGTATATTTAGTAACTAATCATACAACCTAATAATCTAAAATAGTATTTGACAAAAAGGTCAAGCATTTAATATTAGGGCTAGGAGAGCCATAAAAATCTATAAGGAGAATGCTCCGTGGAACAGCCGGCCAGATGCAGCTCCCAGCTCTGTCACTGTATCTCTCAGTTCCTCCTTCCATTCTATAAAAATGTCACAGTCTCTCAAGCTCAAACGATTCCATACGTTTTCTGCTTCTGGAGGATGTAACTCTACGGAAAGCGCAGCTCCTGGTTGTGAGTCCAAACAACTCTGGAAGTTTCCTCTCTTGCAATCTTCTAGAGCTTTTCAAAAAGCGTCGTGGTTTACGGAGTAAACAAAAGTTCCCAGGAGGACGTGGAGGACTCTGTATTTTTATGGAAATCTCATTAGAGTGCAATGGAAGAGACTTTTTAAATTAAATAATTGCTTTATAAAACTTCGCAGACTTTATGTTCCAGGTCTGTTAGCCAAATGGATATCAGCCAGAGGGGTGAGAGGGAGTGAACCAAATGGAAAGCTCGTGTAAATGGGCCCAACTTTCACACTCTTTTGAACTTGACTAACACATGCAGGGGCTAGAAGTAGCCACAGTGTTCTGCTGCTCTGTAGAGCAACCTTTGCAGGTTCAGCCATGTTTCAGAACCTCATTTTCCCCGTAAAACATAGAAACAAAGCACCGAAACAGCAACTGAGGCTAAATGCTGTATCGGGATCCAGACTGCAGGACACACATGTCTGATTTTATTGTTAATACTGTCGTCCCTTAGCTCCTGTCTCTCTGATACTGTTCCCACACTCTCTTCTTCAAGACTCCCTTCATGACTGTGGGCAGTTTATTTTTTGTATTATCTTCTCATTTGCCTGCAGGGACCTCAGCTATTTTACTTCTGCCCATGGGATCCCACCTCAGTTGCAGCTGTTTGAACTAACATGCCTCCTTGCTGCCTCTTCTGGCTGAGGAAACTGCAAGGAGAAGTGCCATCATGGCTAGCAGAACAAATGATCCACCCTGTAACTCATTGCTGTGGTGTTTTTTTCATTTTTTGTAAACCTACACAGTTAATAGCAGGTTTCTCTCTTCTTTTTTTTTTTTTTTTTTTTGATCGGCAAATATATACTACAGGAGTGGGGGAATATTTGGAAGAAAAAATGGGACACACCTTTTAATTCTCATGAAAGCATTATCATGGGAAGCCTTCTTGCAACAACAGAGTGAGAACAAGTTAAATATTTTGTTTCAAAGGGATTATCCCTACCCAGCAGGGAACAGCTGGCATAAAGCGTTGATCCACCTCCCATTGCAAACATGAGCCAAACTCCTGTTGATTTCATTGGTACAGAATCAAGCCCTTATTAAGTCCATGGCCAGCTTTGCACAACTTCTGTCCCTGTCTGCTTCCCTTACACATAGGCCTGACCCTCTCTGACCCTGGAGAACGCAGGCTGAGGGGGACTGTGGTGGACCTGAAAGCATTTTAAGAGGTGACTGGGTAAAATAGTACAACAGCTTTTTCCAAACACTTTCAGTTGTGGAGTACATCTCACATAGCCCCGCTAACTTCAGTCTAGCCCATCTGTCTGGATAGCCAAATGAAAAGCAGCAAGATATATCCAGGATCTTGACTCACTAAAAGGAGCCAGTTGCTTCTTTTTTCCGGATTAGCATGGTTCCTCTTTAGGTTGTGTTTCGTTCCTGTGTTGAGCCACTTGAAAAGGATTATTTTCTCATGGTATTTTCAAGTTACATTGCAGGGTATTTAGTAAAAGAGCACCGGTTACTGAGATATGTTGAAAATCATCACTCCCAGATCTAAGAGCAGCCACAGACTTCTTAGCCATTTTCAAGAGCATTCACATCAAGCCATATAGGTATGTAGAACTGTTCGGGGAACATACATTAATTAGAAAAAAATCTAGACATTAGTTAGGATCCTAACAGGCTTCTTGTCACCAACATCCAGTCTCTCCATGGTTATATTGTTTGAATGCTTTTCTGCTAAATGGCAGACAGGCTGAAACTATTAGTGCCTAGGAATGGGAAAAAATGTAATACTAAGTGATTGGGTTATTAAGAGCCTTACTGTATGTGACAGTGAAAAAACTGGGGCTGTACCCTCATATGTCATCTAAAAGTTAGTACTATGAACAAGATGTTTTCATATCCTTTCTAATACTTTGAAATAGATCAAAATTTATCATAGCTATCTTCATTTTACTCCGTTAATAATGAATGATCAGTGAAACACTTTGGAATGGGAAAAGCTAGATGATTCATATAACCTCTGCTGTGAAAGGTTTTCAAAGTTTAAAACGTACAAAGAGAAGTAAAAGTAGGTATATCTTTCGCACAATATATAAAAGCCAAGAAATTATGTAGGAGAGCTGAGAAGTTTTAACTGAATAACACAGTTTGTGAGATGGTCATACAGGTCTGATTTTTTGATAATAAGATTGAGTTTCATTGTTCAGCATTTGCATGAGTTCTCAAACAATGAAACTGTCTTTGTGCACATTTCCTTTCACTGAAAGTCATCCTTTGATGATAGTAGTATGACTGTGTGAGTGTTGTATAACTGCAATTTTTAACTCCTGGGGAAGGTGCTGTGTAAAAAGCTGTGTTTCTTCTTTATTAGAACTGATAGAAGATGTGAAAAAGAGTCCAAAGTCTTGCTCAACTGTTTATGGATAACAAGGAATCCAGAAACTTTGCCATAGCATTCCTGTTAATGCACACACATCTGATAAGACTGCACTAAGAGTAAAGGGCCAAATTCTCTGCTGTCTGTTGATCTTCCACTACCTGTTTCAGCAGAGACCTTGGTTACTACAAGCTGAACTACAGAGACGTGTCTTTACCCCTCCAAATTGTATAGTCAATGTTTGGAGACATTTTTATCTCTGTGTCAGTGCACAGAAGGAAGTATAATATGATGCATGCATAACTTCTTCATAAAGATTCGACTTTCGGAGCCTGTGAGTAGGGAATTAAGTGTCCCATTCAGGTAGATTATTCTATAATAATAATAATAATTGTCATTCCTACTGCATCATTTTCACAAGTGTGTAAGGCTCCTGACTGAGGAAGACTGGACACGCTGGACCACTGTTCTGGACCAGTACTGCAGTCCCTGTGCTTTTGTATTGTTAGAGCTACTTCTTTTGGACTTTATGGCTAGCTAAAAATTTGAGATATTCTAGGTTGTTCTAATTATGAGGAGAAATTGTTGGTGAGAGTCACCTACTACTTCCATGTAACTCTGTCCTTTTTTTGTAAATACGTAACTATCTGGGATTTTGACCACACGACGAGTCAAACAACTAGAAGAATAGAAGAATTTTATCCCATTGCCTTGTGAGACCTCTTTCAGCCAAGAGCCTATTCCTTATGCTCCCCCTTGGCCTCATGTAGGGATGCGCTGTCTGCACGTCCTGACGCCTTTCTTCACTTCTGCCGTGCTTCTGTGGCTTTTCTTCCCAGCCAGCTCTAGTGGTCTCTCAGTGCAGTACTCAGAAGACACGCTTCTCTCATAGTTCAAGTCTCTGATCAGACTGGCCTTGCCTTTGCTGTGCGCAATGACGTGTGCCTGCCCTTTGCTTTGAAGGATGAGTATCTTCACGGAGGAGTTGAGTTGCTCCCTCCCAGCTAGCTCAACTGAAGGGCAGTAACTACAACCACCAGCTCTGACAACATGTCATTCATCCATTCTCAACTCTGGTTTCTATCAGAATTATTCCTGTAACTCCCTGCCATCATAAAAAAGCAAGCCTGAAAAGAAGAGGAATAAACATAGAGTGGTTTAGAATTGTATACTAGGAATAATTAAACTTCTAGCGAGAGGCTTCTGGCATTTCTCTATTTTTACTTACCGTGAGGGGGACAGCATGTTCTCATCTCTGTGGAGTCACATAAAGGACTTGATTAAAGTGCATGTTACAGAGCTGAATCTGGGCATTTGGAACTTGCTTGCTGTTTTCTTAAGGTACTTGTATGATAGATGAGGGGAAAAAAAAAAAAGTCCTGTGCTTATTCTTCTTGTTATGATGTAGATGTATTTTCCACACATTTGCAAATAGAGTAAAGAACAAGAGTTCTTCAGCTATTTAAAGTCTTTGAAAGAAGAAAGGCAGTTTAGATTACCAGCAGCCTACAATGTGCGTGGCACAAAAATGTCAGTTTTAATGGCAAAGTTCAGGATAAAACTGTGTCAGCTAATTTAATCATTTACCATGAAATACCAGTTATCTTAATCTTACATGCAGTCCTTAAGTCTGCTGCATATTTTTGTGTAATTGAATCCTGACCCTAAAAGGGAGGAAGCAAGGAATTTGCTTTTTAGTGAATAGTTAGGCTCTAAATGTTCCTGTTCATAAATTGTATTTGTAGCATTGTCAGATATTTTAATACGGAGCAGCTAATATTTCTGATGAGTCTATTTTTTCTCTGTTTCGTATTTGTTTTCCATGCTGCAGAAATCATATTAGTATTCAGTTTCTATGGAACTTAACCGAGTTCTCTGGAAAAAGTGCAAATATTGTTCCCAGAACTTAAGGCAAATAAATTAGTATCTAACCCAGATGACACATTCTATTCATGTGGTTTGCTTTCCATCTAGATACCTGATGTATTACTTCAGCAGCAAATTCAACAAGGCCAAGATGTCTTCATTTTCCTTCAGAGCAAGAGCTGTAAAAGCAGTGTGATGGAAGTATTGGTCTTCTGTGGCCAGCCGGTGAGAACCCATCAACAGCTGTGATGAGCAGAGCAGACATGGGGAGACAGGAGGCAGCTGAAGCCAAAGAGGACCCACGCCTGGAGCTGTGTGTGTGATTGGAGCAGAGAGAGGCCAGGACCCAAGGAAATCCCAGCAGCAAGGGAAAAAAACAGATTGACTCTCAGTGACTCATTTAGCTCCTGGATTGGACAGATCTCTCCCCTGCTGGCAATTTGGCTGAGCATCAATGGACAGATACCAGGATGAATAACTTAAAATAATTAGGGGTTGGGAATCTGCAAAACTGCTAGCCATCCAATTCTTCACTGTGCAATGCGAGGCACAAAAAAAGAAATTACATTTAGGTTATTAAATATTAAGTCAGTGGATTTACCTCCATTTGGTCCAGAACAGGAAACTGGCTAAAATTCAACATTTATATCATTGTGTTGATGATCTGTTTATCACTGAACAAGCGAGAGTGCCTTTTGGCAGGTCAAGCTCTTTGACACATGGGGTGAATGTGTGCTTAATTTCTCCCAAACAGAAGAATTAATATAATAATAGTTAACACAGATGAGAACAGAATTAAAATACAGTCAGGAGTTCAGTTTAATGCCAGGCATCTCACATTTTAGATGTTCTGGGGCCAGATTTTTTCCTGTTGAAGGTGGTCAGGATTTTGCCGTGGGTGCTGGTGGGAGGCGGAGTGGGCCTTGAGTACAGAGAAACAGAATTCCCTGTACTTTCTATTTAATGCTCAAAACCAGAAGCAACAGGCTCATTTAGTATCAGTAAAGGTCAGTTAAAATTATAGAGACATCCTTTGGAGCAAATCCTCTGCCTTGTATTTGCATATTTATGAACTAGAGATTACGACAGGCTATTCCATTTATTAGAGCAGTGCCGCTATAGTTAATAGTCTGTCAGTATTTCCATTATAAACCCCGTTTTTCAGTGTTTTAATATCTCAGCCATTTAAAATCACATCAGGAAGCAAGTTGGTCTTATGTTGTCGGCCAGGTGCAATTTTTTGGTTTGGATTATTTTCAGTAGCGAAATACTGTTCATCATATATGTAAATGAGCCATAGCATTTCTGTTGGGGGGAAATAGCGAATGCATAAGTTCATTGCGGCTTTGTTTTTCTTTAGAAAAGAAGGGAAAAGAGGGATTTGACCAATCATGTCAACTGGGGCTTCACATGTGAAGAACAGTTTCTCAAGCAACTGCCCGCAGAAGAAACACTGGTTCTCAGTGTGAAATCAGGTTGCTGCATGCTTGCCAGTGGTGCCCAGGGTATACAGGTGAGGCTGGTTCCCCTGTCCCTCAGAAATTCCTTGTCTGCCAGAGTCATGGGCGAAGCACACCAGGTAAGAAAGCAGTGGACATGAAAGAACAGCCTTTAGAAGTAACAGAAGCCCTGTTTACAAATTCAAAAAGTTGGCATCTTGTGTTGGTTTGCTAAAAAAGAGCTGCCTGGCAGGGGCAAAAGTTTAGACTAAAATGCCAATTTTTAACTTACCAGGGCAGCAGAAAGTTACTCTTCAGTAAAGAAGCTGGTCTTGCACTATAACCTCTTGCCCCATAAATAAACAGTCCAATAAGAAACTCCTGGGCAGTGATTTGTTCTCAAGGCCTTGAAAAATCATTTGCTACCACAATAACTGGAAAGTTAAAAATCAAATTCATGAAGAGAAAAAAAATGAAGTCATGTGCAAAATGTTTGTTGCTCTTTACTGTTGCCCAACAAACACACAGTTGCTCGTAGGAACAAACGCAGTCCCTGTTTTCCCTCTTTTTCATCATAAATGTCTATGTGCACAACTGGGGACTCCAGGGAAACTAACAGTGACAGGCCAGAAACACCACTGAAACATCATATACTATCCCCTTGGTGCATGGCAGCTAATAAAACTATGCCCGAGACAAGACCTAGGACTCAGCCTCTATGTTCTGTGAATTTTGGCTGAATTAAGATTAACAACAAGTTTAGAAGTTACGTAACATAAACAATTTTTTAAGTACTTGTAAGACATGATTGCAACAAGAAGTCTGTGATGTTAAAGCCCCGAATTCAGATGGTGAGCCAGACTTTGCATCTGGCCTCTTATCTCCATCACGAGAACCAAGAGCCCAGATCAAGACACTCCACTCAAGCTTGTGGAAAATCTGTTCCAAATCCAAGTGGCTCAGGCTCATCAGTAGTGCTTTCTTAAAACAACAGTATCTGGGATATTTTTGTAGGTAATTGCTATCTTAAAGTGCATTTTCCAGATTCCTTCCAGCATTGCCGTTGTAAAGAACAATCTTCCTTCCCCAGGCACATCACAGCACTTTTTCAGCCAAAAATTATCTCTGGTCATGATAAGTGATCATAACTCAGAAGTAGGCAGGCTATAGAAATTCTAACTGTGTTGAATACAAAATTACTTTAACAGTTTTATAACGCAGGTGTAACCCAAAGTAACACTGGGGGAGGGAGGGTCTGCCAAATGTGTTTAGAATGTATGAAGTATGAAGTATTATGTGCTGTCTGCTGGAAGATAAGTCCATGCTCAGTAAGCTATCTGAACAGCATGGTTCACTACATATATTTGTTATGTTTTGGTTTTAATTTGCAGTGACATAAAGTCTTGCATAACTGATTTGAGTGCATCTTTGAATATTAAAAACACTAATTATTATGTAATTAGTCAACAGGATGTGTGTAATTGTGTAATACTAGCATTCCTGGGTGTGGTTAAGTACATAGGTAGAATGCCAACACTCATCTAGACGTAGTATTATAAAATTACACAACAACATACACCCTGGGTGGGTACTCTAATTATATTTTACATTTAAACAATGGCTACATTAGCAAAATAGAACTTACTCTTTTTAAAAATATCTTCCCGCAGGCATGGATCATAATAGATGATGGTGATAATATTGCCCAAATAGACTATCTTCCATCTCCCAAGGGACCCAGGCTTCTTCATAAACATACAAATAGGAGACTGAAACCAGGCATAAAGAGCCCTTCATCCACTCATGGCATGAAGCCACCCCAGAACGGACATGTGACAATTGCTGAATCATGCACCAGAATAATTGAATGCAGAAAATGAACAGAAAGAACTTTCTTTCTCATGAAGAATTACATGAGATTAACCAGAAATCTGACTAGAACTGTTATACATCAGGACCATCTTTAAGCCATGGTGGAAACAGAACCACATAGTGAATCAGATTCTTCTTTGAACTTATCCAGGAAGATCTAGGTTACAGCCATCAAATGCATTTTTGTTAACTCTGATCTCTGCTAAGACTTACTGCCAATGTGGTACAAAAGCCTTCTGCACTCCTGGGCAAAACCTCCCTGCCCAGTCATCACTCATTCTTCCTGTGGTATATCTGCAGTGACTGACAGGTTCACCAGCACTGCAGAGATGGTAAGATCTGCCGTACTTACAGAAAAGGTGGATAGTTCTTTTATGTGGCTCACCAGTGTTTTCTCTCTTTTGACATGGATTCAAGGTGAAAAATCCAGGAGAAGAAAGGAAAGGTGAAAATTCCAACACAAAAAAAAAAAACCCAAAAAACCCAAACCTAAGCTGCAACTCATTATATATGTAAAATGTCGGAGCCTAAAGCTCGTTTTTTTTCATGTGCCTGGGTGGAGAAGGGTGAGGTGCCCTCTGAGGATGATTTTATCTTTTACTTTTGAGTCTGAAGACCTTGGTTGTGGTTTGGCAAGTTCATAAAAATATTTGTGATAAAGTTGAACTGCCATCTGGAAATGTTACGTACAGAGATGTAAGAAAGCTTAAGGAGAAAACTGCAGATGCTGGAAGAAGACTCAGCAGTGCACATGAATGAGGTTAAAAATTGCAGACAATTAGCTACTAGATGGTTCCTACTAAATAAATCATCAAAGACTTGACTACTGCTTCCAGGTTTCCACAACAATATTAGCTCATTGGAGCAGCCAAAAAGATGTTAATTTGGCCAAAATTTTAGGAATTCGCTATTCTTGTTTGAATTAACTAATCAACCAACAAGGCCGATGTACGCTTCCTTGCCAAGGCTGTAAAGCAGGGCCTTCATGCTTCTAGGGAAGATACTATATTTATTGCTCAGGATCAAGGGCCCCATGATATGGAAAATAAGCTTCTTTGTGTTAAATGAGAACTACATGGGAAAGAAAAACAACCTGAGCTTGGCATGGAATTGCACATCTTATTCAGCACTCAATAAACACTTTGCTTGTCCAGTTTAATAGAGAAGCACAATTTCTTTTTCCTTTGTGCCTCCACAGATCAGATCTAGCTCTGATCTCATTTAGAATTTAGTCCAAGACCCATAGTAAAGGGAAAATATTCCCATTGCTTCCAACAGGCATCTGGTCAGTCTTGTACCGTGTTTTTACCTAACTGTAAATTCAGTGCTGAGTTTCTCCCAAGAAAAAGAGGCATAAGTGGTAAGAGACAGAAGTCTGCATGCTCAACTTTCCACCCTCCTATTAGTTGTTGCTGATAGGACCAATCTTGGTGAAAAATTCTTAATTCGTCTGGCCTTTCTGCAGGGTTGACTGGTACAAAAAGGTGCTGACCTTGACCTGCTTTCTTGCTACATCTAGGCAGCTCACCACAGTTGTACTCTCTTTTACTGCTTGAGATTTTCTTATGTCCCTGGCATGTTGTGATAGGCCTCTGAATGTCACTGCTGTGAAGGTTTTGCTCTTCTCAAAGGCTCCCCAGAGATTCAGTGAAGGCAAGTAGGGTTTGCTTTGCTTGAAATGTAGGTTGTATGTGTCACTATAATAAATGGAAATATGCAAACTGTTGGTTGAATTTCATAGGAAATTGGAATGTTTGACTTGTCACAAGGCCAGTTTATACTATGTGGACTTCTGACATTGCTCGTAGCAGGTGAACCTCACCCCATGTTGAGGGCCAGCTCAAGGCCTAGTTATCATGTACGTGCAATTTAAACTATCTTCAGAATAAAACTGAAGTGGTGCGTAAGCCTCACACTCTATCTTTGTGCAAGAGTGTAAAAAAAGGAACCTGATTTGGAAGACACTAAGGAGAAATACTGAAGTTTTACACATCAAAAAGGCTAATTAGAAATGCTTTTCTTTTATAACAAATAAGCCAAGCATAGTGACATTAATTATATTAAATACTCAAGGTGTGGAATAATCTATTGAAGAGCACAGATGTATACCAAATCCTATGCAAATGAGTGTGTGCAACTATTCTTCAGGTAACACATTTATTTATAAAAATAAGCTGTGTGTTCAGGTTTCTTTTTAATGGGTAGAACATCATAAAAGGTCTCTCTCTCTCTCTTGCTCTTACTCAATGTAGTGAGATAGTTTTATCTGTTCAGCACAGCCTAACATGCATTCCAGGAGCTCGGAGCAGATGCTTCACGTACCTGAGTTAGTAGTACTCTGTTAGCTTAGCTTTCCTGGAATTACATCACTGTAACTAGGAGCAGAATTTGTTTGCTGGTGGTAAATTTCCTTTGGTTTCAGAAAAGCTAATGGAATTCATAACTGCATTTGTATTTTTCAGTCTGTGCCCCTGAGCTTACTAGTGACAGAGGTGTTTAAAGGAAATGTTGTGACTGTGATTTGCTATTTTGCACATTAGTGTTGTTGGTAGAGACTCATACTAACACTGGGAAGAAAACTTCATCTATCCCTTCTTTTACCCTGGCTGACTGCAAAGAAATCCTCTTACTTTTGATAGCTTTACTTCATGGTGGAAGACTTCTTCTATGCCAGGGCCATGAATCACTCCACCCTGAATGCTCCTATACCCCTGCCCCAATCCCTGCTCCTTCCGTCTTAGGCGCTGCCTCTATACAAGTGAAAGACACTTCACTTCCCAGGTCAAATTTCTCTGCTGAACCTGCCAAATACTTGTCTGTGGATACCCCTTAAATTAGATGAGATGTCTAGCTTACAATGGAGCTCCTCTGTGGTCGCTGCAGATTGTCACCTGCCTGGGCTGTGTTGGGGCTGCCAAGATTCCTGGAGCCTGCTCCACGATCTCCAAACCTTCCTACAAATGCCAGGGCTTAGCACTTTTGCTCTTGGAAACACCCATCTGCAAGGGCAAGTGTAGGTAGTGAATACTTATTCTCTCTCCTCGCCAATAGAGAATGTTGGTGTTGTCAGTGTTGGTTCACGTTCCTTGAATTCTCCCAATTTATCTAACAATTCTTTTAACATTTTGCAGGTTTTTCCAGAGCTACTCTCTCTGCACAAGTTCCAGAAAGCTCATGGTAAAGCATCTGCTTTCACCTCTCAGATTCAAGCCCATTAAAGGATTTGAGGAAAACTATTCAGCGCTGTGGGCGATGGAGAACAAATAGGATCCATTTAGATGAGTTGCAGGTATCATCTTGGACCTCTAAAAAGTAGGAAAAAATTATTTGTACTCTAAAATGATAACAGCAATCTCTGTATATTCTCAAGAATTGTCAACAACTGGCCTCCAGTCTAGCTTGAAGATTTTGGTAACGCCACCAGCCACCAGCAGGTCTGGACAAGATTGCCTAAGCCACAGATTGCTGGGAGGGTACAAAACACCAGCGAAACCGCAGCCTTTGACCTGTTCTTACACTTCACTTCTGAACACCCACTACTACTGGTAATTAACAGACATAAAATATTGGAATAGTTGGATTTTTGTTCAACCTAGGGTGCTTGGGTTTAGGATTTTATGTTTACATCATTTTTAGTAAGGGTAGAAAGGAGACAGCTTCTATCCTAATTGTGCTGTCATATGGAAAAGCAGCTATTTATATTGACCCTGGTCACCCAAGGGCACCCTTTTACAAAAAGGGACCTCTGAGACATGGATCCATTGAGTTGGCTGACATGATAGAAGCAGCACTTGTACCAGAAGCCAGCTTGGAGGATCATAGGTTTTAGTGGCAACTAAATGAAGAAAAGAGTTGCAGGGGTGGGAGCAACAGACTAGCAGTTGGTTGTGAAGTCAGAGTGAAAGCTTTTATATATAATTTCAGCTGTTGGAGAGGCAGATGGTTCTGTTAGTAACTCTTCCTTACATATAGATCAGGGTTCTAAACACCTTTTTGCATCTGCTTTGGATAAAAGTGTGTAAAAAACCCAAACTCCTGAGCTTTTGCCTTCAGTCTGCAGTCAGTAGATTAGAAGGAAAAGGAGCTGTTACACCTGTGAAATTAAATACGACTTAAAGATAATTTTGGGTGATAATAAAGGTGAAAGTTCAGAATCTTTCTGACCTAGTGTGATACCTGTACAAAGCATATTGACCTGCTGTCTAACTTTTTTGTTCTTGCTTGAAACCTAAAATTTGGTTTCAAATAAAAATCGATTCCTACCAGGACCATCTAATACAAGTACTTTATTGAATTCTGACTGAAACAGTGTCGCTCAGAGACTGGGGGCCAAGTCCTGGCCTTGTGGCATGGGGCCAGGAGCACTCTGCAGGTTGTGACAGTTTCCAGGCCACATGCAACTCTGACTTTAGGGGAAGGTGAAGGAGGGGGGTGCCTACCCTACAGAGATGTTACAGGCAGCAAAAAGGCAAAGTCACAGATGGAAACGATGTATTCCTTTCTAGCACCATTTGAAATTTTCAAAATCTGTTGGGGATGAGCGGCAAATTTTTCAGCCGCTCCAAGGGAACCAGAATAGGGGTTGTCAGCTTTGCAAGGAGAAACCGAGGCACCAGGGCAGATGAGAGGCGGGTGGGAGAAGAGGAGATGCAGAGGCACGGGGCGAGGGGCAGGCAGGCCGGCACGTGCTGGCGGCCTGGCTGGCAGCAAGGCCTGCGGGGAAGGGGGGACTGCTAGTGGGTGAAGAGACTGGTTAGGATGTATCTGGAGGCCATAAGATTGGTGCTGAGGGATGAGATGCTGGAGTCTCCTGTCTGGAAAGAATGAGGCAGAGGAGGAGAGCAGTAAAGCTCCTGAGGTGGCACTGGGGGGGCGGGCACAGGGAGGAGCAGGGCCTCCTCTGCATCCACCCCACCCGGGATGAGGTGGCCTGGCCATGGCTCCCGGACTGAGGCTGGCCATTGCTTCTGAGTTCATGGCTTTATTCTAAAAAAAATGAGAGGAGCTAAATCTCTTACTGTTTAACTGGGGGAACAGGAGCTTAACAGTGAAGAAAAAGTCCTTCTACCTCCCCTCAAAATCAGCTAAGCTCCAGTCAAAGGTTTTACCCGGGGCTTCCCTAGAGGCCACCTCTGCCCCATGGGTGCGAGAGTGCCAAGCACCTCAGAGTGATGGGGGGGTATTCGGGGGGCGGGGGGAGGTTTGTACCGGTTAATAATCAGCCCTTTGGTGGTTTCTGCAGCCCACAGTAACCTCCACGAGACCTGCAGTGAAGGAGAGGTATTTGGGGATCTGTGGTGGAGGCTGGAAGCTGATTTATTTGAACTCTTCTTTCTCGGAGCATCAAGTGCATTGCTCCGCTAGCTCCCTTTAGAGACTGTGGCATCGACTGTCCAGGCTGGGCAGCCCAGTGTCAAAAGGAAAGGAGACTTTTGCTCATCATTGTCATATAAATCAGGCCCCAAATCTGAGCCCTGTAAAATGTGAGAAAATGAGAGATTCGATTATCCATATGGATCACTCTGGATTTATTCCAGATTGCTTCATTAATAGCAATCAAAGACATCACTTTAATGGATTTTTTATCCTCAAAATTATGATCATGAGGAATTTGTTCTGGCTATTGATTTTGAAAAGGCTTTTGATTCTCTTCAATAGCCTTAACTTATTTCAGATTTAGGTAACGGTGGGATTTGGTCTTAAATATGTTAGATAGGTCAATCTCCTTTATTCAAATCCACAGTTATGTTAAAACTAATGACCATAGTTTGAAGATGATTTATATACAGAGGCTTAGACAGGAGACTCCTTTTTCTCTGATACTTTTGCTGTTACAGGGGAGCCTTTGTTTTGGGAGAAATCAGTGTTTTTAAGGGAAAACTCAGTGATGTTTTCCATTCTGCCCTTAGTTGGAGAATATGTTATTTTTTTAATGAAGATTTTTAGATGTTATGCTGCAAGTCACTGAATGTTCATGTTTCTTCTTTGTTAATTGGGGTAAAACTCTTAAAGCCATTAGGCGATTTAAATGCAGCTCTATTTGAGCAATATCCTTTATTGGATCCCCCATTATCCTTTAAACATCTTGGTGTGCAAGGGGATAAAATTAGAAAGAATTTGTTTGCTTTAAATTGCCAGCCTCTGCTTGATAAAACTATTAGCTATTTAGCTAATTGGACTGCTCTTCCATTATCATTAATTGGCAGAATTGATACAATTAAAATGGGGGTTTTATCTAAAGTGTTTGTGTTTTTTCTGAGGTATTCCCATCAAGTTCCCTAACATGTTCAGGGAGCCTTACATTCCACAATTAGGTTTGTTTTCAGGGTTAGAGGTAAATTTAAGATTAATTTTGAAACTCTGCAGCTTCTCACAGAGTCAGCTGGCCTGGCTCCTGCTAATTTTATTGTTGTTTTTGGCTGCCCTGGTACAGCATGTTGTTTCATGATTTAGACAATCCCCAGCATTATACGGTGTGGGGCAGTGCAACAAGAGGCTGAGCAAAATCAGGCCCTCGGAGCAACCCCCGACTTTGCAGAAGGTCACAGCAAGGCTTGCTCCCAGGGCTGTGTCCTGCAAGGTGCTAAACACCCATTATTCCCTGACCCACCAAAGCATTTTAGCACAGCCATAACTTTTAAGCATGCATACAGGCCCAGTGATGCCAATTAGCTTACTCATACTAGTAAAGTTAAACAAAGGCTGTGCTTGGTTGGGGCCACAGTAATCATCACCTTGTCGGTTTGAGACTCCCACATGAATCTGTTGCAAAATAGCACATGTTCTTCCGCTTACACCTTGGCTTTGCTCTCAGCTGGTGCTGCCCTCCAAATGAGCAGGGGGAAGGCACTGGCTTTTGGGGAGAGGCTCTGCCAATCCTTCTCTTCCCCTGTGGCCAAAGCATCGAGAAACTGCACCCTCTGTTCCTGCCATCCCTGGTGGACAAGCCGTCTTTTTTAGGCTGCTAGTACAAATCGTGCTTCTCCCTCCTAACACTAGGGTTCATGTCAGCCATTAGCCTCAAATAAATGAATGGGCCACAAGAAAATTAAAACCAAATCACGCCTCTATCAAAGGGAGGTCTCACTGACAAGTAGGGCCTCTATTGCCAGAATTAGTCATTTGGGTCTGCCTTCTGCATCAGAGGCTAAGAAAACCAGAGGATGATTAATTGGGCAGGACCAAGAGGATGTCACCCCTCCCATACAGCTGGCCAGTGTGGGCAGTTTCTAAATCACACCATGAGGGCCGTGGCTACGTCACTGTAGATTACCACTACGTCTGCTTCATCTCCATCACAATTTTATGTAGTGCTGGGGTAGCCACATTTGTTCGTCACCACCCAAACATGCTTTTATACTGGGACTTGTAAGCCATGTAGAGATGGGTCTATTGCTGTTCAAGGCTGCTTAAAATAACTTGTATCTAAAAGATAAAACTTTTATGCAAAATAAATTTTAAAAATCTTTTATCTACAAAATATATGCAAATATAATTATAGATATTTTTAGTTTTAAAACTAAAGGTCCATTTTCATAGGTGTGAGCCAGTATGTATGTAACAGGTATGAACACTGGAGCAACCTTGATGCAATACTGCCCTGCTTAATTCATTTGAGCCATTGTACTTTTTAGACTATACCAAAGTCATTTCATGAAACACATCATGCTTCATGGGTTAATCCTGATTTAGCTGTGATGCTTTGCTTTTGGGTATTATCTAAATTGTTTTGCCCATCTCTTCTTCATTCATTTTGTCTCTCGAATATCATTCTACATGGGTTTCACTCATACATTTATTTGTATTTAAATTATGCATCTCTTTAAGGAGATAGACCCATCAAGTGATACAATACCCCGTGGCACAAAGAATGAGGCTTTGTTTACTTTTGCATAAAAAGCCATGAAGATGGAGCACACAGTTCATAGGATATAATGAATTATTTGGATGTTTGACCTTAAATCAGACTCAATCCAGCTAAGCTTGGTAACCAGTGGAATTGAAATGTAATGGGTAACAGCCCAAGAGCCCACCATATTGTTAGGTCTAACTTGCACAGCGTGTCCCTTATTGACAACCTCAGAGGAGCACCTCTGCACTGAGTAGCTGATGAAGTACCTCACCGCAGAGTCACAGGGCTGCCTTCTTGGCGCCTCGGGGACAGAGCGTAGCATGGACTAAGGTTGAACTGTTGCTCCAGGTCCTGGGACACTCCTTTTAGGGAGAAAGAGAGCATGTGAGTCTCTGGAACTCACAACCTGGCATGTGTCATGAGCCAGGTAAATTCACTGTAATGAAAGTCACCTTGGGCTGAGGGGCTTGTTGCAGCTCCCTCGGGATGAATGTGCTCTCTTTCCAGTTCTGGTAGAAACCCCACACTCCCGTGGACTTCCCTGTGGCTCGGGGAAAGAGGAGGGGGGGAGCAGAATCAAAACCCCTTAGAATAAGAAACTAAAAGACAACTACCTCAGAGTACTAAATGCACTGATCCTGTGCTGATTTATATTTCTGGATTAATTGCAGTAAATAAGGAGCATCACACTGGTATAAAACTCGCGTGAAGGAGATGAGAATCAAGCCCAGTGGGAACAGAAGAGCTGCAATGCAGGAGCCAGTCCTCCTTGTGCGACATTTAAGGTATATTAAAGTCAAAACCTCCTTGATGCAAGCAGTGCTGTTTATTTGCTTCCATCAGCTGTGAATTTGGCTTACTGTCACCAGTACAAGAAGAGTCCAGAACAAGGGACATTCCTGGGCTGAAACATTACTGTGGCATAGCAACGCCTTTTCCTCGTTTGAAAGTAGAGGTATAACTCTGTATATCATTAGCTAAGACAATAATAAATTAATACAATAGCCAAGTAATAGTGCTGTAATGCTTTCATGTATGAATTGGAATGTGAACACTGAGCTTTTCATTTCATGGTTGAAAAATACATGAGTTGACCCAAATATTAATTTCTGCATTTCAATCATTTACATATCATGGGTCAATAATCATTTCTTGCACAAATGACTTTTCAAATGAGAAGCAGTATATTGTAATGGTCTATCATATTTACAAACATCTCCTTGTTTTCCCAACTTAGCACTCAGTATTTAAAATATACTGGACCAGATATTGTTTGCCAAATACAATACAAAAATGGCTCATGTAAAATGCAGAGACTATTTTCTTTTACTACTATCCATAATTTATAATGTTCATAAACCATGGAGTGGCACGCCCTGCCCCCGGCAGGCCCAGGCCCCCACTTTGGAAGAGGCATGGTTTTCCAGCAATGGTTCAGGACACCCGACACCTCTCTCTGCTCTTTCCTGACCTCAGAAATCTCACCCCTTTTGAGGAGCAATCCCTCTGAAGATCCAGCACTGTCAGAAGGGCTAATGGTGGGGTTTTTGAGAAGTTTAATACATCCCAAGCTTTCTTTGCAGCATGCAATGACATCCAACAAAATGCCTAGGGTGTCTTCTTTCAATTACTTCACAAAGCTAAAATAATATAAATAACCTTGCTTTTTACTTACTGGTGTTTAACTTAGTTCATCATTTCAGGCTATTCATTGTTTCCTCATGTTCCTCTACCCCTTTATTAACCAACATATCCCAACAGAAACCTTGTGTCATGGAGTAAATAGCGTTCAAGTCCTGAATTAATCAGGGACTAGTGCAACATGTATACGCTGCCCAGCAAGATGAATTTACACATCTGCCTTTTCCCCTAATTATAATTCCAGAGGTTGAATGTCAACAGCATATGGGTACATCCTCATAGAGGCATGCAAACACACACATACAGGCACACACACTGTACATTAATCTCTCTTGGCTTATCTGTTGCTGTCTTTAATTTGTATACTTCAAAATTGAGTGGTGAGGTCATTTATTAGACTGTTTCTGTGAGTTTTATGTAGTGATAAGAAAGCAGTAACATGCAATTTGTTTTTATAGAACTCACTTTTGTAAGTGTGATCTAATATTTCCTTTCTTTAACTGAACAGTGAGGAAGAAGATCTTTCAGAGCTAACTAAGAGTTAACTGGCTACATTTCAACTGTCACCATTGCCTTACATCTACATAGAGAGCAGGAGAGAGCCAGAGAGGTGTAAGTACAGCAGGCCACTGGGAAAAAACATTTATAAGTAGAAATTTCTCCTCAGAAGCCTCAGAGCAAATCTTTCCAGTTTGTCCTGATTTTTTCTTTCCCTATTTTTTAAACACAACGTGTGGTGGAAAAGATTGTTATTATCCAAAGGACCTTACTTGCTGGCTCACTGCATCTCTGTTTATGAAATGCCATAACAAAAGTGAGCTCACGCTTGTGTGCTTCCAATGCGTGATGTTCCTGTGTGCCAGATGGGCACTTTCATGACTGTATGAGCGTGGATTATTTCATTTCCTACATCTGGGACTCCAAATGGCTGCACAGAATGCCACAGGAGAGAGGCACAGATCTTCAGCTGGGGAAACCTACCTTCACAGGGGAACCAGCTACATCAGAGGGGATGAGGCAGAGAAGCCCCAAGTGATATCTGAAAGTTCATATAAACCAGGGCCATAAGGGAAACCTTTAGAACCAGGAACAAGACAAAAATAAACAGTAACTAATGCTGGATGTCAGCTGCGGAGATGGGGGAGGGAAAATAAACCATAAGCAGTTTCTTGTCTGGCCACAGAAGATGTGTTTGGAATGCTGTTTTGTATTTCAGCTCAGAAACTCTACTGTGACCTTCAGATATCGCTGGGTATTACAAGTTCTACAGATAGCCAGAGAGAAATATCCCAAGGAGAGCTGGCATATACCATGCCATCCTAGTTAATGTTGACTGCATATTGCTCACAGCCCATTCCAGAACTGTGACCAGGCAGCCTTGTAAAAACACTGCAGAATCCTACAGTAACAGTCAGGAATGCTACAGTTTGTCATAAAGCTATTGCAGGATTTGGGATAATTACTTGTTTGTTTGTAGGATAAAAGGATGCTTTCCTTTTTTTTTTTTTTTTTTAAGCCCAAAACAATGAGAGCAGATCCTCAGTATAGTGAGGACCTGGCTCGCAACACTTCTGCAGTCTATGTTGCATTTCGGAGCCAGCAAAGAGGAGGAGATGGTAAGAAGAGATGGAATAGCCTCGTCCTGTATGTTTGATTGAATTAGCTGTAGCAGAAAAAAATATAGTTAAGCCAGTGGCTTCCCTAAGATGAAAGAGAGCAAGCCCCCAAAAAAGAACAAATGGAAAAAGTAATGAACAAAAGAAAGTAAGAGCTTGTGACACAAAGTAAGAAAAATAAACAGCAGTTGACTTAACTGTTTTGCATAAGATATTTACAAACCACAGCATATTACTGTTTGCTTTATGCATTTTCACATCCTGCTCAGTTTAAAGCAGTAATTTTCTGCAAGGACAACAGAGGGAAAAAAAATGCTTTACACTGCTTATATTAATTACATTTTTTCATTACCCGTCATGTTTTCTACAGGCTTGTGTATTATTACTGTAAAATGTAATGAAACAGAAAAAGAAAAAAAGAATGGACTTCTGGGAAATTTTCCAATTCTTGAAATGCAATGTTAATTGAGTGCTATTTTTAGGTCATCACAGATAGAGCTGAACCCATTGCCATCAGTGCACAGAATGGGGACAGCCCAGGTGCAACACAAACTGGGCGAGGGTATCAGTTTCTGCTGATGGAGAAAAAGGGAGAGAAACTAACTCCCCAGAGAGGTGGTTCTTGTCAGGTTTGGGGCATTTTCTATTTCTCAATGTAAAGTTCTCAAAGCAGAACTGAAAGGGAAGGGTGCGGAGCTGGCATGGGTCCAGGACCCACCGCGACCATGGACACTCCTGAAGGAGACCCAGTGACTCCTATGACAGGAGGGCAGAGCAAATGAAAGTGAGAAGCTCTCTCTAGTTTGGTGGCTGACTTCCAGCTCTGGGAGGGAGGGCACTCTCAAAGTCAACATAAAATAAAGTCCCCCAAAAGGTATCAGAAACGTGATCCCTTTAATTTATAGATCTCCTAAAAGGCTGCCAAAAATCAATTATTTTAATTTGTATATAGTGCAGCTATGGACTGATTCAAGTTCTTTTGAAGTATTTTTAAACAGCCATTGCACAAAGCCATCCTCTTTCCCATATGCAAAAAATGAATTGGAAACCACAATTTCTCACAGTCGCTTTGATCGCGAGAAGAGACACACAGGACTCTGCAAGCAAATCTGAGGCCCCCCGCTAAGTCCTTTAACTGGGTACCTTTACTGTTAGTCCCAGGAATCAGTGCAGCTCTACTGCTCCTGTAGTACTTGCCTCCTGTCCCAAAGAGTGCAGGGAAGGTGTTTGAGCCCCTAACAGCTTGTGAATACCAGAGGAAATAGTTATTGGTACTAGTAGGGGGGTGGCGGTTCCCTTTGAAACAGAAGTGGAAAACCTTTGGTGTGCACTTACCAAGGCCAAAATGAAAGAGGAGAGAGCATCCTGCATGGGGGAAGCCAACATTATCTCCGCAAAGCTGTTCATTTTCTGTATTGCACAGTGGTACTATAAAAGCAAGAGTCTAATACAAACATTTTAGCAGCCATTCTAAATCACCATGTAACATGTTTTGGAACAACTGAGACTAACCCAAACAGTTTTCTACCCGCTTTGGCCCCATGCATGTAACAATCTCGAAAAGCAGTCATGACCAGATGGTAGAATTACCAAGACGGCACATCCAGTTCTTCCTTTGTTTCGGTGCTACTGGAGAGTTGGCAGCCCATCTGTAGGTATAAGACAGACCTCTCCACCCATATTGGCCCAGGTCATCAAAGGCATTTTGGGCAAGATCCTAAACAAAGACACTTAAGCACCCACATTCCTGAGATGATCTGGTCCCTTTCACCTTCGAACAAATAGCTTGCATTCTGGCCTTTTCTTTATTCGCTACAAGTTTCTTTGCTTTTCTGTAGTTCTGTGAGTCACTGGAGGATCCAGGCTTATCCTTTTTCCAATCTCGGCTCAAGAATCCCGAATATGCCCAAGGGCCACATGAACCAGCAGGCAGCAGTCCTCCCCTGGGCAAGGCCGCGGGGCTCTCCTTGACCTATGCAGTAGCATGGACCTCAGCTATCCATCCTGAACCTGTCTTCACTTCCTGACTATCTTCAGATCTCTGCCCTTCCCTTAAGTCACATAAACCAAACCATAACTTACCAAAATACCACCTCAGTGCATTCTAGATCTGTCTCCCCACTCACTCCCCAGCAGATTTAACACTGGTATAGAAGTGTTACAGATTTTCCTGGCACGGCTTAGATGGATAAAAAAACAAAGCAAAGCAAAACACAAACTGAAGAGTTAGTTTGCTCTCCAAGCATCTCTAGTGCTAAGATAGAAGTGATAAATCATAAATATAAGCCAACATGATTTTCTCTTATCTGACACATTGAATTAAGACTGTTGCGCTCAAACACTTACAGCAAAATTGACAAACACTTCCTTTTAGGAATGCTGCATCAAAGCTATTAACTTTTATAGTCAGAGACCATTTAAAGCCAAAGCAAGGCATGTGCATTAGCACACGCTGCCACGCACCCGCACACAAGGTAGATGAACTGTGATACTCTATTTGCAAATCAAGAAAGAAATCCTGCTCCTTTTGACTATGCTTCTCCTGCCTCCAGCAGTGGTGCCAGCATTTGGGCTTCAGTTAGCCCAGCCAAGTGGCCCCAGCTTGCTGCAGCCTCACGGTGGGCCTTAGCTCATTGCTGGCTTGTCAGCACTTCATCAAGACCTATCTGGAGCCTGACAGCTAACCCAATACTTTTGTATCATCTCACCATGACAGACTCCTTTTTGTATTGAGATTAGAGTTATTCCCCTTTGCTAGGAATATTGATCTGGATCCACAGCCCTCCAATCGAGAGTCACAGCATTTTTCCACCAAGGACCCAGTTTTGTTCTTTCACATGGATTCAGTTTTCCTCAGCGCCCCAAGCTGTTCTTGTAGGCAGCAGTCTAGAAATAGCAGGGGTCCTTTGCAGACCAGAGCAGTTAAATTTTTTGTAGTGGGATGATAGGAGCGAGTGGTGGAGGCTATGCAAGAAGCAAAGGGAGCCACAAATCCATAAAGTCTCCTGGAGATTGACAGTCTGACCCAAGCCAGTTGGATCCCACTATACCACCCCTTAGGGAATGCCCCCCATGTGAGCCAGCCCCTTCAATGCCCAAGCTACTGAGGAAAGGGCAGTAAATTAGTTTATTCCAAGTCAAACCCACTACGTAAATCAGGAAGTCAGTATTCAAATGGCAATTCAGACTTGAGATAATGTCCTAAGATACATGTAGCCACTGATTGCCATGAGAATTTTGCCATGGCTTTCACCAGGACTAAGATTTAATCTCTGGGAGTTTTCATTTTTCTACTTGATTAGCTGGCACCTGTCCTCTATTGAAAGATGGTCACAGCGCACCTGAAGAATTGCAGTAATAAGCCGGTCAAGGAGGCTTTGCAGGATGGACCCATGGAGACTGCAGTCATCTGACTGGATCAATAGGTGGGATTTCATCAGAGAGAGGGGATTCAAATGTCACTTCGAAAATTTCACTTCAGTGTGTTCATTTTCTGTTTCAGCTGTTGGGAATGGCCTGTAGATTTAAAACTCTGACTCAGAGCAGGAGACATGAGGATCCATTAATTCTTATGAAAAAATGCCATTCCAGGCCATAGCCCTAACATAAATGAATTTGGCATGTTCAGGAGTGGACCATCACTTCCATGATGAAATCAATGGATATAATCTAAGCTTTGGTCAGATGAGGCCTCAAGCTTGCAGACCATGCACCAAATGTTTATTAGTGTTTAGAAGGTTAGATAGGTACTGACTACAGCCCAGTGCTTTCAAAGAGTTTAGTCGTCTTGATCTGAGGAAGTAATAGGCAAGTAAGTAATGTGCTTAACAATGTTTCAAGCTCTGGGATTTTCAAAAGCCCATGTGTTCCCAACTCCCAATGGCAACAAGGAGCCTGGAAGCCTTAAAAACCTGAAGTAGGCAGTGATCCATATCCAGAGGTGCTCAAATATCTGTGGAAATCTGCCTCTAATTTATCCAGCAGCCCCGTCCTTCCAGGTCACATTTGGAACCATGAGCACTTTACACGGCACTGTGCAGACTCTGCTCCTTTGCATAGCTGTGGCTAAAAAGGGAGGGAAAACCTATTATGGACCTCAGCTGACAGGAAAATGCCATAAGCAATGGTGATGTGCTAGCCAGGATGTTTGAAGTTGCCATTGTATACATCAGATGCAGAATCCAATCAAGCCGGGGTAATTACATTTTCCGATTTAAAAGTTTTGCAGATGCGAAGCTTCCCACCCTGCTTCCCAGCCTCCATGTGTCCCCTGTCGAGGATCTGCTCTGCCGCAGGTGAAGAAGCCCTACCAGGCCACACGGCCTGCACGCATGGGCTCAAAGGCTTTGACCGCTACAGTGTTGGCACCCAATTCACGTTACACCCAGGAGGACCCAGGTGCCAAACTGGGTGTCCATGCTCACATGTGAGCCTTTGAAACAGAAAAATGTAAGTGGGCCAGCTCCTGAATACTTCTATAGCTGTGCCAGCGTGTGACCTGTGTGGTCCCCTTGCAGCCCTACCCAGGCTGGATTTGAGAGGAGGCAGTGTCCTCACCCAAGAGGATGGACATTTGTGATCTAACCGATTAACTCTGTGTTATCCAGGAGGGTGCTCACAGCCAGACAGTGAAATGCTTCTAAAGAACAAATCCCAGAATGACCTGTGCTGTACACACATGGTGCTGCCTCTGACCCTGACCTCCTGCCAGCCCGGGAGAAGAGTGGGCTTTGGAGTTATCGGCTCTGGGCATCAGGGATTTTGAAGTAATACTAGAAGAAGGCGGCTGATTCTCCAGTCTGTTTTACTGGTTGTATTCCAGTGAAACACTGTTGAAGTCAGTGGCGTTGCACTGCCAGAAAACCCAAAACAACAGAGCAAGTATCCAGCTTGATATAGTTAATGTCGATAAAGTTGATAATGTCAACAGAGGCCAGAGCAGCAGGCAGGCCTGACCCCTGGCCTCTCTGATTTGCCTCAGTAGATCGCACCCTAACCCGATTATTTTCCTCAAGTTTTTTTACCTTGTAATCTTCCTGGGTGTCACCAGAATAAAGTTCACCTCCCAGGTAACTCCTCAAACCCAATC
This sequence comes from Elanus axillaris, assembly GCA_026212715.1. Taxonomy (NCBI): domain Eukaryota; kingdom Metazoa; phylum Chordata; class Aves; order Accipitriformes; family Accipitridae; genus Elanus; species Elanus axillaris. The sequence continues at coordinate 17,570,311 of JANZLQ010000095.1, read as the reverse complement.
ATGTCCCTGGTTAAATATTGGGATTGGGATAAAGGATACCGTGCTAAAAGGTATCCTTTGAAATGGGGCACTGTGCATAAAAAGGCCTGCCGGGTTCCTGTCGGAAGGGTTAGCTGAAGACTGAGGGACTGGAAACACTGACTGCAGCCAATTTCTTTTTCTTCTATTTATTAATCCACTTTGTCCAAACAATGTGAACATTCGGTGCATTTAGCTCTAAATATGTCAAATGCTCCTTTAGGAAAGAACTTCTAAAACCTAAAATCATCTCTTAGGATCAAATTCATTGCCTGAGCTCGAAATTATTCTTCTCTACACAAATAAACACACACACATACTCGTGTACTTTGTCTGCGCTGCAGGAACTGTTCTGGGATAGCACTGTGCTGTCTGCGGAGCCCTGCTAAAAAGCCTGGCTTTCTCGTACTGAGAGAGTTCTGCAAATATTAACACATTGTTGAGAGGGGGAGGGGGGGAAAGCAAGAATGATTATCCCAGTATGTAACAAATCTAAAAATAAATTGGCTTCATTTTCACCTATTGCAGACCAATGGGGGTAAAACAACTTTAATTAGTGTAACAGGACAATAGGAATGAAATTGGCTTGGTCACAAGATTTTTGCAGGATGACACTGATGGTATTACTATCCAACTTCAAAGATTTGGAAAGATGTGGCTGCTAACACTGGAGAATAGAAACCTGTTTTTCATCAACTAGGCTGGCCTGACAAATTAAGTCTGTGGAGTCATTAGATTAAGATAAGAGCTTATCTCCTAGACTGACATTTATTCAGAGGTTTTTATGCTGCTCAGCTAGTAATTAGTGCAGTTGAATTTTTAACACTGCTTTGTCCAGTCATTTGACAAATTTGAAATATATACAGGTTTGATTAAAAAATAACTAAAGTCCAAGCATACAACATTATTAACTTGGAAAGGTTTTAATTTCTGGAAGAGTTGAGATGATGCTAAAAATCTTCAAGCAGGTCAGAAGTGCTTCTGCTGTTGACTCATTTCCATATGCAGATTGAGAGGCCCCTTAAACTAAATTTTTAGGCACTAAGCAGCAGATATCTGTAGCAAATCTGTAATTTCTTTCATGCCCATCCATTTTGTAATTCTGCTGCTTTACTGGGGCAGGAATACGGTGAAGGCTGCACTCCTGCTCATTAACGCTTGTCTGCCTCCTTCGGCACTCAGGTTGGGATTTCAGGGCGGCAGAGTTTCAAAAGGATTATTCTCTCATATGGCTGATTTCATGGGATAAGGTTTATTTTTCCTGTCCTAATTTTCTTGTAATAACAGATGGATTGTTCCACAGTAAACCAATGCATTACTTTTGGACATGTTTTAACATTGCTTCAGACTAACAAATCTCACTTTTTTTTAAACAGCTCATTTTGAGTAACTGAAGATCAGAATTGGATTAATAATTAGTGATTAAATGGATGAGTGTTTGTTTATGAACTTTGACAGGTTTGTTACAGCTGCATCCTGTTATTGCTGTTGCAGCGTTTGTTTTGTCCGAAGTGCAGCCGTCTCGGCATCTGTGGTTGTTACCTTTAGAAATACCCAGGCAAGGGGAGTTCATCACAGTAAATTATGGTTCGTCCAACTACTTTATTCGTATGATTACTGGCTTTCACACACACACAAAAAAAAAAAAAAAAAGCATGGACCGTGGAACGACCCAGATGATGTCAGACTGCCTGTTTGGAAAACAGACCGTCCTTTACATTTTACACCTTACTGCCAAGGCCCTGAAGTCCATGGACCCACAGGCCCAGAGCAGTTGATTGCAGAGGGCGACCGGCGTTGCCCTTCGCCTGCACTCCTGAGCCTGAAGCAGCAGTGGTGGAGCAGGTCGTGGGCTCTCAGGCCAGCTGGGACCAGGTTCTACATGCTGGCTCTTCCTGTCCACTTCTGTGGGTTTGGGTTTTCCTGGCATTTATATGACCCCAAAGCATGAGAGGTATTAGGCACCTCGCAAGCACAACAGCTCTTCTGTGGTGCCATGGATGGGAGGGGAGGTACGAGGCAGAACGCGATTTCCGAGCTTTGCATAGGCAGGAGTGAAACCCCACTGCCCTCCATTTTCTGACTCAGACCCCCAACCTAGACCTGCCCTGACTCCTGTCTCGAGGCAGATGCTTTCAGCTCTCTGTGATGGTAAGACCCCCTGATACTTCCCACTGGAAGTGTGAAACCCTATATAGTAAATTTAAGCTCCAAGACAATCACTGCCACTGGGCACCCCGCCATCCCTGGTCTGCAGGTGAGACCTCAGCTTGGGGTCAGGAGCACCTAGAGGTGGAGATGGAGACAATGTATGTTGCAATGCTCATAAAATGGCCTGGAAAGAGATTGCGTCAAGCTGAACCAGCTTGCATCAACCCACCCCCCCCCAAAACTTCAAGTACTGTTTGGCAGACAAATTTTTTACCCTCTAAATTTTAGCTATTAATGTTGCCTTTGCTGTCAACCAAGTCAAAAATACCGCATAACTCTCAGTGTAGAACTCGCTGGCTGGGGTGGCCCAGCAGAGAGAAGTGAAACCCGTTCCTGGACCTTGGGTGAGTGTGAGGGGAAGACCCAATTTCTGACGTCTCTAGGGAGGAGCATGGCCTGAACGGAGGGGGGGCGATTTAAATTCAAGCTCCCCAGGATTTGTGGCAGCAGCATCCCTATTTTCCTGGGTTTGTTTACTTTCTCGTGTTGTGCATTGCTGTGTTGTACATTTCTCCAGAAGCTGGATTGTGTCAGCACTACCCAGGCAAGCTTCAGTCTGTTAGGCTGTTAAATAAAAGGGGAAAAGTTGCCACCACACACACAGACAGATACAAAACCAAAGAAAGGCCACACCTTTGGGCCAAAACCCCAGCTAATAGGAAACTATTAGCATCTCCTTTTGATGGGCTGTGAAGGTAACGGCATTCAGGTGTCTTGATTGAATGTCTTGATGTTGTCTGCCCCAGCTGCCCATCAACAGTGCTGGCTCATGGGGCAGTTCCCTGGCCCCAGAGCCCTTTCTGGCACCTCCCAGGCTGCCACCAATCTGTGGGATTTTGTTTTACAGACTGCTGCCATCCTCCTGTACTTCCATGAGAGAAACCATTGACCTGCACCTTTGCCTTGGGTCAACAATTTAAAGACAACTGCTGCTTGATGGTGCACGCAAAATGAATTATTAGTCTTGGTTCTGGCCTGTGCGTCTGGAGACGGAGACCTTCGCTGGCCCCACACAGAAGGCCACGGACTGACAGAAGCACTAGCAAAAGAGAAGTTCCAGCAGGTCAAGGGAAGGGCCACTGCAGACTAATAAACTCCGTTACTACAAGGAGAACTTTGTTCAACTTCTGATGCCAGAAAGGACACCCTGGACTGGCAGGTAAATCTCCCTGAAGATAGCGGAAATAGAGGTTAGAGCACCATATTTATCTCAGGCTACTTAGTAAATAGTGAGATACTGCAAAAAGAGAATTGGAAATTTAGCAGCAGGAAGGTGTCACTGAATGGCAGTAACAGTACAACCGTCCTTTACTCTGCCTTCCATTCGCAGCGTCCCACTCTCAGGTGGATGATTGCTCTTCAGCATTTGGCCAAGGTCACACAGGTGACAGAAATTTTTCTCAAGTTTCTAGTGTTCCTAAGCAATTTTTAAAATGAGGGAAAAGGGCAATAACTTTTTTTAACTGGCAAATATGTTTTCAGTGTCACCAGAAAATGCTGCCTGTCAACTTGGACATGACTCTCATTTTGGTTTGATAGCTTTTGGCTTCTAATTTTGGTTCAAAAGGTACTCATGCCCAAGAAAAAAAATATACTTGCCCTTTTAAACTGGATTCCATAGGCTGAAATGTATCCATGCTGTTTGACAGTACAGTAAATTATGCGGAAGGTTCCACACAAACATCCTTTACTCTCTGAAATGAAGGTGAGCACTTAGTGGCACAAGTACATGGTGTAGCCATCCAGCTGTTTGTGTTCCCCCCAGGCGTTCAACACTTCTCACAAATAACTACACTTTGCACTTCTATACCACACATCCTGTGACCCCATTTGTGACCTGCAAAGGTGGGGTAAACACCTCTATTTCTACTTTATAGGTACTTAGCACTTCTGAAATGCAGGTTCAAGGCAGGTTATGTTGAACATCTAAGCTTGGAGAAGTCTTTCTGGAAAGCTGACAGAAATTATTTGCTCAAGTATTAGTAGTAAGTCAAGTGGTCAGTGGTCAATGTGACTGTCGGGAGGTGGGTTCCCTCGCAACATGGGAAATTCTCTCTCCAATAGCCCAAGCTTCTCCCCATTTTGTTTTTCTGTTGTACAGTATTCATTAAACCCTTGGCCGTGACATGCCATTGCCAGTGTGCCAAATCCTGAGCAAATCACATCCTCTGTTCTTCTGTAGCAGATTTGTGAGATAATCTATTATAGATTAATCATTTCAGTCTTATGGTGCAATGTCAAAAATAAATTGGGGTTATGAAGCTGGAGGGGAGCCACTTGGGGGGTGATGTGTTCTCATTGACACTCCTTATTTGACTTTGAAAACAGTGTCATGATGAGATTTTTGAAGCTGATTGTTACCCCATGGAATCCAAATCACAAGGTAAAAATGCTGTGGAGTAAGTTTCCATCTCCACAAATACCAGCAAAATGTTGAACTGTAGATGATTTGGGGGCTATTTCCTTCCCTCTCCTCACAACATGAAATGTTTCTGGGCTGATCCATTACATCTCTTTAGAATAATAGATGGCAGAAGAATAAATGGAATAAAATAAAAGCCAACCCTTTTTAAGGACTGAATATCTGCTGGAGATGGAGGTATCCAACCTAGGAAAATAATACAGGCCAGGAATACAGCCAAATATATTGTATGAATATATTCATTTGCATAATTTTAAAGATTCTCTAACACTTTATGAGCTCCCAAATGTCAGACAGTGAGTAATTTGCCTAGTACTGTAGTCCTTGTTACACTCCCAACTGAATCACAGCAGGTCCTTGGTGCCTCTAAACCAGAGCAGGGGTTAGTGCATAGGGAGACGCTGTTCTCCTCCTTAGCTCCCTGGTCTCTTCTGCAAGACAGGAAGATCCACAGTCCTCTCCGAAATGGGTACGAACTGAGAAATGAGCCATTTAGTTCTACCTGTGCTGCCATGTACCATCCACCTGGACAGCAAGGCTTTATCCTGCCATCAGTTATTGAATGCAAACCTACAGTGACTTCATGACATGCTTTACCTTCCTAAGGATGGCAGAGTATTGCAGGGAATAGAAGGAATGGAAAAGCACTATTTTTGTTTCAGTTTCTTTTGCTTGGGTGCAAAGTAAATCAAGCCAGACTCCATGCTGAGTGATACATCATATAAACCTTCAATGTGATATGTATCCAACGATTTGTTTTTCACTACGGTAGCTTTTCACAATCCATAAGTCAGATGGAACGTAGAGAGATTTCCTAGCTTGAAATGCAAAGCGATTTTTTTTTAAGATATGCTGGGGATTTTTTCCATACCAAGAACGGTTGCTGGAGAATACAGCTGCAAATATGTGCCAGAGCATATTCACTAATGATTTACTCGAAAGATATGATGGTAACTAGAGTCCCTTACAGGGTTCTTCTTAGCAATTAATGCATTAGAAGTGTGTGTTCAAGCAACATTAAGACTGTAGCAATAAAATAACCAACAGAAGAAAACAACTAGCATAGTGCAATTCTGAATTGAACTGATCCATCTTCCACTCATGACCTATCTTTTGTATTCAATGGGTAATTAGGTGTCATATGCAGCATCATGAGCTAAAAAAGCTTGATGCGTGAGGTGTGTGACCCTAGTTAGAGAAAAACAGACAGATAAGTGGATAGCATGTCAAAAAGAAAACTTGCCTTTAAAATAGCATTAGAACATTGATATAATGAACAGATCATAACAGTATGTTACTTAAAAAGTGAAGGACAGAAAGCTCTAAAACGCTTGCTAATTGTGCCTGAGAAAGCAAGGAGAGAAAAATTCTTTCCCAA
>JANZLQ010000095.1:17549282-17559282 GCA_026212715.1 Elanus axillaris | reverse complement strand
ACTCCTTCTCATGTGAACTACGGCGCACTGCTCAAACGCACTCCCACACCTCTGGGGAGCAATCACAGCACACCAGTTTGGACACCCGTGGGTTCTCACTGAGCCCTGTTGTCCTGTGCAGTAATTAAAAAGTCACGAGTCCTATTTAAATACAGGGCATTCTGTCCTAAACCTCCGAGTGCCTGTGGATGTGAGTAAGCTCGCTCTCTGAGGATGGTCCCTGGTCTGTGTACATGTACTAGCTTCATCAAAAGGACGTGGGAAATGCCAGATCCAGATATATGAATTCCGCTTGTTTGTTGTTTTTTTTTTTAAAAATACATTACTGATCAGTCCAGGGATGGCAAAAATTAATAGTAATGAGCTCATTACTATACCAGCTGCCTACAAAGAGGGGTCCTGTAGGCAGACTCCTTCTGCCCATTTGCCTGCTGGTTAAACCACCACTCTAGAAATTATAAAACAAAACTTTTTTTCCCTTTATAAACATCTATCAGCATCACCTTTATATGGCCCACAGCACCAACACTGCCTAGCTTTTAAGTTCTCAAAATCCAGCCAGAATTTCCCCTAGCACATTATAACACATTTTACTAGCTTGAACAGAGTAAAACACAGCCGTCTCCTCAAATGGATGGGTGCTGAGTTCCAGCAGCACAAGGACGGGCGTACCATCTGCGTGCCTCCCGATGTCCGAAGCCCCTTTGAAAAGCCAGCCTGTTTCTCTGATTGATTCGCTTTTTAATGAACTGGGAAAGCCTGTGAACTTAAACCCTGACACCTCCACCTCCCTCCCTTCCTAGCCATCCCTGCAGCAATGTACTGATTATATTTCAAGTTATTACGGGATTAATACAGCTGCCCCTGGTGCCTCTTTCCCCTGAACTTCATCAATAAAAGTTGTGTACTCCTCTTACTCCAGCTAGTTCAGTTTCTCCCTGAATCCCTCCATGTAACCTGGGACGTGTCGGCAAGGCTGTGCCATATCAGCCCTTCAAAGCTGCCAACGCTACTAGCGGTTAAAACCTACTTGTGTCACGGCCTTGCATAAGCTTTGTGTATTTAAGAGGACATCTTGAGCTTTGCTAGGCACTGCACCAGCTCTCTAAGTGGGTGGCACATACTTAGCACTATTGAAAATAATGAAATAAGATAATCCAGAAAAAAATATTAAATAGATTGTGCTAGTGTCATCTTTCTTTGAATTCACAGTAGAGCTATAAAAAAATGCTCTACACAGGCAAGTTCAGTTGAAGGAAAAAAAGAAGGTGGGGGGAGCAAAAGACCTGGGCCCGGCACAATCCCGTTTTTCACGCATGGCATTTCTTTATACAGTACAAGCTCTACATTTACTTTTTTGTTGGTATTATAGGGGTGGTTTTTTTCCCCCAAGAATCCTATTTTCTAAAAACATCATTAAAAATGTAATTAACTGGCTTATTCTTTGGAAAGTCTGCAATTGTTTACAAAAGAATTGCCACACAAGCTGCCACCTTCAACTGTATTGAAGTGGGAAGTTATGCTCTTGTTTACAACTGTGCATCAATTCCACAATATATTTAGTTTTGGTGCAAGTTACATATAAAATTCTTACTGAGCTTAATGTTGCAGCAAATAACACATATAGTAAGTGAGTAGGATTTATCACTGGCTGTAATGTCATAGCACATATTCTAAATATATACGGTGAATGATATATACACACGCACATGCAAACAAAATGGAAATATATTTAGTTTAAGAAGTGATGAATTGTGTTTGCTTTCATTATTCTCATTTTGTATGTAGGAGAACGGAGATCAAGCACATCCATGAAAAGGGTGGCTGGTTGGGATCGCATCCGTGAGGCAACACACTCACTGACAAGCAGGTTAGAGAAGAAACAGCACTTTGCTACCCATGGCACGAGGGTGGGTTGGTGGGATGCAAACAAATCCCATGGAGTTCCAAGATGCTCCCAGAAAGCACAAAACATCCATCCAGCTAAAAGGTCCCCCCCAGGATGTTGTATTCAAACTTCTTTCTTAAAGAAGGAAGTGGCAATTTTCCCCTTTAAATTTCTGGGTTTTGGTTTTTTTTGTTTCGCTTTTGGTCTCTCTCATAAACACAGAGGCCAGAAGGCTATGCTTAAATAATTCATCTCCAAATTTGCAATATCTTTTTGAACTATAGCAATTAAATGGAAAATAGAAAAATCAGCTCAGCATCCTGTTTGGATGTAATTAAAGGTATAATCTGTTCCATTTGAATACTTCAGTGCTTACCCTTCTTAAAACAACAAATAAGAATAGTAGCTCATTTGCAATATGGTTTTTTTTTTCAAGCCAGCTAAAAAGACTAACTGATGAAGCAAGAATAATCATTTTTAAATGTGGCATAAGCACAAAATACCAACTACAGCTTTCAAATGATTGCTGCAGATCTCAGGCCTGAAGAGAGTTCAGTAACAAGGGGTATAAGCTTTATGGCAAAACACTGAAGTCTCCCACTATTTGGTATCAGCATCTTGATATGGCTGATATAATTACCTATCAAATACATCAGTGGCATGAATATCAGAGGATATCTAAAAACATGTAAGTGGGATGCCTATCAGCTCAGTCTGTTAGGGGCTGTTTGATCTAACGTTTTTTTTTCCTAAGACTAAAAGACAAATACTGCATTCATTGCCCCTTTGTTTTCTATAAGCAGCTGATGATTTTACAGCACAATAACATTAGCCGATTAATGGCTGTCTTACGAGTTTTAGCTGGATTTTTTTTTCCTCCTACTGGACATTTCTCCACTGCTCAAAGAAATTGAAGTCAGGTGTAAAGTTAATATCTGCCTTGTTCATTTATTCTTCTGCAAGCAATCAAGATTTCCCCAAATCACAGGGCAATCTCTTGCCTTTCGAGAATTAATATAGGCCCTGTTCTCTCAATTTAGTTTAACAAAACAACTGGCATAAGTTCAATGGAACCAATGATTATTCTGAGAGGTTATGGCGAACCACAGAAGTTGTTAGTGAAAAGCTTGCTCGTAAGATCCCCTAAGAGGAAAAGTATATGGATATTTCAAAATGTAATTAACAGCGTATTCCAACAACATAAGAAACATCAGCCGATTTAGCTGCAGAGGAACCTGGCTGCACATGGAGAGCTTTGGCTTGCCCGACGGCCACCCCTCCCGTAAGAGCAAGCACCGGAGGGGACCCCTTGCCGCTCACCGCTCCCAGAAGGGCAGCGGGCAGGCTCTGCCCACGGGGAGCCCTTTGTGCTGCCAGCGGCTCCCTGCTCCATCCTTCGTCCACGTTCCCCGTGTCCGGGACCCAATCAGAAGGAATAACGCTTTCCAAAATGTCCATTTTCTCTCCACTAGAGCTGTCGCACAAAAAAAATATTTCTTTGGGACAAGAGTGTCTCAAGCTTGGTTTTGGGCTTAATGCTATAGTTTGTAGGACTGTTTCAACAAAATTATTGAGATTTTTTGTTTGGTTTGGATTGTTTTTTTTAAAGTAAAATACCTAGCAGTGAATAAAAAAATCCTAAAAAGTAAAATACTATTTTTTAAAAAAAAAACAACTTTTTTAATCACTGCAAAGAAATTGATTTTCAAGCTCAGCGTTTGTAAGCTGAGGTGAACATCTAATGTAGCAGGGAACAGCTTTAAACAGATAAAACGATTACAAAAATGTAAGAGTGATATTACACATGGGAACAAAATGGTGCAATAGTCTACGAAGTCTGTATGAGAATGGTGAATATGAGAGAAGTTTCAGCTCAAATTTTTTTAAAGACTCTGCACCTATTAACATTTTCAGCCTTCCTGGATGTGTGCGCTTTGCTGTTTGAAAGCCCAGGCCCTTTTCAGGACTGGTCCAGCTGGGGCCTGAGCTCCCACACAGCATTACTCAAGTATCAACCCAGTACAGGGACAACTCCTTTAACTCACTAGACTTTTTACATCTTTTCTGACCTGGCTAAATACATCGTGGCATGGCTGGCACATGCCCTTCCAGTCACTAAAATCCTGCAGTTTCTTACTTTTAATACCAAAAACTCCAGCCCTCGTGGTGTCAGGCCATTGCGTGCCTTTAGCGGACAAGCTAGAGGTAAGCAGGAGAAAAAAAAAAAAAAAGCACCATGAGCCACGGGGCAGGACTAAGGCTGACATACATCCCCCGCTGCTCTCTCAGATCCTATTGCCTCCCCTTGAACTGCGTAGCCTCCTGCACGCCCAAAGCGTTTCTGTGAACTTAACGCTAGAACTGCTGTTAAAAGAAACATAACAACAGAACCCAACTTGTTAAAAAATACCCACAGAGGATGAAAAAAAAATCAACACAGTCGCTTCTGTCTGCAGTAAACAGGACTTTTTTGAGGCCTTGGGCTCAGACATATGACCAATCTACTGCGGGTGAATGAATTACCGACTGTCAGCTGGGCCATTTTCACCGGGGTTTGAGCACAGGCATTTTACCTGCCATTTGCCAGGGGCGAAGAGCCTGCTCACGCTCCTACGGCACTTGTGTGACCCGTTTGCCACCGGACGGACGGACACGCAGGCAGTTTGCTCCTTGGCACTCAGCTACCCCGGTGGGTCACACCTCTGGACTAGGACCCAAGCCATTTCAGCCCTCGAGGAACATCTCTGAGAGACAGGAACCTGTTTCTAAATGAAGCAAGGCTTATCTCATGCATGCCACAGGTGTGATGTCATCCCCTCTGGCAAAGGAACGAGGAGGATGTCTATAGCCTCCGCTGTGCAAAAAATGCAGGAACTAAAGTTAACATGTCTCAGACTTTGTGAAAATATGGTGATAATTAAGAAATATAATTACCACTACAAAGTTAATTCCTCTTTGAGTTCTTACAAACAAGTTTTTAATTTGCACCAAAAATTTACATTTCAGATTTCAAGTCAGCCACGGCTGGCTACAAGCTTGGCGGGGGGCTCAAGGCGGTGGCTGCCAGGTTCTGCCAGGCTTGGGGCAGGAGCAGCGTGGCTTCCCGGGAATGTCGCAGGCGACCCGTCACCAGCAAACCCCGGGTGGGCACAGGTAAGCCGATCGGATTGCCTTAAACTCTCTCATCTGTTGTACGAGTATGAGAATAATAGCTGTGTCAGATAAACTTCTGCTTTTTATTAAAAAAAAAAAACAACAAAAAAACCCCCACCAAAAAACAACAAACCACACCACAACTTAGAAGGTAATTGATTGCTTTCTTCTAGTCTTTTATTAGTTGTGATTAAGGAGAGAGAGTAGCCCTGTTTACACAGCTCTAACAAGTCAGGACCTGCAGTACGTTATTGGCTTGCGGCCCACAACTTGCAGTCCATTCTCAACAGAATCAATCTGAAGTTGAAAACATCCCCTGTAGGAAGCGTACACATCCCTGCTTATACAGGAACAGAAAACAGTAATAACTTCAGGTCCTGTAAGTTGCAAGTTCAACTTACAGCGATCAGCCCTGGCTTGTCATTGCTCTCAGCGTGGTGGTGATGAGATCAGAGTGCTTCGCCGAGGACTCATACCTTCAACTTGACAAGGGACACAGGTGAGCATGTTGCACTGCACTGTTACTCGCAGCTCAGGCTGCAGGAGTAAATCGAGAGCTCCTCACTGTTTAACATGCAGTCAAAGCACTGCCAATCTAAAATGGCTGATCAGTAATACTTTAATTGCAGTTTCATAGAAACAAATTGCCATTTAATTGCAATAAGCTCTTCCGTGGCTTAGCTGGACTGACAGTAGGCGTACACCTGGTACAAAAAGTAACAAGCAGCAACAATGGTTAGCTGGTATTTCACGTACAGGAAGCTCAGGCAGCGAAAGCAGGCCTGGAACACACAATTTCACACTGAAGAAACACAATACTTAAAAAAAAAAGAAAAAAAATATATATACATAAATGGTCCGATCTCAATTTTATGTTATTTTAATAGAGCTGTTCAGAATGTAGATCCTTGCAAAAAGCCTCAGACTTGACATATAACTACCAGCCAAAGAATTTGATAAAAATTTTAAATTAAAATGATCTTTTGAAATGCTTGACGGTACTTGATAGCAAGTCGTACCACGCCAGTATGTGATTTTTTAATTTATTTTATTTTTAGTATTCACCCTAAAATTAGATGATACAAATTTTATCAGTGTTAACTAACAGGGAAGAAGGGAGAGAAACTCAGTGTGGTTAATATTCTAAAGATGTGACTTAATTTCATAGGCTTCATTTTGGTAAGACAGTCTCATTTTATATTTCATAAGATACTGCATAACCTGTTAAAATATTTAAAGATAAATCATGCAGGACTGAAAAGACAGTATCTTGTTGCAAACAGAATTTGGTTTGGAAAGGCTTAATGTCCCACTGCCTGCCAGGATGCGTAAATCTCATAACTAGACAGCTGGATAGGTAAAAACATTAAACCCATTTAGAGGGCAATCTTTTTACAAAATTGTTTCATTAATAAGAGTGACAATTTATATGATTGAGACGTTTAGATGCAGTATAGACAGAGCATTTTATCCAGGTTCACAAGGATGATTTCAGATTAGTAATATTTCCTTTGATTTTTTTAACAGCATTCATTTTTGAAAGTGAAAGAAGCTCTTACTGAATGATTATTTGTATGACTTTTCAGCAGCACTAAACGCAGAGGGTGTATTTCAGCCTCAGTGTAGCAAATGGATGTGATAAAAGGTGAACAAGTACATGTTCTTCCTTACAGATCTCCTAAAAAAGTGATTTTTTTTTCACATAAGGACAAATCTAAGTGTTTCCGGTTGCCTTCTACCCACACCTACCGTCCCCATTAGAGCCGGTTTTATTGTCTGAAATGCCTCTGGTTTCAAGAAAGTGTTTTACCTAAAGCAAGAATACTACTTAAATATGTTCTATTGTATATTCATAGCTCCATTAGTCCTCCTCCAATTTAGCACATCAAAGCAAAGGCTTCATCACTTGCATGTGGATTATGCTAACATGAGTGACATTTGTAATCTTATAGGTCTGCAACTTAAGAAATGCTTTTAAAGTAAGCTATTAAATAGGTGGCTGTGCTTTACAAACGAGTCATATAATAGTTTATTTAAAGCCGTTAATGAACTTCAACCTCTACATCACTAAATGCTATACTACATTACTTACTAGAAGTTATTAGCTATCTTCTTAGCTCTTCTAGGTTATATTGGACAACCAAAAATCTGTACACGTTAGATTTAAACACTGTACCTTGAGTGCTTATACTGAAAGAGCATAAAAAGATGTCTGCAGTCTCACTAATAACTTGAATTCTATATTCATAGGACTTCAAGTGTCTTTTCAAAGATACTGAAGCAGCACAATTTGCAGGACTCTACCTAAAGACTTTAATGCCAGATCAAAAAGCTTAGAAACTTATTTAAAAAATAATGTAAGTGCATTTAATTAAAAAGTCATACATAGCTTCATTTTATTGCTTTATATTTTATGCAAGAATTCTTTTGTCTTTACTGTCTGATACTGTACACGATGACATTTTCTTTTCTCTGCGACAGTCCTATTTTTCCTCAAGCACTGAAGTGTTAAAAGAAGAAATTCAGCAGACCTCCAATATACTAGAGGTCAAGAAGTAGAATCTGAAAAAAAAAATATCTGCTGTTGGTCGTTTAGACAGACAAATCTATAAATCAGGTTTTTGTGTATCGGCATTACAACAAAAATAAGTCAAGCTCACTCTGTAACCAAGTGCGCTGAACAGTGAACACCTTCTCAAAAACGGAATTAAAAGAGAAAACATAATCCTGATGTATTTCAAATGTATTAAGTCTCCTATAAGAACAGTCTCGTCGTTAATATTGATTCGTTATTAATTGTGGCAGACGCACATTCTAGGTGCTTGCAGTTTTCTGACTGAAGGCATGCAATGCACAGCCATAGATCCATGTTAGCATTCTTGCTACAGCCACGAAAAGTCAGAATTTTTTTCTCAGAATTATTCTGCACAGCTCTACCACTGAGCAGCCGATGGGAAAACCCCACTAAATGAAGTTGCTCCCTTTCTAAGCTTACAGGAGGCTGTGTTGCTTTGGGGGGGTGGTGGTGGTTTTTGTTTGTTTGCTTTCAGAGAACAGATCATATTTGAGATCAGTCAGTTCTCGGAAACAGCCCGGGAAACGTGTTCTTCTTTTCTTAAGATTATCAGTGTTGAAAAGTTAAGTCTCTTACCACAGCAAACACAACTTCATGTTGTTCAGATCAGAATAGCTATTGTATTCCTTTTTATGAATTCTCAATTCTAGTGCCCAGCATGAGGTACAGACCTTTTGTTGTTTTTCATTTTATTATTCTTTGACCTCTTATAGTATATACATACATACACACACTGTCATGCTCACACGCTCACAGACACATGCACACCCTTAACACAGATGATTCTGCAGAAAGGAACTGGATAGAAAGAGACCACAATACCTATATGCGTACCATAATTCACTGCAAAATGAATTATAATATACTTGCTGTTACCAGATTTAAGAATCTCAATGAAAAATAAAGATCATTTTGAAGTAGCGCTCTGTATCCTTGCCAAAAGTAACACGGTTAAGTAGTTTAACAGATTCTTTACTGACAAAAAAACCACCCAAACCAAAAAGCTGCTTTTAAAGGTAATTGACAATTAAGGTAATGACTATGTAAAATACAGTTTCAGAATAATGTTTTGAATGTAGTTGTTAAAAAAAAAAAAAAAGCTTCTAAAACCCATACTCAATTCAGTGTTTGTTTTACTTTTTTATTATTTAAATACACCATACTAGAGCAAATGTCTCTGAAAATATCACAAATAAAAGATTTTTCTTCATTCAGCAAATTAGAAGTAGGTGAAAATTTCTACACAGTAGCTGCTATGAGCCTGACTTTTTTTTTCTTTTCTTTTTCTTTTTTTTTTTTGCCATGGGAAGTAGCAACATTAGGACAAAAAACACTTACATGCATACATACATTGTATTTTACAGAGATACAATAAAAGTGTTTGTGATAGAATATCACAAAAGCCACATCTTTATCTCATGTTCAGTTTGAAACACATTTCCTTACAACACTTAAATATACAAAGAGCAAATAGAATGTTGTTAAGGTAAAACACAGGGTACAAACTGGCCAGTGCCCTGCTAATTGTTAATGAGGGTAGAAAGCAGATTTCAATGCTTCTTTTAATTAGCTTCATTAGTCATCTTCCCCACCCGCCCCCCCCAAGATGTCCTCCGGTGGATCTTTTTTCATTTTCTCTACAGTCTCCCATTAGCCCAGGTTCATGGAGTCCTTAATGTTCATATTCAGTCATTTTAATACACCAATAAATGTGGGAAGGGCAATCAAGAATAAAGAAGGTGCAATGGTATGGAGCTGGCATTGATGCTAGCTACAAAGGTGACTTGTCTACTTGGAGACATGGGATCCATCTGTGATGAACAAAATTTGAGATGAAGGCACGCATTCTGCATTATTCTGACCTTTTAGCAGACCTGTAAGAAATAAAAATGGGTATCTTAGCTAGAATACTAAACTTGAGGTAGGAAACTACGACATGACTGCTTTTGTCTTTTCCTTATTCACTAATCTCTCTTTTATTAGATTACTTTCCAACTGTGACTTGATTAAGGCTTTCTACACTATCCATTCATGCTGCTAACGTTTCAACTTCAAATAGCAAAAAGCAAACACTTTCCGCGGTTTCACTACTAAAAAGAGCAAGGGGCAGGGGGTGGGCAGGGGGGAAGACAACAATAAATAAGCGTACTTTCTGGTAACAAACTGCACAGTGAATAAGGTGGTTTTTCTGGGCCCCTTTTAAAAGGGAAGAAACATTACGCCATGCCTTTGAAGAAGCCAGTAATATGATCTTATAATTGGAAGAAATAGTGTGTAAAGCAAATAAGAAGTACAGCCAATATCCTCCCAAGGCAACTTTGGTTAATATGCTGCATTGCACAAGAGCTAAATATAGATATTTCAGGATTTCGCCCTCTCCCACC
>JANZLQ010000095.1:17512970-17533672 GCA_026212715.1 Elanus axillaris | reverse complement strand
GGGCCGCGCAGCCCCGTCCCCAGGGCGGGCTGGCGGTGGGGTGCCGAGCCGGGGCGGGGAGGAGGCCGTGAGGGACGTGCCCTGGGGTGGAGGGGCCGCGGCGGGCCGCCGGGTTTTTTAAGAATTGCCCCGGTGAAACCGTCGGGGAGCTGTCCTTCGGGATCCGCGTACGGCCCGCTGCTGGTAGCACCCGGCGAGGGCTTTAAAAGGGTTAAACTGCCGCAGTTGGCTGGCAGTTAGCTGCACGGCTTGTCATTTGAGAAGACAACTGCATTTCTGAGGAAGAAGCCCAAGGATGATAGCAAATCAGAAGAAGTCATATTCAGTAGGGACACTTAACACTGGGAAAAAACCCAAAAACCAAACCCAAAACACAAAAGCACCCCACCTAGTAATCGCACATTTTCTGAGGCCTAAGCGCAGGGCGCAGGATAAGCAAAAGTACGGCGCCGCGTAGCTGAGGAAGACCCTGGAAATAAGGAAAGTGTCTATAAACGCGCCCTGGTTATATAGCGGGTGTTGGCTCCCGCAGGCTGGGGGATTGGCCCAGCGGCCAGAGAAGGCTCTCGCCTGGCATTGTCCGGCCCGGGGCCCACGCGTGCCCCTGTCACGCAGCGGGCCGAAGAGTCAGATCAAGGATGCGTTTCCAGGATCTGCGGAAGACCAGGAAAACTTCCCAATAGGAGTTTCTCGATTCCAGGCGGCTGACGTCAGGCGCAGCCAATGCAGCGAGGCAGGGGCAGCGGCCGGGCCTGCACACGGGCGGGAGAGGGCAGGAGGGGGGGGGGGGTTATGGCTAATTGCTGTTGTCAAATAAATATTTAGCGGCGGCAGGGGGATCGAATTACAAGTTTGCGTGTGTCCACGGCCTCTCCGTTGTCCGAGGCAACAAAGTATTTGAAACCTGTTCCTGCTGGAGGCTAAGGTAGAAGGGATGTACCTGCACAGGTATACGAAACTTCAGCCGGGAGTATTTATTTACAAATGAGTGCCTCGGCACAAAAATGCAGACTGGCTCCCCTCTGCTCTCGGGAATCGCAGCCCAGGTGTGGTTTAACCACACCGCCACCTGTGGGCCTCCTTCGTTTCTGCATCCCTGGCCTGGGCTGGACCACGGAGACCTGCGCCCAGTAACCGCTTCGAAGTGGGGGAAAGAAGCGTCTGGCTAGGAAAAATGCACTTGGGAGAACACGGGAGAGCGCAGATGCCTTTTGTTTCCAGTTACATAGCGAATAAGATACTGACATCTGAAGGGCACCACAGGTAGGATTGAAACACGGGAGAAAAGTCGCTTTCTGCCTTTCTCCGTAGACTGGGATGCGTTCAGAGTCTGCGCGTAAAGCGGGCTGGGAGCTCGCGGAAAGCTGCCGCGGGGAAAGGGGGGAGAGGACCAGTGCTGTGGTTAAAAATAATGCATTTTTTTTTAGCGTAGGTCTATGAAATACATCATCTGGATGTAATCTACATGTACATACTACATTTAAACATACTCAGCAGTTTTAGATTTGTTATTTAGGATCTGGTGCACTTTAAAATCTATAAAGTAACAAGGCATGCTACAGATAATCAACAGTCACTGTTATTCTAGCTCTCTGACAGCTAAGAGCACAAGAATAGAGGAAATGCCAAGCTAAAATAAAATCTAAGTTGTCTAATTATCTAAGCCTGTAATGGCTGGAAGCTACCAAATTCAGACTCTGGAAGAGCCATCAGGACCTCTCCTTATTGGAAGAGATACTCTACCACGAAACTCTGCCATAGGCACTAAAATGTTTACTAGTCTTAAAACTGACAGTGATACAAAAAAATGGGAATTACCTTCTCAAGGAGCAGAGTTTTAAAAGGCTTAATGATGTCTCCCAAATACCATCACAATGTTCATATCTCTTTCTGAAATCCGATCTTCACTAATTTTTGTGATTAATTTTAACGGAGGAAACCTTAACTGAGAGCATTTTGCAGAGCAATATTTTTCTAATTTTTCTTTTGTGCAGCATCTGCTGTTGCTGTGCTGTCATCTTCGTTATGTTTTTCATTGTCTATGTGCCATAATGTAATTAGTTAGTTCAACATCATCTGTGCTATTAGATGAGATGTTTCTATGGTAAGTTAACATAGTTCTGTGTAATTGGTAGATTTCAGCAGTAGGCATGAATGTATCCATCAACTTTAGGTCGCTTTGAGTCCGCAAGATTTAAATTCGCTTGGCATACGTTATCCTCGAAGACTGTTAATTTTGGCTGAATGGATAAAAAACACAATGCAGAAGAAAATCTGGCTGCTTATATCGTGGTACTGTTGGAGTCAGGGAAAGGAAAGCATAAAATTGCTGGCTTAGTAGTTGCAATCTGAATGTCTGGAAAATGTTACAGCCTGTGATCCAAATCATTCTTAAACCTAGACATGCCCCGAAGATAGCAGGTAGTCCAGAATTCATCAGGGTTATCTCTCCATTCATGAAAGGAGTCTTGGTTCTCTCCCTAAATACTGCATTCCTATGGGACCTCAACTGTCTTTTCCTTTTCTCATTAGAGAGAAATGTTGAGGCTGCTGCTTTGTTTTGAGATCTTCCATGCTCCACTTCGCTACTCCTTGTGTCTTGCAAACTGCACCTTTTGAACAAACAGACTTTTAAGACAAACCCTCTGACCCCAGTCTCTTTGGAAACAGTGATGAAAAGTCAACAGCCGTTTGTTACTTTAATGCATCTTTTTACTCACATGGGATCTTCTGGTTTAGGGCCTCAGACAATTAAAAAATGTGACTGGATTAAGTATTTGAGTCGGCTATCCAATGGTACAGGAGAGTACACGTCCTGGCAGAAGCTGGGAAGAATCTTGGATGGCTTTACTCGCAGCGTTCTTTTCCAAGCCGTAGACTCTACTGTTTGCCCCAAAGAGCAAGATAATTCACTTTTAGAAAAACGTGTATAGATTTTGACTTGCTTATAAATACATGAGTAACTTTATTTACAGGAACCCAGAACCATGGAAGGTAATTAGTAAGCATGGTTCGCTTAGGTAAGGGCTTGCGAGACCCTTTTATCATCACTGCATCCATAACTTAGGACAGGAGCCAAATAATATAAATGTCAGTAATTATAGACATATATTTATATTAACAATGAAGTCCACTTTAGGAAGAGCTAAGGCTGTATTTGTAATGACCTCATATGGCTAAAATTATGTTCACTAATTTGTCCTGTGCACATTCCTGTTGGGAGAATTGATATATTACCACAGGCCATCAGTAGCAGAAAGTCCTGGAAGTTAAGTTCTGTGGCTGAAGTCAAAGACATCAGAGTTTGAAATTATATGTAATTTATGTTTTAAATTAAAAGTCTCTAGAGGCCACTAGAATATGCATATGTAATAAGAAGTTCACTACATAAAACAATCTTACAATTGGAAATGCTATATGAATTTTGAAAGAGGGCTTTACATTCCACAGTCTAATAATTCAAGGCACTTTTTAAGCAAATCAGTTAAAATAATTGTGATATTCTTAAACAGACAGTGACAACTGATTTTTGCGAGTACACATCTGCAAAGTGGTATTTTGTCACAAATATAAACACGGAGCACTTCTATGATTCCGGTATCGCTCTCTTTAAGAAGGAAAAATACTCTTTGACAAATAATTAAAAATATAGACTAACATAGAACTTACCCTTTAAAGTAAAAAAATGTTTTCTTCACAGATGCTTTTCTAGAACTTGCATTAACATGTTGCCTCTATTTGCCAGTCACCAGAACAAATAGTCAGATTGGAGGATGGGACGGCACAATTTGGTGCTGTTGGAAGGCCCAAACTGTAGATAAAAATAGCCACTGAGCTACTTGAAATTAACAGAACAAAAAAAGATCAACTGGAAAGGAATTAAAAAAAAAAAAAAATCTGACCAATTCAACTGACTAAAATGCTCTTACCTAATGCAGAAGTACGTTTATAACACCATCATTTGTGCTTCTGAATGTACATCATATTTTACAACAGTATGTTTTTTGTTAAATCACTGCCACCTCTTTTCAGTCAGAATTCACTTCAGAAAATTTCAGCAGAGAAAGTAAACTTGTCTTGTTTTTCCCTCCGAGATAAGAAATCATTGAAACATTAAATGTACTCAGCTGACTATTTTTTTCTTGTAGCCATTTTTAAAATTTGCTTTGTGAAAGGCACATTTTTTGAAGAACGGAGCTGCGCTTTGGTATGATTTCTGAAAACAGTCCTGTGCAGAATTTAGTAAAAACAAGGTTCTGGAATAATGTGTTACCATGAAAAACGAAAACTTAACTCTAGCCCATATTATTTAATTAATTAGCCCAATAAGTTTAAATATGCAGAAGAAATCAGTATTATGCCCAAGTGAATAAACAGCATGTTTAATATTTTTTGATGGTGTTGTCCACACACCATAATACCTTTACAATGGCATTGAAATTCTTTTCAAACATATGTGTCCAGTAGCAGATCTTCTGTGTCGTTAGGATATCTGCCTGTTACGAGTGTATCCAGGAAATGAGTTACTTACTGTAACTCATTGCCGTGGAGGAGCATGTCTGATACCCTTGTGAAGTTGCCGTAACCTCTGAACGATGCTGTAATTTACAGACAGGTCCGTGACTTATCTTTTCCACCCATTTGCACCTACCTACAGAGAAGACCCTTGTACGATGTATGGCTTGGCCTACAGTAAACCAACAGAGGAACATTTGCTCAAGTCATTTTCTCTGTGGGTCTTCCAGGGAAGCCCACAACCCAGAGTTTCAGAGGAATTTGTTGTATGATACATCATCGATGGGAAGGCGTAGCTTTAGCTGATACATCTAGATGTTTGTCGTGAATGTTTCTGATGGATATTCGGCATTAGCCGTTGTTTCAAAGAGCTGAGAGAAAGCAAGGTAGGACTGAGAACTGAAATGCACACATTACAGGGATCTCGTGTTGAAGATGTCTGTTGAATTTAAGGGCTAGCAGCACAGTATGAGAAAATGGAGGGTTACAAAAATAAAGAGGAAGAGCAGCCTGGTGACTTGTGTCTGGCAGAAATGCCTCTATTGTATTTGATTTGAAATTTACATAGATGCCAGTAGTTATGACATGACTGTCACTCTAAGTTCACTTAACTGGACATGAAACAATAATGACAAACAGTCAGAATGACAGTTCTCCTTCTATTCTGCACTGAGGTTCTTCATATCTCAATTCTGCAACATTCCTTCTGTTCACTCCGCCAGACAAATGTGCTTCTGTTATTATGATTTCTCTGTTTGACTCGGCGCAGCCTTGCTTTCAGGAAGAGTTTCTAAGCTTTCTATTCAGTTTTCTAGTCATACCATTTATCAAAGCAAGAGTTTCTTAGTAACAGGTTTTAACATTAACTCTTTAATAGTTACTTTGCTGATGTAATCCATTATTTAAGAACATTTTCTTGCATAAGAATATTACATTATTTTTCATATAAAAATATAGCCCTCTAGTTTTCTTAAGTTGTTTTTCAGAACTGGAGCAACGACTGTGCTCCATGACCATAACTCTTTTTATCATTCTACTATGATTCAGTAGCTTTTGCTGTCTTATAAACAATCTTACAATTAAGAGCTAATGTTAATGGAATAGATTGTTGTCATAGGATAATGGTTTCCTGCTGCTAGATAAATGCTGTGGCAATGCTAGGACATTTATTGAAAGTAATAGTGAAGACAAAACTAAAAGATTTATTTTTAAAGCAGGTGCCACAGATCCGGTGACACCATTCTGTTACAATTGTTTTATTTCTACTTCACTAAAAGACTGATGAAGATGGAAGCATTTTGCCTGATGTATGCAAGTGCAGCAAAGTGACAGTGGCTCATTTCACTGTTACTGAATAAGCTGCATTGCACTTGGCTCAGGAAGAGATTTATTATGTGGTTCATCCAATCAGAAAACAGTTTATCCATTATCTACAGCTTTAAAAGATGTTGTATTTCTATGAACAAGATGGGGCTTGATGCTTTCTTTCAGTGAAGCAGTTAGTTCACAGAAAAGGAGGAAAAGGATGCCCTACAGCGCTTGTTCCACCGGTCCATCCAGAAGCCCCCCTTTTCCTCTGTGCCACAGGGATGGCAGGCTGGGGAGGGTGAACCTGTCCATAGCGTGTTCCCCTCCTCCCAAATCAATGGTTCCTCGTCTCCCTTCCTCTGCGTTGGAGGGTGTTGCCTCGGCATTCGCAGAGCAGAAATGGCAGCACTGTACTTACCAGCACTGCTGTGCAGGGGGTGGAAAGTTTCTGACCAGTGTTTCCTCTGTCTTTGACTTCACAGGATCCTGAAGTTTTGGAAAATATGCCTTCTTCCTTTCCCATGACTTTTAAAATTGCTCACCCCTGAGCCCTGCAACAGAGAACTGTGAAAAGCAGAGCCTATAAAGCTTCCTAGGCTCTCTATCTGCCCTTGTGGAATTGCAATAAAACACCTTGATTACCCCAAGTATCCAGCTCCTGCAAAATTGGAGCTGATTGTCAGGAAGTGCATGGGATCCGTTCAGTTCAACAAGCTTTCTCCAGAGAGGTATGCCCCGGTTGCCTGACTTAGGCCTCAACAGATCTTTTGTCTTTTCTTTTGAACTGTAGAGCAGCTATTCCAAGTGGCAGTGTTGTAGCTATGACAGCTTAAGAATATCCCACAAATAATAAAAAATACGATCCCTTCCCACAAACTCTGATCGTTCCAAGGCATCTTTAAAGTTATATTGTAAAACGGCATAATGACTTTATATGACCATAAAGTCCCTGCTAGGATTTCCTTAAGAAACAAACTAATTTTATTATTAAGGCCCAAGGACCTTGACATCAAACCAGCAATTCACTGTTCCAAGGACTTACTCTCTGTAGCTGCTTGCAGCACAGCTCTGAATTAACTTCTAAGACCAGAGCTTGAAGGCAGTAAACAACTTTAACCTTTTCTTGACCCCAGACACATCTCACAAACAGGAGTTCAGTAAATGCATAAATTTCACTTTAACCCATGTGCAGACATTCTAAGAACTAATTCATTCTTCATTTTCTGAGTTTTAAGAAAATTTTTATACAAATAAATGGGCAAGTGTTACAGCACTTGTGCCAAAGAGCTATCAGATAAGGTTGGTCCTCTGCTGAGCCGAGCTTTTTATGAAAGGCGAGCACCAGCGAGAACATCATAGAGAAAAGCCGAAATGGGAGAGACCTGGTGTCCCGACAGAATGAATCCTGGCAGCTGTGAGGTCCGTCAGGTCATCTGAAGAGCACACAGGCTACAGAGCTCCAGCAAATACATAGTCTTCCAACTAGATCTCCGTTGCAGCAGCGTATCAGACTTGATCTTCTAACCTTGTGCCTTCCAGTATCAGTCTCTTACCTGAAGTTTAGAATTCACAGGAAAGTTCTAGGAGATGGAGAATTCCCACATCTTTAAAACGCTGGAGTCACTTACCTAGGTACCTTTCAGGATGTGGCTGTAAGTATTGTAAACTACTGTGATTTTATCAAAATATTTGGTGTATCTATTTACAAAGTGCCAACTCTGGAATCATGGTCTTTATACACATCTGCTTTCAACTTTTTTTAATAGGAATTTCGAGTCTTCCTGGTTAGGTAAAAACATGATTGCTTAAAGATCAGCCAGAAACAAATAAAAATAATTTCTTCCCATTTAGTATTTTATTTAAAAAATTATTCTTCATTTGATCTGAGAAAGAGTGAGGAGTCATGGCTTCTGAATTTTCGGGCTTGCCAGTACGGTGACCAAACATCCTATCACCACATACTGAACCTGCTCAAGGAATCCTCCTCAGTTCAAGGAATTGTTAAACGTATTTTGTCGATAGGCTTCGCCATATTGCATAGCACTGCACACAATAAATCAATATTTAACTTCTGTACTGCATATTGCTCCCACGGAGGGCCAGAATTCCCCATGCCAGTTATCCTATCTTAAAGCGAATCCCCAGCCCCTTGCAGCTCTTTTGACTAAGGCGGCTATGTATATCCCGCCTGGATCTGGCCCAGATGCTTTATTTCTATTGCATGAGATGATTAATTATGTGGTTTCTTTCTGTTTGTCTGATAGATGCTGAGGTAAGAGAGTGATGGTTGCATAGTGCACTATTATTAAAAAGCTGCTTTTGATAGCCCTGAACAGGCTTGAGTTGTGTGCTACAACTAATCATAAAGCTGCTTCCTTGGAAATGTAATGCTTGTTAATACTATACTGTACTTTTATAAGTAAACTCATTTTTGATTGGCTAGACTTTAACTATAATCAGTAATTAAGGGTCAGCCATCCAGTAAACTCATTAGTTTACACCAATTACATTTGGTATAGTAACTAATGATTTCAAGGATCAAGCCATTTATTTCTAAGCTTTCAAAGTATAATTATTGTGTAAATCAGATAGAGTGTAAATCTTTTCCATACGTTTTGGTTGGTAATTGAGAAAT
Source organism: Elanus axillaris (assembly GCA_026212715.1). Classification (NCBI taxonomy): domain Eukaryota; kingdom Metazoa; phylum Chordata; class Aves; order Accipitriformes; family Accipitridae; genus Elanus; species Elanus axillaris. Next base: position 17,525,214 of record JANZLQ010000095.1, on the reverse strand, counting down.
AAAATGGTTTCCAAATGTATTCTCTGTCCAGTTTTTGTTCTGCAGTAGATCTCTCTGGGGACTCTTTAAAGTATATGGAAAAGGTGATGTCAACAGAAGTGTACGCTGGGCAAACTGAGACAGGATTAATTAATAGAGATGAAAGAGGAAAGCCAGCCCCTTGCAAATCATGGTCCAGGCCTCAACTTGGACATCACACCTTAAATGACAGTTTACAATCCTAAGCGTGAGTCACACAGATTGACAAGTATTCAAAATAGAAGAGAATTAAAAATCCTTTATGTTTAATGTATAAAGGCCTTTCCAATATGCAGTCTTTAAGATGGTGTAATCTCTGGAGCATTTTGCTTTGAAGTTTAATATGTAGTTCCTCACATCCACATAACATTTTCAACACGTTAAACAAATTAGTCTCTGGTTACAGAAGTTTTCAGACATTTACAAGTTGCCGTTTAACTAAATTTAATATGTGCCAGCGAAGTTGCTCATGCACTTGTTCATTTAGAAAAATGCACTTTTGGAATGATTAATAAACAAACCAGCCCTTTCCTATCCCTTCAACTTTGGTGTTTATTTGAAAGCAATCTACTTCTAAGTAGACATTAATATCCCTAGAATTATTATTAGAATAATTGCCTTTACTCTTCTTGGAACACACATTTTTTCTCATTTCCCTTCAGCACAGACAGCTTTCGACTCAAATATAAACTTCCTATTATTATTCCCCACTCCCCACCCCAAAAATGAAGAATAGGAATTACACACTTTTCACTAAGGAATAATTAATTTGTCTCAAGTATTAGAACAGAGAATTGTAGAATGACTTTGAATGGTAGTCTCTAAGGAGTAGCATTGTTTGTTCTCTTCGGTCTTTAATGAGCTTTAGTAAATGGCCAGGAAAAATTACCTTCTTTCTGTAATATGAGAGAAGCGAAGAATGAAGGAAGCTATAGAATCCCTAGGAGAAAAGGGAGCAGCCACACACACACATACACACACACACACACACAGAGGCCCCTGTACCACATTGCTTCCAATCGTTAGTGTTCTCCTTTGGAACTGAGCACTAGAGCTCTAGATTTTCCATTGCAGTTAAGACACATAATGTCCCTAATGTTTTTGTAGGAGAGAAAATTCCTGGATGTCTCCCACATACTGACACTGTCTGGCTTATGTTGGGGGACAACTGCCTATAGTTGAGCTCTGGAAGTCATTCTGGCTTCCTCTGCTTTGGCATTGATTTTGTCTTTTAAGATTCTTTAGCCTATTTTTGTTGTATTTCCACCTTTAAAAGCAATTTCCCTTACAGTGCCCCAGCCTGCTGCCCTGTCTTTTAAAAGGCTTCTTTTCCTTCCGCCGTATATTCATTGTCACTCCCGTCCAGAATGGTAACTGAGGCAGCAGTGGCAGGTGCTTGTTTCAGCTACGGATACAGACTTGTCACCATGGTTAACAGGGTATGTTCACGAGCACCTTTTCCTTCCCTCACTTTCCTTTCCTCACTACCTCGTCCCACGATGTGTCAGTGGTGCTGAGGCAGCTGCTATTGCTGCTCTGGGGTGTGAGGGGAGCCGACCCACAGCAACCAAGTGAGAACAGCACAGCCTAAAAGGATCTTGTGGAACCGGTGCTCTCTCCAATCCATCCTGTTGGAGTGGTTCCAGTTTGTACGGAATAATTAAGTATTAACTGGATTGCCATGTGTGCTTGCTCTCAAAGCATTACTGAGAGCAAGAAACCTGGGTTCTGTTACCCTCTTCCAGGGAACACTTCCATACTTCGTATTAAGGATTTACTGGGGCAGGCCCTGGCAGATGTGGTTTCCCCACCCAGGCGAGTGTCTCCACTACAAGGCTGACAAGTCAAGCACAAGCTTTCCCACTCGAAGAAAGGGCTCGGGTCACACTCCTTATGGGAACAGTTGATAATCTCTTGGGTAGGGTGCTAATTCAGGGGGCAAGAGATTCAAGTTCAAATTGCCTCAGGCAGAGGCTGAATACAAGTCTCTGGTATCTTGGCTACATTGCACCAGCCAGGAGACTGAACCACAAAAGCTAGGGAGGCGAAGAAGGGCACAGGAGCAAGGAGGAGAGACGTGCAGAAGGCGGCAGTGCTATCTGTCATTATTCTGTGAGGAGAACCTGGCGCGGGAGTCCAGTTCCTAGAAAGCAGCAGAGCGAGCGTGGTAAGTAGGTAAAGTAATGCACAGTGTTACAACACCTTAGTCTGATCGTGGCTCTGGATCATGGGAGGTGCTTTCATGGCAGACATCAGATTGCTGACTAGAGTTCACGGTCATGAGGGATGTGAACAGATATGATGAAAGTGGGGAGAGCTGCCTGGACCCATCCCAGATATTTAGGGAAAAGATAAAAGTAAAAAGCTACTGCCAAAGTAAAAATCATTTGTCTCTATCATAGGCCCTCTTCAGTGCAATTGTTAGTGAAGAATAAATGGAGAAAGATGGTTGAAAGACAGCTAGGAGACAGTAAGAACAGGACTAGTAAGTGAGGCAGAAATGTTGGAAAGAAGACAAAGAGGAAGAAACCTAAGAAAGCAACAGGAGGATTGGACAAAGAAAAAGGAAAAGGAAGAACCATAACTGACCAAGACGCTTCGCCTCTCATTGCCTCAATCCTCTGGCAATAAAATAGTAACAGTAAGAGAATCACAGAGCATTTCAGTGACTTTGAAGTCCATAAATATTTGGGAGACATTTAAGTGTCCTGTTGACCAGGATTGGGTTAAAAAGAAAAAAGGAAAATTGAAGAGAATATTCTGACAAGTCTGAAGCACTGCTATCAGGAGGAACAAAAGGAACAGGACTTACGTGCTTAATTTCGCATGTGTAACTCAGTATTAAAATCCACACCCAAGTGCACTTACGCTTTTTAATAGCAGAAAAGATTGGGCCTATTTCAGACCGGTAAGAACACATGGTTTAAGGCATGCAGCTGCTCTTTCTTCGGTAACAACCTACTGCGACTCCTATAATTTATTCCTCCCAAGATTCGTTTGAACATCTGCAGTATCATTATTTGAGTTTGTTATACTATTAGCTTTAAAATTTTATAAGCCATACAGTAGGATAGGTGACAAGTTGAAAAGTTAAGGAGGGTTAATTTAGAAGTTTTAAAGCAAAGCTATTTTTGAGTTATACAAGTGCAAAAAAGCATCTGAATCCAAACCTCCATGGTTACATTTAAATAACTCAGAAACTGCTGAAAGGATTTTCTTCAAGCTTCACTCAAGACAAATCCCTCTGGGCTAAGACCAAGCATGAGAATTTAACTCAAAAGGTGATTGTTGTCTGAAGGGAGTTTCCCCCCCCCCAACCTGCTTTTGCTTGCTTTTCTGTCAATGTTCTGAAAAAAATAAATAACACTGAAAAATAAGGGTCTGGAGTGTAACTTTTTCACGTATCTTATCATTATAATAAGAAAAAATGCTGTTTGTAAATGACCTTTTTATTAAAACCAGACCCCCTGCTTTGCCTTTGGCCATTACCAGCAGTCTTAGTTCCCACCTTTAGCAGGCATTTGACAATGCTATAACTGGGTGGCTCAAAAGAGAAGTATCAAGCTGTACTCTCAGCTCCATCTGCAGCTTCTCTGCATGCCTCAGCAGCTCAGTGCAGCTATAATACTACCCTAAATGGACAACTGAGGATTCCCCTTAACAGGAAGTCTTTGGAGAGCAGACAATCAGAGCTCTGCAGCACTCTTTCCTTCACTTCCCATCCGCAGTTCATGGGAGGTGAAGCATACTCTGTACCTGTAGGCTGACCTGAACTATGTTTTGATTTCTCACTGGTCCAGGATTTGGAAATCAGAAAAGTAGCTGGTAGTCACGCTTTTCTCAGCTCACTGTTAACTCGGCGCATCTGGCAACCTCATTCATTCTTCCCCTTTACAGTTGAGACCAAAGGACTCACCTCCTAGTCATGTAGCTGTAGGAACCCTTCTAAAGGAAGAACCTCAGCAATGAAGATGGAAATTTCTATTTTCTTCCTCACAGTCCTTGAAGTCCGTCCTCTTTAATAGCAGCATCATGGGTCCTGGTAGCCTGATTATCTGGCTTTCAAAAAAAAAAAAAAAAAAGACAGTGGATTCCACACACCCACACACACCCCCTGGTTCATTTCAACTCTCTCCCACATTTTGTTTTTTACAAATCGTCCCAGGGTGGACAAGAGCCTTTCCCTCCCCCTTCTCTCCAGGCTTGTTTCTCATTCTCTGGCAGCACCTCCCACAGTTACTCATTTGTTTGTTTGTTTTTCCATTTGCAACTTTTGCCCCCTCCAAAGAGCTGGATTGCCCAGGGAAATTACAGTAACTTATTTCATTTCAAATGCATTCAGAAAGGCTTTTTAATTGTTCCTTTTCATTTAGAGCAACATCCAAATTTGGAACTTGTGAAAAACTGAAGGGGAAGGTTTGGAACATATTTGCTGAAAGAATTCACCACATTTAACCCAGGCAACTCAGATATATGCGGAAACAGCTCCCCTTGCCTATCTTCCATATACATGACCTGGATTAAAAGCCACTTTGAGCAAGGGCCAACTCATTGTTTGTGGCCCTAACACAATGCAGCTCGCAAGCTGTGGCAATACTGTAATACCTAGGGATTTGCTTCAGGAGACCCTGATTTTGGAAACAAAATACACGTTTCCTGATGACTGCTAACACCAAACAGTGGGGAGTATAGCTGATATGGGCATAGGGAGGAACATCAGGAATCCAAAGTCTTGGGTTCAGTTCTTATTTGTTTTGATTTGGGGGAGGTCTCTTGTGGCAAAATTGAGAGGCCTTAAAGTTGGTATCAAGATGTGGTAGCTTACAGGGGGATAAGCAGCTCCTGGAAGCTCCCTGCTGTGGGTGCTGGTCCCTTCTGTCATGTGGTTGGAGAAAGGACAAGAGGAAATGGCCTCAAGTTGCGGCAGGGGAGGTTTAGGTTGGATATTAGAAAAATTTCTTTACTGAACAGGCTGCCCAGGGAAGTGGTTGAGTCACCATCCCTGGAGGTATTAAAAAAGCACGCAGACAAGGCACTTTAGGATGTGGTCTAGTGGGCATGGACGATGGTTGGACTCAATGATCTTGAAGGTCTTTTCCTACCTAAATGATTCTATGAGTCTATGCTGTACCACCCTAGAGGAGCAGGCAAATTCTGGCAAACGTTGAAAAAATGGAGGAATTAAAAAAAATAAAAATCACAATATATCAGAAAGCTTTTCCATTCATAAATGTCCCATCTGCTCACCACCACCAAACTTCTGGGGTATCATTTTTCAGTCAGCACTTGGCACTCAGCACTTTAAGCTGTCTGCTGCTATCTCATTCATACAGCTTTTTCATTGCAGGTCAATATTATCTGACTCGGTTCAGATTAAATCTTAATACACCGTTCATCTGGAAAACCCCAGCTCCAAGCACATTGAAAAATTGCAAACATAAACAGTGCAGTTTCCATGGATAATGACGTATTAAAATTTATCCCAAAGGGAAGGGTAGCAGGAAAAAGAGGAATGTGAAGTTATGATCACAGAAGAGAATACCCTTCTTTGTCAGCTGAGATTTTATGTAAGAGTGAGGAGGAATGTGGCAAAGAGAAGAGAGGTCTGTCTCCTCACTGCTGGTTCTGTAGCAAAGAAGATTTTCACATCAGCCATGGTAAAATTAGGGAGAGAAATAGCAGATCTGAATATTGTACGGGAGGATGCTGAAACGGGGAAGAGTTCAGTGCAATTCAAGAATGGCAAAGTATAATGAAGGTGAGCGGGAAGTAAGAGCTGAAACGGGAAGAGATGAGCTGAAGGAACCTAATATGAGGACACAAGTTTAACTAATAAAGACAGGCAGAGCAAGCTGAACAGAGAAGACTCATTTAAAATGTCAAAATATATCTTTAGCTGTGGCCACTAGGGTAAAAATAAGGGCAAGGTATGTAGAAGAAGCATGAAAGTTGAGGAGCGCAAGCCTGGGTTCAAGGATGGGAGTGCTGAGAAAACCTGAGACTGCAGAGAAGCTCTTCTAGCAGTTGATGGCACTGTCCTTAGAGCTTGTTGCTGCCTTCCAAGTACCCAACATACTGCTCCATTAGCAAAAGGGATCACACATTACTTCCTAATCTGTTTAAGCTAAGTCAGCCAGATTCATTTCACCTGGTGATGAACATGGATATGAGCTAACCAGGCTGGCTTTACTCGTAGTGCATTAGGGAATGCTTGCTTGGCTTCTTCTGATGGCATTGCTATGGGGAGGGACCAGGGGCAAGCAGCAAAATGTGCTGTAGTTTTCAGCTAGTAAATGGTGGCTAGGCACCGGGGAGGAAATTTGTTTGGTCTAGAACACATGAACATGTAAGACTGGAACCAATCCAACATATGGAAGGAAGCAAATTTCTTAAGGTTGAATAAGACTCAAGGAAAAAGTTATCATCAGCAATACAGAGTGCAAGAAAAGTTCACCTCTACATCTCACTGATGTAAGGAACGCTTAATATCTTTGCTGCTGGCGCAAGGATAATCTCTGCAGAGGTGTATCTGTGTGCTTGGGAAAAGTGACAGTACTGGTTGGTTAGTAACTATCAGGAACCATAACAGAAGAGATTAATGATTTTACTGTCCCTGGTCCGATAGAAAAAACCCTGATCTATGCTACTTAAGCTTCATATACTCAGCATTTGCAAATGCCAAGTAATCAAAATTTTTACCAACACAGAAGTGAGCAAAGTTAAAGAGCAACTGCACATAAGGGATCACTAGGACAATATAGAGTGGCTTTCACTTCAGGGTAATAGCTTAATACCCGTGTTCCTTTAGGGACTTGCATCAAGTGAATTGGTACAGTTAGGAAGCACATCAAAAACTGAGCTTGCATACCATTAATTTGCTTCTATTACCCAGAGTGGTTCTGTTCTCCAAGGTAGGTAGATCATGGGAAGTTTGTTTTGCTTCAGCTATTGCTATAACAATTCAAAGAAAGGGAGGAAGAATTTTGGTTCTAGAAGTGGAGACATTTTAGAAATGTTAAAATAGCATCTTAAACTGAAACATGGTAATATTCTTGGCAGTCCCCTCTGTGGCGCTTCCTGTAATTATAGCTGAGAATAATCACAAATCAACTTTTTGTAAGAGAGAGGTCACCCCTTCTGCGTTTTTAGAGGGACTGCAGCTTTAAAACCTTTGCAATTACTTTTATATCTATCTTCCATGTTATCACTTAGATTGAGGCTTTTAATATCTGACTCAGTAGGCCTTATATTGTTTAGTTCTTCACCATTTATCTCCTTATTTTGCGTGCCTGTCATTCACATTTCTGCAAAGTTCAGCTGAAACCAGCAGTGCCCTGTTCATGCTACTGGTACTTTGCATTGCAAATATTAAGAAGTAGAATTTGCAATCCAAGTCATTCACAGAACATTCTTATACAGCACATAATTTGCCAACAGCTAAATTAATCTTGCTTCACAATGTGAGGCTGTGTACATGTGGTTTCTGATACAAAAGGCTCCAGTGAAATCAATGGTATAGGAATCATATTAACTCAGACCCAGCTTTTTCAGGTCCATGAAGCTTAGTCATGTGCCTGCTAATTTAGAACTCAAATGTAAGCAAGAATCTCAGCTCTCCTTTTTAAACAGTGTGAAGTTTCAATCCAATTTACCTTGCATAGATGAAAACATAAATCAGTAGCTGGTCTCCACTGCACATACTAATTTAATGAGCTGGGAATTTGACCACATGTGTATATACACTCTGGGAACCCGAAGACCTTTCCCTCTATACTGCATTAGGTTTGGAAACATGCCAAAGAACTACCTACAAGCTAAAGGGAGGAGGGCAAGGCAATCTGGCCCACCAGTTAGCACCAGGGTCTAGAACAAGGCTGTGGGCCACAGTTCAGGGGTCAAGCACCACCCATACCCTCCAGCTGATGATCAGTTGAAGAAATGCATGTGCTGCTGTAAGCAGCACCACCGCCCAGACGGCAGCCCCAAAACATGTCTGAGGACACGGTCTGGGGTCACCACTGCTCAGCTGGAAAGGGCTTTTCCACCCTTTTCCTCAGTTAGGAGGGAATCCAGTACAACACAGATGATCTGGAAGAAAGCTCCAAGAGGGTGACACAAAAGCTTCCTCAGACCTACGTCTTGGCTCATTGCCTGGCATACAAAGCACATTTGGGGGTTTCGTCTAGTAGATCTTCAAAGAAGGTGTGTAATGACAAGTGAGTCAGAACGCAGAATGAAGTTGATAGTAAAAAGACAGAGGACAAAGAGTCATGCACAGCCATCAAGTGTACTTTGGCACCATTCACACTGCGTGACTTTTGTTGACCTGACAAGACTGTGACCTGAAATACAGACTCCAGAACAGCAGTGTCTCCTCAACTTCTGTCTCCTTTTTTGCCTTGTCCCAAAGACCATTGACCCAGAGGGGTGAAGCCTTGCACTTATCATTCTCAGACCTCCATGCATCTGAGTCCATTCATGAACAGCTCCCTTCTGCTGAACTAGTCTAAACGAATTCTCTTCATACACTTGTCCAGGCAACAGCACATCAAATCCCAAGTTGTTGTTTCAGTTGTGCAAAATAGTGAAAACAGACTTCTTTGGGCAGATGTTCCTGAGGAGGTAATCTCAAAAACATGACTGCCAATGCCAGGTGTCTTTGGCTTCACAGAGGAGGTTGAGATAAAGCTGGGAAAAAGAAGAATAAAGCTCATGAATAGTGGTAGGGTATAGAAAAACAAAATGCTGCTGGAACATTAATTCATCATTCACTACAAAAGCAGAGATTGCAAGACACGTTCAGATAGCGCTACTACTGGTCACCTCGGGTTAGACTCCTCCCTATCTACTACCAGAGGATTTAAATCTAGGCCAGATTTTGCTTAGGTGCCAAAGGAAAAAGTAAATTCTATTAAACATCTCTGTGAATCTGAACAACAGAATTAGTAACGATCTTTAAATGGAAATTTATTTTAGAAGTGTGTTTAGCTTAGCTTATCAGTTCAAGCTCATTAAAAAATCAAAAATCAGAAGTCCTGTGATGAGAGGACAAGTTACACTGAGAGTAAAAAGTCAGCACAGCCCCAGCCTGTGGGATGGGAGGGTCACCTACTATCAACATTTAGGAAACGTACTTTGAGTGGAAAGTTTCCTTGCAGCCCCAGGCTTTGTTACAGTAACTGAGTTTAGCTCTTAAGCTCTTGTTCTATCCCTAACTCTAGTTCAGAGCACCTCAAATCTAGGCCTTGCTGAGGGCCCTAGCTTACTATCGTCTAAAAGGGGGTAGTCATCTCTGCTGGGGTCGCTTGGTAGCATCATGCTGAAATCAAAAGAGCTTTGCATAGGCGCAGGAATCCCTGCTGTCAGGTCCCAGATCATAGTATAAATAAAACTTGTCCAGAAAACACACACACAGGCTTTCTTCCTTGAAGAAAAGCCAGCAGAAACAATTTGATTATATTTCTTTCTCTCTTGGCTATACAGGAGTGTCATTTATTTTTGCATATTTTCATTATGTGAACTCACAGTGGACCCAACAGTGCAAGTATCCCCTTCATTCCGCTGGTGTTTAGCTTCTTATTAGAAATGTTATCAGAAGGTAAACACAACACACAGGAAAGTTAGCTGTGGAGTAACGAGGTTTTAATACCATACTGTGCCATGTCGACAACTCAGAAATGTTTTAACAGGTTAGAACTATTTTTGGTAATTACAAAGAAGCTGAAAGGAAAAGCATCCCCTCAAGCTGACAACATACATCTTATAAAGAAAGAGACAAGATATGAGACCATGAAAATTGCACAGACACAAATATTTGAGATGTAACTGAGAGGCAGAAAAATATATTAAAATGATCATTGATTGAGCAACATGGAAAGAATTCTCTCAGCATGAAAAAAACCCAGATTTTCACAGGTCTCCGAGAAAGCACAACAGACGCCATTTTTGTGACAATACTTAACACTTCCACTTGAAATTTTAAAGCCACTTCTGGGTATTGATGACTGTCTCTTTTGATATAGCTATTATTGCTTTTTTTACAGATAGAGAAACCAGGTTTACAGAATAACTGAGAGACTTCCCTAAGGTCAAACAGTAAGTCAGGGGCAAAGACAGAAACAGTCTAGTTCTCCCCAATCTTATTCTCAATCTACCCCATTAACAGATTGTACAGCCATGAAAAACGATCTCTTCCCTGTGAAAAGGTAGGTTTTGTGAGGAAAATAACAAGTTCCACCTGTCTCTCCAGCTGATATTAGCAATAGTGAAAATTTCATTCTGCAGTAAAACTGCTGATGCAGCACTTGTAAAAAAACCCTCCAAATTCATGTGCACATCAGAAATTGCCGGCGCGCTTTCAACAGCTGCAACTACCGCACACTTTCAAAGAGAGCCATTTGAACTCATCAGATCCGACTCTGGGACCGACAGCAAAGCCCAGATGGCCCGGTTGTACATGAAACCCTTGTGCCTCACGTGGGGCGAGGCAACGCGAGGTTGAGGCCCTGCGGATCTGCGCCGGCCCCAGGTTAAGATGGGGCACCCCATTGCCGCAGCCCCACCGGCCCTCCCACAGCGCCGGTAAATGGAGGACGCTGACAGGACGCACGCACGTGCAAGTGTTTAAATACTCGTTGTTGGGGACTACAGGAAAGCCTACAATAGACATTTCGCCTCGGGATGTTTTCTGTATTACAAAAAAGCCATAAAAATACGTGCTACTCTGAGGGCTCTTTCTCTGCTTAACCATCCCCTTTATTATTACCCAGCCTCTCTCAGAATATACCCTTTCTCCCAAGGAGCCTGTGCTGCTCCAAAGGGCACAGCTCAGGTCGCAGGCAGGGGTTGTCGACGCGCCCTGTTTCACTTGCCTGACTTCCTTCCGCGAGGGGTCAAACCGGGATGGATTTGAGGGTGTCCACCCGCAGGCCTGTACAGAGCCGACCCCTTCAGCCGGGTTGGGTAACCCTCGCGCACAGCCGTGCGCAGTGGGAAGCACGCCGGCCAAAAAGGTTTTTCAGGAGCGCTGGCCGTCCGCATCCCTGGCAGAAAGCAGCCGGAGCAAGCTTGGAAAGCCCAGCCCTTTATATTCTCCAGAATTAAGACTTTGATTAGCTGCTGGCACCAGACCAAAACTCCATCTGAAATGCTTTAGACAACCCCATCTGCGCTCGGTTTGGGAGTCTGAGGAGCGCATGCCGTGGCCCGCTCCTCACCCGTGCCAGGAGAAGATGGGGGGTGGGGTGGGACAAGGGGGTGAGGACCAGGGTGGGGAGGAACGCGCTCACCTCCACACCCAGGCCCGCACAGAAATGCCTCACACGAGGCCCTCCAGGCCGCCCCAGGCCCACGGCTACCAGCCCGGCCAGGCCCGGGGGGGCTCCCTGGCTGCCCTTGGGGGTCTCGGGCCGGGTCCTGGTAGCCTCTACGTGTGGGGTGTGGGTTCCGGACCCTCGCCTCCGCCTCTCCGGAACCCGCACCCGGCCATGGCCACTGGGCCCTTCCCTCCCCTCTGCCTCCCCGGGCCCCCACGGTCCCTCCCGAGTCCCCGCACCTCGTGATAAATTTCATAATTATTCAGCCCTTACTACCAGCACCGAAATTCATCACTCAAAGCAAATTAGCCGAGATTCATTAGAATAAGACATCTAGTAGGCACATGTACTTTATTAGCCTCTTACACCAATAGTTTTAATTAGGTACATATTTCACAGCTCTAGAGCTACTCGAGTGAAGGGCTGCTTTTATCTCTTTTATTTACAGTAACAAGCTATCAAACAAATACCACCATAATTAAACTCAGATGCAAAAAAAAAAAAAAAAAAAGAGATATTTTAAAATTTTTATTAATGGTGACCTACTCAAACCTCAGGTTTGGTAAGCTTGGGGTATTTAATTACTGTAAGAAAATACCCTGCAGCCGGGCAGGGTGCTGGGGCAGGGCGGGACCCAGGCTTTCCCCTGCCCCTGGCCTGGCAGGCCCTTCCTCCATGTCACCTTCAGGTAGGGGAGGAGAGCTCTCCCTCGGATAGATACCGTCGTGAGGAGAAAAGTGATTAAAATCCAGAACATTTCTAAATTATTAATGAGGAATTTAAATGATGTTATAAAAGAGGGAAATACAGGCGAAAATGTTACACATTCATGGAATTTTTACTCATGCATAATAATAAGTGGAAAACACTTTAGTTATAATACTTCCTAAATTAAAGGGCGGGAGGGGAGG
>JANZLQ010000095.1:17482557-17512861 GCA_026212715.1 Elanus axillaris | reverse complement strand
TGGCTCAGAGGCCGCCGGCTGGCGGGGCCGCTGCCCGCCCGGCCGAGGCGGTGGGGGCCCGGCCGAGGCGGTGGGGGCCCGGCCGAGGCGGTGGGCTCTGTTTGAGCCCCGGGGAAGGGGTCGAGGGGGCCCCTGCCCGAGCCCCAGGGGCCTTGGGCCGCCGTCGCGGGGGGCAGCGGAGGTGGCTGTCGCAGTCCCGCTACAGGGTGGGCCCCGGGGGCTGTGGTGGTACCGCTGCCGCCTTGCACGGCGTTATTTGCTTTCTCAGGTACAGCGTAAAGGCAGGTTTTTAACCTCAGAGGTGTGAACAAAGCCTGCTTGCTTGGGGAGAGCACCTCGTCTGCATGCGTTTAACCGCCTTGTCAACCTTCTGAGGCCAGTGCTGCTCTACGCTGTGAATTTGTTAAAAATACACAATACTGCAGGGACTAACCGTGTGAAAAGAGCCCCTTTCTGCCACCCCTGAGTCCGACCTGCTCCCCGGCAGCCCCGCAGGCCCGGCCCGGGGGTCTGGGTGCACCCACCCAAACCCCCCTGAGCCGCCTGCTTGTGATTTCGCATCCCTGTGAATTACAGCAGCAGTCGGTACCGAAGAGAACAAAAGGCTTACCCAGGTCAAAGCTGCAAGTGGCATGTACCTCGCAGAGCTATATTTTTGTCTAAATGTCGATGCGGTCTTTTCTGCAAAGACTTCCCACGCTGTCTCTCCAGAGTCCCTGTACCTAAGTGCTGTTGTGCGATCCGTAGAGTCACGTAACACTTGAGGGTCTCATCTCTAAAGACCTATTTAAGGTTTTACACAATCAGGCAGTCATTTGAATCACCTACCACAAATTCCAGGCATCATTTTCCTCTCCCATGGCAGGGGAAGAAACCTGCAAGCCCACAAAAGTAGCAGTCACTGGAACGTGGTACCACCTTAGCCACAAAGTCTCTCGGACCTGCGTGTCCCTCCAGCTGAATTCCTCTGGGACGTCCAGTACTTCCAGGTGCCTTTCAGTCCAATAAGGCTGGTTTTGGTAGCTCTGCAAAGCAGAGAGCCACCAGCTGATTATAGTGGCAGCAAATAAGGCAAGAACAATCCCAGGCCATTCTGGACTGTAAGGTCTATACAAATGCTGCAAGTCCCGCTGAATGCTAACTGGCAGCTCGCACCAATTACCGAGTAATGGGCTCTCCACATGCCCCTTTACTTAATAAGTAGACACGGTCTGCACTCACTTTTGCAGCTCAGTTGTCTCTGGTTGTAAGACCAACTGAATGCTTTGCGCTGGGCTAGCCTCACAGTGACTAAAGCTCAGATCGTTAGAGCGAAGTCCCAACCAAAAGAAACTGCCACACTCTTCTCAATTGGAGCAGATGAAATAAAGGCTCTTGGACACAGTTCCTACCTAGGAGCCTGCCAGAGCCTAATAATTGCAACATGCTGGGATTCTAAAACAAATGTGTCATGGAGAGATACCCAGGCTAATTCCGAGGGAGGTAGATTTGCCTGGATGAAACTCTTTGCTAGCACAGTGTTATTTCTTCCACTGCTCCAGCCGCTTCTGGTCCCTTTCTCCGTGGCACTGCACAGAGCACATTTGTGATCATGAGCCACGGATGGCAGCCGTGGTCCCTCTGGCCAAAGCAGTGACATTCAGAACAGAAACGAAAATGTGTGTCTTTCTTTTCTCATTTGCTTCCTATGAAATCTCCACTGAACATATTCTCATTATTCCTTTGCCTTGACAGCACTACCTAAAATTTTTGCTGATTTTGGGCACCATGGTTCCTCCACATTTTCTGTCACAGGAGAACTCATTCCCTGTCTTTAGCTAGATGGAGATGCAAACAGGGTTTCACTGTGAATGGTCTTGAGTTCCACATTTTCTCCCTAGATCTTCAAAGGAATATACTGAACAGAAGATAACAGAGAAGATCCCTGTGAAATCATGGTGCAACAAGAAGTTACTGCCAAAAAATCCCAAAGCATCTGAGATAGTTTCCACAAAGCAAGCAGCAGGGACTCCTAAAACACAGTTCCCACACATCCTTATTAGGAATGTGACACCATTACTTTCACAGCTAATGCTATGAAAGGCTGCTGAAATGTTCAAAGGAACTTTGGTAGGTTTATTCTTCTCTTTGGAAAACAAAAGTTATCACTAAAGGCCTTATAAAAAGTAAGAAACTTTCACAACGTTGAGTCTCTACAGGCAGCAATTACATGTTGCAGTATAAGAAAATATAAACCCTGCCCCCAGTTTATATCCTTTAGCTGTTTTACCTTTTTTGACACTGGGAGGAGGGGATTTGTAGCCAGCTAGTTAGAATCAGATTATTATTTAATGCAACCAGCTACATAAGTGCTATGCTGTGACTAAGACTTTTACATGCATGCAAGTCGGTGAATTCAAAACCATGGTTTCTGCCGCAGCCGTGATTTGCACCTGATGTATTATGGACTATCTGACAGTATTACAGACAAGGAGCCATCTCTGTGTGTGCCAGAAGAGAGAAACCAGCCACTGCACTGAAGGCAAACTGAAGTTTTAGATGCCCCCAAAGGCACATTAAATTCCAACTTCATGGGTTTATTACCATATACTAAACTGATGTGGCCATCTTCATCTGAAATCAGTTTCTTCCTAATTTTGTAGATTCATGTGCAAAACAGTGAAGTAATGATGTTTGTTCCATACTCCTTCCCCATCACGTATTTTGGTTCTATGCCTTGACATCCTGTTAAATGTAGTTACCAGGAGAGAATTTCCTTTGGTGTTAGTTCTAAAGTGCATGTGGGAGGTGGAAAGAGAACCCACTGACTGCACTAGTTCATTGTATGAACCAGGCAGTAAATACAGATGTGGAACTCCATATTCATGCCTCAGCACGGGTATCTCTTCAGTGTCGCACCTGCAGGTATTTATATGATCACACACTGAAATAAATGCAGTGTGTGGGGGTGTGTAGAGCTGCACCTGTACTTAGAATGAGACATTCAAAGAAATACATGAAGTTTTGTTACAATCCCACTTGAGAACAATCTTGTACATTTTGTCCTGTATGTTCAGTAGCCTTATCCCTGCTGCTGAATCTTTCTCTGGACTGGGCTGGACTGCTCTATGTACCCATCTCCCTCCCTCCCCCCAGAAAAAAACCCTTCCTACTTTGACACTTCTTCACTGCTTTCATTCTAGAGACCAAATCCTGTGAACCACCTGCCTGCACAACTTCTGCTGAGCTTAAAGTTGCTGGAAATGAAACTGGGCACAGAAGGCAATTTGCACACCGTTTGGGTCTGCTTATTTGCCTGCTTCATAAAGATCATATGGGCTTTTTCTATAAGGCAGCTACTGACTGCTGAGTCCTGCTCTGGCACAGAAATATATATCCTGGAATTGGTTCTGAGAGCCCTCTTTCAGCCCGCGAAAGGACGCACAACTAAAACCTCATGCTTTATGTGCAGTGTAGACCCTAGTACTTAGTATATTAAAAATACTATTACATAGTCAAACAGCACCAGGAACACAGACATTGTTGTCCCCGTTTTTCAGAGAAGGAAACTGAGCCAAGGTATCCAAGTAAATTGCCCATGTAAGCATCAAACATTCGGCTAAATTTTGGAACATCACTACTTACCTGGAATTTCAAGCTGTGACGTAATTGAAAGTTCCTTAAGACTGAACAATTGCCTGCCAGGATGGGTACACATCTCATCATTGGTGGTAACTTAGAGTACAAGAGAAAACAAGGAGAAAATTAAACCGTTATTGCTACGCACAAGTGCTGTAACGACTGCATGTTGACTGAGAAACATTTAGACTTTGTGTTGCAGTTCAACTCCACCATAAAGACGTGAAGCCTGCGTATCTGTACACATTTTAATCAAACGGGAATAATAAGAAATATAAGTTACTCTTTCACACTTTATAACCAGACTCATCATTTCCTAATGGCAACTGCAGAAGGAGAAAGTACTGCCTAGTCTTTATGCCAAGGGACTGTGAGCAGAGAAACAAATTCCAGTCTGACTTTTTCTCATAACTAGCTAAATCAGTCAATCATTCCATGCCTTAGTTAACACATCTATATCACAGATATTACAATATCTCAGAAAATTTCCTTTTACCAAAAAAGAGGTCCTCTCGTTGCCCAGTTTCAGATTCTGTTTCCCCTTCCCTTCTGACGGATGCTTTGCTGAAAGAGAGATTTGGTTTATGACATTTACTGCGTTTGTTGTGCTGACATCACAGAGTCAACGAGAACAAGTATTTATACTTCTATTATGCCTTCATTGAACTGAACAAGGTGTTCAACAGGACATTTTAATTATAATCCCACTTCTAACAGCGTGAGTAAAGGTGTTTAAAAAACACAATCAAGCATGAAATAGAACAGTAAACATGCCATTTCAATTACAAAATTATGTATAAGCAGATCCTTGCACAGCACAACATTTGAAGACTGCAAGAAATGCTAAAATCCTGTCTGAAACCCTGGGAGGTTTTCTGCACAGGGCTGAAGGAGCCAAAATGCTCTCTCCTCACACTCTTTTGTGCACTCACACTGAATGTTTGACTCCGGAGAGAAATTCACAAAGTCTCAATTGTCAATTTTTGTACAGATTTCCATGGAAGAAAAGTAGCCATGAGGTTTTTTTTTTTTGTGTTGCAGTGTCGTGTCAGACACTTGTTCTATTTGCAGAGCTCTTTTTTACTTCCCAGCCCAGTGGTGCTGAAACTGAAAAGGAAATGCACTGGCAGATCCTTGCGTTGTTATCCACTACTATCTACCTCTACCAGTACAAAGTGCGCTCCACCAGGAATGCAATGGAGCAAATACTGTATGGTGTTTATAGATACATGCGACCCACCAGAAGGCTCCTGGACATCTGTGGCCCCTCTGGGCACAGCAGGATACTGGGCTGCCCTGCAGAGTGCTGGAAATCTCCTGGGGTGATTTCATCCCTCACTCAACACCACTATACTGTGGACTTCACCAAGTCCCTGGTTCAGGGAACTGATGCAATACGTTGTTTTACAGTGGACGCTCAGGGGAATGTATTGAACGCCAAAGTTCAAAGAAACAGCAGGGGAGCTGCCTTCCCATTGCAGAGACACTCACGCCAGGAGCTTTTAAGCAAGTAAATGATGCCTCAATTTGGCAAAGTCCATCCTCTCTCCAGTGAATCAACACACGCTGCTTAGAATGATACAATAAGGTTGTCACAGAAGCCTGACAGTTCTGACAAGCTGCTGTAACTCAAGGCTTTTCAGCATCGGAGGCAAAAGGGAACGTTGGTGCTTTCAAAGGGTAGGGCTGGGGAGAGGACAGGGAGGCCTCTTCTGTCTGTGTGGAGGCAGTCAGGGGCAGACTCACCAGCTTTCTGCAGCCAGATGGGAACGTGGATGCTGCTAGGTGGGACTTTCCCATCCTTTGGGCAAACTCTTCTCTCCAAAGCAGCAGCACAACGCCCGCCCACCTGCTTCTCCAGCGCTCTGGAAGCACGGCTGAAGCAGGCAGTGAGGCCACGATCACTTTGCTGCCCTAAATAATTGCCTGCTTGGCCAATGCGTAGAGCCAGCTCTGATGGGCACATATCAGAAAGACCTGGGCACAGCGCTGTCCCACTAAGCAAAGATGAAACCTTTTCTTTTCCACACGTGATACCACTGGGCGCTCCAGGAGCAGTTGGTAATGCGGTGAATATTTTTACTAAAGCATGGCCAGACTACCCCAGCCTGTCCTCTGCAGCCCTTAGGGAGACAGTTTCTCCACACAGCCCCAGAGGGGAGAAAATTGGAACAACTCGCATTTCTGCCATGCAGATTAGACTTGAACTAATGCTGGATGCATTAAGTTCCCAAAGACATCTGGAGATCATAATGTAAAATCTGGTGCTATCTTGTGATCTGGACCATTATCTTTTCCACAAACCATACTGTTCTGTTTAATAGACCGTGCGATTGTCCATGGTATTGAGTTGTCTTCTAGAAAATCTGACCTGGAAATTACTCTGTTATTGTGACTTGAAATGAAGAAATTTCTCAAGAATTTTATGGTCACTTAGATGAACCTGTAAATACAGCAGATAATTAGGTGAAGTATGTAAGAATCAGTATTTAATAATCTGCCAAACATACATGTAGAAGCATTTAATTGATAAGAAACTATACTGGCATCTGTAGGTATTTAATAGCACAGACAGCATTAAAAGTTTGACTGCTATCCCTTTTTTGAAATACAGTTTGCTACTCTCTCACTAGCCTTTCAGAGCTGAAGGAAAAACTTGGCATATTTTTTCCGTTTCTGGAAGAACCTGTCTTTCTCAAAATGCCAGAGCACCTCATTAGTGGAAGCCTTGGTTAGCTTGTAGATAGCTGGCAGAGGTGCTTTGTTGTGCTTGTTTCCACTTCGGTTTTCCCCGCTATTATGAGTAAGTAGAAGTAAAAGCATAGTTTTCATTGCCTTTAATGGGAGCAGAATCTGCTTTTACTTCATAGCTATTTTCCATTCTTCTCCTGGCACTACACAGAAACGCATGTGAGGTGAGACACAGCGGTGAGATGACTTGGCGGTGAGGGCTCCAAAAGCCAACACTAAATGCAGATAACATATTTTTGACTAGTTATGCACATTTACAGGCTCTGACAGAAATTTAAGAGAAGCACTATATGGAGAAGTCATTAACTGAGATTTAAATTTGGGAGATACAGGAAATACGGGGAAACCTAAAATTTAGGCCCGTGTTTAACATCTCCCTACTTCAAGCAAACCAGCAAATGGGGCAAGGCTGTGAAGTTCATTTATACTAGAAGAAATGAGTATGAGACCTACCTGATTCCTGTATCTTTTCCTTGAATGTACCACTTTTGTCAGAGGAAAGCCGTGCTGCTTTTGCTGTCTTTCAGAACTGCTGGAGCCTGTTCAGGCCCTCCTCAGCTTCTGGCTAAATCAGGTTCCAGCATCTACAACTGAACAGATCCACAGAAGGTTCTGCATGGGTTTCTCACCACCAGATATAACTTGGGGCATAATTAGAAACTGGGATCATAACTAGTTAGTCCTGAACAGTTATCAGAGGTAACGATGCACAGGAAGGAAAACTTCTCGTCCAATGACGATAACATAATTTTCAGGGTCAATTTTAGAAAGCCATATGTTTTTATCTGTACATTCAACACAGAAGCAAGCATGGAGCTTGGCATTTGAAAGGTTAGATTTTAAATTGAAGCCATTGTTCAAACACCTCCTTGGCAATGAGAAGCAGAAACAGCCCAAGCAAAGACAATCATAGTCTGACTCCCAGCTCCGGTCTGGCTCCCCTGTGCAATTCAAGAGCAGTCTCAGGGCTGTTCTACCTGTGCCTGCCTCCAGCAGGCATTTGTTTCCCTTGCCCAGGCAAGGGGGATGCAGCCTGTGCAGGAGGAGTACCTGAGCACGGCTGCTAGGAATTGCTGAGCCCTGGAGCCTGAGCCGTGGCCTCTGCAGCCACCAGCCAGGACACCGGGTGCTGCTTCAGGGCTGGGCACCTGGAGCACCAGCCAAGCTCAGAGGTGGGGAGGGAGCGCCGAGCGAGCGGTAACCCCAGCTCATTAGCAGGCCCAAGGATTGTCAAGACCCTGCAGGCATGAAGGGAAGAGAGAGTGAAGAGGAGGTAGCTGAGAGATGATACAACTGCTTTGCAGAGGACAGCCACGACGGGAGCTGTAATCACAGAGAAAACAGAGTGTCTGTCTGAACACTATTTCTGCTTTATTGTGTAAATACAGGAACTATGACTTCATGTCTCACACTTCAAGAGACATACTCTTGGGCTTGTTTTCTTCCATATCAGAGCTCTAAGGAATCCAAAATGTGTCTCTCTGTTTCAGTTCTGGCTCGAGGTTAATCTCTAGAAACAAGTAATGTAACATTTCCATCTATCTTTTATACTCTTTTGGCGGTTTTAATTATAATAATATGCTATGACAATTTAAACAAGACACATCTCAGCTTCTGGCCTGCTCTGTAATGGTTCAGCTGCTACATGTGCTCCAGCATATTTTGCTCAGACAGGCTGCTGCTGGAGGCGGGGGGGGAGCAGAATAGTGCCCTTCTGTCATGAGAGGTTTCATTGCACTGATCATTGTATGTTTGACAGATTCTTTGTCAATGTCAAGTGGCTTTTGTGGTTAAGCCCGGTAAAGCTAAAACAAAAGGTCTCCTAGATATTAGATATATAGTGACATTCCTGAATTCACTTGGAGGCAGTAATTTTTTGTCAGCCCATGAAAAGAAAAATGGAGCTAATGGGAAAACAAAAGGAAGATGCTGGCGTGCCTTTTTAGCTATTTTTGTTTATGTCAGACATTGTGATTGACATCTGGCCCAGAACACCCCTTCAACCATTGAGGCTGGTGTCATGAAACAGAACAAAGAGAAATTGCCAGCCGAGAAAACACCACTGGCTCAGAAAGCACTGCTTTTTGTTTATTTTCCTTTAAGTGTTTCATTTTCAGTAATCAGTGTCATTACACAAAAGTAATTCATTCACATGCAACCCCCACTTACTAATTGGACTTTTAAGTTTCCTTCGTGCTCGCTTTCTTCCTGCCTGCTTGAATGGCACCAGAGTGCCGGTTTGGTTGTATGACGGTCTGTCATAACAGTGATGTTTGAGGTTAGTGAAAACTGACATGAAAAATACAATCCACTAGCCTTTAACTGAAAGAGCAGCTCTGGGTTTTGTGGAGTTGGCAGGCAGCATTTTTAAACCCCTTTCACGGTGAAGGCAGTTACAACATGTTTTTCTCTGTATCAAGCAGTTCCATCATGAAGTACATTATCTATGTCTGTTTTCATATCAGGATATTGCCTTTGAAAAGCAGTTTGCTGTTTCTTGTGTGGCCACCTCTCTTGTTGAAGTGCCCTAGAAGGGTTAAGGGAATTTCATGGTCATTCTCCAGGGCCAGGCCAATTACAAAGCTTTAAAATTTGTTTAAGAGTGATTTTGGGGAAATATCAGTGACCAGAATAGGTCTTGCAGACACACAGCACCAAGGAGCCTTTGTCACCAGTGTTTTGCAAGTGCTGTAGAATTTCAGAGACTTGGTCAAAATTATATATCAGCAGGAGGAAACTATTCCTTACATTTCTAACTTCATCTTGAAAGTGTGATACTGAACATAACGATAACAAAAGAAGACTTTTCACAAGACAAGAGCAAGACAGTCCATCAGCAACTTCCCTCCATACAGTCATATGCTGAAATCATATCAGAACTTTTACCTGACCAAAAAAGATCTTAATCACTTAAAAAAATTCTTCAGAAGTTGGCCCTTGAATGCATCACATGTGCTGGAGCTAAACGTGCTTGCACCTTTTTAATAGAGTACCTTTCAGTATTGAACACTGGGGTATATTCTCCTGTAGAAGGACACGCTTAACTCCCCTCAGCATTAATAGCAGATATGCTCACACATCGAGTGGAGAATTTCTCTCCGTCTCTTTGCACAGTGCTCTAAAAAGAACTTTGAAGAAATTGAGAAAAACAGAGAGAGCAGTATATTAATTTTAAGGAGATGAAAGCAGTACATGTCATTCCTAAATTTCATGGAAAATGTACCGTTAGTAACAAAGATGAGTAGAAAATTTCAAAATCATTTTGAGCAGCATTAAAATCAGTCTTCCCTGATTTTCTGTTTTCCCCTTCTTTTCAAAGCACATACATTAAACTCATTTTATGCTTATAATGTATATAATGATTCTAGACAACATAAGAAGGACACTGGGATTCTTCCTATTTCAACGTATAAAGTGGCAAGCCAATTTATGCAGCTTAAACCATTGCTAAAGAAGATGTATCAAAAATTGCCTGTGATCATTACAAATAACAGCCTGAAATGTTCACAAGAAGCTGTTTGCTTATCATATTTTCATTAAAACATCTTTTCACCTGCTTTGCTTTTCCCATGCCTGTAACCTGCATTGTAATCAGTCTTATTAACTGAGAACATAAATATGATTTATTATGGTCTGATAATGGAAGCTGCATGGACCAAGAGAAGGGATATATTGTCCTTTGATAAAATGGCTCTTTTCTCTCAAATAGAGCTCTATCATGAGAGCATGCAGAATGTAGTGAGTGATTATTTCCTGAGGGTGAATGATGGCAGAACCCTACAGAAAATCTTCTTGTTGGCCATGACAGCCTCCGAGTGTCCCCAAATCTCACAGAGTTTGACAACCTGCAGACACTTTTGATGAACTGTATTCTTCTGTCAGAGACAGCCTGTCTGGGAGGAGAAAAGGGAACCTTTATCGTCTGATCTGCTATTATTGTCTTGATCTTTTATAAGCAATCTCTAATGCACATGAATATAATATCCTTTCACACAAGTGCCAAACATAATAGAAATGTAGTTAAAGGACCCTTTTCCCGGTTATGTAAATGTCCTAATACCATAATTAGAAAAGATGGTTTGTGAACGATAGCGGTAAGGAAAGGGTAATCAAAATGTTTTAACATTATCTTTCTGTTTTAAAGACCAAAATCTGTGATAAATAGCATTTATGGTAGATATGGGGAACCAGCTTGTGCTGAAGCTTTTACCTAAAAGAGAATAGTTCTGAGCATAAAACTGGTGTTATATTTTCATAAAGCACATAAATGGCAGCTGGTCTTAAGCCAGGAATGATTACTGGCAAATATGACTTAAAGAAAATGAGTATTCCACTCAAAATCCCTCCATGGCTGTTATAGAAAGAACAAAGCGTTATTATTAAGCAGTGTATTTGGACAAAGGGGTGTTCGAGACTAAATAAAGTTCGCCAACAAATCTCTCTTTTATGTACATCCAGAAGAACAAGCATAACAAAATCTTTTTCAATTAACAGCTGTACACATTAGCAAAACACTCGTCTTTCTCAGCTCAAGCAGTCTGGTTTATTTATCACAAAAAATGAAATGTTTGGGGGGCGAAGGTTTCCAAGTTGCCCAATAAAAGCACGATACTTGATTTTTCATTAACCTTTTGACATCTGGAGCTGGGATGTCCCAATTTTAACTACTAATGGTCTTTTGCATTACCAGTTGGTGTTGAGAGAAGTCCCAATTGTCAGAGTCAAAAGGTTAATCAGCAATTTCACACTGGTGATGTGGTCAGAGTTCGCATGCTACTGCCTGAACAGGAGGAAGAAGAAAATAAAGTCATTAACAGAAAACTACATCCCAACATTATTAAATCCCTCTTGTATTTTTTTTGTTAAGAAAATATTTCATGATCTATTTACTAAATATTCTCACTTTTTAAAGGACATTGCAAAATTTTGCCGAGAATCGCAGGTCCAAATATGTGACCAACTTTTTTGGTTTATTCTACCTTTAATAAGAAATAAAATTAAAATATTTTACTCACCCACCGAGTGTTCAGCCAAGCCCAGCATGAGGGAAAAGTCTTCCAGGTCTGTTACCCATGGAGATTTTAAAAAAACTATCCATCTGGGGCTCATTCAGCCTGAGAGTTGTGCGCTGTCTCCTGGAAGTGAAGACACCTGAATGCCCATTCATTCAGGGTGAACTTCATAGTGCAGATGCCCTGTGAGGGATGAAGTGCATCCAATAGCAAAAACCTGAGTGTAGACTTTTCCCTCCTGCCCCCTTCTGTCTTGATTGTAGAAAATAGGTCAACAGCAGCATTCCTTTAAGAAATATGGACAGCAATATTATTTCATGTGAAAGTACTCACATAAACAGCGGTGCCAGTACCTCAGCTGGTATCATTTGACCAGAAATAGTCATAGCGTACTTTGACTTGTGGCCCAAGAGTTCTCCTAGCCATAGCAAAACCAGATTTATTTTCCAAAAGAGACTAGAAAATATTTCTGAAAACATTACAGCATGGCATTTGCTACCAATAACAATGTTCATGCAAAATGACTTCTCATTTGCCCTGGCAGTATCTGAAATTGTTACCCATTGTGCATCTTGTACTTAGCCTTCTGATGTCACCACACGGATCAGGCCAATTGTTCTATGTCTTTGATACATTCTATCTTTTTCCTATGGCTAAGACAAATAAGTAGTGAATCTTGCCTAAAACAACATCCTTCATCCTGGATATTTTCTGCATCGCATAGTTCCTCTTGTCTTTTTCTCCGGTTCCAACAAAATCTACGGCTAAAATCTTTCCTCTCTTGATTGCTTCAGTTTTAATGGGGACAGGAATTTACCCTGAAATGTTCTGAAAAAAATTATCAATCTTTCCAAGTGCCCTATTACTTAGTCCACCAATTAGCTGACTATGGAGCCTGAGTGTCCTTGTACATCTTCCCAGTCCCCATCTGTATACTTGGCTGCATATGTTTATGCAATTAGAAATGGTGAAAATCTAATAAAATTAGGACAAACCTGAGTGAGCCATAATTCTGTTTAATCTCTCAAACTGGATTGTTGAAAGCTTGCTGAATTCCCCAAACCTCTCTCAGGTGCCAATGAATGAGTCAATATCATACCAAAGATCTCACGGCATAGCAGACGTAAATTGTACTTCCAGAATCTCACACACACCCTCAAATAATGAATCTAATGTCTCTAAAGTAATGTCAAAGGGGGGAAAAAAAAAAGGCAGTTCCCTCCAGTTACCAGCATCGTACTTGGTGGCCCACAGTGGAAAAAAGGAGAATACATGGCAGATTTGCACGGAGAAGGAATGGTCCCTTTAAAGGCCTGTGCCTTCCTATGGCAGTAGTAGAGCAATCCAAGCCTCCTACCTTCAGGGGAGGACCACTGACATTATCACACTGGGCTTTGCTAGATCCCCTTGGCAAGCGCTGAAAAATTCAACAAGATGGGAGAACGAAGCTTTCTTTCATCTCAATGTGATGCCTCTCCAGACTTTTCTTTTAAAAGCCTGTTTTACCCTTTGTTTTGTACTGCAGTGGTAACTGGTGGTTTGCATAGAAAT
Source organism: Elanus axillaris (assembly GCA_026212715.1). Classification (NCBI taxonomy): domain Eukaryota; kingdom Metazoa; phylum Chordata; class Aves; order Accipitriformes; family Accipitridae; genus Elanus; species Elanus axillaris. Next base: position 17,499,929 of record JANZLQ010000095.1, on the reverse strand, counting down.
AATCATCAGTCTGGAATAATCCCAGACCACTTCATACCTGTGTCCTCTCATCACCCACCATTCAAGAGAAGCCAGGAAAGGAAGCAAAGAATGATTTTGGCTGGAATTAGGGGGAATTTTCTTTGAAAGGGAGAATAGCATTATTTAGAGTTGAAGCACAGTAGAGCAATTAATAACTCTATTCCTGGAAGAAAGACCCCAGGATCTTTTATCTCAAGTTGTGAGGGCTTTGGTTTTGTATCTAAGCCAAATTATGTATTTGTTGCAGAACGGGGCTCTTCATTATGAAGAGGAAATTGTAATGGTTGTGGCATTAGGTCCATAGCTCAGAAGAAAATGTCTGCAGACCAACCAGTTCCTTTTCTCCGCCCCCCCACCTCCCCCCGTATGTTCATCTTCCTTGTAAACTTCATCTCCCAGTACGTGCCTTGTTCACTCTGTGAGATCTTACAGAATTTCAGCGAGGAGTTGACCGGGCCAGAAACAGGTTTCCCATAATCACACAGCTGAGGTACTGCTCCCACTCCCACACTTTGGGATGCTGAGGTTGTAGAAAACAGAGCTGGGAGGCATCGTCCAATACCTGACAGTATTTCCCGGATTTTTGACTACTCTGTCATTGAAATCCTCCAGTGATGGAGACTTCATCGCCAGAGCTTCAGTCAATTATCCCAACAGGTAACTGTCCTTTTCTAAGTGACAAATGCAGTCTAACAGTGAGAGAGACTGATTGCTTTCTCAGACTTTGTATGTTTTGCTGAAATACAACTTAAATGTATTTATACCTTTCACCTTGTTTCTTCTCCATTTATTTCTGCCTCTGTTACCACTCCTTCACCATTTTTTTCTTCATCTTTCTCCCTACTACCTTACCACTTCCTCGTTAAGTCACTCTCTTTTTTTGTCTTTTGAACTATGCACTCTTTTGGCACTCTTTTATTTCTTCTCTTCTTTGTGTCTTCCCAAACACATGAAAAACAGACTCTCATGTGCCAGTAGCCTCACTACAGAGTCCTATCTCTTGTCATCTCCCCAGAGGGGAGGCAAAATGCCAGATTTTCATTCATTGCATCAAACTCCCTTTTCTTAAACAATGAGAAATTATACAGATATATTCAAATTCAGGTCTAAAGGTGATGTTCTTGAGGTGTGACTGAAGAGCATACCTAGCTATGGGAAGCACACGATCTGCCTTGAACACCACATGCGGGGGTAGGCGTCACATAGCCTCTAAAAAAGGAAATCAGAACTCCTGACAGTCATGTTAACAGATGCGTTTCCTGCTGCCTGTTAGGGTATTTCATGTACAAAATTAGTTAGGCTGGACCAACACAGGCCTGGACCTACAGGTTCAAGCACACCAGATGAAGTGACTTTGTCTCTAATTTATGCCAGGGTACCATCACAAGTACCATCAAAAAGAGTTAAGGTGGAGCATCACCATAGGCAGAGGGTTGTTTTACTTTTGTCCCCTCAAGCCAGGCCCATTGCATTATTTTAATGTACATGTAATACGTAAGTACAGTAGTGTCCCCATGGCACTACAGACTGCTTGGTCTAACAGGTATTTGGGGATGTCAAGGTAATCTCCAAAATTCAGTGCAGCTCAAACACCAGTGTTTCTTAAAAACCAACTGTTTCAACTTATTCTTCCAATTTCTGACAGAAAGTTATCAAAGAGGCGACTAGCCCTGCCACGGCAGGAAGCTGTATGATAAGTAAAGGGGAGGACTAAGGAAAGCTTACTCCACACTTAGAAGCAGAAAACAAGTTTGTTTTCCAGCACATCTGCTTCACAGCGCATTGTTGCTGCAATATACATTTTGTGAACTGCAGTAGTTTCCTATCTGCCTTGACCGGGGTCTGTGCTTGAAAGGGCCTGAGTGCAGTGGTCTGGAGCAAGACTATGGCGGGCATCTGATAAAGAAGCTGTTTGCATTACCACTGAGGATCCACAGCAACTCTGAGACCTCAGACTGTGCCTTTCCATAGGCGGTCTGGATGTAAAGCAGGGAAACTAAACTTGGTCTTGGGAGGCAGAGGTTCTTTGTCCTCTGCATGATCTCAGACAACATATTCCCTCTCTCCAAGCCTCAATTTTCCCCTGAAATAGGGACTGACAGCTTCCCGTCTTCTCTCTCTGGGCTCGTGGCTTTTTTGGCTAGTGGCTGCTCCTGATTATGGGCAGGTCTGATGACTGTGAGTCTGACCTCCAGGAGGCCTCTGGACACTTCTATATTATATTTGATAATGAAGCCTCCTGTCTTATCCAATCAAGACAAAAAAAGTAAGTCAGACCAGAGGAAACTGGCTCAGCACAAAATGGCAGCCTCGGTGGAGTAAAGTCAGAGCCATTAGCTATTGACTACTATAGAAATACTGAAACTGCATCAGGGATTTCTTTTTTTAATTGCTAGTTAGGGATTTAAATGAGATTTTTAAAAAGAAAGAAAGACAGAATGTTTAGTCTACAATCACTCTTTGCTGCCAATACAGGCTATCGTATAAATTACTTGGACACTTTTAAAAATACATTATTTACTCAATAACCCATAATGGGTCCAGAGCTCCTTTTACACGCTATTATAGAAGTACATAATTGCTGAATTTTCAAATGGATATTTCTTCTAGGCAATAGTCTGTAATGGCTCCTTCAAAGCTCTTAGGCTTTTATCATATGAAGGCCTAAGTAGAAAATGTTTAGTTCACTGATCATTGACCTAATAGAGAGCAACAGCTTCTCTGGAACAACTGTTGTCTGCTAGGGCAGATGATGTATGAATGACATTTAAAAAAATTCTTGGAAGTATATGCTAGGGAAAAATTACTGTTCATGTGCAAAGCAAATACAGCTGATGAGATCCTCAGAGTTCTTTTGTTTGGTTCTGCTTGATTTAGATTTTTAGTTTCTGTGTGAGCCCAAGAACAAAAGAAAACAGTTGGTTTTGTGCATGAAATAAGAACTCAGTCTGGGATCCTTTCAGATCAATGAGAGACATTTCCATGTTCTCAGAGGTCATTCAGTTCAATTAAAAATTGTCTCAAATGAAAATGCAAGTGCTTGCTACACATTACAGTGTAAGAAGCTGAATTGTGAAATCAGAGAAGTGAGGGATGCTGCAGTGGGGCAAATCACATTTCTTAAAGTCATACCGAACACAGCAAAACCCACAGGTCTATCCTGAGCTTGACCCAGAAAGGAAATAGGCAACTTGACTCATTTTCAGCACTATTGCTATGAATCTCACAATTACTGAGCTGCTGTTCTCTACTTATGTTTAGCTTTGAAGTCTGCTGCTTCCATTTCAGACACAAGGAAAAGTTCAGGTTTCTAAAAGCTTGGTGTAAGAAAACGTATTTTCTCTCCCTGCGCACTTTAGGCAGTAAAGCCCAAGGAGGCACTACTGCCGAATAAATGTCAACTGGGTCCAAGCGCAGGACCAGGGAGGGTGGATGTGAGCTGGGGCAGTCAGGCAGAGACCCTCAGAGAAGCTGAAGGACACCTCCAGCTGGGCTGGGGAGAGGTCCTTGCTGGGTGGCACAGCTCCCTCACGGGCTTGGGGATGGTGGCAGTGGGAAGTGCGGCTCATCGAAGAAGGTTACTGGACAGCCAGCGCAGGAGCTGGATGTGCCCGTAACACCTTGTGCCATCAAACCAGACCAACTCTCCCCAGCACAACACTGGTTTATATGTGACCTGACATAAGAAGCTCTCCCATGCCTTTTATCAGGGGATTTCTCCAGCCTAGTAAGGCTACCTGGGACTCCTCGTATTCTGGCATGATTAACAGAGAAAAATACAGTTGCTGGCAATTCTAATAGTTCCTTCTGTGTGATGCATCTGATCGAAGAGAAACTGAAATCACAGACCAATATGCAACCAGGCTGCACCAGTTAGCCTCATCATGCAAATGAGCCACACTTGCAGGTGAACTTATTAGAGATCAAATAGTTTTAGGCACCGCGGATAATGAAGGCAGAGCGCTTATGTTGCAATAGTCAGAGCTGGAATTTAATCATGTTGTTGATACCTGCTGCAGCAGTGAACAAATACAGAAACAGCCACAAAAATGAATCCGTTAGAATGAAAGGAAGGTATAAACCAGACAAATAATAATAATAATAATAATAATAATAATAATAATAATAATAATAATAATAATAATAATAATAAAAAAGACCCAAACCAAGAACCATAGTGGTTTCAAGGAGGGATAATCTTGCAAGTTAGATCTGGAAGGACTCTGAGCCCGGCTTTTTTTGGCTGAGCAGCTAGAAAAGCGGGGGGTTGCAAGGCGAAGCTGATGGGGTATCACTGCTCATTCCAAGAGAGAAATGGCTCCTACCTGCCTGTGGGGATGGCCCTGCAAGGGGAGAGGGGAATGCCCTGCAGGATGATGCCTGGAAGGGAACCACAAGGTGAAACATAGCCCACACTGGGAAGCAGCACCTCCTAGGAAAGAATTCAGAAAGAGAGAAAACAGCCTCCTGGAGTGGAAGTTATAAAAGAAGTTACACAACTGACAGGCTGGGTTAGCAATCTGGTAGACATTAAGAAGAAATAAATTCTGCAGAGGCATTAGACCCTTCTGTCTCAATAAACCCCTCATGCACTCCCACCACCCTTTATGCAGACACCTGGAAAGACCCTGAGCAGACCCGCAAAGGTTTGCTTGTTTTAAGGAGCAAAGATGGGATCCAGCAGGTGAAAGCTGCAAAATGGAAACATTTGGATTCCTTTTGGAAGGCAGAAATGGCTAAAAATACCATTTGGCATTTCTTCTAATAGCAGTTGGTAGTAGAAGAGCTCCAAAGATGTCAACAGGAAGCCCTAGAGGTTAGAGGGAATGATGTAACCGCATGTGACATAATGCTTGGTGTAGAGATTTCCTGGAATTGATTAGTGCCATTCACGATAACAGCAGCCAGCGAGAGTGTGAGGGCTGGGTGAAGGCCCAGGCAGCATTCAGGCGTTGGATATTTTTCTTTTGCTTTTAACGCGATGTCGGGTCTCATTGTCTCAGATGCATAATACAGTAACTGGGTGGCATTCCCATGCAGCTTTGTCTGGGAAGATTTTGAAGCAGCACACTCACCAGCAGCGCACAGCTACTCCCACGCAAAGGGTCACAGAGAGACAACTGCAGAGGTGGAAGGACAAAGAAGACTCCTGGGTTCTCCTTTCTCTAGAATATCCTCCCCTCCGCTCCTCTCTTATTCCTTGAAGTGTAAGATGCTGTCAGGTTGTCCTCATCAGTATATTGTTTTATGCCTAGTCTATATACAAAAGCTATGAAGTGCCATCTATATTTAACGGGAGGCCTCTTATCTATGTGAGTGGGTGGAAAGTGATGGTGAGTGACACGGATGCTGACAATGGCACACAAACTCTGCGGCGCTCTTAAAACTTTTAATTGCATTTTAAAGTAATGTAACAAGGCAATGTTTAATGAGTACTTTGTTTAAGAAATTCTGACTTTATAAGCTAATTAAAAATAAGGAAGGGTTACCGCACCAGGGCAACAAATCCAGGCTGCTGAATGTCTATACTACAGCAACATGTAGTTCAGATTCAATTGGCAGCCTTGCAAATCTCCAGCCAGCCAGCATGAATGATTTTTAATTTTTTTTTTTGACTGGCAAATAAATTATTATTATCATCATGATTATGTTAATAGGAAAAAAGTAAAGGATAGGCAAGTAGGTTTTTTGCCAGGGCTGGTAAATTTTCATGACACTTTTTGCAAAGCTGTCATATGGTTGGGTTAGATGAAACTGGAAGGCTTTATGTGCGTAGCATTTAACTTTAAACATTCTTCATGGAAAGTTACATGGCACATAATTTACATATTCAATACCAGTGACAATTTACTTCTCCCATCTGAGCAGGGCTTTCAACTATGCCACTTGAACTAAATTAATAAACAGTAATTAGAGAATGTTGTGCGAGCGAGCTGTTGATGTTGAGAAGATTCTAATCAACACCTTCTTTTAAGGGCCAATTAAAGCTGAATGTATGCAATATAAACATCTTCTTGTATTTAGACATGAACTGGCGAACAAGGTAAAAAATAAAAATCAGAACAATTACAGCAGGTTAGAGATGATCCAATGGAATGATGAATCTTCGTTAGTTGTGAGCACAGCAGTCATTTCTAAAAACCACTGGCCACCTTCCATGGCGAACCACTAATGACTTGTGCAAGTTAATTCCGACTAGGACAAACCTTCCTGCTTTCATTGACAGGCTTTTCTCTGAAAGCAGCTCTGCATCTGCCTCCAATTTGCACTGCAGTATTCACCTGTCTGTAAGACAGCCCTGCATCTAAAGTGAGTCCAGAGCTGCAGTAGAAAGAAGGTTTCCCTGGGGGCAGGCAGTAAAGGTGAATGTACCCGTCCCATTAACGCTGCCGTGTAGCAGAGCGAGAGGCTCCTCGGCAGGTGATCTGGGAGAGGATTTGCACAGCGCAGCCCCCACCAGCACCACTGGTGGGAATACAAACACAAGGGTGAGCCTGAGCGAGAGGTAAAGCTGCCCCAAATAGTCTCACTTCTATCACTGGGGAAGAGCAGCACAGGGGCAGTTATGCCCGAGCAGCTAATGAACCTGTTGCCCACGTGTACTCCTTCACCCCACTGGAAACATAAGGTGGTTTATTCCTGAAAGGTGAATTTAAGACAACCCTGGTTTCCAAAATTCCTGAAGGACAGAGGAAAGGCCATCTTTGATTTAAACAGAGATGATCCTTAGTGTACCAAAGGGAGTCTGCAGTAACAACAGACTTGTGTATCACCATTATGAACTGTCAGTAAGTTAAAAATAAGCATAACTTCATCCAAACCACTGCTCACTGCTTCCTAAAGCACAGCTGAAAAAAAACCTTAAAAAAATCATCTAAGCTGGTGCAATGAAGCACATGCAAAATTCGTCCTCCAAGTTAGAAGATACAACAGGCTAATAAAGGTAAGGGAAACATCTGTTCCAATACTGCACCAATATAATTTGGAGAAAATGACTGCATCACTTACGGCCGTTTGGTATCCAGAAATACTACCACAGTAATAGGATGTTGTCACCTCAGGCTCTACTGAAATCTACAGGATTTTTACTTGTTTAAGAATTATAGGATTAGGCACATGATCAGTGTTTCTTCCCTTTGAAAATAAACATTTCCACTTACCATTTCTATAGCTGTGCGAGATCATTATCTCATGACAGTATTTGGTTCCACTGGCATTATCTCCTAATTAGCTATTTAAAAATATATGTAAGAGGGTGGAGGTGGTGAGTGGACTTGTAAACCTGACAGGTCTGATATGTTCTTACAAGCTCTGCTAATCCCAACCATTGAAAACATATTAGTGAGGCCAAGCTAGCGCTTTAAAGAACAGTGCAGCAAAAGCCTCACATCTTGAACTCCAGGAGTTCAGCAGGCAGCAGAAGGGCTCTCGCACCTAGAGCAAAGCAGGGCAGGGGAGGGGGGCAGGAGCAGGGGGGAGTGGAAAGCAGCATGCCAAATGGGAAACCGGCCCTGGGAAGAGGGCACCATCGAACGGCTGACAACCTCTACAGTGTGGTCAGCCCCACATTACAGCAGTATCGTCACCTGAGGTGTTTGGAGAAGGACGTCGGGGGACTTCTGAAAAGCCAAGCACTGAGAAGTTTACCAGGGTTGAGAAGGTACAATACAAAGGGGAAAAAAAGCTAACAGACTGTGTTCGATATCCTCTGCACTGTCTCTATATCTTGAGAGATGATTGCATTTATAGGCACAAAATCATAAAAGCTTTCTCCAAGATGCTTCATAATACATGAGCAGGTCTGGGATTTCAGTCTGTGGCGTGGTAAGAATTAGGAAGATGGGTATTCTGGTATGCTGGACTTGTTTTTTCTCCCAAGAGGTAGGTTTAATTCCTAACAAACTCTCTTTGTAAAAAAGAAACTGGGACACATGTATACACAACAGGTAATTTTGGAGGTGCTCAGATGCACGCAGAAAGCACCCCCTTGGCAACAGTATTCTTCTAACCTTCAGCAGAGCTAAGAACTATGATTTGTTTCTGTTTCTGAGTTGCTTTTAAACCTCAATTCGGTAAATGTGTTGATGATTTCAGGGTGTTCTGAACAGTGGAAGGCAGCAAAGTAAATGTCTGAAGAATACTGATAGTATGAGACAGGCTCTAAACTGCCATTTACTCCAATATCTGCAGTTCAATTCAATATGCAGCAAGCAATATGATTTTTATTCTGATCAGATGGAACTTCTAGGCCCGAATCTGCTTGCAATAACCATGGTCCATCAGTAACTTCACAACAAACAGGGAGGTACGGAGGAAAAAAACTGATGTAAGCAGGAAGGGAATGAGCCTACATTAATGTCCTCTACAGATAGATTTTTTGTTTTCCATCGAAAGTTTTCTCTTGCCTAAAGTCACTTCTGTCCTTTTTTCACACCTCTTCAAGTCCACTTGGTGAATAAATTAAATGAAATTCCTCACTTGATCTTAATATTTTTTAAATGCAAGCCACGCCTCTTGGCTTTTCATACCTGGACATCTACTTTTTTAAAAATGCTATTGGACAATTTGTCTCTCTTTCAGAGGCTGGTGCTTTGGCCCGTATGCACCCTGTGTGCTCCCTAAGGCTCATGCATAACTGCAATGGACGATTAGTCCAATTAAGTCTCCAGCAATTTCAATGGCTTATGCAAGAGTAGATGGGGCACAATATGTAATTTCAGCTTTTTTTGTGAGGGTTTTCAATCCTTCCATGAACTAAATCATTTTATCAGTTTCTCTCTCTTTCTTTCTTTCTTTTTTTTTTTTTAAATTTGTCCCATTAAACTACAGAACTGGAACATATTCATGAATAGTTTCTTTCTGCTTTAACTCAAGGAGTTCCTGACATAACAAAAACTGGTAATTAACTGGCTCGAAGACTTTTACAATAGCCTCTTTAAATAAGTCCTAGTATGCGGCACTTGCAGCACTGACTTCACATTGCTGATACCACTGCAATGCACCCTCTATTAAACAAGGTTTGCTACTCTACCTCAGCATCAGTTCTTGGCTGTTTTCTCCACTGCTCTCCTACTTGGAAATGCCAAAGTCCTCCCGCATTTCTGTGTGTGGCAAAGGCTAACCAGCTCCTCCACGACAGGTCTCTGCTCTCAATCTGCTTGGCTTTATGCCGCTTCCTAAACACTCCAGCATCAGAGGGCCACTTGCTACCAGCATAAGGACGGAGCGGCAGGTCTCCAGCGGCTGGGCACGGCTAAGCCTCTCCTCCTAGCTAGTGTCATGGGCTGCTCTGTGCTTTTGGCGTAGATGTGTTTTGGCACACTTTGGCACTCCCCGGCTCCACACCTACTCAGAGCGGGGAGCGGCTCTTCCTGGTAGAAGAATCAGACTTTGATTTTTCAGAGTTCACTCAGCAGTGTGCGATTTGTAGCTGCTGCTGCATGTTGGCTCTAAGCATAGTTGGTTTTGCCTACTCATGCTTATCTCCCCTGGTTACAATACATTCTGTTTCTGATGAAAATACTACTCTGATGAGAGTTTCTCTGGCTCCACCATACTCGTGTGCTTCCTGCTAACTAGCGCAAGCCTTATTGTTGCAGTTCCTAATATTTGGTATCATTTGTAGATCTAGCGATTTTGTTTGTAAATAGCATGAAAGAAAGTATTAATGTGTATCTTCCCCCAGTGCTCCAGACAGACTGGTTCACTGTGGAACAATTACATACATATGCGCTAGCCTATATTTCTTGTAAAATCAAATCATGTAAGGATGCCTCAGCCAGAACAAGCCATAAAGCTAGACAAGGCATGGAAAAAAACATCCCCAAATATGTACTGCTTAAGTTACAAAATTATAAAAAAATAAAGCAAAATTGAAAAGGGCAAAGGAGGCAAAATGTAAACACAAGGTTTTATACGCTCTGTGTAATACAGAGTGAACGTCATTTTGACGTGCTGGTATCATGAGCTGCCAATGTAGTTCAGAAAAGAAAGGGATAGCTCCAGAATTATGGCAATGCTGCTTTCTCACATCAAAGCCAGTTACAAGATCTCTGTCTGTGGCTGCCAGGTCTAACTGCCTACTTGGAAACTAAACCAGGGGAAGTAATTCCCAAAGTAATTGTACTTAAAGTGACCAGAAAGATCATGAATCTTCAGAACCCCCTTTGGAAGGGCAGCCCTTTTAGTGGGGTCTAACCCCCTCTCAGTGCCATGAGTGCTTCACTGCAGCTGAAAGCCCCCCAAGACCTGCCGCACTCAGGTAGGACATCAAGGAGGCAATTGTAGCACATCACTAAGTTGATTCTGTGCCTTTGAAAAATCTCCTCCTTAACACAAATACTCCATCAGTGTCAGCTGAACATATTTAACTTTTGAATTAATGTATTAATGTTATTTTCAAGAGGTCAGCCATGTGACAGTAACAACAGTCTTTTGCCAAGCCATGTATTTCAGGTCTGCATCTGAATCTCCCCAGAGTCCAGTGGTGTTCAAATCTAAGTAACTGACTCTGGCTCATCACTAATGCAAAACTGTTCTCCAAACTCTTCAGGCCTCTGCGCAGGGCTTCCTTCCCCACGCGGGCATGGGGAGGCAGATCCACTCGGTGCCATCTCCCACAGTATGCACTGCTTAGCAGGTCAGAGGGACCTAAACAGCCAGCAGCTAAGGATAATGACAGTATTCTTTCCTCCCATTTTGTCCCCATCCCAATGACTGCCAGGTGTTTTAGCGCAGGTTTAGATGATAGCCACATGGTTTGCAATAACTCATGCCTCCACCAAGGGCCCACAGGTGCTAGGCTGCCCGGGTCGCTGGGACGGGAGCACCTCCAGCGCAGCGGCTGCACTGCCGGGCGCTCGCAGGGTGGTGGGGAGCAGCAAAAGCCTCTGGGGACAGGGACCGTGGCTGCCTACGCTCACGGCTGGGCTCTTGTGGAGGAAGAGAAAGCTGGTCTCCACTCTGAGGACGGTCTATTTTATATTACGTGGCCATTGTACAAAATGCCAAATCAGTGCTCTCTACAGCGTCTTTTGGGGGTTATACAGATCTAGGACGTTCAAAAGTATTTCAGGAAGCACTATTTGTAGAGGCACATGCGGCTGGAAGGTGCCTGGGCTCTGGCCAGTAATGTGTCTGCCCCACTGCACCAATCCCGGTGATTCCGGCTGCCGTCGGTTAGTTGCTGCGGGCTGTGGGACAGGTCTGGTGTGCGCATGGTGCCACAGCCCTGTCCCCATGGGAAGCAAAGCAAGAGATTTCTGCGGTAGAGTTTCACAGTGAGCCTGCTTTCACCAAATTAACTATTAACAATACCAAGCAATATTGCACAAACATTGACGTTAGTTTTCCCCATGCAGTAATGCTATGAATCCCGCTCTGCCCCTGTGAACTGCTGAGAGGATTTGGGGGGGCACAGCCCCCCTCTCCCGACCTACCTCCAGGGAGCTGTACATGGCTAATTCCTGGGACTCCTTTTCTCTCGGTCTTTCAGCACAGGTGGGGTCCAGATCGTCTGTCAGTTGAATTTTATTTTCCAGCCTGCTTTGTAATTCAGATTGTGTTTTGGTTCACTTGGCTGGCACGGAGTATTTTCACCACACCCTTGTCTCTTCAGACAAACAACCCCTTTCCTAACCTCTGGCAGAGCTAAACCTAGTGAGTAAGAAGAAACAGTAGTTAAGGCATAATAAATAAAGCCACCCTGAAGAAATACCTACACAAAGCAAGATGAATGGGCATCATCTACCTGGACAGTGTTGCTGCTAAACATTGGAGGAATAAATCAGACATGTCAGATGCACTGGGACACCTGACAAACAGGGAACAACGTTTCTTGAAGCTGTGGTTTTATCTCCGCTCATTTGGATCAAACACTTGTAATAGTTGTGGATTAATTTCCTTCCCATAGTCAAAACAATAAAAGCCAGGCACCATTTTATTAATTTCCAAACCAGCGTCAGATAAGCAGAATTGCATTTAAAAAAGTAAACACGCTGCCATAGAATTTGGAGGATATGTAAGTGTTTGGGGCTTTTTTTCCTCGTGTCTATAAAAGGGGAGGTTTTTAGCATTATGAATAGATTTCATTTTCTAAGTTGTGCTACAAAGCACTGATAAGGCAATGGGAAAGCAGCAGAGATTGAGGCAGAGCAGGAAGAAATACCACCCGTATTAGGAGACAGCCACTTACTTAGTCGCTCCGATTTGAATAAAGATGCCATTGTTCAGCCAGAAGAATGCACATATTCACAGGCCCAGCACAGAATAGCTCAGTGTATCTAGAACTCCAGAAGTGTCCAAATTACAGCCCCAGGGCCAAAACTGCCCTTGAGTCTTTCTGAAGAATGACCCTCTGCTTAATTAATCAGTGCTTTAACTGTGAGTGATCCCAGGACACACTTTTCTCAGGCCTTTTTCTTAGCTCTGCTTGTTCAGAACAAACCTTTAAATGTTCTCTGGCTGATTTTTGACCATTTTTTTCCCCTTTCAAGATTATTATTTCCTGTTTTACTGTGAAAGCTCATTAGAAGCGAAGACCAGCATCTAGATGATCTCAGTTCAGTTTACTTGGACAGCGAATGATTGACTCGGCATGGAGAGACACTGGCTCCTTTTCAAGGCCTACCAAAAAAGACTAAGTCTACAGACTCCCAGAATGTTGCTACTGCAATTTTCTTTCCATATACTAGGGAAGAATTATAGCAGGGCTGATGAGTTTGTACATGCCATTCTGTTAGTCATATTTGATCCCATTGCCATAACTCCAGCTGTTGTTCATGGGATCCTTACCAAGATCTCTTTCCCATTTACTCTGCACAAGTTTGAATTTACAGCACTGAGAACTCCTTGCTGTCACAGTCCAGGTTGTCTGGATTCTCATAAAGCTTTTTTCTTCTATCTGGAACAGAACTGAGATTCGATGGCAACTAGAAATGCATGAAGACAATGAAAAATGTTGTGCAAAATTTCTCTCCAAATTGGACTCCACCTTGTCTACCTAGCTTTAATGATAACATTCATCCTATTCTAACTGAAGTTAAAATTTAACAGGGAAAGTCAAAGGTTTTGCTTAAAATGAAAACAGTGTCCTTTTTTTTAAAAGGTGATCTTTACAGTGAAAACCAAATGAATTTGGACCATCTTTACAAACTTGTAACAAAATATACAAACTAGAAAACGTCAAGGTTTTAAAAAAGTCAGCGTGAATGTTTTGAAAAGCTATAATGATAATATAATCTGCAGCTAGGGAAGCTGGAGCCATACTGTTTGATAGGCCCTATCTTATGATATCCAATATTAAGCTAAGTAAAATGATATGACCGGATGGCCTAACTAAATTTAGTAGTCTGGTGAATTGCCACTCTACTAAATTTAGTCAGCCCATAATGGGCATTAGATATCTACAGTCCAAATGATAAAATCTGTCTTGCTTTTTTAGGCTCCCAGTGGATGCACAATATACTCTGTTGCACTATTGAGAAACAAACAAATCTGCAAGGGAAACCAGGGGAAGGGGGGAACCAGGACCTTGAGGAACGCAGAAGGAATTGGGGTGGTCAGATCCACATCCTCATGCTCAACGCTACGCCGGCAGCAGGTGAAGGTGCATGGGCGGTCCCCAGAAATAGGACCTGAAGGGAAGGGAGGAGGAGGAGGGCTCTGTACGTGCATTAATCCTCCCCACTGTAAAGCTGCCACTCCAAAGGCAGGTTAGTGCTGGACCCATGGGAAGAGGAGTGGTTACAGGCGGGAGCTGGGCTCTCTGAGCCTTCCTGCTCTTACAAAACATATGCTGGCTGCCTTTTCATACCATTCCTTCTACATTTTCCTTTCTGAGCTTTGTAATCCTGATAGTAAACAGGGCAGTATATTTCTACATAGATTTCCATGCATCTGTGAGCCAGCTTTACAGCTATGGAAACTGCTAAGTCACTTTTCTCAAAACCATATTCAAGGTGTTACTTACACAGTTCCTGTTGCTTAAAGGGATTTCTGCTTCTCAGTCTGTGTGTGCTGTGACCTCTCCACTGGTGCGAAACCATGTAGGACATTTATTTTTTTAAAATGTGAAATCTAATAGGCTTAGAAGCTATTAAAAGTTCTGGTATTAATGAGTAGAGAAGAATAGTAATTGGACATGAAAAGGAAGCACCATAACATTATTCCTGTGTCCTTAAAAACAGTTGCATCCTTCTGTCCTCATATAAGAAGCTACTGGATGCCTCATGTAACTCAGTGATACTTCTTGATTACTGACAAGAAATAGTGCCCTTGTCCTCACTTCAGTTCCCGGTACAGCAATGGAGACATAGCCCTGATATTCAGCAGGTTCTGCAGATCTAGCTTTATACTGAAGGTTGAGTATCATAAACTCTAAGTTAGCTTTGATCCTCTCCTTACAATAGGCAAATTTAACCCATCTGAAGTTCTGTATGCATCACTCTCTGCAAGTAGCAATTTTATTGATCATAGCTGGGAGTACATGTTCAACAGCCCGAGACTCAGAACAGTGGTTTTAAAAAATAATATATCTCAAAATAATCAGTATAGAAACCTGAAATTCCCCATTTCCTTAACACTTTACACTAAAAGGGAACAAACAGCTTGGAAAAATACTTTGTCCTTTTGGCGGGGGAAGCTTCTAAAGTAGTAGTTAAGAAGTAGGTATGAAAAGAAGATCATTACAGCTATTACCTGTATGCAGTCCTTCCATGTAGACACTGTTATGGAAACAAGAGAAAGGAGAGGGAGAGTGGGACAGAGTTGCAAAATTCAGAGCATTTTGTTCATTTGTGACATATCAGTTTTCACTCAGAATTTACCCTTTCACATGATTTTTAAATCTGAGTTCCCAATAAATGGATGTGGGAAATGTGATCCCCCTTTCCACGTCCCCTCCTTGCAACTTCCAGAAACATTGGCCATTTTGACCCCAGTTACATCTGGAGATCGTGTAGGTCTCAAACACGCAAGGGCTATCGCAGGTATCACAAAGCACCCCCCAACCAATGCCCTCATCAACGCGCAAGCCTACCCCCACCTTGGAGGGGCTGCCACAGAGGAAACCTATTAGACACCAGAGAATCCAACCAGAGCACCTAAACACACAGTGAATCAGGGTGGCCTAGTTCTGCTGCTCACACAGTAACTTGTTTTTCTTTTTATAATTACGTCTTAATAATTCTTTATGCTGAAATAATCATAACATATTTACAACCAGAGTCTATTTTAATTTTTGTCTTCAGATCACTTTCTATGTGGCCTCATACTGCCACTTCCAGCCCAAATGACACCCTTCCTATCAAAGCCAATTTGGATTTCTTTTCTCAGACACAAGTTTGTAAGGTATTTTTGTCAAATGATTTACTCAAGTTCAGATGTTACAAGTAGACCTGTTGGTGTAAAGAGGCAGAGCAGCAAATCTGGATCTGACCCAACAGGTATTGGGTTTGCCATTGCTGTATTTTGTAACTCTACAACAAAACCTCATTTGTGTAGCATGGCTTCATCACCCAACAGACGTGACGCTTGCCTGCTCACTCCAGTTGTGATTCTCAAGTTTAGTACAGGTGAATACTTACTGGCCAGTAGCCACCAGCATTGTTTTCCAAACTCCATCAGCTTTTTTTGTGGCTGTTGTTGCTTTTCCTTTTTCCAATACACCTTTTCTCCCATCTGCCATGGTTTTTCCAAACTACCTGTAAATATTTGGAAAAATGCATTAGTTTTGCATTGCTCTTAAGATGAGTTTCATTTAGACTTGGTCATTTACATATATTCACGTTTTACAAGTCTTCTCCTCCTCGCTTTTTAATGAAACACCTGTTTTCACAAGGCCTTCACTTCTTCCCAATTGTCAGTCCTTATTATTTTTGTTAAAGATTGATTTTTTCTTTCAAAAAAAGCGTTTCTATTGCTCATCCATTTTAAAATCATAATTAACTTCATCTCCTTCCTCATTTGCTAATGGGTCTATTTTCTCTCCAGTATTTCCTTTTCCCCTGATACACTCATAAACTCTCTCTTGTTCCGCTCATCCCCTTTGGCTAACTTTAACTCATTCTGCCTTAAGCTGGGGAAAGAGAGACCTTCACAACACGGCGCTTAGAACTTCCATACCGTTTTATACTTTCCAAACATCAACTCATTAACTTTCTAAACATGCCAGTCAGGTAGAAAAGTATTATTAATAGCTTTATTTTGATGAGGAAAGTGAAGAGAAGGTCCTGAATAATCGATGCTGACTGCAAATGGGCTGCTCCAAGGGCCGAAAACCGTGTCCGTGCCGTGCGCTCAGGTAAGGAGACAACTAAACCTGCTAGTGGGCACAACATCAGCAGCAGCAAAGTCGGAAAGCTGAGCTCAGGGAAGGCAGTGCAAAATCTCTCCTTCAGCTGCCTTTATTTCCGCCTATTTTTTAGGTGAAGACTCCACAGAGGTTACCCACCTAGGTTTCTGTTCAGTTCTGCTGGTCAGATGTTCCTACGCAATTCTAATAGGTCTGGTTACAAATGCTATGGGAGAAAGCAGTGCAATTGTTTGCCTAGAGGGTATTTTAAAAAACCTGTTGTCGCTTTATACAAGTGCCTGACAAACATCTTTAGTCTTTGATAGCCATTACTCTTAGAAAAACAATTTCAAAACCATATGCTCAAGGTGCTTGAACTAAGATTTAACTAGCCCCGTTTACACAGGGGCATATCAAGGATATATATTCTCATGCAAATATGCAAGACTGGGCTTCCTGCAATTTTCTTTAGTTTTGTTATACTCTCACAGCACTATACAGGATTCTTACAGTGTTTCTTAGCTTGTGGTCCATGGACCACTAGTGGGCTACAAGACATCAGGAAGTGGTGGATGAAACAACGGCACATTTTCCAAGGAAGGCTGAAAGCCTAAGCCGTGCAGGCATGTTCCAGTGAGCAAACAAAGAGAAGGGGGTGAAATCAAATTAACAAATGAACAATCAAAGCCTATCTTAATTTTTAGTTGGTTTGCAAATGACAAGCGTTGTGGTTGGACGCGCAACACAGCCTGGGGCTATTTTTTTCATGATCCTAAAGAGTGGTTAAACACTGCTTTGTGTATCTGTAAATCAAAAAAGTTAAAAAATGATTTTCATGAGACTCTTTGCTTCTAAGTTGGTGTCAGCAACATCTCGACCACCCGTGCTTGAGCCATGGTGCGCCACACACTGCTCCCTAGCACGGAAGGCCTAGAGCTTGTTGTCATCCTGCTCCGTACACAGCGGACGCAGGGATCGATCCTTACTGGGCCCTCTGAGGGGTCCTCTTCCCGTCCCTTTCCGCCCGTGCTGCCCTCCATGGCCCCCCCCCCCGCCCCCC
>JANZLQ010000095.1:17445104-17482457 GCA_026212715.1 Elanus axillaris | reverse complement strand
GCTTCCCCCCCACAGGCACAGGCAGGCGGGCTGCCCTGCAGCCAGGGCCTTCCCGAGGGGGAGCGAAAGCTGGTGCCATGCTGCAATTTCTGGGGCTGGCAGCCAGACGAAGTACGGAGCTGTGATTTTCCTCTCTCCTGGGGGACTTCCCAGGGGTGGGAAGTGAGATGTGACGGTCTAGTTCCTCCACCTCCAGCACCTTTTCCAGAAAGAGGCCTAAGTTAGTTCCTGGATCCCCATTTGTGTGTGTGTGTGCAGAGGGGAAAGCAGGGGAAGTATCCAGCCCCTAAACCCAACTCGGTTAAGCTCTGCTGAGCAGGAGAGGCTCAGCACACAGCCTGCTTAGCACTCCCAAACTGTGCTGGGCAAGTACCCAGTTCAGATGTTTATGGAGGTTTCTTTCTGAGGGCTGAAAGCTTGCATCTGTGCTTCCAGTTCAAGTTCTCTCACAAATTTGAACAAAAAGCTTGTAAAGTTCAGCATCTTCCAAATTGCCCCATATAAGTCACTACTGAAACCATATCCAAATGGCTCCCCCCCGCCATACCTTCCACAGAAATGACCTAAACTTTGTCAGGTTCACATGTCCCTAGAGATGATCTCATTTCACTGCTTCAAAAGAGCTTTGGTCTGCACAGCCTGTAGCAGCAAATTTACACTTCAAAAAGCAGACAGCTTTTTCCACATCTTATTCACTTAATGGGTGAGAATGTAAAATTAGTTCCGTTGCTGATGAGGACCTTGAGCCAAATGAAAAGTGTTCATTTGTCAGCACAGACTTACAGCCTGAAACATGATTATATAGCTAATCCAATAATGGGTTTTGATGCTGAGCATTTATTTATATACAGTGTGTCTTGTTATCTGTTGATAATCAGGCTCTACAATTTACTCTCTTTTGTGTCATTAGACATAGCAACATCTTCCAGACATATTACATCTGCGTGTCAACATACAAACACACACAACACCTTTCTGACCAAAATACTCTCTTTGCCTATTTGCCTTGAAACAGCGTTTGAATTTGAGCTTTTTGTAGTTTAATATATTAGGAGCAAATGAATCATTTTAGACTGAAAATCTCCCTGCATCTTAGAAGTCTTAATAGATTAAAATTTGAAACATGCATTTTGTTTCCTTATCTATAACATCATACGAACTAATGTATTCTTTTTTTGCCTGATGTGAATACCAATATTTAATTATCTCAGGTATAAATTTGTGTACATTAAATGGTCCCTGTCCTAAAGTATTCCATGTCCTAACGTCAGACAGTATCTTAGATTTGCTAGCTATGCAAACACCACTATTTGATGGCTGAACAGATTAATCTTTTATAGAACAGGAAGTAAGTATAACTTGTTAATGTTAATATCAGGCATAGTTCCTACATCAAGCACATTAAAATCAAACAGAAAACCAGAAAGTTGTTTGTTTGCTTTTGCTTTTTCAACTTTTTTGACTAATTTTCTGTTGGTACCTAATACTCCTGCAGTTCTGTGGATGACTGTAAATATCTAACACTGAATTACTGGGACAATTTACTCCTCATTTAAATACAGAACACATAAAATTCGAATATTTAAAATGGGCAGGCATTTTAATAGCTATGCTATAGTATGATACATTGTAACATTCACCAGATATTAAAAAAAAAGTCTATGGGAAAGTAAAATCACTCCAGTATTAAACTGGGAGTTAATTGCAAATGTGGGGCACACCTGCAAACTCTGCAAACAATCCTGCAACACTACACAAGGCAATTCCTGTGCTAAAGGAAAGCTCTGCCTGCAGAAACACCCAGGAACACCTCTGAAGGCTGGGTGAAGTCTCCTCTAAATTTGGCAGTCAGGAACCTTTTAGAAGTAAAGCTATTAAGTAAAATTTACCTCAAAGGATACTGCAAATCAAGGGTGCAGGTGAGATGCAAATGATGTACGAGCCAAACTCGAGCTTTGCCCCTGCCTCTCCTGCGAGCAGGATCAGGCCTCCCTGTGTGCTTTTGTTTAGCTGAAATTTACTCTACAATAAATACTTATATATTGCAGCAACATGATGTTTTATTGGGCTGCACTAGTTTACTAAAAACAGCAGGCTGGTAATAGCAGTGCTTGTGGTTTTGCCTGTAATTCATTTGTGCATGGTAATGCACGGGGAGAGATATGATACAAGATAATAAGGCAAATTAAAAAAACGACTAAACTCAGTACTTGCAATATACAGCATATTAGGCCCATGTTCAGACAGGCTGATTCTTTGGATATTTTTATTTTTTGTTTTACCCCAGCAAGGTAATTCATTAGGTATTCGCTTGGGTAAAGAATAAATGAATATAGCATACATTACATCCTCACTTTAGTTGCAGAAACAAATCTTTCCTGTACCCGCCAATGTAATCTTCAGAGTTTTCGTTATATAAAACACCTCAAGAAAAATGCACCTCAGTAAGATTTACACTTTATTACTCTAATGATTCTACAAACACTGCCACAATGTGATGAAAGGCAAAGCAGTCCTGATCTGATTGAGAGCTAATAAAAATCAGTACTGAAAACTGAAAATAGCACCCTTATCATCTTTCTTTCATTTAGACCTGATTACTAGGGGATTATAATGCAATCACAGCTATGTGTGAGAGGTAGCTATGGGAACCAGTTTTAACTGTTTATCTAGCCAAAGATCTTAATTTAAGTTTGAACACTCTGATTCATTTATATGTAAGACACCAAGGAGACAAAATGCAGAAGAAACAGATGCTCACTTGCTCTTTCCATTTAACTTCATAAGCTACCAGCCAATTTGTCTTTCAGGGACAAAATTAATTTCTGATGACAATGTGAGCAAGTAATAAACTAGGAGTTCCTGTCCTGGGAAACTTGTTAAGGCCATGTAATGTTCTGGAGTTATTTAGAAAAAAACAATTTGCTCATAGACTTGCAGGGACATCTGTAACAGAGTTTTCTTTGTCCCTGTGCTGTTACTCATTTCTGGGGGCTTTATGACACCTTTTCCAGAGGTTGATTTGAAAAAGTTCAAAAGGAAACATATTGCCCATTATTTCTTTCCTGTGGGTTTTTTTTTTTTTTTTAGACCACTCTTTTTTTCCCCCTTCATATTCACAAATCATGCAAACCTCAACCCACTTGCTTTGCTACTTCCACACAGCCAGAGAAAGTGACCACCAGCCAGGAGGCCTAACAAAATTAATCAAAAATTATCTGAGGAAAACAGTTTGTCAGAAATTTTAAGGCAAGTACACACCTGAAAACATCTGACAGAGCACTGCATAAAAGTCTGTTGTGCATTTAGATGGAAGGAGCTTTGCCCATTAATGCTGTTAACTCTGTTAAGCTACCATCATTAGCAGGGGAAAAAATGCCAAAATGAGGGGGGGGAGAGGAAAAAAGAGAGATCCACTCTCAGAGCTTGCATTTTCTGTTCGGGCTGTGTGTACATGCCCCTGCATCAGTTACTTAATCAAAATGTTCTCTATCTTTCATTATCTTTGCTGGTGCTCCTTCCCCATTTCTGTATTTATTTTGCATGTACAGCTCTTTATTTCAGTAGGACTTGCCTATCATTTGGCTCGTTCATTGGGGTTTTATCCCGGCCCGGCAGCCGCCCCCTCCATCTGAGGTAAATTCCTACAGTCTAATGTCTGTCCATTAGCACATTTAAAATCTCTCCTGTCTGCTGTGCTTAACATTCGTTTACAGCTTATATGCTTCACATGAATGTTCCTTTTCCAGCAGTTCTTTTGAAGAAAGTTTAAAGTAAGTTGCAAAATGTTTCTTTTTCATCTAAACAGGGAAATGAATTTAAGAAAGGAAGAGAAGAGCCTGAAGGTTTAGCTCTTTCAAATTTTAAACAGAATTCAAAACACTGTTGGAACACATCTGTCGGAGAAAGCACGAGAGCACCTGCATTTTAAGAGTGAATCTCTTCCCTAACTCCTTCCTTGATAATAGCTTGCACGAACAGCACCTTTAAACCACATCAATGCCAGACGGTTTCCATCCATCCAGTTATTATTTCCCTTGGCACTGAAGTGCAACTACCTCTAGACTGAAGCTTCTCAGTGATGTGCAGCCCACTGTACAGCACCACGGCTCACAACAAGATGTGATTAGAGCTATCAAGCTGAAATTATAAAACAAGGGGAATTTTAAGCAGGTATTTCAAACCGGAGCTTGGCCTGGATACTGCACAGAGCAATACTAACTCTTGATTTAAAGGCCAGATGGTTTCAAATATAAATTATAGGAATTAAGTTTGGAGAGGAAAACCTAAGAATTCAATGCAAATTATAAAGTTTACCATGGTTCTCTTTGTATTTACGTAGCGGGGGCTCACCAGCACTGCCCGAGCGCACAGTACATGGCCTGACTCTATATCTGTAGGCAAGGGTGCACCATGGTTCAGCTGGTTCCTATTGCACTCTTTTACCTTCAGTTAGTTTTTAGTGATCAAGTTAGTGCTTCGAGACATGTCCACCCAAGTGTGGTGGCTTGGCCATTAACTGAGCACCAATAAGGGTGGCAGCGGCAAGGACCACTGCAAACTTCTTATCAGTGGGACTCACAGAAAACTGAAGTTCATTGCTTTAACAGTGATTTGTTTGCATACCGTCCTTGCCACACAGCTTTGAAGGCTTGTGTGCAAAGGCAGGATCCATACTGAGGCCATACAGATGAAAACAGAGCATTAATTCATGTTTCAAGAGCACAGAGTAAGGAACGTTCACACACTTTAGAAAAAAACCACAACAGTTTGCAAATTAAATGAGTGCTTGGGAGAGATGAGATCAGCCAGTGCTCTGACATCCTCTTGCACAGGCAAGCGGGAGCTGTAGCACGGACATGACTGCAGTGTTCTTCTAAGGGGGGGCTGATGAAATTTCCCACCTAAGACACTCCATGGGTTTGGCACATATTGATTACTGAGGCAAATTTAATAAAAAAGAATGTAAGGATATCAAAGAAAGACTCTGTCAGGAAGGTTTGGGTGGGGGAGGTTTGACTGGTTATTTGTGGAGCTCAGTGACAAGTCTGAAAATTCGTGTTGGCCTGCTGGGAAGCACAACAGTCACCTTGGGAAAATGGTTTTCTGGGCTGCAGGTATAGGAGAGAGGCTGGGGTAGGGCTACTGTTTATATACTATTGATACTCCACAAAGCAAAATGTTAATTAGCATGCAATTAAGGTGGAAAGTATCCCTACTTAGATTTTAACAATCCTAAACCAATAGCATAGCTTAGTCATAAAGTAAAAATATTGGGAAAACCGAGCATTTCAGTCCACCAGTCACTCAGAGCCCCCGGCAAACTAGCTCAGTAAGAGCCATTTAAGGTGGGGAAGTGCATAAAAGAGAGGGGGTGAAGAGATGGGCCAGGGCAATTTTGGGGAACCTGTCCCACAGAATCACAGCTGCCACTTCCTTTCCCGTGAGGGGCTGAGACCTGACTCAATACCACAGTGCAAAATTTCTTAGATATATCATTTTAAAATTTGCAACGGTCTAATGATTTACTTTTAAAAACTTGCAGATCAGGAAGACATTAGTAGAACAATGAAAAACTTGGCACCTAAATAACTCTGTAATGTATTTCCAAAACCAAACAGATATTTTCCACTCTTCCACAAAACTCAATATTGTATAATATATTACACATTTCTATGCAGAAAGTCTTACATAACCTGTCTCCATTTCAATGAGGTTGTAAATTTGGGGGTTGGGTATCTGAAATACAATTTTGATTAAGTGAAGAAGTGGGAATGCCACAGCTGGGCTGGAGTCAGGTGAGTCTGAGAAAAGAGAAAGCATCCACAGGCCTCTCTAAAAAGCCCTCAACACAAATGAACCTCTAAGATTGCCTTTACGGTATCGAGCCCACAAGCCTAGAGGATAACAGACTTGTTTAGGGTGGGAGATGTTGAAGCAGGATGCCCATACCCTGGCCTAGTTTAGTGTTTTACAGATTGTAACCACCATATTCCTGCTACAACAGAAGCAACATGAGCTCCCTCAGCAGTACATTAGGGTGCAAATTGACAACAAACAAGGAAACGTTTCTTTTAGCTCCAAAAATCAGTGCAAAAAGAATGTGCGACCTATATGCGAGCTGTGTCACTAATACCTCAGTCTTCAGTGAGATAATCCCAGACTGGTTCACCTCTAGTGTTGGAGGGTGTCAATCTTTGGAAGACCAACAAGTCAGGAGATGCTCATCCCTTCTGCAATGCCTCAGTAGAAGCCAGATCTTTGTTTCATGGCGCATAAATACTGTGAAATCCATGAAGCTCGGAAATCTCAAGGACTACAGAATAAATCCATTCCTATGCAGTGCAAATACAGGAAATTCCAGTGCGAGGGAATGCAGCCTCTGTCCAACATACCGTAACAAGCAGAAGAATGTGGCTTCAGAGGAAAAAACTTTCAACTGGTTCCTGGTGGGCTCGTCCATAAGTTGACTTTGCATTACAGGACCAAGCCTATTGATCTATTCAGTCATGGATGTACTTCTGCTGGCCTTGCGTGAATGCAGCACAGCCATGGCGGACAGCCAACTGGGCATCCCATGTGGGCAGGCCGCCCTTCACCTGTGAGACCAGGCACATACGAAACATGGAAAGTGTGATTTTCTGTTCCTGATGAGCTCACAGGGAGGCAGAGCACTGTGAAAGTCTCTCCCTTTGAGAGAAATTAGTGAAAACTAGCCTGAGGCTACTCGCCTATCCCCCTCTTCACGAAGGCAGTAAAAACAATCAACACCAAACATATTAATTTAACTAAGCAGCAAATATAAATTGAAGCTTAACATGTATGATGAAAAATGCTTTTCAGTGTCTCCTGTAGCTGGCAAGACTACCAGTTAGCACACTAGTGTCCGTCCATACCTGCCTAATAGGAACCTGACTACTGAGACCTGAGACTCAAACCATGCGGACCATATGTGGCCTTCAGAGAAAACTATTCTGGAAATGTTGGGGGGGGGGGAAGGGAAAAAATGAGAATTGGACCCCGAACCTGCCATTCTCTTCTTTGCTCTGATAAACAGGTGGCAACAGAGAGCAAAAGATGCAAACCTGGGGCCTGAGAGCCCCTCTGAAGGGCTCCGCGCAGCAGAGCAGGCCCGGGGCATCGCAAGGGCGGTGGCACGGCCTGCGGTGGGGTGCAGGCCACGGCGCCTGCCCCTTCCTCCCCTTCCCGCTCTACCCGCCTCTGTGGCATGGGGCAGGGACAGCACCCACACACCTTGTGCCTTGAATTTCTGACCCAGGATGGTCCTTCACAGACAGCGATGTGCCAACTCAACTGCAGTAAATCTAGTTTTTTAGGTTCAAGCATGTTACAAATGTTAGCCAGTAATCACAAAAGCAAAGTCTCCCCCTTTTTACAAAAGGGCTCTCTTCATCACCCAGGTGAAAGCTAACAACCTGAGAGCGACTGTTACTGACACATGAAAGCTTGGTTGTTCCAGCTAGATGAAAGGCACCAAACCTGAGACAAATATTTTGTCAACCCTCGTGGGGAATCTTGTAAAGCCATCTCCCATCCTGTAACCGTTCTGTGGTTAAATAGTAGCTTCACTTCTCTGATGTTGCAATCCAGCACCTTTCACAGGCATTAAATTCCCTCTAAATTAATTCTAAGAAAAAAAAACGCATTCTGCTCAGAGTTATTTCTATTGCCCAGTTATTTTCTATGAATCTGATAACTAGTTTCCTGCTACAGAGATTACATCTTGAATACTTAATGCCAATTTGGAAATTTTTTAGAAAAAACCAAAAATAGATCTAAAATATAATGCACACAGTTTAGCTAAGTGTAGAACATTAATGCAAGGCATGATTGGAAAAACAGCAAGTAAATTGGAGGAGGAGAGCGGATTCAATGGATATCTCTCAGGGTTAGTACATGCTGTAACTGGTCATTCAGGCATTTCTGGTTCTGAAAGCACATTTTTCTCAGCATAAAAATCTGAGTTCAACAATTCAAAAAAAAAAGTTAGAATGAAGGATAGAGTGCAGCCAAAGGATAGCCTTTAACAACCATTTCTAAATGAAATCTAAATATGCTTACATATTAGATAAATGTTGGCTTCCAAGGAAGCTTTACAACACTTTAACTCCATCCTGGACTGGGATATATGGAAATGTTTTTAATTTCCATAAGTGTCCAGAGCTCACTGCTAAACTAACAAGCTGATATTTCTATTCATATAAGAGAAGCTATTTTTTCCTTGAGTAACTCACCAGGCTCTCTTTGGTGACTTCTCTTTCTTTTTTTCTTTTGAGCTGCTGTACAATTGCATTAATAGAACTATACAATAATTATTCTTCTCATATTCTCATCAGCTACTGATAACTCAATTGCCCTATTTTTTGACACATGGATTCCAGCATCTACATTTTTTTTTTAAAGCGTCAGAGGTTTTTTCCCTCTCTCATTACTTAAAACTCAGCAAAGCTAGTGCTTTGTATATAGGTAGAACATCTTCTCACTGGCTGCTCTCAATCCCTCCCCCCACCCCCAGCACATTTAAGTTCTTTGGAAGTTTTTCTTATCCTTCATAGCCAAACCAGCAGCGACCAGTCTGTGACCGATGGCCCATCCTGTACACACCACACACGCACATGCAGACAACTCCCATAAAATAGACAAATTAAGGCTGGCCTTAACTTTCCCAGCCGAAGATGTTGCAAGGTGAGCAGGGCGACCCAGCGAGTTGCCTGAATGCTGCAGTGACCCAGGGAAAGTGTGGGCAATTGTACTCCCTGCAACAGATGAGGAAAATGCAACCCCCAAAGTGAAAAAGATCAGCCCTAGCTGAGATTTGCAGAGACCTGAGAAGAGCAGACTGGTACCCGTTGCCAGGACACGCTAGGCATCCTTCCATCTGCATTTTGTCCTTGTTCATATACAAGTAAAATCAGTTTAAAAATCCTGTAACCAGCTAAATCAATGATTCTTAACAAGAAACAATATATCAACAAATGGCCTCTTGACACTGTACCTTCAGGCTGGTTCAGGCAGCCTGTTTCTCACTGCTTGCCCCGCTGATGCTGTGGGTGGCTCCAGCTTGTGCAGAACTCAGCCGGCCACCGTGGCAGCTCGCACGCAGCAGCCGGCAGCACACAGTCCTCCCGTGCTGCCCCAGCGCTCCTCGGAGACCTGAAAACACAGCAGCGGTGGTTCCTCCCCAGGCAAGACTGCTCGGCCACTGCTTTCATGGGTGCAGCACCAGCAGCTTAATACACAAATCCCTCTTGAGGAAAGCACGGCTGCAGAGTCCTTAGGCTCGTGGGTGCAGCCTGCAGTGACCACGGGCCCCGGTGATGACAACCCATTTACCCACACAGACTTACAGTATTAATTTGCAAGCAATGGACAGAAGCAGGGCTGTCAGCCAACCAGTAATATTTTGTAGCGTTGATGCCGTATGTCATATATTAAAGGTCTTACTTCAGCAAAACACTGGGTTTAATGCTCAGCCCAAGGGTGTCCCAGTGAAGCCAGTTGCACCTCTCATGGTCTTCAAGACAGCTACCTGAAGAGCTGTATAAATGGGGGTTTAGTTATTTTACTGTAACTTTTTTCTTTATCTTAGCCTTCTTTTTCAGTCTCTGTGTTTAAAGATGAAGGAAATTACATGAAAACACAGAAGATAATTAAAGTAGGATTCATAGCAAAGAAAGCAGGGACTTTGATTTTAACTGTACTTAAAATTAGGGAGGAACTTGAAGGCCAAAGAAAATGGCCCACGGTACTAAGCAGTTTTTGTAACTTGTCATTGCACGCGATGCCTTTAAGCAAGTCCACTACTGAAGGCTGTACTCTGTTCACTGAACCTGAAACCCTATACAGTGTTTTTGTCTGGTCTAGCTTCCCATGGCTAGTGTATCTCGAGGCAGGAGGGAGATCTTATCAAAACAGGAGAGATTAGGAGCAGCAAGCAAACCTGCTCAGCAAGCAGATATGAATCTGGAGAGACACCCTCTCCTGACAAAAGCAAAGCCTACAGATACAAGTTAAAATGGACTATGTCAAAAAGATGAAAAACCATTTGGCTTCTGGAGACTGAAAGGTGATTCCACACTGTAACTGTTCATCGGGCAGGGGCACGTGCAAACCCTTTAATACAGCTGCCCAAGCAATAGCCCAGGAAGAGCAGCTTTCACAATTTGGCAGCTGGATGTGGAGATAATCGTGTGGATATGGGCACTGACCTCTCTGCTAGAACAGATAATAGAATAAAAAAGAGGAAGATGCCAAGGAGATACTTGATTTCTTTGGGTAATTGTGACTTGCAGTTTGTTATCACGCTCAAGTGGAACATCAACGGGTTTGGGTTTTTTGTGAATTTTTAGGGAAAATTGATAACATCAGCAGTCAGCTATCTCCTATTGCCACCATCTTCGTTCCTAACACAGCTAATAATTCAGACCTGATGAGCTCCTTATGATCATTTTGGGTCAAGGTCTGGGGTAACAGAAAATGATTGCAAAAGAAGGCAACTGCGAGGAGGCTGTCCTAGGCCGCAGCACTAACCTTCTGTACAACTGAAAACCCACACTACAGATACGGCGTTGCCCTTTGTATTCCCTACGCTGCCGAAGACCGTGACTACTCTGGCCAGGTGGCCTGTTCCCTGGATGCAGGAACCTGCTCACATCAGCCCTTGCTTTCTCTCCAGCATCACGGTGAGGTTCCTCCGCCTTTGAAAGACTGAAGTGGATACCTCATTAGGCCTTGATTATCCTCAAGCAATTGCTTAGATTTCTGCCCTATTACCGATCTGCCTTTTTTAGCAGAGGTCGTGGAATGGGCAGTGGCTGTCTTGTCTTCGTTATAATGCATCATTTGAAACTTTTCAATTAAGCTTCAGATCAGGCCACAGTACTGAGACCGCTTTAACGAGGGTGAGTAATGACCTTGTGCTGCACGTGATTTCTGGCACACCATCAGTTTTAATTCTTCTTGATCTTACTGTAACCCTTTGATACTTTGGATCAAGGGTTCTCTTGAAATGCTTTAAGCACATCGCAGGACTTTCAGGGACTGTTCTGACATGGTTTCTATCCTACTTGTCTCAACGTAGCCAGACTGTCACCTGTAAGTTTTCCATATAAATTCAAATTGCCAAAGATTAAAGGGAGCTGAAAATCTGGCCTGTGCACAGAACCGGGGAAATCTGGTGTGGGTCCCCAGAGTAAGTGAACCTAAGGAGGATTCTGCTATGAGAGCAAGGTAACCCCTTTGATGTGCCATGCCCAAGTACAGCAATGCTGATTAGAACAGAAAGCTATGTTATGCTGGAGTAGTGAATTTACTAAGAACTACTGAGAGAGAGACTTCCAGAAATATAGACTTCCCAGTTAATACCCATCTTTACGTTACATATAGGTCAAACTAAAACTCTTCGGTTTAAAACATAGTGTAGACCCTCATCCTGTTAAGCCAGTGATAGAAATCACATTGACATCAGCAGGATAAAGATCTCACCTTTAAATTAAGGGATATTTGGACCCAGATCCAAACCCAAGCCTTGTTGCTGGAACCAGTTTTTAAACAGGCTGTGTGTGGATGAAGCAGATCAACCTTGGCATTTTCAAGGTGCTTTCCCAGGTCCTGGTGTCTCATGAACCTGGACTTCCTTCTTGGGTGAGAAGGAAAAGCATCTAACTATAAAATTCATCTCAGTATGTGTTTCCCAGAAGCCCCCTGACTTCTCCAAGGTTTGTGGGCTCTCAACGGGTGACACAAGACTTCCATGAGCATGAGGCGATGAAACAGCTAGAGATTTGGTCATAAAAACTCATATAATGCTTCCATAGCTTTTAGGTATGAATGTTTCACAAAGTCTGGATGCACAAATCCTCAAAACACTGAGTCCTTTTCGACAGGAGCAATTGGTTCCTATTAACAGCACGAGATCAAGCGCCAGATGCACCGAGGGGCCAGACTCAGCATCCAAAAGGGACAGAAGAAGCTACAAGCCCCCACTCCAAACCATGGGCAGTACCAGCAACTTAGCTCTCAAGGAGACATCGCAGTGAGAATGGGACTTCAGCCTCTGCCTTGCAGGCAGGTATGTGGGAGCCATCACCACTTGGCCCATGGCCCTGGTCTGTCCTGTTGAGGTACCCAGCACAGGGACTACGCTTGCTGAGCTTGCCAGAAGGGTATGAATTTTTAGGTAGCTGTTCTCATCTGAAGTCTCCCCTCCAGGCACCCCAAAAGCTCCTCTCCTGGCTCACAGGGCACATCCTGGGCTGTTACCCCTCAGCAGGCTGATTTACGTCAGGCTGCTGACGAAGTCTCAGAAGCTGCCTACCAACACAGCAAAGCAACAAGATGTTTAACAGTTCCCCTCCTGCTATAGTTTAGATATTGTCACCCTTATAAGCAATGGACTGAGCTACTTAAAAGTAATAACTCCCTGTACCTTTTTTTTTTTATTCTTGACGCCGTTCTTACACGCAGCATGAGGGGGGTTTATCTGGAAGCGTAGCAGAGAAATCCACGTGGTTTATTGCAGTTGGATGGCACTACCAGGAAACTGAAAAAGCTCTCAAACATGCTATCAATCACTTGATATATGCAGGAGGTGATCTTTATTGATATGCCTCTAGTCACCAGCTGAAATGGTTTGTCTTTCATTATACCCTTTATAGGAGGCCTTTTTCACTGCACTTGCGTGGTAGCTTCTGCAGACCTGGTAACAGTGAACAAAACTCATTTCCCAAACCAAGCTTATTGGATAGAATATACATTTTTTTTCCTGGGATGTAGCAGGCAGAAAACACTCTCATCTGACACTTTCTTGGCTGCAAGGAGAGCGGGTCGGTGGTACCCTTAGTGTCCTACAATATAGGCAGGCAGGCATAGAAAAGAGGTGAGGAACGGATTTCACTCTAGACAAAATGATCATCGCTATGTCAGGACTGACTTCTTTGTTAACGCAACACTGTCATACCTATTAGCATGAAAAAAGGCAGGGGTCATTTAGCACAACCCTATTTATTGTGCACTGGAAAACACACCTTCCAGCTCCTGTGAGTCTTAACAAAGCTGCAAAGAGCAAATCGCAGCAGTGTGCTGTATCCCCATCTCAGGTCCTCTAGGCAGCAATTATAAAAAACGGTTGTGTTATCGCCACATTTCAAAGTCAGAGTATGGCCACGCTGATGTGTGGCTCTAAACCCAGCAGAGCTTGATCTATTAAACACATAAAGGGGTCTGTGTGTCAAAGGAGTCTGGCCTAATCGTGGGACAGAAACCACAAACTCCCAAATTCAAAACCCAGGTTTCTTTGGCTATTTGACCAACACTTCAGAGCACATCCATACATTTTAAATTTCACACTCTAATAGGAATACATAGCAATGCTCCTTTCAGAGGTGTTGCATTGATTAATAAGCTTGTCACCGAGGATGGAAATTGCTACATAAGTGTTAAGCGCTGTTAACTAACGAAAGACAATTCCATACATTCTGGTGGAATCCAGAGAACTTCAGCAAAATTTATTAGTTTCATTTGCATATATACTCTGTCTGACAACAGTGATCAAGCTGGTGAAAGTTATTTCAAATGTTTGTTATGCTCCATGACTGCAGAAAAAATTAGAGTCAAAATTCTGGCTCACAAGGCAGAATTGTGCCTGCTGAAAAATCTTTAATTTCTGAAATATATAGAGAGCACAAACAAATAGTTCTCTCGTCAAATTTGCACACGCCTCAGTGATATTTAGCTTAATAACTGTGCAAAGAAGGAACAGTATTGATGAAGTTAAAGTACAGAACAGCATTCTGCAGGAAAACTGCTAATGCTTTCCGTTTCAGCCACATGTCCTCATTAAGGGCTCAGGCTTCTTGGCAAACTAGAGAACATCTGTTTTAGGCACTTCTAGCACAGTGTTTCTGTGATTCACCTTCAGTGCCACATCACCAATGTGAAACACTATGGACCAGCTGAGACTTTCCTGGCACAGGGCTACAGGCACTGCTTTTGGATTCTCAGAGGTCAAACCATGCTTTTCCTCAAATAAAACAATTTGATGCATCTTGGTATTTCTAGATTGTATTGTCCTTTTTTGCGAAGACTTCCTGTGGCAGAGTTCGGGATTAGAAACTAGGTCCTTAAACTCCCATTTCTATGCCTTTGCCATAAACCCATGGTTTCTCTTGATTAGCTTTGTAAACAAGCAAACAAACAAATCAGCTGAGCAAGACTGGAGGCTTCTGCCTCCAGGACTTCCAGAGAAGAGGCCCACTGAGTTTGTGAGCTAGAAGATGGGAGGCTGCAAGAGTCTCAAGAACATAGGATACTTGTCTGACACTGGCCTACTCTGTAATGAAGCAAATCGTTTTACACCCAGATCTTTCCCTTTTCATTTTTCTGGGCCAAGGCTGTCTCTTAATTTATGTTGGTGCTGTATCCCCCAGCACAACAGGGTTCGGATGGCTCCATGTGCTGCAGGAGTATGGCGTTCTCTGGGTCTCTTTCATTCTAGCCAACCGTTTGGAGATGGAGAGAGATTTATATCTCTTTCCATTGCATCGCTATGGAAAGAAAAAAGCAAAAAACCCCTAACAGGCATAATTTCCTGATATACTTGTACACGCCCATTTTGCCAAGGGATGTGCTGTGAATCTACTGTGAATTGCTGAAAATGTAAGGTTGCTGTGAAACACGATGTTCTTGTGTTTACCAAGAACCACCAGCCCTTCGCTTTTAACAGAAGATCTGTAGCCTGAACAGGCAGCTTTAAGAGCTCTCCTGACTCAGTTGCAATCAAGATACCATCTACTTAAATAAGCATTTGTACTCCCAGTGATTTTAGGAGATGAATTACTGATCTTATTACCATAGTAAATACCCTTGAGGCAATGCACAGGCCAACAGAATATTGCTTTCTGCTGGTACAGTACCCATTTCCAGGAGAACTCTAGGAGTATTTCTAGCCATATGGTAATAATAAAAGATTTGCTTAGTCTGTATTTGCCAGAAAGTCCCATTTGCAGAAGTGGCTTTTAAATCTTTGACACTGTTCATGGGAAACAGCTTGTCAGCTATGAAAATATTCCTACCAGCTCCTGTATATCAGCCTT
This sequence comes from Elanus axillaris, assembly GCA_026212715.1. Lineage (NCBI taxonomy): Eukaryota > Metazoa > Chordata > Aves > Accipitriformes > Accipitridae > Elanus > Elanus axillaris. The sequence goes on along the minus strand of JANZLQ010000095.1, from coordinate 17,467,344 downwards.
ACTGGTGGGGTACAGAGATTTGCATGTGGCATAGCTCAGTACCAAGCAGAGAAAGTTTTCAGCTGACACGATGACTGGCAGAGTAACATTACCTTGATGGGCAAAAGCGGTTCGGTGCAGCCTGCAGTGCCCTTTGAGGACAGTTCCCTTTCCCTGCACCGCTCTGTGTCTGGGCAGGCAGCAAGAGCCGGAGAGGGGCAGGGAGTGACAGTGTGTGGGAGGCCTCCAGCTCAAGCACACTCCATTTATTTATCACTGAACCATCATCTGGTCAACAGGAAAAGTTGATAAAACTGGTGCCCCCAGGGCTCCGTTCTCCTTGGGAATAACGAAAAGGTGAAGCTGGCTAAGGTCAGTGCACAGGAGGCCCTACTGAAGGTAGGAGCAGGTTGGCCATGAATTACCGAGCATCATCTGGTATCACAGATAAGCAGAATGGGTAAGAGACTAGGCAGGCTCTACAATAAGGGATGGATTTAATTAGCAGTTGCACAGAGGGAGCAGCCCATAGCATTTTGGCACAAGGACATCCTATATCTGACAGTTACTTAAAGAGATGGGCAGCACCCTATTATAAAAAAATATATTACTCCTCAATGTATTTTAAAAATTACACAAGAAACAATAACATATTGTATTACCCATTCTCTCCAGAGCTGCCTGGTTACACCGGCACTGAGCAGAGCAGGGTCTCTGCAGATATTCTGCACCGGGGCCTATTTAAAAACACTGGTCCAAACTTGGTTCCAAAAGTACAACTCTGCTGAAGTCAGGGGGTTGTGCAGATGTAACTAAAGGCAGATGTTGATCCATATTAACTAAACTATTAAATACATCAATCTTACCCAGCCATCTGATGCCTTGTCCCATTTCCCAATATTTTGTTTCCCAAAAGTTTATTTAAATTCAGCCAGCTGACAATTTGCAAGCTTCTGGGTAACCCCTTTTTTGTAATTTCTTGCTTGGGTTTGGTGGGGTTTTTTCTTCTCTCTCTCCCTCTTTTAAAGTTATTATTTTAATGTTAAGTGAATCTTTTCATTATTTTGAAAGTTAAAGATGATTATCATTGCACGGTTCTAGCTATTCCTCTCTTCAGTCAGTAAAAACAACAACAACAACAAAACACCCAAGGAAAGAAGCTGAAACAAATCAGAGTTCAATTCTTATTTCTTTTCACATATGCATCAGCAAAACAATTAATTAATTCACCAGCTCCTTACCTCATGGGTCTGCATTCAAAGAGCAGACAAGTGACTTCGATGATCCCAGCCTCACTCCCAGCAAATGTTTAACCACATCCCACAGATCAATACAGCTTGAGCAGATGGACTCTTCTCCTGAGGAACTGAGCATGGGACACACTGTTCCTAAAATGGGCATATATGGAAAATAGAAAAGTACATCCCTGAACACACCTGCCTGAGTAAATAACCTCTGTTCTTCATTCACCTGAATAAAGCACTGCCCAGTCATTGGAAACAATCAACGAGGGGGGAAAATTATTTAGTGATCAATCCACAGGAAAAAGGGTTCACAGAGTTCAGAGCTTCCCTACTGGTAATGCATTTGATTTTCTGTGTTATTACACCAGCTTTGAGACCATACAATACGACTTACTCTGGGCCTTTTCACTGATGACAAGCAAGACCCACCACTGTATCTTGGTCCTTTTCTAAACACATCCGTTTACTAGAGCCCATCCTGTAGCAGCAGATTGCTTTTTCTGAATCATATTTTTAAATCGGTGCTGTAAATTGTAGTCTTAAGAAAAAAAAGGCCATAGAAAAGGTGTGACCTGAATGCATAAGAATTTTTTGAATGAATAGAGCCCTTAATATTTAGTTTTGCCTAATGAAGTAAGGCATGAATGTAAAAGGATTACTATTCCCGTAATGTTCAATTCACACACACAAAGTGTAATTCATGGAACCTGGCTTTAATTTTTTTCATATAAATAATTAATGCTGCATTTAAAGCATGTTAAAATGTTTTATTTCTTAATCAGCTAATTTGACTGAGAAACAAAGATGCCTTTATTTTCATTTTCCTTGACTAGAGTTACTGTAGTAAAAGGTCCCCTCTAGCTTTGGCCTTCACTCTCAAGTTTGCTGCTGCCAATTAGTTTTCTAAAGTCACTATTTTACAAAATGTTTCTCACTTTTTAAAAAATGTAATTGAATGTCTGTACATCACAGAGTTTCTTGTGTTCAGACACGGGGTGTTAAACATTCTTTGGGTTGACTTGGGTCAGCTTTAAAAAATCTCAGACACTGAAACTTGAGAAGCAGTCGTGTGCTATAGTGTTTTCTCCACATCCTGTTAAGTATTAAGTGGTTATTTAAAATAGAGTTGTTATACTCAGCAACTGACTTAAAGTGCTCGATATAGTTTACAAGACGATTAATTAAATGAGAGCATTGCATGTGATGCACATGTATTTCCATAATCATTCACATTGGCCTATAGTTGCCCTTTAATTTTCATACTAATTAAAGTAACACATTGAACTGCAAATTGTAAATGGCTGCATTTCTCAGTAGATGTTAACACTGATGTAAGCTGAATGGTGAATAAAAAACCCCAAGAATTAAGCAGAGTGGTTTTTGACTCTGATCCATTCAAGTTTCTCTACTCATTCCATTACTGGACCATGTCCATATTTTAACAAGACTGATTTTTTTTTTCTGTGTTTTCAGCCCCATATTTTTCTGAGGTACAATGTGCTTATTTTTTTGTATTGTGGTGTCTGGTTAGTTGGTTTCCATCTGATACAATAAAGCAGTTATACAGGGTTCGCAGTTACAGATTAGGTTTTTTAAGTGGTAGTGGGACTGAGGTTTGTAATCTGATGGGCAGAAAGAAAGAAAACCGAAATGTGTAGCTATTTCACCAGTAGTTTTACCTCTTAATTACATCTGACCCATTATCCTCCTTGATTCCTGTTGAAATCTTGACACGGCTGACTTGGAACCTGAAATGCAAACCGGAGGGCTGTACTTTCAGGTTCCATCAAGGAAGGGGGAAGTTACTCCCTAGGACATTTACTGGGACTTGGAAAAGAGAAGGAGCAGATAGGAACAATTATCCTGTGGCTCACACAGCTGCTGGCATTTCGACTTGGCACACACTCTGATGGGGACCACTGCATCCACCTCAAGCAGTCTCCAGCACGTAATGGACATATGGTAATTGCTATTGAATGAGAAGTAACCTTGGACTATAGGCATATGAAAGACACCTTTTAAAAAAAATAAAAAATCCTTGACAAAAAAAACCTCTGTCAGGGCCAACAGCTCAAAAATTAACAACTAATCACTCCTTTCAATGTGTCCTCCATCTAATTGCTTCCATGATGAGGTGGGGGTTTTTTTCCCTTTCAGAAATGAGCATTATAAAAGATTTCTTTTTAATTTAAAATGAAAAATTCCTCCACTCCCAGGTGACCTATCCAAGAGAAATAATAATAAGCACTCAATTGCTCAGAGAGCATCAGCTCTCACACATATTACAAGGCTGAGCGTTCATGCTCTCTTACATCCCCCCACCCTGCTCCCTTCCCACAGTGTGTCCTATCTCCAGATCCTAACTTGGCTCGGCCCAAGATGTTATTTGTTAAAATTAACTTTCAGATCAGGCTGGAGTCAGTGTACTTGGCAAGGAGGAGAGGAACCAAGACTGCAAGGGAGGGAACGGCTTTGGGAGGCGGAGGGGGAAGCTGCAGCCCGGAGCGGGGTTTTTTGGGGAGAGGAGCAGGCCACAGCAGCGCTGCACCAGGACACAGCAGCAGCAGAGCTGGGTTTGCTCCCAGGTTTGCCGCAGCCACCTTGAGCACCGTGCTGTCCCCTGGTCCCTTCTCGTGGGCCAGCAAAGGCTTCCCCTACATCTGCCCCCAGCTCCCCGGCTGCAGCCACGCAGGGCTGAGCCCCTGCTCCTGCCTTGGTGAGGGCACCCCAATGTGACCGTTCCCATGACATGCTTTATTCTAGCAAAAGTCTTCTGAAGTTCAATCATGGCAATGCTGAAGCGCCATGCATTGCTAAATGAATGGAGTCACGCTGAGGGAAGACTGATAGACTATGGTAATAATGCAAGACCTTTTTTTCCCCTCATAAACCAAATTTCCCATACATTTCTGGAAGATTAATTTAGATTTAGGGACGTTTTGTGTGAGGTACTGGAAAAAAGACTCTAAATGCAAGGCTGGTTTCTACCTGACCTTAACTACTACATCAGCTACGACTGCTCCAGTACATTTATATATGGAAATGTACATGCACTTCAGCTTAATTACCTAAGAACTCTACAAAAGAAAGCCTTTAAAATGTTTTAATTGCAAATTTAGTCTTTCCAAGAGCTACACAACAGTGGTATCATCCATTGACTAATTAACCATGTATTTCAGCAAAAAAATAAAATAACTCTCAGCTACATGGATGCAGTCCTGTTTGCCTTAAGCAGATGATGCATGTAAACATGTGCAAATACAGAATTCATTTGAGTTTTTTGGATTTTGTTCTTCCTTTGAGACTGGTTGCTATAAGTGTAACGTTAGATTTATTTTCAAGTTTACCCTGAAACTCTATTGTAAGAAAGAAGGGGTTATAAAAGAAGAAAAAACAAATCCTAAAAGTAAAAGCTCTTGAAGCTTTCCAACTCCTGTGACACAAAAGGACTCGGTACCTGCTATGTTTCCGAGTGGGAGGTCCAGCTGACTCTTCCACTTGGACACAAATCTCCTCCCCCCATCTCTTGCTCCCCTAACTTTCCGTTGCACTAAATATACTACTAAATATAGCATGGACTTTCTCCTCCTCTGTGGTGGCCTGCAGAGATTGCCTCAGATGGGACATGGCTGGTGAAACGCCGTCGGGCGGTTTCAGATGCTGGCAGGGCAGTTTGCTTTGCAGAGTGCCAGGCTGGCACTGCAGCCCCAGCGGGACCGTGGAGCAGCCCGGAATAAAAGCAGGACTGAGCAGGGCTGCTTCAGCTCAGCAGGGTGCTGGGCATCTGGAAAGGGCGCTTACACAAAAGCCAAGGGCCTGGGAAGTCTTTCATCTTCCCAAAATCAAACCCTTCTTAAACAGACTCCTGACAGCTGGTTATGATGAGCAAATTAAAACTAATTTCAAAGTTACTCTTGGGCACAATTGTCAGGCTTTCATTCAGGAAACTCTCTAAACAAGCACTTAACTTTAAGCAGGTGCCTAAATCCCATTGAACACAGTAGGATTTATACACCTGTTTTAGTGTTTTCCTGGGCAGGGATGGGCCTCAGCAAGTGGTATGTCACATCCCAGGAGTCCCAAAGTCCAGGTGGCTTATTCTCATCCAGGTTTAATTGCCAGTGCCCAGCCAGCACTGGGATCACACCACCACTAACCGGATTTTTATTTTAGTGCACATCCTGCCATACTGCAAACCTGCTGCAGCCCTGCAGGCAGCTCTCCTGCTAACAACCTGCAGCACAGAAATCTGAGCATGAGAGCCATCTAAGAAGGTTCACAGTCACAAACTGCCACTGTGGAATGCAATGCTGTTCTTTCAGGCCACGAATAGCACATTAGAGCCATTCCTTGAAGTTGCAGCTGGGGCTTTTTTCCCTTTTTTATTCTTCTGAAGACCATCATCGCAGCCCTGGCACAGCCAGGATAGCACCAGGAGCCCCAGCGACAGAAGTCCTCTCCTACCGCAGAAGCAGAGTGTTGGAAAGGGTGCACATTGGTGGTAATCTCCCTTTTACAAGACACAGATGAGCCTGCTCAGCGGCAAAATTAGCATGCTGAGAAAAGCTCTTCTCACCCTAGACAAGCAAACTGCAGAGCTGGTGGGAGGAGAAGGGAAAGCAAAAGGGGAGGTTGGCAATGTGACAAGTAGTGTGAAGGATTTTTTTGGAGCATTAATAACACTGACCTAGGCAAGACACAAAGCTGAAAAGCAGCAAGCATTTTCAATGAAAAACCCTCCATGTTTCATAAACTTCCAGTCATTCTTGTTACTTAATTGGAGAGCAAAACCAGAGTTTTCATTTCTCTTCCTCTTTCTCCACTGGCAAGCAGAGGATGGGGAAGGAAACAGAGAAAGAAAGGGTCACCACAAAGCTTTCTAAGGTCTTTCCTTTTGATACTGTGACTTGCTTTGGTTATTTTTTCATTACGTATTGTCACTAAAATTAAAGGTCTCCAGAAATGCATTTGTTTTGGTTAAAACCAAAATTAAATCTGACCTACCACTCAGGGAAAAAAACTACTGGCTCCAAGGAAGACCACCTCTGTATCAGTGTGCTTACATATTAAAGAGGGCATGTGTAAGTCAAAAATGCACTGACAGACCAGCATAGGTCAGATCCGTGAAAAAAAAAAAAAGGATTTTTAACAATCTTTCAGCCCTCTCTTTATTAGACCTTAATTAAATCAGTGGGTCAAAGCAACCGTGGGAAAAAAAATGGTTCAGCTAGGGGACACTAATCAACCCCTTTCAGTGGACTGAAAGATATCTCTTAGGCAAGAACTTAGCTTTAAACTAACATCTGCCTCATGTAACATATAATCATAGACATTATTTCTTAAGAAATAAGTATTTGCAGGACTACCTTTTCTTGAAAATAAAAAACTATTTATAAAAGAAAATATTGCTATAATCACAAGGTAAGTCAGTGAGTGTGGCTGAATGAGGACAACCAGGCAAATCTTTTGGGTTTTGGTTAAACACCATCCTTACACATGTTGTGAATTTTAGAGAACTCAGTGCTGAACTGAGCACCAGCTCTTGAGTCTGTTGGTGTTGCTGGATTCAGATGATGACACAGCTGTGTTGACCATTAGACCTGCGAGTAGTAACTGAACCTTTTAACTAGATTAACTGAAAGTCTGGATTTGCCTTTTGTTGTCCCCGTAAACTCTGTCTAGAAAGCTGAACACTCCATAAGATCCCACCCTTATGCATGACAGAAGGGACAAATTCAGTTATATCAATGCAACCTCAGCAGCATCAGGAAAGCTGAAAGGCTTCATCCCTGTGATGGCGGGTGGCACTTGAGCCACAGTGGCCAACATGACTGACAGAGTGAGTGCTGGCAATACTCTGCAACAGAGCCTGGCCCCCAAACTAGCATGTAACCACCCTGCAAGAGCTGTATTGTAAATACAGGCAACGCAGAGAGAACATATTGAAAGAAAATGGTTAAGATGAGAACCCTGCTTTGAAGACATAAAGGATTATATGTGAAGATATTCCAACACAAAACCACCCCCCCTGTACTTCACAGCATACGTACAGCATGCTTGCCCTGCAGGAGCCAAGCCAAGCGGCGAGGCTGAGCTGGCACACAGAGAGCCCACGTCCCTCTGTCCCAGCACGAAACATGAAGGAAACATGACTTGGAGCCAGAGTTTTCTTCCCTGCTCGCTCCTGGCTGCGGGGCAAGTCAACTTCCCCCGTACCTGGGTCATGGCTGGGCACAAGGAACGCCTCCCCAGTTCTTGTCCCTCTGCTGGGTTTTGTGCAGGTCAGGGTCATTTTGAATACACTTGTCTGATTCTTACCCCAAATACAGACCCAGGGTCCTGGAAGCTCCTGTTACAGCCCTGCAAAAGAAAAGACAGATTTATTGCCTTCTTGATCTATGCCACGTTAGGAGACAATCTTACATCCTAGAGATGAAACAGTAGATTTTAATTCAAGTATAGCAATCAGCAATGAGCAAAGTCCAATTCCCAGTATTTATCTATTAAATAACACGTAATACCTTAAATTAGCTTACAATTGCAAACCTGCTGGTTCAGGTACTGTCAGTCATGGCTTGTTCTGTAACACTACTAAGGGAACTACTCCCTCTCTTACCTGAAGAGCATTTGGAGCTGCATTACATGCGCCTTTTAGCCAAGGAGAGTGGTGGTCTTTCCAATCCCCCCAAACAGCTCTGTGCAGTTTTTATGACAGGCTGCATCCAGGAAATATCACCATGTTGCCATACAATATCTTGTTTTATTATAATAATAATTATTTGTCTCTACTGCTTAAACCACTGTTGCATGAGAAAGTTAATGTTTCCAAGGCACTGGGTGGGATACCTTTCCTGGAAAACATGCTCTCAACAGGAAACCCAAACACAGTGCTAGAGAGTTATCTTAAGTAGATTTAAATAATTAAATCCAAAATTCTCAAACCACTTGCTGTTTCAAATTTATTTCTTTAATAACAAGCTTGTTTCAGCAACGCACTGGATTAGGGTTTCATTTATTCAAAATTTAAGGTCTGTCCCACTCTGAGTGTTATTTTAAGTATTTAGAGGAATTTTTGTGCTTGTGAAAACCAAGAGATTGTTGCATTATAAATTCATTTCCTCTGTTATTGCACAGGCCATGCACAGTGCAGCTGTGAAAGCGCCGCGAGAGCCCCAGCAGTGTCCTCAAGCTCAACCTAGATGGGCAAGCCTTTGCTTTTGCACAAAGAGGAGCAGGCCCTTTCTTACCTCTTCAGCTACAAGTACTTCCTAAACAGCGATGCCGATACTGCTCGGCTGAGCCGAATGAAGAGGGGGTGTTTAATGACAGCGATGACTGCCCACCGGGGAGGCGGCCCAGGTGCAAACAGCCGTTTTCGTGCAAGACTTCCAAGAGGGGTTGAGCCCGGTGCCCGCAGAGCTGCACCAAGTGGCATAAGCAGCTCCTCCAGCAGGTGTTACCTCGTAAGGAAGGGCTCAGCAGCGCTTGCCATCCGCACGAGCAATTTTACAAACAAGCAAGTTTCTTATACGTTCTTCATCACCTCCAGGCATTCATATTCTTTTTAAGTACAGGAACATTAATTAGATTTTGACCGCAGACCCCGGATTTGACTTACCCTGACAGGGTTTCCATTAGTGTAATCTGTAGGGGAATTCACTGTTTTAACATCTGTGCGCCTAAGGCCTATCTCACATTTACTGCCGTAGTCTGAAAAGCCTCCCTTGTATGGCTGTGTGTTTCTTCATGCTCCCAATTTCACAGAAGTCATTTCAGCACCAAACGGTAATTAGCAAAGGGATGGGCCTCGGCTGACATGAATGCAATTTATTGTTTTCCACAAGGCCCTGAACCGAGCAAACAAAGAACGCAGTCTTGCTGTCTGGCATTTTATTAACTTGTATTGTGCAACGTACCTTACTGAAGGGAGATCGCCGAGTAAATGCAGCAGCTAGTATGCAGTAACATGTGTGCTTTTGAAGAATATTAATTTCAGTTCAATTAGGCAAGTTTTGCGGGACCTCAGCCTCTAAAATAGGACAGCCACTTTTATAATTATCTTCTGTATTAACTTTATCACCACCCGACTTTTTACATAAATGCAACCTTTCATCTTTAAAATGCCAACACTTCTTCAATTTTGGCAACCGTACAGCATTGCTAATTATTTGCTCATTATGTGTGGTTAACTGATGAATCATTAATAAATGAATGAATGGCTAATATATTTTTATGGTAATTGGAGATATAACTGATTGCAGACTTCCTTTGCTTCTCAAAACTGCCCTGAATGAGCAGTAGCTGCTTAATTGTTTACAGATGATATTTATGCTACTGACAAGCTCTTCCCATCGCTGTGGTTTATCAGAGGTGAGCCCTCCCGGTGCCAGCCGCCGTGGGCATGGAGGGGTGATGCTCTCCCTTCCCTGCAGCCTCACGGCAGACAGGCACGCGCACGCATTTCGAATGGGTTTCCCACCAGCTCCCTGCGATGGCTGGGAGCAGGAGTACTGACACCGTTGCATTTATTGTTGGCATTTCCAAGTAATACCGTACTGTGACATGGAAATGATACCTTTCTGCAAGTGTTCTCCTGCAGTCTGGTTGTCTGCAGTGAGTACCACAGATGGGGCAGAGAAATCAGGCTCCAGTGACATTTTGTTTTAGCTCCATACCGTGCATTACAGTAAATGGCTTATATAACCTCTCGCTGCCAGTGCACAGTTAATGAATTCAGAGATAATTGCTGGGTTGATTTCTTTCTTTCTTTTTTTTTTTAATAACCTATCTTTCCATAAATCATTCTTAGGGTATACAGTTTCAAAACACACCATTTAAATCTGCTTGACAATTCAAATAAAAAAGAAAAGATAGTAAGGTGGCCAAACAAGGCTTCTTTAGCTATGCACACACGTCCTGAAGATCAAGTTAAAAATGCAAAGGAGATTACCAATTCTTAATTATAATTATTTAACCAGGTGGGTAGTTTCTCTAATGAACATTTCTATGAAAACAGAATAACTAATGATGGTCTTAAAGAAGTCTTTGTCTTCCCATGTACTAATGATCACATTTATAAATATGCAGGAAGGCCCCCATGTACATTGCTAATGATAAGTAATTAAGCACCAGGCGTCAAAAGCTATAGAAAAGGGTCAGGGTAATGCAAGAGAAAATTAAAAATGCAATAAAATAAGTTGTGGAGCAAGATTAAATTTCTGGCTTCTGCAGGCCTGGCTATAAAGAAATCTTTTCCCCCTTCAGTATAAACCAGGGCTGCTGTGGGGTATCAAAACAAAATCTTCTAAGCACTTTCATTAGATTTTACTTGCCTCTGTGCTTGTACTCATATTAAAAACAAGTGAACCGACAGCCATTTAAAACAGACGCTATATTCAGTAAAGCTGCAGTTTCTCTCAATGTTTATGAGAAATCACTGTGGCTGAGATTATGACTATCACCAACCTCTTCAGAAGCATTTCAAAACTTCTGATGAAAGAAAACAGGGAAGTATTAAAATTGAAACCTGATTTTGCCATTATTTTTTTTAATCCGGAGGTCTGCGCATGAAGGGCCTGCGATTCGATCCCTGGCAGGGTCCCCACCAAGGAGGCTCAGACCCAAGACGTGCAGAGGGCTGGCTCCAGCCCACGCCTTTAGTTCAGCCGCTGAACCCACACCACAGACGATCGTGAAGCATTAAAGGCAGCTTCCAAATCAAAAAGAAACGGGTTGTCTCTGGTAGCAAAGACTTGTTTGTCTCTCTGAATGTAAAGCCATTAAATTCAGGTAACGCTGACACTCTTTCCTGGGAGCTCAGCACGGTGCTGTGGGAGAGCGGGGGTCCCTGTGCCACAGATCCTCGCCACGGCTAATCCCCCCCGTGCCGAAACCCAATTTTCTGGTGCCACAGTTCAGGGTTCAACAAGATGACAGTCTGGGTCTAAGGGAAATAATGTTCTATTATTATTTCTCACTGAAAGCAGAATTAAAGTTGTTTTTAACATCGTAGTGAGGAAACAGTAGAGGGAGGGAGAGACGGAGCGAGTGGGACACAAATGAGCACCTCACAAAATGGCGTTTGTGTATCTGCTGCAGGCCTGCCACATAGCAGGGCCACGGCCTCCCTCAGCACGCACCCCATGGGCAGCAACTTCACAAGACTTCTCGGCCTGATCTCAAATTTAACCAGTGGGTTAGATTAAAACACACACCTCGTATTTAGAGCTTGCAGACACAGTGGCATTAATTGCAAATAATGCTGTGGCATTTCTTTCAGGTGAAACCAGTGGCTCTCCTACATTTCTAGCCTTCCAGGACCTCTGTTTGAAAATACTCTTAAGATTTGCCTTCCAAACCGACCTGTCATTGCCTCACACCCGGTATTTCCAGCACTGCCTTTAGCCCGGCTGTGGCTCAGGCTCTCACACGAACCACCACGGCCAGAAGAGCGTGCAAGCCCTTGCCGGGCAGTGCGACGAGCGCTGACAAGCCAGCTTGGTTTTTGCTTTTATGGGCTATGCAGGCCAGCCTGCCTGTTCGAGCTGTTTCATTTTGTCTGCAGCCGAAAATCAAATAACCTGAAATAAAGCCTTGACGGTGAGCCACTGTGGTACAAGTGAGCGCACTTGGCCCTGAGAGCGGAGCGTGTGCTGCCGAGTTGCGGCACGTGGCCAAGCTCCACCCGGGCCTGAGGCCTAAATCCACCCTCCGGAGGTGACTGTCCCTGCAAAACATCCAAAGGGACATCTCTGAAGGAGACATCCTCGGGGAGTCCACCATCTCCCGACACCGTCACCTTATTCCCTTGGGGCGATGAGCCCACACGTGGGGCTGCGTTCGCGCTGCCAAATGGTGTGGAAACCCCTGCGGGCCCACACGGACCCACAGCCCCAGGACGGCCATGAGGGACGGCCTGCACCGGCACAGTGCTGCTGCCATGGCCGGGGGCTGCAGGGAGAGGATGAGTGTCTGCGCTGCTGCCTGCAACTGCGAAAATACGAGAGGGTTAGGAAAAGCAGGTATTGAATTACAGTTATCTTCAATTAAAAAAATGTTTATCTTTGAAAATACGTATCTGTTACTGACAAGCTCTGAAAACCACCGCTCCAAGCCTGTCAGTAAAACCAAATGTTAAACGGAAAATATTTGCCAGGATTTAAAATTAGACCTACACATTACTTACAGATGTTTCAATGAAAAACACTTGAAACTCAACCACATAGAGTAATAAACCCCACAATGGTGTATTTTTTTTATACTTCAAGTTAATTTTTATTATATAAGTAGCCATACGAAGAAGCCATTGCATACTGCTTAAATTAAATGTGGAGGAATGAAATCAGCAGTATCCCTTTACAGCATATGGTCCAGCAAATCAAATTATAAAGCTTTCCACATCTCATTAACTGCAATGAGTACAGTGAGATTTCTAATAAGTCACTTCTTTTTCATGTGAGAGGTGAGCAGTGACTTATTGTAAGTATTCTCACAGGATGACCCTTGCGCTGAAATTAAGAACTAATCTAAAATGGGAAAGGTCATTTGGTCAAGTCTGATCATAACATTTCCTCGTTATTGTTTTAGTTGGCATTGAAGCACATGCTTTCCCAGTGCACCAGCTGAAAAATGCCTTTGATAATTTCACTGACAGCGAGTAACCCACACACTGCCATTTAATGAGTTTGGGCTGGATTAGCTGACAATAAAGAATACAGTATAAATGCTTTTATAGAATGAATTTTTCAGCAGGAAAATTTCATACAGGCGTACTTAACTAATTTATTTGCATTTACCACTGAGATGTCAGTCCAAGTACCGCCCTAGTGAAAACTCCTGGTCCTCAATTAGACAGCAGCCTCCCGAATCACAGCCTCCCCTTGGAGGGAACCTGCTCCCTGCCTGCCGCTCACGGCCCACCTGTAACCATGGCTTTGGTTGCAGCGGGCATGCAGAGGAAAGAACCGCATTCAAACACTCACTTCCTCCTCTGCACAGAAAATCAAATCATCATACAATTGCTCATCATGTGGCTTTGCTTTATGCGGATTCCTGATTTAGTGGCAGATCTGGTCCAGGAACTGAGGCATTCCTGGCTCCCCATCCCAGGCTCAAATCACTAACCTGTATCCAATCTCCCTTCCGCCATCAGCCTGAAATTGTTTGCTATAGGATATGTTGACCATAAAAATACAGCACAGTGCACAATGAGAGAAACATCTCAAGACAGTGGAAAAGAGAAGGCTCAGCCAGGCCAGCTGAAACACTTGGGAGGAAAATCAACAGGCTGTTTTTAGCAATTACAAAGTTGTTGGCTGATCTGATGTAGCTGGGCAGGAAATTCCATAGTTTTTGGAACCCATTGACAAAAATGTTCTGGCACTTGTATTCTCCATTTTGTACTTCAAGAAGAGTTAATGCACTATGCCCAAGAAGTTCAGCCTGCAAAGGAAAATGGGAGAAAGCTTTTCAAATAAATATGGAGATGCACCATCTTCCATGGTAGAAGAAAAATATTGCGACTTACTTGAAACCTCCTGACACACCACTCTAATGACTGGGCAGTAGCGGGAACGTGATCGTTCCCGCCAGAATGTTTCACTTGGTTATTAACCTCGTGGAAAATTCTGGAGGACTGTAAACCAATCCTCAAAGGATGGATTTCTTATTTGGTCTAAAAACACTGCCTTACTTTTGTGCAGCCACTACTGAGAAGTCTGAAACCAGGCTACTGTTTAGGTTAATTTAATTCCCCCTAATGTTCATTAAATACTAAGTTGTTATTTTAGGGCACCTCAAGATGAGTTGCTGGAGCTAATTTTTGGAAAAAGCAGTGTTTGAGTGCAAAACCCGGTGTGTGGGGGATGTCCACGTCATTTCCTTTGAGCTATTTTAAGCATCTGGCGTCGAACCTGTTCAGAAGCCCCGAGGTCTCAGGTCCATGAGTGGGGACTGGCAGGCACCTGCACCCACCTCAGACCCTGGGAAGAGGGGACACAGTCTTAGAGCACCTTTACCAGATGTCAAGCAGCCATGGGCTTGCCCAGAGCAGAGGCTAAACCTGGGATCAGCGGCAGCGAGGAGGAGAACGGAAGGAGAGGGAGGATGGGCACCATGAGGCTGCCCGGTCCCACTGCACCACAGACACACCTGCAGGGCACCAGCTCCACCGTCAGCTTGTGTTTCCCACGTTCCCTCTGCAACAGCCAAGCTTGCTCTCACCCTGCTTTCCAAAACATTTGGTGGGTTGGGCAGTGGTTTTTTTTAAGTTGCATCTGAAAATTCCAGGGGGTGAGGAAACCTTAAAATCACAAGCTGGAGCAGTGACACTCAGACTGCAGAATGTCTGAAATAACTCTTTTTGTTTTTGGCAAACATGGCCAACTCTCACATCTCACTACAATTAACTTTTGACCTCCAGGCCTCAGAGAGTCAGAGTTGCAAAAAATGCAGCTTTGCACAATGTGCACTGAATTACTGCATTCTCATGTGCGTACAATTGGATAATTATGTATGCAAAAGTTTAAATTAATTAAGGCCAGAACAGACAATGTCCTTTAAAACAACCTGAGTTGTTTTGCCGCAGTGAGTTAAGCTGAATGCAGCAAAGAATTTACCAAATAAAAGCTCTGCCTCTTCCTCTGTGCAATGATTACGTTGTCCAGAGCACAGTCCTTCAGCACCCTCAGTTACACGCCACTGCCTTTAGCATCTGCTGAAGATCCACTGTAGAGGAAGGACAGCATATGATGGCACAGTTGCAGGGCCTTCAGTGAAAAAGGAATGCCTCATTTAAGAAGGCATTTGCCCCTCTTCACTGAATTCATCTGATGCTCTTGATTGTGCCTAGTTACTACACTTATCTAACTACATATTGACATTCTGGGCATATGGGAAAAAACTGGGAAAAGCCAAAGTGATGATACACTTGAACACGGCACCCTGCAGCTGTTCTGGAGGGATTAATTTCCAAAACATGGGGAGCCCTTAGTGAACTTGTAGCTCCTACTTTGAGAGCTTGGCCAGGCTGGTCGGCATGAAGGTTCAGGGCGTATGGCTTGGACGTGAGGTCACTTTCCCAGGCTCGTCAGTGTCACGACTGAGCAAAGCTATCGCTTTCCAAACACCAAATGTAGGCAACTGCTATTAGCATTTCCATGCATGTTTTACTTTAAATAGTTGCTGGTTGCTCATCCTTCCCGTAGCTGAAATTACCTACATACCTAAATGCATACACTTGTTATGTGCCTGCATATATTTATTTTAAAATAGCTTATGCATATATAACACAGAGACACAAAAGTTCTCCGATGCTTGTTCCTGGAGGGGTAATAACACAGAAATATTTAAGATGATTCAACAGTGGACGGCTCAGCAGATGTCTCCAGCATGGTGCAAGACATTAACGTCTGCTGACTCATCATCGGAGTTAATTCCTGCCTGGCTCATGTTCCCGTCATCTCA
The DNA here is from genome assembly GCA_026212715.1 of Elanus axillaris. Classification (NCBI taxonomy): domain Eukaryota; kingdom Metazoa; phylum Chordata; class Aves; order Accipitriformes; family Accipitridae; genus Elanus; species Elanus axillaris. The sequence goes on along the minus strand of JANZLQ010000095.1, from coordinate 17,451,658 downwards.
GCAGCAATTTAGTACTTGGTAAATTTTCTCTCATCAGGAGTAAATGTTATCACAGACTTGTGATTATGTGCTATTTGAAACTGGTAGAGCTAAAGCCATGTGTGATAATAAAAGGTAATTGTTTACCTTTGAAGTTGATATCTACAGCCTTTGCTGCACTCTGCAGGAAATTGGGCCAGTCCACGACCGCTCGGGCAGCCAGGCTAAGTCTGACGCCCCTCGCCAGGGCGTGAAAATGAGGTGGGTGCACGTGCATAAGTTGAAACAAGCTAGCTGCACTTTTATAGACTTGTTTTCCCCTACTGAGTGAAGCTGAACACAATAAAAAATTCAGTAGGGAAAAAGTTCCCCTTCTATTTAATGGAATGACATTGCTGGCTAGTGTGGAGTAATCGAATTTTCTGCCGGTGGAAGGATGAGCGACACAACACCATCTACGGACGCATAAGCATCCCTGAGCACAGATGCAAGTGTCACAGTCATGATGGAAGGTAGGGGAGTGTGTCAGCATGGGGGTGCCTGTTGGCTCAAGCCTAGCCCTAAGCCAGCAGCGCTGCCTCTTCGTGGGGTCCAGCCACACTTTGGCTGCAAGCGGTACCCCAACACCTGCGGCTGCGGTTTCCCTCGCGTACAGCCACCGTGTCCTGGGACACAGCGCAGCCATCATCACCTCCACATCTGGGACAGGTTACCCCAGCATCCCCGCGGCCAGTGTGCACCAGCCGATGGATGCCCTGCAGGAGACAGCATGTTGGGTGCTCCAAAGGCAATTTTTCCTTCAACAGGCAGAAGCTGGGGTGCGATTTCACACCAACCTTGGGAAGTGGAGCCATCAGTGCCCAAACCTGGCTCTCCAGCGACCGGCCTGGCCATAGGCTCCAGCTACCATCAATTTCCTGATTTAAGAAACAGGGAAAGGCGTAAATCAGAAATACCAGTTGAAGGGATTTAGTGTTTGTAACATAGGCTATTAACATGCTGTTAGCTTTCACAACTCATTTTCAGCGGCTTATAACTATTCCTAACAGAAACGGCCAGGGAGATGAGAGGTCTCAACATTTTTGCCTGCTTTTCCTTATTCTGCCTTATCCTCCCAAACAATCCACATTGGAATTCATAAATAAAGACATATGCGCATTTGGAGCATGTTCAGATCAATTATCCCACATCTTTTCTTTTGGAGCCGGGAAGAAGGTATATTGCCTAAACACTAATGCCTATGGATCTTTAATATTAATGTGATGCTCAAGAGATAATTACTTCTCATGAACCGGAATGAGTCTGGCCAAAAAGGTTGAACACATCCAAAATTCAGCTGATTTCAGTGCAGCTAATTCTGGTTGAGGCTTTTTTCTCCCCCGCTGGACACACTGCCAGATGTAATAGAAATAAGCCCCATTGAAACTGGCTGAGGATACGTATCATATTCTGATTGGTAACAGATTTGCAGATTATTGGAGGAGGGAGGACAATTTACTAAAAAACAAAAGTCAGTTAAAATACCATTCAGGTATGGTATGGTTCAGGCACAACCCCCCATGAAATAAGTGTCTTTCCCAAGCAGGATCCTCAGATGGAAACATACCTCCTGCCCTGGCACAGGATCCCCGAAGGAAGTGAGAGGAAAGCGTTTACTGTAACCCTGCCCATGGCTGAATGCAAGAAAACTCTGGCGCCAACGGGACTTCTGGAAAAAGAAGAAAAGATTAGGTTTGGACTGAACTACAACCTAGGAGCGGCAGACCTGTGGCAGTATGCTTTGTGGGTAGCCTCTAGGGAACGGCAAGGTTCAAAGCCAGAGTGAATAAAAGCTGCCTCTATCGCTTTACAGAGGGAGAAGCATCTCAGTCTCTTGCATCAAGGCACGGGAAGGGGATAGCCTTCACGTGCCTGCCCTGCAAAGCAACACCGAGCCTGGCTGCCATGAGCACGGTGAGTTAATTCCTGCAGCCTGGCAAACGGCTCCTCACCGTGGGACTGCCTTCCAGAAAGCTGCCCAAAACAGGGATGGGAAGCGAGGAAAGGAGCTCCCGGGCGGCCCAGCTTTGCCCTGGCTCCTCTGTCCTGCTGTGGATGAGTCATGTACGGAGCCGGAAAGGAAATAAATGCAAACACATGGCAGTCAAAATGGCTTTCACAGAAAAGAAAACATTGGGTTGGAGCTGCCGTAGGTGTGCAGCACGGAGTCAGAACCGTGTGGGACGGGCACCTCTCAGCGCATAGCTTTGTGCGGCCGTCTGCCATAGCACGGGGAGTTATGAACGTTTCCTGACTTGCTAAAGCTGTTTGCCAAGGTCAGGCTAAATACCTCATTTTTTCATAGCTGGGTTTTAAATGTTTCATTTACATGGTCCTGTTTGACATAGAGAAAGGCTGTAAGAGGGAAAAAGGGGCAGTAGAGCAAAGGAAAAAGACAGCAACCCTGGATACAACAGGAATGGAGAGAAGTAAGAGGAAAAATCTAGCTGGAAAGAATACATCTGTCTACTTCTAGTATGAAATGCAAATATACACTTAAACATATAGATTACAAATTCAAATCTGGAAACATCGCATACGTATCCCACACCACTTTTATTTCCCTTCCTCATACAAGGGGTGTTCAATGGTTTTAATTGCACTATCATACTCTCACCTTTTTATAGCACCTCCCTGCAAAGGCAGGTGGTAGCTGAGAGATTAACTGTGCTGTAGTAGATCCCTGCTGCAGGATCTCTGTTTCCTTTGCTTTGGAAGAAGGGTTTCAGCCCGGCCTGCTCTTGCTTCTCCTCAAGAAGTTCCCCTGCAGCTGCTTTTGCTGAGCTTTCTGCTCCGATAGAAGCACCCATAGAACATCCCCATAATTTTTATTTTAATGGTCTGACAGCAGCTTCCCAGTGAATGAAAGGGAAAAGACAACTACATTTTCAAGAAAAGCTCTCAAAATTTGATGGGACAATGGACCCAAAAAATTTACTCTCTTGGCAGACTTTCTCTACTCCCCTCCAGAATGATGGGAGTTTTTACAAACCAGGGTGGTACTGCAGGTTCCTAAAAAGTCATAATGGTTTTTCTCCAAGCATGGTCAACGTAATGATTTTTACTAGACTCCTCTACCAACACAGTCTGGACCTTGCTATGTGTTCCTGGGCCTTATTCCTTTTTCCATCTGGGAAGACCTTTCCATAAACAAAGAAGATGCCGTGTTTTAATATCACAATGCATCTCCAAAGTCAAATAAAATACTCATAATTAAAGATACTCACAGAGCGGGGCCATGACCTTTCAAATGCCTGAGTGATGAAATATTTCAACCCATTAATATTAGCACTCCAAATCTGAGAGGAATTCAGTAGTTATTCCCACAAATACTTTTCATATGTGTAGCGTGGATCTCAGGTTCTTACTTTATGATGACTACACACATACATTTCAGGTGTAAAGGTGTAAGAGAACAGCCAGCCATGGCCTGTTTTGTTAGCATGAGGCAAGACGCTCTGCTCAGCTTTTGCATAATGATTCAGCCATGATTTTAAGTATTCAATTCTACTTGTATGACTTCTTAAAATTCCCTGCAATATAATTATACTGATGGGAATGTAGAAAGATAATTGCTTTTAGAGAAAAGTTTCTCTTTTGTTTCACATTCATCTGGTTTCCATAAATAGAACGGGAGACCTTGAACAGCAGCAATATGCATCCATGTGTCTCTAGCTATTTATTTACAAAGCTAGACCTTGACAAATGTAATTTGTTCAATAAAATTAAAAAGGATGCACAATAATTCATTTAGACAAAAAGGCTTGAAAAGGAACGTCACTTGGAGCATGCCTCATCACTGGAAGTGATCAGCTGATTCCTGAAGAACTGGCAGGTGCTCTCCTTTCAGAAAGCAGCAGTGAGGTAGTACTTAGGAGAGGAAAAAAGTGAGCTAGGAATCGGAGCAATTCTTTATTCAGGCAATAATTATACAAATTAGATCCATGAAAGCCAGAGAACGACTGTGCCTTGAACCCTCTCTGTGTGCATAGAACAATGGAGAAATTAATAATTAAATCTATTACATATGCTCATAACTCAGCACAAAAGATACTTCACTAGCTCAAACAATTCTGCATTTTCATTTGAATAAAGCTTTCACACATTTTTTCTCATTATATATGTATTATATTTTAAATTTAACAGCTTATTTTGTTGCCTTTATGTCTTGAATTAATAAGGCCACACTTTAATGCACTAACGTTGAATAGCATTAGCATGCTTTACAGTCATTACTTGGGGAGGGAAAAAAAAATCCCTAGTTTCCCAGTGGCGAAATCAATTTGCCCATAACTTCCCGTCTCTCATAACCTCTGCTAGCATAGCTTGAAACTTTGTCCTGCTTTCCTTACCGAAAGACTTGTTTATACGTTGTGGCTGCGGACGGGGCAGGATCTGAAGGTAACGCTATTCTGTTAAGTTTGCACAAACAGTTCAAGAACAGACCCAAATCTTTTCAGCCAGTTAAAGCAATTAGCGGGCCAGATACAGCGACCTAATGCTATTTCCCTTGCAAGAAATAATTTAGCCTCAGAAACACAGATGGCTTAGTGAGTTCTGACCCAGAATTATTTTCCTTTGGCTGGGCGGGGGGAGGCAGACACCCGCGGGGCTGGCGGGGGTGCGCAGGAGGGCAGGGGCTGGGGAACCAGCCACCTTCGCCCCTTCCCAGCTGGATAGAAGGACCGGCTGCAGCATCCGAATGCCGAGGGTGGAGGGAAGAGGAGACGGGGGAGAAAAACCACCGAGAGACTTCAGATGTGAAAATTACCGAGAGTTCCTCCCAAGTCCTGCTTCCTAGACAGAGGCTGACTCCAGGCCCTCGCAGCCTGCAGCCCACGCAGGCCCTCCGAAGGTTGCCAAGTCAAATAACGCTAATTGCATTACAGATTGCGAGCAGAATTCGCTGTTCTTTTCAACTAAACCGAAGACTTTCCATTTCCATTTTGTTTGGGGAATTTTAAGTGGCGTGTGTATTCCTACCGCTGGCCGGGATACGGGGTTAGGAAAGGGGTGGCAATTGCTCACTCACAGACCAAAAGCAGATCTGTAAACTTGAGAAACCAGAGAGGGTAACTGAAGGAGCACGCTGGAGACCGACAGCTGTGGGAAGAGCCGCCTTGGCGGAGGCTTGCTGCCCCTTGCCTGCGTTGGGCAGTGCAGCCTGACGAGGCTGGCTGGACCCCAGCCCAGCATGGGGAGCGGGGACGCTGCCGTGGGTCGCCTACCGCCGGTGCCCGCAAACCTCCCGCTCCCCGACATGGGGCACCCACACCCGCACTGCTCCCCAACCCGTCCTGGGAGGCAGCGGTGGGGTCAGCCTGCAGGGGACCCCGAGCCACGGTGCAGCTGTCACCCACCCCCCAAAAATGGGAACCTGGGGCGAGCAGTGCTAAGGCTGCTCCCCAGGCACCAGCGGGGGAAACAGCCCATCTCCCCAGGCACAGCCGTGGCCGGGGGTCCTTCCTGCGGCAGCGTGCAGAGGAGTGGGTTTCAGCTGTTGTCAGCATCACAGCACAAAATTCCCCTCGTTCCCCAATACCTTTTGGAGAAAATTTTAAAAGGTTTAAAAACGTCCATAGGGAAAACAGATGCCTGTATTTAACTTAAAAACTTTACATCATCCTATTATTTCCTCAGAAATCTGTACTACAGAAACACATGTGCGTGTGTCCTGTCTCTTTTTGCTTAGCTGCACATGTCACATTCAAAATCCCTAACACGACCCAGTCTTGAAGTACTCTGCAATTATTAGGATGGCTCCCGTTATCTGGCAGCTCCAAGGAGAAATGAACTCCAATTTTTGGAGCGAACAGAAATTCTGACAAACCCTCCCATCATTCATTTAATGCGGGAAGACTCTAGTCCTCTTGAAAACCTCTTCAGGATTGCTAACCTCACTCCATCAGCTGCAGTGTAATATACATTTCGCACTGCAGCATCGCCTTCATTGGCGTTTCAGCTGAACAGAGATGTTATACTGTCATGCTTATTTAAGCGGAAGGGTTATCACTGTGTCTTCATACAATACTATATAGCTCAGAGGTGCAATAAGAAGCCCAGAAATATGCCAAAAAGGTTTGAGAAAATAAACAACATCAATTTGCTCCTTTAAGTATCTTCATGACAAATTTACCTGGCGGCGGGTGAGATAAAATGCAGCACTTTAAATACCTAAACTAATCAATAGAGAGAACCGAGCGTGCAATCCATTTTCTGAGAACGGCAACCTTTTAAGGTTAATTCTTCATTCACATCAATAGAGTGCAAGGGTCATTATTTAACTTAAAGCAGCCCTTCATTATCTTATAATAATTAGGCTCAATTTAGCGCTAGAATTAGCCACCAAAAAAAGCGCCACCTCACTCCAAACGAGGGCCAAGCCGGGAACGAAAAAATAACGCCCGTATTTCTCTTAGAGGGAGCTCCCGCCCGCCGCTGGCTGCCAGCACGAAGCACCACCTTTGCCGCTCCGGTGCCGGTGCCTGGCAAGGGGCGGCCGCCGGCGCCCCCGCCCCGATCCCCCCCGCCCCGGG
>JANZLQ010000095.1:17387376-17443132 GCA_026212715.1 Elanus axillaris | reverse complement strand
TTGACTTAGTCTAAACATGACTTAGCAGCAACTGAAAACATCAGAGTGTTATCAACATTCTTCTACTGAACTCAAAACACAGCACCCTACCAGCTACTAGGAAGATACTTAACTCTATCCCACCTGAAACCAGGACAATTACATAGATCTAGTGAACTGAACTTTAAAAAGAACATACATTTTTATATCTATTTATTAAAAAAACCCCACAAACCAGGTCTTTTGCCTTCCATGAGAGTCACTTGCAACATGCAGCCACAGAGTGTCTGTCCCTTGCGCATGCTGCGCGCTGGCAGCAGCCCGCAGCACTTCTGGGCATGAACTGATTTCACTGATTTTCCAAAGGTAAGTGCATCACCACAGATCCCTGCCTGAGAAGACCAAGAAGTGGGAGCAAACACAGGAGACACGCCACATCTCTGCCAAGGAGGCCAAAGGAGGAGGCAGAGCCATGGGGTGCTGCTGGGCCAAGAGGGAGGGAATTGATTGCTCGGAAGCAGTGGCAACGGCAGCGCACTCCTGGTGAGCACCACAGATGTCATATGCCCTGGACAGAAAGATCCTTGTATCCCCATAAAAATGGAAAAGCTTCTTTTGAAGGGGGGGCAGAGAGATTTAGAAACACCCGGGTTCAAACAAAGTTTTATGAGGAGAGTTGGAGTGCACTCAGCCTGTAAAACAGCCTAACGGTAACGGTAGTGGCAGGCCACCGCCTGATGTACCGCCTGGGCAAAGGTATCCAATGGTGGTGTATTGTCAAGAGACGCTGTAAGTTTTATGAGGGATACCACTGTCAACAGGTGATTGAATAGCTCTTCCCATAAGGAGCAAATGACGGACCTTGCCAGGGATCAGCAAGGGGAAAGACAGAGATGGCCATTTACCTTGACATGTTTCTTCCACACAAGCCAAACTAATTGCACACGTCAAAAGGAAAAGGCAACGCATGGCTTTTGTCCGCTCCCGATAACGATCAGATAGGCTCTTCCTGTCTTCTCCAGCAGCCCTTCCTCTAGCATAGCATGCAGAGGAGGAAGAAAATACAGCTTTGAAGGTCAGGTAATGGCCTAATTAAAGCGGAATTCCAACTCCAGCGCTGCGGCCCTGCCCTTTTAAAGCACAGTGCTGGGTCAGGCTGTCAGTTGAGGTTTAGTGCGCTGGTGCTGTTAGCACACCCCTAGTAATACGCTCTTTGGCTTAACGCAGGTCATTTGACTTGCAGGTTTCTAAATAATTGCAGCAAGTGCAAAGAGACACGTGTCAATATTAAAGTTGTTGCCCTGCGAAGGGCACCTACCCCAGCCCCTCTGGAGATGGGGACAGCTTGCAGAGGTTGTGAGAGCAAGTCTCCCCTTCAAAAACCAAACCACAGAATGGATGATCAGGGAAGGGGAGGACAGTACAGTGGCTTTTGCAGCAAGTGGTTGGGCAGAGTTTACATCTCTTGCTTGCCCAGAGCCCCCAAAAGACTGAAGCGATCCTGTGGGCGTGGAAAGCCCTGGGGGCATCGCTCTCGAAAGCAGATGTGATGCTACAGCGCTCAACTTGCACAGGCACACATTTATGGCACAACAGCATTTCTTTAGAGTGTAGTGGAAGGTAATATTCCTTTTGACAGCGTTACTGCATGGCAAGGACACAGGTGCTCTTGGGCATGTTTTTAGTTGAACATAAGCCTGAACATACAGCAAAAATTTAAAGGTTTTTTTTGCATGATCTCGTGCTTTCATTCTGTATGACTGGTCCTGGCTGGGGTTGGGGAAGATGCTTGCTTTCTTTTTGAAAATGAAGCAAAAATAACCTGTCTTTACCCTGTTAAACATTAGTAGAGTTTGGATAAGAGGGATGTTGGTCTGGGAACACAAGTAGGCAGGTTCTATATAACACAATGTTTTCTACATCTCCCCAGTTCTTCTCCCCCAGCTGCATACTTCACCACAAGGCTCTCTGAAGCTTTCACTAGGCAGGACTCTGAAACACCACTGTTCTCAATGGCTACAGATATCTAAAAGGATCAGATCATCTTCTCTGATCTTTTTCTCCTTGGTTTTTAAAGTAGTTAATGTAGCGGACAAATGAAGAAGGTAATCGTGGCGTTTCTTTTCTCCGATCACACAAAACCTCAGAAGCAAGAATCAGACTTAGGGAGAGAAAAGCAGGCGCAATTGCTGCACTCTAATCCCCTAACGCTGCCAGCACAGACAGCTGTTCCTGCTCTGACCCTTTTTCCAAATGAGTCAAAGGAGTTAGTTCCAACTCTCAGAAAGTTGTCGTATGTTGCTTTATTCCCCACTTCAGGGGCTAGGATTCATTTTGGAGTCTGAGAGAACATCTTGTACCCTGATATGGCTTCAGCCAACAACAGCAAGTTCAAGGGATTCATAACTCATGTACGGCGCTGCAAATACAGTGCTCCCCAGACACCCACACCTGTTCTTTGACCCTTCCCGGTGCCTGAAACATGATAGGCAAGTACATAATTTATTATTTTATTATATTAAAATGCTAGAGGTTATTACACGTTAATTGGGAGCATTAGTCATGCCAAGGTAGAAAGTTATACAGGAAGAAGCTTAGCGAAGAGACATCGGAGCCCTTGCAGGGCTCAGGAGGTTTCAGCTGAATTCCTGGCTCCTCCACAACGTTCTTGCATAGCTGCAGGCAATTCACCTATACCAACATCCCTGCTATATTTGCAGGCAACCCACTCCTGGCTTAGGAGTCCAATGAAAAGCCCAACCTTGCTGTTATCTCAGCAAGAATCAATTTCAAAACACCTCAGCAGGCATACCCACCAGGTCAAGGCCCGTTCCTCAGAATGGTTCCTGTTTGCTGTACCTGACGGCTGGCAGCAGCGTTCTCGCTGCCAGCAGAAATGGGGATCCAGCTGGGCCATTCCCTCCCCTGCATGGGGCATCCCTGCCGAAGCAGCAGCAGCCCCACGCTGTAGCTGGGCGAGGGGTGAGCCTGCACACAGGCGGCACGAAGGATCAGAAGATGCAGTTTCTCAGGACAGATAAATCCCACCTGTGTTTCAGTGCCTTACCTCTGATACAGGATAAGAGTACCAGATTTTCTAACAGAAACACTGCAAAGGATAGGAGGGCTCTATTCAATACTATCTGGTAATAATCAGATATTATGGCAGCCACATGCCAATACTACTTACCAACACAGGCTTCCTTTTGATCTACAGCATTATTGGTTTATGTGCCAATAAAAATACTTATGTGCAGTAACACTAACGCGGCCCTTACACCAAGTTATCTACAAAGAACAAGCACCTATACTGCTCCCAAGTAGGAGAAGAAAGCTCTTACCTGATGGAGAGGCTTTTCTCTGCTGGATAGATGATGATGACGACAGATGCCCAGAGATGAGTAGAAAGAAGAGTAGTGCAAGATGCAGGAATTCACCTCCTCCATCTAAGTTAGTCTAATTTCTTCGCACGTGCAGGGTGAAACATCTGTCTCTGATGAGTAACCGTCGGGAAGTTGCTTAAACTTCTCAGTTATGCTCTGTGTCATCTGACAGACGGGAAAATCACCATTCCTAAAACCGGATACCAATATTCCAGAACTAGCCTCCTCCAGCTTTGCCCAGCAGCCAGTTTTGCCCATCACCTGCATGCTCTTCACAGAAATTTCAGACAGGAACAAATGTTGCTACTAAATCTTATTATCTGATGCATTTAAAGACAGCTGATGTATCAGCAGTTGAAGCCTAGAAACCAATCTGCAGAACCCAAAGAAACACTCCTAACCTGTAGGGACATTCAGAGAGCAGAATCCTATCGGTTTCTGAAGTGATGTGGGTGGGGTTTTGCCCCAGTTTTGGGCAGGTAGAGAACTTGGCTTTGTTTTTCATTATGTTGCTTAAAGATTGTTTCTCAAAAGTCTTTAAAGATTTTGTTGCTGGCCTGTTTTTTGTGGCAGCAACAGCACATGAAAACCAGCTATTTGTTCCTCGAGGGTTCCCCCTGCCCCCACCTGATTTGGGAAGAACAACAGTATGGGTTTTTTTGATTTATATGGAAAGAGGAAACCACCCTGGGCAAAAAGTCCACAGTCAGCAGAAGCAGCACTTCGTCTTCAAAGACTTAGACACAAGGCTCCCAAATGATTAATGTTCCTAACTCACATTTTTCTTGCAGATGTGATTACAGAAGAGAATATGAAGAGGAAGCGGTTTTTAAAAAAAATTGTTAGAAATGTGTTTTCCTAACAAGGAACAACAGAAAACAATCTTCTGGGTAGTTTTAAAAGAATAAAGTCAACAATTACAGACTCGGATGTCAACCTGTTGACGGATGATAATACCCTGGCAACAAAACTAAAGATTCTCCTTTCCTAGAAAGTTATTGACACTTGCTCAACCTGAAAAACACAACCCCCAAACAATTCATTAGATAACTACATATTAACATAAATATCTAAATTCATGCTTTACATTTGAAAACCTGCCAAATACTGTTAGCACAACACTTAGTTTGCATTGCTTTAAGCTATGGAATATCACAGACTCCAAGAAATTCTGAATATCCTGTGTGGCTGCCATACCCAGGTCCCCATTTCCTAGTCTTCTGCAGTATCTTTGGAACTAGACAGTAGGACTTCCAGTTATCAATCATTATTAGAATTTGGATAAACAAAACGAGATTGGCATGGGGGAGAGCCTACCAACACAGCTATAGAGAAATGCACATGCTTTTGGATTTTGAACACGCCTTTTTCAAGTATATGAGAAAACACAAGAAAAAGAATGATTTTAAATTAGCACACAAAAGCAGAACATAAAATGATGAAAAAAATTTGAACAACCATCTCAATGCCTACGAAAAACCAGAACGTCAGGGTTTCTCCCTCCCTCCTCTCTCAGTCACAAGGAACACGACTGTCTGGGAAACCACTGTTGTTAAAGGAGCAATAAGCTTTAATATCAGGATCTTTCACTGCGGAAAGCTCTTTTAAATATGTTTCCTAGGTACTCAAACCAACTAAGGCCCAAACTGAACTGCTCAACAGACGCTGAGAGGCCATTTCAGACACAAAAAGAAGCTGGGTTTTAAAAGTGCATTTGAGTGTCTGCCTGGGCACGCTTTGCTCCCTCCGACTACTGACAAGGTTTTCAAACTTGGCTTCCAAAGCTGTCTTTGAATCTTTTTGGCTTTGTAATTCACTCTCCATTTATCCTAGTACGATCAAGCGATGAGAACTATGACCACGTATGCGTAGACACACACATGCACATATATATGTAAGAAGACATTCCTGGACGGGTGAGTTGGGGAGGAGGGCGTACGGAACCACAGTTACACATGAGCTGGCTGCAAAGCTTTAGTTAATAAAACCTGTTGATTGCAGCCCGATTCTCAGCTTGCCAGGCACTTGTCCTGCACAAAAGACTTAAAAAAAATACACACGACTTAAAGAGCCTTGCTAGATGAAGCGACTGTCAGCTGTATCGGGTCAATGTATCCAAACTGTTGTATGCACAGCCACTAGCGTGCACAAGCCAATTCAGCACAATACACAAGCACTACCTCCAACGTGCAGGACAGGGACCTCTATTGCCACCAGACTCTCAAAGGTGATCCTGAGTAAACACCAAGTTTGATAAATTCCATATTGGAGCATGATCTCATGTCCTACAACAATACCTGCAAGATAAGACTTGTCCTTTGGAAGGCTTGTGAAGGAATGAAACCTATTACGTTATCTCACAGAGCCAGCTGAGAAAAGGGAGAGGCTGAACACAGATGTCATACACTCTCACACATTTTTCCATACGCTTGGCGGGGGGGAGAAAAAAAGGCACTGACAAAGAATGTTTGCTGTGGTAGTGGGGACACTGATGTTTTCCTGTTTTGCCCTGTATTTAAGGGAAAAATTCCCCGTTTGTCTTATGAAAAAAGCCAAACCCCAAACCAAGAACCCCAAAGCTTTGTTGAAAAGTTTTGTGGAAAAACAATGTTTACGGCAATTTTTGCTAGAAGTAAACCTCAGGTTTCCAACCATCTCTCTGAAGTAGCCTTTAGTATTAACAGATGTCTGGTTGGAATCTGCCTGAGCCAGTGAACTCGTTCTGAATGGACACCAAAAAAAGCACACAATTCTTGCTCCACATTAAGATGCTTTCTCCCGGACTTCACGGATGTGACTTCTATCGTGCAATTAAGGACCTCAAATGCAGAGCAGAGAAGCCTCCCAGTCAACTTAATCTCCTTTGCCAGATCTATAGCTTAGCTATAAGTAGTACCAGAGCAAAGTGCTGGAAGCAGATATTTGGTCTGGAGTTATAAATAGGAGACATTTCATTTTTCAGTGTACAGGCCTTGCTTATAATAGCAGCGGCCTTGATGGCTGCAACTTTGAATTCATTAATTCAGTCAAGGGAAGGCACTGAAGATCCAAAGCAGATAATTAGGCCAAAGGTAGCCATCTCGGCTGTTAACTCAAGGAATTACTGCAATCTCATGTAGCGGTTTATATTTCTGCCTGCACTTTCCTCTGCATTCTTTACAAACTGTCTTCGCAGATGCATATATACCCTTTCGTACCGTGTCGACTGCTTTCACAGTGCTTACCCGTACGTTCACTCATCGTTACACACTGCAGTCAGACGGTCTTGACAAAGCCAGCCCGTAACTGCACAAGTCTCTAGCAGTTAAGCATTCCTTTTCCCCTTGCCAATTCTCCAAGTCACGCAACATTTTAAAAGTTATTAAATTCTAAATAAAGGAGATTAAGGATGCCAAATTCTATTCTGTGCTAAAAATGGCAATCAATATTTGTCAAGACAATAACGTCTTTAGGGCCAGAAGACTGTTATTCTCTAGACTAATTTTTTTCTTTTTTTGGGAGACAGTTCATAATATTTTCCAGTAACTGCTGCCTCAAACACAGAGCTCTGGTTGAGTTAGAGCATTTAAATTATCATACCAAATTAGGTATGTTTCTTTCTCAAAATAGAACAGTGTTACCCCTTATTAATAATGAATTTATATTTGAAATACAATGCTTCTTTAGCTGGAAAATACAGATGAGTTCATATCGACAGCAGGGTGAAACGACACGTGTGCATACAGCAAGGTAGCAAACTATTTCTTAAAGCATAAGAGGAATATGATACCTGTATACTTGAACTATAACCACAATTCCCATGAATCACCATTTTAATCTATTTTGCTCCCAGATATATATTTTTTTTTCAGTAGGAAGATGGGCAGCTGTTCTTTGTGCAATTATTTTGACAGTCGTGTTTATTATGAGAAGTTAATGTCTGTGTGCAGCAAATCTGAGAGTGGATTCAGGACCAGCCTTGTAAACGTGCAGAAAATGGGCAGAGAATGTTTATCACAGTATTTTCCATTTTTATGAGGATGCAGTTGGTTATTATGACAAGGTGAAAGGTCTCAAAGCCTTCATTTTTAGGCCACAGGTGTTCTTTGTAGAGGTTTTTTTTTAATAAAGAGTATTATTAGTCCTTTAAATTAGCTCTTATTGAAAGTTACCACATCTGTGTTATGTGGTAATGAAGCCAGGGGGAGGTCATAGCAGGGGACTTGTGCTTGAAGAAAACATCTGGCCATTGCTTTGACATTCACTAGCAACTTCTTGTATTTTATTAAGAAGTAAGGAAATTATACTGAAATCAAATGCAAGATTCAAACAATAAATAAAATGAAAATGCAGGACCTGACAAAAATATCTAGCTTTGAACAAAAAAACCCTTTCCCTTCTTTCACTCCCCTCCCAGGAATTCTGACCAATGAGATTAATGACCTGTGTAAATGGCAGCATCAGTTAAAAAAATGTTCAGCCGGTATTTAACACGTATCTGTAACGCTACAGTCATTCTGTCTTTCACAGGAGAAGCTACTGTCATTTTAAATAAAGCAGGTTTTGTATTGTAACTTTTTTTGGCTGTTATTTTGTTTACCACATCATTTCAGCAAGAGGTGCAGTGACCTTCGGAAGTCCTGTACTTTTCTATAGGCAATTTTTTTCTCACTTCCCCATGGCTGATATAAGCAGAGAGACTTCGTTGCCTGTGCACAATTACACCTATCACTTCCACTGATGGAAGGAGGAGGGAAAAGTCTACTTTCAACAAAAGGGGGATTTAAAAGCCATCAAAATCCTCAAGTGGAAGTTGCTGACTAACGGCATGATGGCTCTTAATCATCAAGGCTGACAACTGCATCTTTAGGAACTATTGCATTAAGAAATTTGGCTGGGTCAGGTGACTGTTCGGCTCGGCAGCGCACGCAGCCAGGAGCGTTTGTAGGGCAATGCTTACAACACGCATCAGAAATCCTAAACAGAGTAGCGCACCCGTGCTCACTATATTTTAAGTGCTCGCTTACAAATGCAAATGATATTTCTGTTCTACTCAAGTTCTTATACGATATTCATCACCGCAGTAACTGAGTGTCTTCCAGTACCCCAGTAACTGGTCAGGTCATTTGTTCCCTCAGGCAGGGAAGCGCCTATTTATCAATGCATTGGTTTAGCGCCGGTTTTCTGTTCTTCCAAATCTCAGTTTTAATATTAAGAACTTTTCACTGACACTTCCAGCGCAGTGTATACCCTCTGCAAATTTATTACATTTCTGGCCAGAAAGCCCAATGCAAATTCTAAAGGCCTATAAATAGATTTGATTATAGCTATATGAAATTATTACAGACGAGCTACACTCCAGCTCGCCCGTGCCCTCCGAAATCCCAATAGCTGCAAACAAAGTTCACAATACTGCAGAACAACGACTTCCAGAAAAGAAACCCACATTTAATGTGAATGTGACATGCAAATATTAAGACAGGACACCAGACTTCTTTTCTTTCCCCTTCCCACTGGGTGTTTTATTTTATAGCATTTGCATTAGGTAATCAACTGAAACACTTCAACAACAGAAAGCTGGCAGCATAGTAAGGAAAAATGGAGATTATTTCTCAAACAGCTGTGACAAAATGGTTTCAGGTTGGAATAGTATTGCACAAACGAATCAATTTACGTAAGGTGAGTGGGAGCGAGCATCTTCAACATGGATTGTGAGGAAAAAAGGCACTATTTAGCTGTGTGTGTATGTGTGTTAAAGAAAAAAAGTAATGAAGCACAATCCATGTTTCTCAAAATTACATTCAGTACTGCTTTAGAAATGCTCACAAACCTGTCTCTTTTTACAGAAGCTACAGAAAGCTGCTGATGTAAATATCAGACAGTACAAGTGTACGAACATTTATAATTATGCTCCAGAAAAGTCTCAGGAAGAGGGCTTGTTCTATAAATACTGCTGCAAAGGTTACGTAGTTGCACAGGCTTACAGCAAAGGAAGCATCCATGCAACTAAGCAGCCTTACAGTTTCCTTAAGTTTATTCTCTAGTAGTCATAAAATATGCTCCAATTTTGAAGAGCCAAATTGGCAGTGCACTTGAATCAGGCTTTTCCACCAACTGCTTAAGCAGTACAGTTCAAACAGCGTCATCCATTTACCTTTTTGTCATATACACGCTTAGCGACGCCAGGTAAGCTTAAGGGCAAATTTTAGCAGAATTTTAACAGAAGATAACTGAATTTTCCCTGACATAAACCAGAACTGCTCTGAGACCATAAATAAGCAAATGTTTAGTCCTGGAAATTAAAAATAGTGAAGTATCTTCAGAAAAACTAAGTACCCAGAAAAGGCATTTCAAATGACCAGGATGGGCTGCTTCTTCCTCTCCTGTATTGTATAGCTATAAACTTCCATGCCTGTTTGAAAATGAAGCCGTGATCGGCGTACCATTAATAGAGAGACTGCTTGAAAATCAACCCAGAGCAAGCGGGAACGTGCACGTAGGACGTCCTGCACCCAAGCCTTGTGTCTGCTTACAGATGCACTGACAAAGTAAGAGTGAAATTCTTGTTGCACGGCTGCAGAATTATTACGGGAAGGAGCTAAAAGCACTGTTGCTCTCCTGTCAGCACTCCCCGTGTATCACAAGTGCTGTGCTCCAGGCATGCTGTGGTTATGGCTATGGAGTTACCAGTGCAGCTGGACCTGGTGCCATTATGCTGACAACAAGAGTTTCAGCAGGGCTACAGCTTTGCACAAAATCTGTTTGTTAATTTTGTACAAAAAGTACAGAACAGCGTAACAAAACCTATTCTCAATCATATATATATATTATATATATATGAGCATTTCAGCACCTTTCAAACCAACTTAGCCCAACAAAAAAGCCAGTCTCACTCCTGCGCTGAGGCTACAGTGACTGCAGTTAAAAGATCCATGTTCAGGAGGTTGCATAGTAAGTTTACTGATCATACAACCTGCAACAACAAAAATCTATGTATTGCTGCTTTTCACTGTAAGTCATTAAGGGCAAATACACAAGATACATTCTGTTTATAGACTGTAAAATATTTTTAATACCAACAATTTGGATTGTTTCCATTTCTGAATCGAAGCTTAAAAGAGCAGGTTATTAAAAATCTGTAAAGCTCCTTTTCCTAAACTGTCTTTTAGGAAATCCAAGTTTGATAGTTCTGAATTCAAAGAATTCTAAAAGTTCACAGTTGACTTACTGGTTGCACTAGGTATAAAAGTAGACAGTCTTGATTCCTTCTGTGTTCCACAGACAGTAACATTTTCAGAGTACGTCTGGAATGAATACCTCTCTGAACTGTAGCTAGCATTTTAAAAATCTATTCCTAAAATTCTCGTTTGTCTCAACTCTGTCAGTTCAGAGCAAAGAACAGGAAGTGATACCTGATTGAATAAAATGTGTTTTCTTATATGAACTATGAAAAATATATTGCTCTTAGAAGTAAAAAAAAAAATTATGTTGTTCTATTATTTTTGTTACTAAAGACTCATAATTAAAAAATTCTTAAATCCTGGAAGGAAAAAAAAAAAGAAACACAACTTTTAAAATTGCTTACAGAATAGAAGAGGTTTCTGTAGACCCCACTGAATCCAGTAGAAGTTTTGCCTATTTTTTCTTGTCAGTACAGAAGCATTTGTCTACACACCTATTTCATCACTTAGATGAATATTTTATGTTTTCACTTAGTAAACTCTTCTGCTCTCTTAGAGGTGCTCTTTTGAAAATTCTGAAGGAGAGTCAAGAAGGTAAACTGATCCAAATTATTCTGAAGGAAAACAACATAGTCAAAATAATACCCAACACACAACTATCACCGAGTAGATAATTTTTGCTGGGATTATAAATATTTTTTTTTTTTTTTTTTTTTTTCCCCAAAAAAGTTACTGCTTTCTTATGAAAATTTTTAGATCTCCATCAGATACTTCTTGTGTATGACTCCTCGGTTCCTTTCTTTAGGTAGGAAACACATCTTCATGTGTGAACTCACACATCCCATTCCCAAACATGCTGGCAATATTAATGACGTCAATAGACAAGAACTAGAACAGGAAATCTTATGCATGGTTCATGCTATATAAATGGTAAGCTATCAGAAGGAACTTCCCTGATTATTTGGGAAGAACAAAGCGAGATCTATTTTTAAAATTCAAAGGGAAAAATCCAAGAAAACAAAAGAAAATGCAAAATGTACTTGATAGTCTCTCATTATCCTCTCTGTAATTGAGCTGTTGCTTTTGGCTGCAGACATCCAGTTCACAGACCATTTTCCATTTCCTTTGTTTTCATTACAAGAACAAGCTGATTAAAGAAACTCCACTCAGTAATTTTAAACTAAGCTTTCAGCATCATCCCTTAGGAATTTAAACCTTTACCACCATTCCTTACTTTGTCTCCTCAGTGCCTTCCCCCATTAAACCCTGTGAAAAGCACTTTAAGAAAAGGCAGGTGTAAGGTGTGTAAATACTCAGATCTTTAAGAAAATTCAATAGGAAGCAAACTCTTGTAGTTCTCCACTGCCATTTGCTATAATGCAGTGGCCCCAAACATCTGTTCTCAAATTTCAATTTACTTCATCTACCAGGTGTTTCACGTTGTTAATAATGGCAACTCACAAATTTACAATAGTCACATAAGGCAGTTACATAAATACAATTATGTCAGTCAAGTTCACTGCATCCTTCGCAACCAGACTACACACGACATTTTACTTCTTTTCCTCTTACCATAATAAAAGGACGAGGACTACACTTCTGTAAAGAGAATCCCTGGACAACATTCTGGTATTGAAGTCTGAGAGGTCACTGAAGTGCATTTCAGCAATGTCCAACAGTTTACCAGGAAGAAGATGTGATGTTTTTCACTTCACACGTAACAGAACTGGTGCAAAAAAACCACTTTAAACTAGTTACTTTAAACCTTTTGGTCCAAATACATAAAATAAGCAGTATTTACAGCATTTTACTCCTTTTGTAAATGCAATGCTTTAAAACACATTATAAAGCACCTTAGTAAAAATATTCTACAGGTAAAAGTATCGAAGTAGTAGGAAAACCCTAACCATACCACAGCTCACTAATGGAGTCATAATATGGATTCACCAATACCTCAGTTTACAATTATTACAAAGAATCCATGGAGAAACTTAATAGTGAATTTACGATTTTTATACCACTGTGTAAGGATCAACTAGAACTGCAGACAATACCAACTCTCTTCATAGTTTTCCCAACCTCAGTCAGTGGTGGTGGGGATAGAAAACAAAACAAAAACCCCACTGCTCTGATTCTTTAACTTTTTACAACATTAACGTGGAAAAGATGTTTTAACACTAATGATTAGTTGTAATTTTTTAATAAAACCACATATATAAATATGGGCAATTCCCGCGGCAGCAGCATTTCTCAGCAGAACATGATTAACCATCCCAATTAATATCATGTGACATGGTTCACAAAAACAAAGCACAGATGTCAACCAGTTATTAACACTACTCATGTTGTACACAATCAAAATTTCCATGTTGAAAGCTGGGAAAAATTATTTCCTCTTCACAGAAGTACAAATGAAAATAAAAAATGAAAATTAAAAAGAGCATCAACAGAAGCATTTTTTGTTTGCTTATATTTTCAACTAGAACTGCTGTATATTAATTGCTCCGAATTAAAGTGTAGATTTCTTCAGGTAAAGGGTATTAATTCCCACTGAAAGTACCAGTTAGATAAAAGAAATGAAGCCTTTGCTTCTGGATTACCAACATAGTTAGCTGGTATCCAACGCCCTGGAGGTGATCCACAGCCCACTTTTCTCAGATCTATACGGAAACGTCTTGGAGGTCTACAAGCAATCTAGTTTCCATGGCTGAGGACTAAGATGATGACGTGACCAAAGATTTAGGTCCATAAATCTAACAGTATAGTGTTCTTAGTTTGATTTAGGGTAAATCTTTTCATAGAAAAAGTTTTGAGCCAGAATATACAGTTCTCCATCTTTTTCCCGAACTGCATGTGCTCTGACAAACTGAAATTGCTCCAGTGCAAATTCATAGAACTCATTCTCCATTTTCCAGATTTCGGACTGTTGTAGCTTGGCAATAGTTTCTTTTGTGGGAAGTTTTTTCTCAGTTGTTTTCCTAAGATGAGACTTCTTTCCTAAATGCAAAATGAAAGCAGTAACTTCACTTTAAAGTTCACGATTAAAAAATGTTTACAGTCCTTTTATTTACGGAGTTTTATACTCCTAGCATGTTGATAAACTGCACTAGAAGTGACAGAATTTAATCCAGAATTTATTAACATAACATGCAGGGTTGGAAAATTGTGGTCTCTCTCACTAAATGTTAATGAATTTTGCATCAGTTCTTTCAATTCTTCCTTCTTACTCTAATAAACCCAGGGAATGAACACTTCATTTAAGGAACAAGATTACTCCACATCATGTACTTGGAGTAAGATTGGTCTTTCAAAATCAATTATTTAGATGCTAATCTGGTATCAAATGTTAGGAATTTTAAAAACTGCAGAGCAAGAGACTTCTTTCATGAGACAAAGATCACCAAAACGATGACAGCATTTTCTCCAGGAAGTACTATCTGTTGCTTTATAATCAACTTGTTAATGCTGTATGTCTAGGCTCTATGCATCAGAGCCTTTTCTCCCTCTATTTGCAGACAGAAGCCCTGCTAAGATGGACCTTTTCTTCATCATAAATTGCATGGCCAGCTCCCAGAAACTGAGCTACTAGCTATATAACAAACGTCTTACTACAACCCAGGAAGATAAGCATGTACTTGGGCCTTTGTATTCCTTGGGCCTTTTTGCGCAGCAAACCAGGCTGCACCAAGCACAGTTGATTTCTTCAGCAGGGCTTCTGAGGAAATGGAAATCTGCCCCTGCAAGACCTTCCAAAAACGTTCTGATAACCACCTATCACAATTTTTCAAGTGTGGAATACTTACACACTGCCTTTACCCCAATCTTAAATATTTACAATTTGTGTAAGGTAGGAAGATACTTGGTCTGCTCTCAAAAATTTGAACTGAGAGTCTTTTAAAGAGTTTGTGTCTTCTGTAGGAACATCAGCCAGCTGAGAGGCAAACCTGGCAAAGACTCAAAACTAGTCATCCAGGTTTAAAGAATTCACATTTTAAAAAGTGACAAGAGGATGAAAAATCCATGGAATCCATGGAAATCAACCATTTAAATACCTGTACGATACAGTTCTGTGGCACCCCTGAAGAACCGGGGCAAAGCCGCCTCCAGTAACATGATAAAGTCTTCAAGCTCTTCAGTAACTCCCACTAGGAAGTATTCATTAATCAGATTGTATTTGGCTTGTTCCAAAGCCCATCTGCTTCCCACATTCCTAAAATGATAGAGAACAATTGCAGCAAGTTCTGATGTCAGCCAACAATCCTTGGTCCTTAGATGGAGATTACTTCATAACAGGACATTTGTATAGGAGAGGCAAGAATCATTTCAAGTTATAACCATTCCTAACTTTATTTCCCTTTCCAGTTTCTCTCATCTGTGTCAAGTAAAAATTTGATGACTCCAGTTATTTTGACTAATAATTCATCCATATTAAAAAAAAAGTGTGTGTATAGAGTTACTGTCTCTATTAATGCATTTTTTGATGATTTACATTTTCTCAATGTCAATACTCACTCTCCACTTTCACATTAGATACCAGAAATGGTTCTGGTAAGAACACACCTTCCCTTTTGCATCCTAGAAGCATTAATTCTGAAATAGAAAGACATCGTGCTTAATGGGAAGACTTCCCTACTGAATGACAGACAGAAATTAAACTGATATTTTTCCCTCCTTTTTATAGTCCTAGACAGGACGAAAAGACAGGTTCAGAATTCTTTCTTTCTTTCTTTCTCTGCTTCTCCACCTGGCCCAGGTGTAGATAGATCTGACCAACAGGCACTGAAAGAGGCACTCCCAAATGGCCATTTACTTTGCTTATCTTTGGACGAACAGTACCTTTGATGAATAATTGCCCTTGATTTTACTCAGAATCCTTCAAATAATCCATGTCCTTCGACTTTTTTTTTTCCTTTTAGTTTGCTAAAGAGTTTTTCAAAGTCTGTGCCATTGTTATAAAACCTGCTGCATTGACAGATGGACACTATTTGCTTTTGTTCACTTTCTACTAAGTAGCATTGACTACTAGATGTCTGGTAAAGGTGTAAGAAGTTAAATTTATCCTGACCTCAATTATTTTATTCTCCACAGAAACTCTAGGAGCTTGAACAAAGTATGTCCAATCAGAATGACGGATATTGCAGCCTGACATAAGAGAAAAATGTCAAGACTCCAAATGTACAAAAATTATTTCTAAAATTGAAAACAGGTTTTCTCGCATAACGCTGCTGATACAGTATCCTAACATATTGCTTTTTCAAGAACTGCAAGACTGTTTCAGTAAAATGCATCTTCAAAAGAAAATACAGTACCTGCTGCTTCACTCTGTCCAGTCCCTCATGCTTTCCCAAACTGTGCTACATATTAAAAATCTGTTAAGTTTAGATTTCAGCACTGATACACTTGACTAACAACTTAAGCTACATTTATTCCCCTACCAGCATTCAGAGCTGTGGCCACAGAAGAATGGAATTTGAAGCCAAAGTTTCTCTGGAGCACAGTCCGAACCTCCAGCTGCCACACATTCATCAAAGGTCTGGAAAAAAGACAAAATTGACCTGAGCTTTAAAATCTCGCATATGTATCAACCATCTCAACCTGGTTAGTTGCTAAATGTAGGGGGACAGAAAAACACAAGATAAGATATGAAAGGGAAAAAAAGCCCAATTTTTTTTCAAGCCTTGCTTTCACAGTGGTATTAGGAGGACCTATTCGTCTCAGTTAAAACAGTACTTGGACAGTCTTTCATGATTAGAACTAATGAACAATTTGATCTTACCTCATACGTTTGATATACCTTTGATATAACCTCGATAAACACTTTATGCCAAAACAAGCCCAAACAGCCAGTAAGTGTTGGTATCATTATTTTCCCTTACAAAAGAAGTCACTAAAGATACAGCATCAAATGCCATCAGGATTACTGGAACAGCTGGATCTTTATACCATAGAACACTGTGCATTTTATGCTATAGATTAAACAATGTTCCATTACATTTTAAATATTCTGACAAATAACTGCCATTTCAGAGGCTAATTTGGTTTTGGCTAAGTGCAAGCAAGTTGTTCACTGCATAACAGAATATTCCATACAACGTTGCTCTATGTGGATAGACAGCTGTAGCAACACAGAGGTTGTTCACTGCAGTAACACAGTTGCAATAAGAACTCCATTAGCACTGGAAAGAATTTGTAAATATTTTACCTAGTCACCATAAAGTAAGTATTTATGCTATTTCTAATCAAGATAAGCCATGTATCTAGGACAGATTTTTAAAAAACTATTTACTATCAAATAAGCAATCACATAGACAACTTTTTAGAGTGTTTCTTCTGTATAATTACAAGTTTCTGTTCACAACAACTACGTAAAAATACATTTGTTTAATTATTCAGTGTTAGAACAAGGGCAATGTCCTTTGCTTCCATTTTGAGGCGAAGTTCCTGAGATAATCTGAAAAAAACCTACTGTTATCAGGCCAAAGCAGGGATTAACCTGTGGTGTCTTGCTCCACATTGCACTTTAAGTTTATAATAGCTCATACATGTCATATCGCAGATGAAAATGTGGCTTAACTAGGAAAACAAGACATTGGTATGCTTTCTCTAGCATAGTTCTCTAAAGAAATTCTGCACCAATCTATCACTAGTACTTCATAACATCAACATGACCTAAGAACTAAATTATTTAAATGTACCTGCTAATTTACGAATGTATATACTAAACATGAACTGGCATCTGTCAAAAGAAAAGACTTCTTTGCTTATACCTGCGGGTTATTTTATAATTAATACACAAAAGCACGTAAGTAATTTTTTAAGTAAGATGAAATAAGACAGGCCTCCTTCCCTGCTTTCTCTTCTATACTTACCTTGACTACCCCACGCAGAGATCTTATTATAGGAAACACTTGTCTTTACAGACTCTGTTCTTGGAGTCAAGCTATCTATAACTGTGGAAGCACATGTATATAGGAAGAAAATGAATGAAGAGCTCTTGCACATAAATGCTGTGGTATGGACTGGGAGGGGGTGAGGGTGTAAAGTTCATTGAGATTCCTTTTCCCTTAATAAAGAAACAATTAACTTCCATTAGAGAGATTGCATTTTTGACCTTCCCTACTTTTCATTTGAAGAGCTCTTAGTGAATCTGCTATAACACAGATTAGAATAGTATTATAGCAGTGCAATTGGGTCGATCCATTTTTGAGCCTCCTGATTTTTTTATCTAATGTATGTAAAATTGACACCATCTATAAACATCCAGTTTTCTTGGATACAACATGGAAAAATAGTATTACCTGATTTAAATTAAAGAAACCCTAAAACTTGGCATAAGAAATCAATTTCACTTCAAATGACCTAGAGCTGCTTACAGGGCAAGTTAAATCAGTATGGTAACAACTAAGTCTCAGGCCTAAATAAAGTGGTATGATAGTGACAAAATGAAAAAAGGCATCTTTAATAGAAAAACATAGACTTCTTAATGCAAGGCATTACAAACATTATAAATAGGAACACATTTCAACTTCTTTCAGCAAATCAGAGCTTACAGTGCAGTCTACCAAGCAGTAGCATTAGGGGTTTTGGCTTAATGTTTCCCAGTGACTACCTAAGAAGGCTGTTCGAATTAATTCAAAACTAAAGCAACACTGTTAACTTTCACTCTTTTTAATAAAATATTAAGTGCTATGAACAGCTTGGACTTGCTAGCACACTCAGCTTTCCAACTCATTGATCTCCACCAGGAAGGAATTCCACTGGCCAAATCACGCTCCTCATGAAAAGGAACGGAGTAGGTTACACAAGATGAGATCCTCTATCTCTTTTTAAAAATGCCTCTATGATACCATTTCACCAAATCATCTCTGTAGCCAGTTCCATGAAGACACTTTTTTTAAGCTTAGTTTCAATTTGTTCTGCTTCAAGCTCTCTGCCTATGCTGTAGGATGTCTGTATAACCTGAAATGCAGTAGCTGAAGATGGCGCCAAACCCTAAATAACAGAGGAGCAGTTAGTCATCAGCTGGAAAGAAAAAGGGAATGGTCTGTTCCCAGCATTTAAAAAACACCGTTTGGATGCTGGGGGGGAGCACACAAAATTATTAGTCACGTTTATTAGTTATTATGGTGTTTATAGACTAAGCTGTATTCAGTGTGATTTTTGCTTAGGTTTTTTTTTCAGTGTCTCTTGGTATTCACATAGTGCTACACTAAATGGGCAATATTACAGAAAAATTTCATCTGTTTAAGAAAATATTGCCACTGAAATTTTAGAAAAGGTGTGGCTCTGTAAAGTACAGCCCCCCCCTTACAGTATATAAAAGCTTCCACACTGTTCTAACTACAGTTTTATAAGCCATATTCATATACTTAATACCCTACTTTTCTTCCTGATTTAAGAAAAGTCCAAAGCAACATGCTCCAACAAATGTCTTACTGCAAACCATGACAGTGGATGTATAAATTCTTTTTGGAATAAATATATTATGTTCCCATTCTGAAACTGTATTAGTAATCAAGGTTTGAATATGCTAACCTGAACTACTCTTATAGCAACCTAAGACAGATGGAGGAAGTATAGAAATGTATGATTCATAGTCCAGTTTTCAAGCAGACTCTTTACACAACTCCACTGCAATATTTATATTTAAAAAAAAATCTGCTTGCTAATTATAAAAAAAAAGTAACATCAAAACCAAAGCATCAGCAGTTCTACAGCTTTGGGTGAAAAATGCCTCTCAGTCTTCAACAAGAAGAGGTGTAGATTTGTTACACAGGAGGATAAGCTTAACTTGAAACTTACAATTCTGAATGCCTGAAAATGATTTTAAATTTTCTTTACTTTTTTTTAACAAATTGCAACATACAGTGAATTTATAAGCTTACAAACCCCATACTTAATGTTACGCTCTGGTCCAGTACAGACATGAAGGGGAGAACATATAATTTACAAAGCCACCAACATCACCAAGGCTGATACAAGAACTATTCAGCTTTTATCAGGACATTTTTTTAAGGTAGTTTTCACATTAGCTTTGGTAAGAACAACATATGTAATAAAGTGTACTTTACCTTTTTATCCCCCTGTTTTCGCCTCCGTAGCCCTGGTCTGTAATCATCTCCAAAGCGCAGAAAGTAATAATAAGAAACTAGTCGTTCTATAGGGTCTCTTATGACATTTATGTAAATTGGCTTCTTTTTAACACCAAATCTAAAGTAAAAGAGAAAAAAAAGTCTTTTAAAGGCCAAATCAAAGCTTCTCATCTAATACTTAAAAGCCTGTCTCTATTGATACAACTAACCAAAATCTATATACTGAGGTGATGGTGGTGAGAGGAAGCCTAAAGATCAGTTCCTCCCATCCAGTGCATTATGTGGATGTGAAAGTCAGTTCAATTTCAGTTTTCCTGGGTTTGTGATTTTAGGCTTTTCTTTATTAGAGAAACATTGTCACAGAATAGATACTAAAAATGTTTCTCCAACCATCTTGACTGTAGAAGTGCCTTAATTAGTCATAGCAGGCACATACGTGTTTATAAGGACAGGGAAGTTTGATACCGAGTTCCTGCCCTCCTGAACCGCGCTTGTGCAATGCTGCAAGTGGTTTTCCTGGCAGGTCTCCAGTTGTCAGAGACATGAACTCTAAGAGAAGGAAGACAGAGCTCAGAGCCCATCCATTACCTAGGTTGAATCCAAATGGCTATGCTTATTAAATATAAGCCTAAGACGGTATCTGTAACCGTATTAACTTCTCTATCTAAAGAAACAAATTTTTCCCCTAGACTTTTAACCTAAGCAAATTTTGATTTACTGTGGTACAAACAGGAGGCTTGATGAAATGAGGTGGTAAGCTCAGAGGACACACGAGAAAGATTTAAACCTCCAGAAGTGTTGTGTGCAAATGCTACCTTTTAATGATCTACGTTCGAGACAGCTTTTACGATACATTTCTCAGTTTTCTTTTCTATTTGAGACAGTACTGTGGCAAATACATATGGTATCCAAACATTAAAGAGGTTATATCATAATGGAAAACGCAAGTGTCAAGTCTCTGAAGTAAAGCTAGGAGCTGGAAAAAAATTTCTCTTCTGTTCCTATGCAAACAGGGAAAGTGTTCTGCACTGACAGCGAGCCATTCAAGCCTCCTAGCTCGGCTAGAACAGGGAGCACTGGCAGTTTTAAGATGCGGTACCATTACTGATAAAGTGGCACTCTGCATGTTATAAAACCAGATAATGCTCATATGAGGAATCTTAAGTTGAAAAGCTGAAGAACAGAAACATAGAATAAGCAGCAGAAAAGGGGAAGTTAGAAAAAACAATAAAAGGCATTACTTTGGCAAAGACCAGCACTACGGATACAGAAATCGTTAAAGGCTACAGAAAAAACAATTGATTCTTCAGGTGTCAGCGGACGGCCGATGAATGAGACTGTCACAGTTAAAGGCAGCATGGCTGACATCTGTCTGGATGCCAGCTCTGACTGCCCACAGTCTGCAGAATAGGAGCATGTGAATGTTTCAACCATTTTGATTGCAGAGTCCAGACTTTGAAGGGCACTCTCTTCCAGGTCCACTGACATGGCCGAGTGTCCCCTTCTACAGACTCTACTGCAAGTGCTGTAGAAGGCTCTAACAAACCATTTTGATATAGTAGCAGCCTTAATCAATAATATGTATCTTTGTAATATGTATATTTATATCAATATATCAATATAAATGAAGGTGTGAAAGCCCTTGGAAATGTTTGTGCTGGATTGCACATTCATATGGATTTGCACATGACCTCGCAAAACTAGCTTCAGTTGTGGTAACGTAAGCCACTTACTATTGTAACTTCATTAATAATGATAAGAATCTGGCAATTGCATTGTCAAAGAACTTTTTCTCCAACCGTTTACCAGATAAAGTAGGGCACCAGTGTGGATCAGAAATAAAGAGGAAAAAAAAATTAACTTTTATTATTGTAATTCCTACATAGATGGGTTATGATAATCTGTCCTCATTACTGTAAGTCATTGATTGAACCAGTACTTTAAGCTTCAGCATAATTTAAGAGGTACTTCTGATGTTTGATAATGGACCTGAGTCTGATGTCTGTGTATAAGCAGGCATAGACATTTCTGAAATATTTTACATCTCTCAACTACAAAAATGTTCACTACAAGAACATACCTCACATCCTTTAAAGTGTGGGCCTTGCCAAGCACCACCAGAGTATTCAAGATATTATTTTAACAATGAAAACCCAAAGAATGAGAAAGCAAGGTGCAGGAAAAAACTAAATCATTTAGGTGAAAGGATGACAAACAACAAACAAGAGGATAACACAGACCTGAAGGGAAGATACAGATCAAAGAAATCTGTGAAACAGCTTGGATGCTTTCTAGATGTAAAATAATTCTTTTAGTTTAAAAAGTTCTAGTATCTGAAAATGTTTTCAGCTTTATGAAGTAAGTAATGTATAAAATAACATTCACCTTTGTTGTTCCAGAAAGCTGTTATGCAGTTCAAGGGTTTATTAATGTTGTAGCATTTAAACTTAAAAAAGGCAGAAAGGAAGCTAATGAAATTTGGCACACTTTATTTTATTGATTTATTTGCAATTAAGACTTCTTGCCTGTTACTTTTCGTAAACTTCAAGCTTTTACTTGGTGCCATTGGTAATTTCCAGCTACTACTGTAGCTTTTAGCATTTTCTATCATATAATACACTGTACTGGGAATCTATGAAGCTCTCGCTTCCCCTTCTCATTCTTTGTAATAAAAAGCTAGAATGCAAAACCAGTGTACATAACAGAATGAATAATTAAAAACAATGACTAAACAAAACAAATTCCTACGTACAAAAACCTGATTGCATTAAATAAATGTTTTCATATGCAGAAACAATATTGATGATTGATACCAGCAAGAGGTAAAAGGAGTGGTTATTATTGTTTGTGCAGTTGAATACGCTGAGATCTGAAAATTCCACTTTCAATTTCCACATGCTGCAAGTGCAGGATGAAGCACTGCCTAGTAAGCATCTTAAGCAAAACTGACTTGCCAGTTCAAGGCGAGGTTTCACAAGACTGAGCTGCTGAGGATCACCGCTTTAGATCCAGAAGCAAAAATAAGACAAGAAAAGAAACACACAGAAGCTGGAATACAGATATGATCCTGAACCTCTGAAGTCACTGGGAAGATTCTTCTTTTAGATTAATTTTAGAAGTAGCAGGATTTAATTCCACAAGAATTATTTCAATGGTTTTTTTACAGCAAGTCAAATTACTATTGGCCAGAAAACAGCTTTAAAATATAACTTTTCATATTTTGATAAAGTGTAAAGGGATACTCTGATAGAGAAGAACTACATACCTTAGGAGGCAGGTGGTATTAGTTGTTATACGAAACATATTTGAGAATGGGTGTCTTAAACTTCCCAGAATGGGAAGCCAATCCTAAGGCAGAACTGCCAGTGTTCCAGAGACAAGCCAGGATTTTCAGTGAAACAAGCTTGTAATTCAGCGAAGGAATACTAAACCTAGCATATAAATAGTTTTGAAATGAGACTCGGCTACATTTTATCATGCAAAAAGACAAGGGAAAACTGTGAAAATCAAACCCAAATATTGCTCATCATAGAAATTTCAGTGTGTGAATTTTTCAAAACTCCAGTTGTCAGACTTTCGTCACGAGAGGGCACTAATATTCCAGCTGGATCCAAGCAACTTAAACTACTATGCTACTCAACAGATAAATCCAAGGGTAACATACTTTGCAAAGTCCAAGTAAGATATATGTCCATGGTAAAATCCTGGTTTCATTTCCTTCCAGGAAGTCACATTCTTCACAAATCGGACCTGTAGAAGTACACAGCAGAAAGTGTTTCTGCACAGCTGGAACACATTAAGTTTCCCCATACATGGTGTTTTCTGGTTTGTAAGTGAAATCTTACAATGCATTAGAAAAAAAGTCTATTTTGAATATTACCAAAGAATTTGTGCCAGCTAAAATAGACTTTTCTGCAAGCATACAGATGACTCATTTTAGATCATCACAATCTAATGATCAGAAAATAAACAAAAGCAGAATACAGCAATCAGAATGGCAATTCAAGGAAAGCTACCACAAAAACATTAGCAAGACAAGCATTTGAATTTTTGTCAGTTCATTTTACTTGTGATTTGACAGGAATGAGGAATTCCCTCAGCGATAAGTAGAAATGCAAGTACACCTTTGATGGAATTGTCTGAGCTGTATTTAGTCCCTCAAATAAAAGTGTACCAGATTTACAAGCATGTTCTTAGACCTGTTTTACTGGGACATAAGAAACAAATCCGATGGTTCATTTCATCCCCATCCCCAAATCCAATGCATGAGTAATCCAGAAGTTTTATAAATGTTTACAGTGTAAATTAGATTTATAGTTTATCATTTTTAATAGACACCTTAAGCCTAAAATTTTGGTGAAACTTCCATGTTAAAGCATGAAGTAGCTCTTAAACAAGGGCTGATAAAGCAGTTATCGGCAAACTTCACAAAAATAGGAATAGCTTTACATTTCAAAGAACAAAATAAGATACATGCCCCAAACCAGAAAGTATCATCAAATTAAGTGGGACATGCAAATCCTGATATAGCTTGGCTTTATTAAATGAACAGAATATTTTAAACATCAAAGCATTTGACTCTGAAAGTTATGTCAAAACTAGTGAATTGGATAATAAAGAAAAGATGATAAAATTTGTACTGCCTGAGCTGTCTGACAATGATACGCCATTTCTGAAGCTAAGAATTAGAAGATAGCATTCCCTGCACATCTACAGTATCTTTTCTGTTATACAGTGACACAGATAACCATTAAGATACTGAGGTGAGACGAGAGTCAAAAAAGGAAGGCTTGAGAGCTCAAGACAACACACTAACATTCCGTAAGGTCTAACAAACTGAGAGTATCCCGAAACATGGTATTTCTTATTTATTCCGACCAACTAACTGAGGACTTTAAGAGGGAAGACTGGCCTTGCTGCTGTTTCTTCAAACACGCAAAATTCGCAGCCTCGGATTTAAGAGGCTGATAACCTTTACTTACTACTTCAAACACTACCTCTTGGACTCTCAGGTAAAAAAATGCATGTGACTTTTTAATAACAGACAGCATTCATTTTTTCAGTGTACAAGTTTCACAGTCCGTGGCATTTCACAATTTAAACCATATATTGCACATGAAAATTGTGGCAAATCTAGCTGAAAAACACTGCACAATGTTATGCAATGCTGTTTCATAAACTGCATTTGCTTTCTGTCTCGTTTTGTCCACAGCACAAACTGCTAATGTATCTCTGAGACTTTGAATCCAGTTGAACTACCTTCACTGCTACTGATACAAACCATACTTTCATTGACTGTACCTTTCAAAGATTAATGACATGATATTTTCAGTGGAGAGCCTCAGCTATGAATATTTCTATACCTGGGAAAGAAGTTTCCTAAATGCAAAGTATATATTATCCTCCCTTCCCTCACCTCCAAACCCCCAAATGTCGTGGTTGGTTGATACAACTCCGCAAGTAAACCAGTGACGCTATCTACTGGGTGTAGTGCAGCATGCATATTAAAGCCTACATTTCAGTGACATTTCCATGAACCAGCTTTCTGAAATCTAGCACCAGCTAGATTTTAGTTTCTAATAGACTAGGACTAGACACAGGGAAAGCTGAAGTGCAAAATCCCAAAGGCCAGTTCTGTCTTAGATCCCCATGCCACGACCTGGCATCAAACCTTACACGTTCCAGTAATAGTTAAAAAAATCCTGTATTGTCTTTGCCTTACCACGTTCTTGTCTGCTAAGGAAGTAACTTGTATGAACATAGGATGGATGTTCTAACCTTTTATTAACTTTAACACCAGGCAAGCTAAGAGAAGGCTAGGACGGTTTTGTAAGACAGCTGTGACTTTTACATCTGCGTTAAGATGGACTAGCAACACGCTGTGGCCCTGAGAACTAAGTTTTTAACACCTCTAACTAGCCTGCAGTCAAGGGATTATTTCCCTACCTCCAAGCCCATCCTGAGTTTGAAGCATTCCAAAAAAATCAGAATTGTTCCAGGTCACAGCCAGCCTAATGAGTCTGGATTCACACATTTTAGGGCAGAGATGAGTACTGCTTGCTGCTTCATACTGTTAAATATGATGACTTTTACCTTTCTTTTCAGGGCTTAGCAGATACTGGAGCTTTCAAGAGACTGAGCAAGCTTCTCCATCTGAACCCAACTGAATAAAATTTGAGGTTACTTGAAAAGTTCAGATAGACATGAATGGAATTCCTGTGAAGTTGTTTCCTGGTGCTTTTATATAATCAGCTACAAAGTTGCTTCACAGCCTTTAGTAAGTGAGAAATCAGCTGAGCTTCACTGAATTAAAAAGCCAGATCAAACGTACTCTGGGGGCGTAAGATGTCCTGAAAGGTAAGTTAAATACATTCAGTTTCTAGGACGATCAGAATTTAAAACAAATCCCAGTGAGCCAGAAGGAAAAAAACCAACAACCACTAAACCAAAACAGCATACTTGGTCTGAGCAAAAAGCCCTGGGAAATCTGTGCACGCAAACCAAGGTGATGTAAGCTGTCATCTCTGTCCACCAACTGCTTCCATCAATCCCTCTTCTCTGCAGTCTGAACATACTCACACATAGCCCTGCCCCCAGAAGGTGGTATGGTCACTACCTTGTGGCCTGGTATCACATAGACTTTTGGATACCAAAAAAGCCCCAGCTTTTCACATCATCACATCCTAGTTTTGTTTGTCGAGTGCTGAATAACTGACTTAAAATTACAAATAACCGAGGGTATGAATATCAAAAGCCCAGCCTGGTGAGGACACGTGAGGATCTTCCATTCGAACATCAAAAAAAGGGCTCAAAAAAAAGTAAGACTGAAGACCAACATAGTGTTCCAATTAAAAGAAATCTCAGATTCAGATTTAAAAGGCCATGCATGATGGGATGACTGAATCAGAATCAATCTGCAGGAAGCCACTGGTAGCTTAGCTATCCAAATTGTCATACAAGCTAATGACTTCTAGTTAGCTCTAAATCAGAGGGTCAGGAATGCAGGGAACAGGCTAGCAGCACACCTTTGGCTGCGTGCCACGGGAAACCACAAGCACGCTCAAGGCAAGGGCAGCTGAGAAGCAATTTTGTGAGATGCTGAAAAGACAGAGTTCACCAGTTCACCCACAGTAGCCAGGATAGCCGCCTCGCATGAACAGTTCTTCAGGAGAAATACAACTGGCACATGTACAGCAATAGACACTAGTACTCACTAGGCCATCTAACTCCAAGAAAAAAATCCTTAAATGTTCGGAAGCACATGACAGTACTTCCACTTCTAACAGAGTCACTGCAACCTCTTATTTGTTCCACTTCTGGAACTTCCACTGACAGCCACTGAAACCTTCACCAGCAGAGGAAATAAGTACTACTAAAGTCAGTATGAGTGTGCTATCCTCTGAGAGGTCACTGTTACAGAATACAATTGGAAGCAAGATTATATATTTTCAGGTTGTTCTTTCGAGAAAAGTGGAGAGAGAAATTGTGGGAGAAAAAAGAACATGGAACAGAAAAACAGCAAGCTGAGGGAGTGAAATGCTGGGTAATTGTATCACGGCTTTTCTGTGTTCACAACAACAGTACAGAGAACATGTTCTCATACCCTCTTTTCTAATAATATATCAAGAATACATGCTGCAAGACAGTAATGTAATTTTAAATGTTTTAGATGACAATTTCACCATGTAACAAAAAAGCTTAAGTTTGTGTGGCTGGTATGCCATCATCCAACTAGCCATAACACAGGCATACTTGTATGGACAAAAAGTATCAGTACTGAAACATGCAAGCAACAAATAAAATCCAACCAAGCAACTACTCCAATTTAATGAAAGCAAATCTTTTTGTTACAGACCACACAGGTCAGAAACGCAACATGGGCAACATGGCACTCAGCTTGCTGCAAAGAAAAGGCCCAACCTGTGGAAAGAAGGGCAGTTCCCAGGATCCTGCTGTCAGAGAAGCTGCAAAAGAAAGGAGGCCTGCTGGGACAAGTTCCATCTGAAACTAAAATGGATGTGTTAGGGACTCTTATCAGATTATCTCAAATCAGATAGAGATTATATTTGGAGTGGATTTTAAATAGTGGGGTTTTTCAGACTGCATTCAAGAAGTAAAGGTTCACATATGGGCAGAGCACTTAAAATCTGTTACAGAATTAGAGTAGTTTGGAAAAAGTACAGCAGAAGTAATGCATCACAGAAGGCTCACTATTTTACAAATTTATGTCAGGCCCAAGACAATCTGCACCTTGCTTAGGGAGATTTGCTTTAACAAACAGTATCAATGATAAAACAATTTTGTCTCTACTTTATGTTTATGTATTTTACTACCGGTGCATATACACCTAATGCACTCAAGTGAGCTGTACTGATGAAGGTGCCATGTAAGTATTTCATGCAAATCCGAGCCCACAGAGTAAACCTCATCAGCTACTACTCAGCACCCCTGCCATCTCCAGAATTATGTGTTATGACTTACAATGGCAAGTTGCTATCTCGATACATAATTATTTCTTCTTCTTTGAACAACTATGCAATATATAAAGTTTTTCATCAGCAGCATCTCCCAGTTAATGGCCACTGAAGAAGAGGAGTATCAATTGTCTAATTAAACAATATAATTTACCACCTTGGACAACAGCATAGTATCAAATGAAGGCAGGACTGCCAGTACTGTATAGATGCCCAGCACTGATGGATTTTCATTTTTTCAGTAGTTAATTATTAGAGTGGAGATGAGGAGGAGAGTTTCTCTTAGGCAAAGCTGAGCCAGTAAAGAACAAATCTGATTTGAATGAAATTCAAACAAAAGTAGAAATAGAAGGCAAATTTGCCTATGTTTAATTTATACCATCATTGACTAGCTCTCCTGTCCTTCAGGACAGACCACTACAATTCAAAGAGACGCTCTGACAGAAACAGAATCTGTGGCTGGAAGTGCAGCACTAAGTATGACTGATTTGAGCATGATCTTTAATTAACAGATATAGGCTTGTTAAGTCTTTTGAAAAATCACTCTGCCGTTAGTGCACAGGTCTTTAGTACTTGTTCTATGCAGTGGACAGGACTACAGGGCTGGCTACCAGATTTACTCTTAGTAATCTCAGTAAACTTGTATGACAACATCACCTTCATATTTAGGAAAAGATTTCACGACAGCAAAACCCCAACAGTAACACTACCTCACTATCACAACACAGGTTCCCAGTCCCACCCCAAGTACACTCTATGTCCCCTGCACTGAGATCCCTACCTCACTCTTTCTCCCACATGCAGAGCAGAAAGTGGAGGGCCCATTACCATCTGCTTCCCCTCGCCCCACTCCAGCAGCTGTGCTGAGCCGCTACTGCCTGTAGGCATGCACTTCTAAAGGAGCTGGAAGCCTCAGTGCTGACATGCTGCAATGCAGAACAGCTCCTGCTTCTGCTGCGTATCAGCTTAAGATGATCAGCGTACAACCAGCAGTACATACCTAAGAGTTTGGAAACGTTTGCTTTACAGACAGGAATGATGATATCGTGATGTTTCAGACCTCTGACCTAGGTTCCCTGCATGTGCAGTCATGACAAGCAAAGAAATATTATTTTAAAAATTAAACCAAAAAATCTACTCCCTCACTACCCCAGCCTGAGAAAAACAGAGCACTGATCCTTCATCTTCTTTTTTTTAATATTCATAATCTGATGCAGTGGTAGCCATGACCATTTCTAGCCTGGAACTACACTGACTTTATTGAGAGCTTTAAGTGGATGCAAAGTGACCCATCCTTTAGAGTGCAAGCTATTTACAACCACTTCTTTTCTACCGTTTTTATCACCTCTGCGACCTGACCAGACCTAGTGCCAGAGACAGAAGTATAGCCCTGACAGCATGGCACAGTGCCTGCACTACTCAGAGAGGAAATCACATAAGACTGCATTCACTGCAGATGGAGATGACAGGCAAATAATATTACACAGCCAAAAGGCAGACAGTCGACAATACAATAAACTTCTACAGTTGTAACAACAAAGGTCATTTCTTCCCTAGCTGTGTCCCTCTTTAGTTTTGTGTTGGTCTGATAAACAGATACTTACCACCTCCAGTAACCCAGCT
The DNA here is from genome assembly GCA_026212715.1 of Elanus axillaris. Lineage (NCBI taxonomy): Eukaryota > Metazoa > Chordata > Aves > Accipitriformes > Accipitridae > Elanus > Elanus axillaris. The sequence goes on along the minus strand of JANZLQ010000095.1, from coordinate 17,413,421 downwards.
GTGGATTAATTTATTATTAATAAATAATATTCTCTACAAAGAAAATATAAACACATTAGAAATCATTTATATTGGAAAATGTGACATAAAAGCCAATTCCATCAGACCATATAAGTTTGCAAAAGCAAAAAAGTTTTTTCTATACTTTCCCCTTGTTTAATAAAGGCATCCCAACTGCAGCAGCTTACCTGATCTTGCAGAGACATAACAGGATTATTTTTGGTTGTGTTGATATGTAGAACATGATATTTGTTCTTCGCACAAAGATCATAGGCAATATTTGTGAAGGATGTGCTGGCAGTCTTAGGTACTCTGTTGTAAATAATCACCACATCATCTTCTTCATCCAATGTCGCATCTTGCCGAGGGCCATCCACTGTATGACGTTGCTCTATTTCTCTGACTTCATGTCTTGCAATAGCCCTTTCTGTTCAAGGATGACAAATACAGAATTTTGATGTAAATATCACCAAGTTGAATTTCAAACTATAGAACGCAAATAACCTGGTAAAAAGCAGTAACTCCTCAGCAATAAGGGAAACAGTTGCTGTCATATATATTTCTGACACATCTGAAGCAAAACTTAATCTATAAAATGTATGAATGATAAAAGGTGAGTTAGTCTGACACAGAACATGAAGACTAGAAAACAACTTGCTCAGGGAACACATACCGTATTCTGTGACCTGCACTAATGTCACTGAAAGCCATTGTCTCTAAAGAAAAATGTCTATAATGCACTATCAAAATGGTGACATCCCCCAAATATCCCAAATTTCTATAAAAGACCTACTGAAAAATTATAATAGGAGGACTAACTCAAGCAATTTGGAGAATACGAATTTTCTAAAAACAGTAGAAACACTGACACTAGAGATTTAGTCAATTAACTGTGTAGTGGCACTGGAATTCAGATGAAACCATTGTTTTGTTATTTCAATTGATACAAGCCCCAAGCATAAAGCATTACAATAAATGGGTTTGCAAAAATTCAATTAGATTTATTAATTCCAAGTTTGACCAGAATAGAAGCAAGAGATGCTTACAAAACAGTTAACAATAAGGTGAAGAGTGATCTCTGAGTACTGAAATACATCAAATATATCAATAAGAAACAAATATAGAAATGCAAGCTATGAACAAGACATTTTGGCAAGGTGAGTACATTGCAAATAAACCATTTTGCCTTTTATGCAAAGGGCAATACTTTGAGTAATTGAACTCTGCTTCAAGTGCTAAAAGGCTATTTGGAAAATAAAACCCACAGTATTACAGCTTTTTTTTTCCCCTGGTGCTGAATATCAAATAGTTTGTGCTGATTCAGACACAGCTCTATTCTGTTCTAGGTAAGTATATACTTGTCCTGGTTTCAATTTTCTTCCTAGTAGCTGGTACAGTGTGTTTTGGATTTAGTGTGAGAACAATGTTGATAACACATGGATGTTTTAGATGTCGCTAAGTAGTGCTTATCCTAAATTAAGGATTTTTCAGCTTCCCGTGCTCTGCCAGCAGGCAGGTGCACAAGAAGCTGGGAGGGAGCAGGGCCAGGCCAGCTGACTCAAACTAGCCAAAAGGGATATTCCATACCATAGAACATCACGCTCAGTATATAAACCGGGGGGGAGTTGGCTGGGAGGGATGGATCGCTGCTCGGGCATCGGTCAGCGGGTGGTGAGCAACTGCACTGAGCATCACTTGTCTTTTCTTGTTTGTGGGGGTTCTCCTCTTTTTTCTTATACTCCTTTTCATTACAATTACAATTATTATTATTATATTTTTTATTATTGTATTATATTTTATTTTACTTCCATTATTAAATTGTTCTTCTCTCGGCCCACAAATTTTACTTTTTTCTCGATTCTCCTCCCCATCCCGCTGGGAGGGGGAAGGAGCGAGCGAGCAGCTGCGTGGTGCTTAGTTGCTGGCTGGGTTAAACCACAACGATACTTTAATACAATTTGTAATACAGATGTCAAAGCATCTTTTCTGATTTACTTCTTGCGATATTGCCTTTAATAATGTATTCAAAGAAATCTGCATTGGCCAACCACAAGCTGAAGTTGGTACCACAAGAGTCACCTGTAATTCACTGTATTATGTTCTCATGCAGGGTATAGCTCTTTCTGGACGACACGCTTTTAACAGCAGCAGCTCTTGGCTCTTACTTGCCTGGCTTCCTGTAACCCAGCTCCTTCTACTCTTTTTCATTACATCTCTTTAATTATAACATAAAATCATTTTCAAAGCAGAATCATTAAGCTGTGAACACCACTAGCCTGTAATTCCACATAAATTGTCTTCAACCACGAACTTCCATCTGTCTGAAACGCTTCAAAGCTTAAACTCACTCACTCTCTCATATGCTCGTATCTCACACCCCATAACTAAGTTACATCAGTATGAAAATGTTTGTAGAAAATGCTTATTCAGTATATCTCAATTTTCCACATGACATCTGTTGCTCCCCACTACATCAGTCACAGTTTTTGCTCCTTCCTTTCTCATTTGCTACCTCTCTCATCACTGCTGGCAAACGTCCTATTTTGAAAAGAGATGAGGCAACAGACCCAGGTTTCATCTATCTGAAGATGGCTACAACAAAAAGTCTGCCCGTCCTGCCAGTAACAGATCAGAGGAAGCATTTGGTAGGAGACATGGTTAACCACATCGCTGCCCAAGGCTACGTGGATACTGCAGAGCAGCTAGAGAGGCTGAAATGAAACAAATTTAATTTGTGTTTTCTACGGCAGAGTAGTAGATGGCAGCTAGATTTGAATCAGAACCGCACGGACATCCAGGGCTGATGAGGCTGGCTGGTGTGGAGGGAAGCTGCCCCTTTTCCATGTAAGAAGTCAACGTTTGTGACAAACAGACATGCTTTGCAAGTAGAGTGATGAGAAGTGTTCCTCTAACGAGGTATTTGAAGCCATGAGGATTCAAGAATTAGCGCGATAAGTGCACTTTAAAGGTTATGCATAAGATATAAAAGATGTATGATTAGATGCAATTAGCAGAAAGGCTATTGCATACAATCACCTTCAGCTTCGTATGGTGAGAGGGGAAGGCGAGAACCCATGCAAGGAGGAGAACCTTCACAACGGTCAAGTACGCAGGCAGTCCTATTATCAAAGAAGAAGGAGGCTTTATATTTCAAATTAAAAGGAAAACTAATCTTGATGATGCAGAACTGAAATCACTTTTTTGAAATGACCGCAATAGTTATAAAGCAAAAGCTGAGATGAAGCGCAGGATATAAACTGCTGACGTGCAAGGGAAGCTAAAGCTAGTGAGAAGCAGACGAAGCAACTGGAAGTGTCTAAGTGGTCAGCCACCCTAACGGCCTATTGCACTGTAGTCTGTTAATAATACAACGAGGAAAACTGCAAGTTTTGTAAACCTGCACGTTTTTCCCAGGCATGAGTAGTTTGCAGTTTTTCCTGTGAAGTCAGGAAGCTTTCTCGTTACTTTCTGAAAAGTCAGTTTAACTCTTAAAATGGCACAGGATTTGATCCACGTGAATTTTATTTATTTATTTATTTGGGGAGGGGGAAGAGGTCCAGTGATGGTAACATGCCACTGAGGATAGTTTTTGGGATAACTAGTTATCCAGGAGTTAGAGAATTTGAGGAGTTGATGGGCATTTGATTAAGAACTTCATTTGCTCTTCTGTAAAATATAAATAACCTTGGAAGTAAAAGTCCTGCAATGGCTGACAAATGGACATTGTTTGTATGTTTTTAGAAGTACGGTAGAAAATGCAATGTACGCTTTAATGACTTACTACGTGTGGAAGATAGGGAGGAAGAAGTTGCTAGGTATTTTTAAAGTATATTTTGTTTACCAAAAAACCCCTTAGATGACAGCCCTGCAAATTTAACTTTGATTATGAGAACTTGTCTATGTAAGGTTGGATTGGTTTCACTGAAATCGATTTAAAAAAATCATCAGGTTAGGTCATTTCTTTCCTGTCAGAGATCCTGTGGACAAAATGATGTCCTACAGTCTCATTGCTTTCATTGCATTCTATTTAAACTCGATTTTGTGAGAAAAACATCTAGGCAAAATTATTAAGAACCGAGCGTCTAAACTGGGTTAAGACTGTCCACACTAAGTTTGACACTAATTAACTACATCAACTTAAAAAGATAAGCAGCATTTAAGCAAGCGGTACTTTGAACACAAGACAGATTTTCACAGTAATATAATGCAGGATAATTTTAAGGCATACAATATTCTGTCTCACTTTTTTATTACTGCCTGTTAAGGTTCACTGTAATGAATAATATAATTACTATACAGTCAGGGAAAATACTGTTCTGTCATCTGCAGTTGTCCCACGTGCAAACATTCATCAACTGCAAGGACAGTTTGCACACAGGCAATACCATATATGATCAGCACAATAAAGGTTGCTACACTGGTTATTTACCAGCAGATGAATTACTTGCGGAAAGTCCTCAGTTGGCAGAAGCAGCTGTTTGTAAACAACAGAACAAGCTTATTTTCTCACCTATTTGCCTACATGTTCTTTGAAATCCTCCTTTATCCCATTTCTCTAACTGTCAGCATCTTCCCATGACTTACATTTCTTGAGCCATCCTCTTGCAGCAATAAACTACGAAATACCATGGCCAGCAACAAGTTGGTTTGCCAGTCAGATGCTACCGGAAAATAACATATAATGGGCAAGTTGTCTTCTCTTTCAGCAGAAGCACTAATAGAAACAGTCTGCATGTCACCACTGATTATGGAAAAATTAAAAGTTATTTATCTTCAAGATCACTGCCCTTTCAATCAAAGCAGTTTGTCAATAAGTTTGCCAAAAAGTTATTAACAGGAAAAGTGACACTTGGAGAGAAATGGACAGACCAAGTTTGATTGCTTAAGCCTTATTTTGTTAGGATCTCAGCCAATAAAATCACCTGTGAAAACGCGCCAGACCCATACATACCTATAAAAATATTTGAAAACCCAACTGAGCAATATTTACATAATTATATAAACAAATCACTATGATCATGAGGACTTATTTGTCTACACTCCCTGCACATTCAAACAGATGAATGTCTTAAGTAAAACAAGTTTATTAGCATTTACTTCAAATCCAAGCGTTAACTGCATACAAAACATTATCTTCCCAAACAAAATAGAGTGGCATGGTTTTTAACAACTTAAAGGTTAACAAAACAAAACATTTCAAATTCCTCACATTCTTCACAAAAGTGCAAGACCCTCCTGGGACTTCTTAGCAAGAAAATCTATCAAAATCAGAAACTCTTCTTTCCCCTACAGCTTAGCACTCTTGACGAAGGATACGTTTTGAGTCTTGCCGGCTGTCAAAGTCAAGCTAACTGAGCAGCTGGAAGAATAATTCAGAGCGTACCGCTCTACTTCCCCAACCTATGCTCTTTGTCCTCTACATCTATTTTCCTTCTGTATGCATCTACGGATATTATTTAGGCTCTCTCTTCAATGAGTCTTATGCGCCTGCCATGCTTCCTTGTGAAACCTCCCACTCAGATGAGGAAAGGCTCAGTCTTAAAATAAATTTTAGCTCAGCAGCCTTCAAGTGTTGCCCAGAGAAGAAAAAAATGTGGACTCAAACTTCACTCACGCTGATTTGATGCGAAGGAACTGGACAGCTAGTATTGACAGCACCATCCCCGAGCCAACGGTTGCTGTGTATTCGCAATACCGGATGCCACTTCAAACCGATAAGCAGGTTTCTTCCAGTTGGGAACAATATTGAAGCCAGCTGACTTGGTGTCTCAGCTTTCTTTCCACTGTGCTCCCAGGCCAATTAGGCAAGCAGCTGGTAGCCTGAGGCACTGAGCAGCTCTCAAGCTGTTTCCCTGCCCAAAAGCTGCATTAAACACCTGATTGGCCTAACTACTGAACCAAAGCAGGACCGAAATCCTACTCACTATTGACTCCATTCTCCTCTGATGAAGAATGAAAACTGAACTGCAGCTTAAAAATGAACCATAATTATGTAGCAAAGTTAATGTCCTGATTCATTTTCAAATTATATACACCCACCATATACACGCAGCCTTCATCCTTCACTGAAATGCAGCCCCCTCTGGGAGCTGTTTAGCAGCACGGTACTTATAAACCAGAGCAGTGCTGCTGTATGGGGATATATCAATACGTCAGGGATGGAGAGGAGGAGAGAAAGAATCAGTGGTGCTATGACTAGTCCCAGTTAAAACCGCAGGAAAAATATAGATTGAATTAATAAAAAAATGCCTAGTCTAATTTGTTCAGGTTATCAGTATTAACATACCAACTCTTTCGAAGACCTTTAATAATAACAACAACTCTATACTGCTCTAGTTTTAAGTCTTACTAAGAGCAGAACCACTACACTAGTTCTTCAGCAACTTCGTGACTTAAAGACCAACATGTATTTTGGGCAAGCCTTTGGTTTCTCCTACTTTCTTTTCCTCTGTAAAAGTATTCCATGAAGCCTGCTGTCTCTCTGTTGCCGATTAATGAATGTTTACTACCCTCGAAGGCAATTCTGGGTGAGCCACGGGTGGAGGGGGAGTGTCAGTAAAGTGCCGTAAACCTCACCTTCCCGCGCAGTGCTCTTCAAACCAGTCCAGGGCACTTCTCATTCTCTCAAGTCTGACTCCTTACAACTATCGCTACGTGACCATCCTTTAAATTGTAATTAACTATTCTGTTTTCCATTAGAATATGTAAATATAAATTGCAATCAACATCAAGAAACAAGGAAAGCAAAATGCTGGTTGTACGATAGAAGTACAAACTGCTAGTCTTGCAACGTCTCTGTTTATGAGAGGTGAGTAGCTTTCCACCAGTAAAGCAAATACAACTTAAGTGTGAAACAATACAAACACAGGCACATTTACCCCCACCATAGCGTATTTTTATTACGAAAAATAATAAAAGGATTGCTAAGAAACAAAACTGCAATTTTAGTTACGTTTTTGCAGTCGCCAGCAAAACCTGAGTAGCGAGAACATTGGTACTCAAGCAGCAGACCACTGCCCTTCGAGAGAGGCGAGATGGTCCTACTGCGTTCCCATCCCTCTCCCCCCTCCCTACTGCCAAGCACTTCACATCTTCAGAAATTTTGGTTAACAAAGATACCGCGCGGGGAACCACAATTCTGGAAATCACTGCTAATGCAATATGCAATAGCCATAATTTATTCTGGTTTAAAAGAGTAACTTGGACGTTTTGCTTTCTTCTTTTCTTAGATACTTATCTGTGGAGCTCAGAACGGCTTACCTAACTAAAAACGTCTTAACACTTAAGATATTTTAGCTATTTGCATTTTAGACAAAAGAGACTACTGGTCTCATTTGCAAATCTAGCTATCTTTAATCAGCTTTTGAAATATCAACTAAAACTTTTAATTTAGTGTTTGTCTTTAAAAAGTCCTCAAATTCCAGGACAGCCTCAGCACGTATGTGCTCCGAGCCCAGTTCTGACCTACGGCAAGTGAAGATCATGTGCAAAGCACATACAAGGACGGAAACAGAACACAAAACTTAAAATAATACCAGAAAAGTAATTTTAATTTTTTTCAGTCGGGTCAAAACCCCCTATCTTTTCCTTCCCCTTCTAAAAAATCAGTTGCCTTAGCGTCAAGAGGTTCTAATGATTAATTTTAGAAATTTCATTCCAGCTTGGTTTTTTTCCAGTAAGGCATGAAAGAAACAGGTATAAGACATCTTCTGTAATTAAACCCAGTAGTTAGTGAACAATTAAAAGGCACTAACGTTGCCAAAACATTTTCTTTAATAGTGGTTAATACATTTTCAGAACAGAAGGAAAAAGAACAGTCCAGACAGAAGAAAATTGTTTTCAAACTCCAAACTTTAAACTCAGACAAATCCACACTGGAACTAGTTAAAAGCAAAAATAACCCCCCTAAAAAACCCAACAAGAACCAGCAAGGAGGCACCTCCAGCTAGGCACTGGGATCAGTAACTAAAATCTAATGCAGCAGCTGTCTGAAAATTAGAAGTAGTGATGCTAAAAAACCTGCTACGGTTTCATTAGCATTTGGTACTCATCATTTCATTTCAAGATAGCATTTTTGCCAGGGCTTTATTTTGAACACATAAGTAGAAGCATATTGAATAGTGTGTAATACTGTTAAGGGTTTGATATTAAACTAAAATAAAAATAAAAATTTTTAACCAAACTGAAATCACTATCCCACATATACATCCAAGCTGGTTTTAACGTCAGAGCCTGCGCATCTCATTTTTCTGCAATTTGTTTTAGTTGATCAACTGATCAACTGCATTTGTAAGGAAGAGAGTATTTGAAGATTAAGCTCTGACCAAGTACTCCCCACCCCCTTTTTTTTTTAAACGAAAGTTTACATACAGCCTTACACACTTCTCCTTCCAAACCTTCTGTTGCGCAGAATATTTTAATGAAAGATTACGTTGTGGTCCTTTTTTGACACAAGATCAGACATACCATGCATGTACTGTAAAGTCAATCTGTGCTGTAGTTACCTAATACATAGCACCGGTAAGGGCCTATATCTCAAGTTGTCCCAGGAAGGGCAAAACTAAACCAAACCCCATGGAAAGTCACAGATCAGATGAACTGCATTTATGGATCAAAGCTTAGGTACCTCAACAAGCATGGTAACTCCCAGAAAAAATATGGCTTATAGCTGACATTTATGTGCAATAACATCCAGTAAAACAGAAAAAAATGAGGTTTCATTCCACCAAATGTGAAATCTGGAAAAAATTGTAAATGCTTGAAAAGAAAAGGTGCATACTAAAAATACATCTTCAGCCATAACTAGAGCATCATTACTACGACTCTTGAATATTGCAAATAATGCTAATTAAAAGTTACATAAAAATTTACAGAAACATTTTAGGCAACATGGTGTAGTAGTAAGATTTAAAGATAAGCATATGTCAAACAGCTCCATAAACTCTCCAGCTCCAGACTGAACTGTTTTGCTTGACACAAGTGTTGAATTCAAGTTAATGAATTGGCATAAGAGCAAACACAAGAGACATCATTCATCTGTTTTTCCTCCCAGTCACTTGCAATTTCACCTTTCTTTAGGATGAGGAAACCTGAATAACAGATAGCTGTAAAGAGAAGGATGTAATCACACAAGGAAAAGGTTTGTGGCTTTTCAGAACCCCCAAACTGTCAGTAGACTGTTACGAAGTACCGTGACTACAATAAAAGCAACGGAAAAAACTTGCAATTCATGAATTTGTTCTCTAAATAACAAACCACAGCTGAGCATGCAGCAGCAGGGCTTGCTCTTATTTATAGTGCCTTAATATCATAATGCAGGTCTTCAGTGTTAGCAAGAAAAGTTAATGGAACTGTTTTATACACGGATACAGTTGTCACAAGCGTTCTACTATACAAATGTGCATGTCACTCCTTCAAGCAAAATCCAATTCAAATAATGAAAGAAAGCAAGATCAATATAGATCATCTGACTCCATTTAGTAAGGCAGCCTGGAGACTGTTTTGTTATTTTATACAGGCTTTCTCCAGACGTACAATCATTTACTCTTTCTAAAGGTGTACTGGCTAGCATAAAAGCAAGAAGGATCACTCAACTGTCTCTTGAAATCATTGAAAGACACGTATGTATGGACAGTGCTGTATTACGGTAAGTCACCGCCACTTTTAATGAAGCTAATTGGTAAGAGATACTGTTATTTCCAACATATTACACTTAGACCCCTGCTTGTCTTCACACTGCTTGGCTAAACTAGACTAATCTGGAAAACAAAGTACTGCCAGCTGGTCTAGCAGCCAAAAAACGCAAGATGGCAAACGGCATTGCCTTCTGATCAGAACGGCAACTCACACGGTTAAGGTAGAAGATCTAAATATTTTATCAGGAACCTTAGGAAGTTAGAGTACCAAGAAGCAGCTTATGATAACTCTATGTAGTACCAACAGATACAGCATGATACTTGCTCAATTAACATTGCCTGTGTACAGAATAAGCATTTACAGCGATAAGCATGATTTCTAATCTTAATGTAGTTACAGGAGTTTGTGTAAAGTCCTTTGAAAAAGCAGAAATGAGTCTGCATGCTGAATGAGCGCCACTGTTGTTAAATCATAACAGAATTAATTTTAATTACATTTTTTAAATACTGACTGGATAAGCTCTTGATTATATTTTTTGTTTTCTTTGTGAAAACCATTTATCTTGCTCTTAGCTTCATTTTAAGAACTTCAATTTCATTCTACACCCTGGTTGCTTTATATACAAATCAAAAGTATGTCTTATTTTTCCCCAAAACCTGCAAATTGTTAATCGAGAGATTTGCTAGCTCATGTAGCTTAAATATCAACATACACATAAAAAAATACTGCTTTATCTTTTCTTCCAATCTTAGGCTTGCAGCCTAAAGACCTCATCGGAGATGGAGATTAAAAAGGTAAGCATGAATAAATATAAGCTCTAACAACACACAGACCACTCAAAAACTACATTTCAGGAACCTCAAAGCCATTCGAACTAAATGAAAGTACGAGAAAAACTCTTTTTTTAATTACATGCTAGAACTACACCAAACACTAAATTAAGTAGTTCTTAAACTACCTCTGGAAAACTCTTCTTGCTGTATCCTACACCTCTTCACACCTGGCGGTCCAAGCTCAGGCAGAACTAGGAAAACAAATACATGCACCAGCAACCTGGTTCCTTTCTGAATGAAATAACCACCTGCTTTAAAGGTAGTCCTTCCCCTCCGACCTTCAGAGGATTAAAAGGACCAGTGGCCCAGTGGACTCAAGGAGTCAGCAGATGGAATACTCCAAAGGAAAGCCCGCAAGTCCTCGCGACGTGCACCCTCCCCAGCCCTACCCTAGCAGTTCAGTTGGGCTTTCACGAGAGAAGCCCGGGTGAAAGCCCCGGGATTAGTTCAAAATCACGCATTAGAGAACACTTGTGACACAACCAGCCAGCTAATGCAAACCTTCCACGTCCATCCTCTTCGTGCTAAGAGACACTGGCAGTCAGACTCAGTTCAAATACATGTGCATACCAACGCCGCTACTAGAAAAACTCTTTGCAGCAGACACTGATTAGCAAAATCAAAATTATACAAGCAAGAGCTTTATCTAGTTTCATGTCAGTCTGATATGGAGCTCCTTATCCTTTGTAAAAACAGGAACAGTACAGGACTGGTGAGGTGTGCAATAAAGTGGTTTTGTACAAAAAATTCCCCGCTGGTAGGAGAGCCAGCTGCTCCCTGAAAGCCTCTGGGTGTTAATCCTGATTTGGGTTGGATTAAGCTTTTTAATTAAAAAGAATTCTTTTCCTACATGCATGAGAAACATTTTGTCCTTCCCCCAAATCAGTCCATTTTTGAACAAGGAGGACTGTTTGATGAAAATCTGACCAGAACAAAAGGGCAAGCAATTCCCTCACTGCCTCTTAGGTAGCTGTTGCAAATGAGTAAAAACAACTCCAGCCCCTTGCTCAGACTTTTGGTCCCAAAGCAGTAAGGGGTACAATAGGTTTGTATTCATCAGTCTCTAACAATGCTTCCTGACTAAAATACACCGTAATTGTTCATTATCAGATGTCATTAGTGACATCTGACTTACTAAAAGTCAGAATTGCAGAAAGTTACATTGGATAGTGCAATGCCACTGACATAAAAGTAAAAAATAATTCTTACAGATCCCCCCAGTTAGATCAGAGAAAAAAGAATCAAGATTATCTTTTCAGTATTTCAAATTCATTAAAATCCTCATTTTATGGAGGCCCCCGGAACAATGAGAAAGTTAAATTTAGCTTTACATGTAATTTTGTTGGCAGTTGATGTAGAATTGCACAGCATATAAAGAGCTGAGTGGTCTAAAAAAAAAAACCAAAACCAAAACCAAACACCACCACCACCACCCCCAAACCCCATCAAAAACCCCAAACCAACCACCAGAAACACTCACATATTTGGTCAGATTATCTTTTGCAGACATGAAGACTTTAAATTGTCAGATTTTATTTTATACAAGCAAAGTAAGCTGCTTCCAACAATAGTCAATAGCCTAAAATCTAGCATTAACCCATTTCTAATATGGCTGAAACCTGTAGAGCTCTGTAAGGGAATAATCCTTTTGCTGTCATTCAGAGAGAAAGTGTTTTGAACTGTCAATATCGAGCCACTTAAGATATTTTAACTTGAATTTAAAGAATATATTACATGGTCAGCACAGATACGGGTAGCAGTGCTAAAACTACGTTTTGAAGTAAAGATTTGTTGAAATGTCATGGCCCATGTTCCTGGAGAAAGACGGAGTGTGACGTTGAGAACCACATGCTCTCGCCAGAGATGCAAGTTTTGGTCTCAGCTCAGCTTTCCCCAGAGAAGCTGTACGGCCGTAACGCTTCCTTTCTACACCAGTATTGAAGTTACTAGAGTCATCTAAAACAAGCTTTTACACTCTGTTCTTCACATCTCCTGAGTTTTGGTTTCAGTCTCCGGTGACCACCGATGTTTTCCATGTATATAATTTAAATTTGCCTTGCCGGTGCATTAAGTCACCAGCCTCAAATTCCATTAGTCTCAATTACTATTTCTGTGTATATGAATAGTAAGGTTGAAAAGTTCCTTTTTATGTTAACAAGCTATAACTATATAAGGAGATATAAAGTATGTATGGAAAAACACAAGTCTTCCTTTTTGGTATGTGAAGTGGAAGTTACTTCTTCAGTGTTAAATCAGAAAGATACCTTAATCCAAGTCATTTCTCTGGGGGGAGTGGGACTGTTATAAATTTCTGTGGGAGGATATAGCAATTGATACAGTTTTTTGTAAGAAATAGCTTATTTATCTGGGATACTTCAAAGCAAGAACTACCAGTGGTGAATTCTGTTTCCAGGGAGATGACATATTACCTTCCAGAAACATGTCACACACTGAAGTTATTCTTCAGACTGAGCGAGCAGAGGAAAACATGAGAAGGACTTCTTTGCCATGACACAGACTCTCTGGCAACTTTGTTACATAAGCAATAAAATAAAATAAAAATTAAAAATAATAAAATGAAAATAAAATAAAATAAACTTTGACTCACGGTCCTCAGCAAATCTAGTTGCAGTGGTTAGAGAGGGGACTACCCATGTCCTAACAGAGCTCTAAAGACATCAGATCATGGCATGAACAATCCAGACACAAGTATGGGCAGAAAAGAGTGAGGAAAGGCCAAGAGGCAATAGTCCTTTATAGAACCACATGGTTCAAGGGAAGCTCCAGAATAAGTAAATAACAGTGACAACGTGCATACTCCCACCCTTGACCTCCTCAGTCAGTGGTCTAGATCCACCCCATCAACGATTCATGGCAAGTTTTAAGATTATCCACGTCTCTTCATGCCCTTTTCTCTTCACTGGACTTTTCTTAAAGGAACGAAGATAGCTGCGTAGGGGAAAAAGAATGAAAGCTCTCACACAAGGAGTTCAGTAAATAAGCACTTAGAAATAAATAATAGACAAACTTATACCGTTTGGTAACAAATAATTTAACAGTACAGTATGTCCATTACAGAATAGCATCTGCACACCAGTCTCCTGCAATTGCATTAGCTCCTGTCTTCTTAAACCTTTCAGTTTTTTGCCACATCATCTTCCTCTGAACCTTTCGGATAGCTGTAGCCTCTCCTGATACACTCCTGCCACTCTGCTAATAATCATAAGCCTCTGCTCATGGTTCCCCATGAATCATTTAGACTTAGAATGATCCGTTAGGATTCAGCAAGGATCACATTCTACTGCCTCCTTGGAAGGCTGGTGTTAACGCACTTCTCCCAAACCCTGACATCTACAAATGCTTTTTAAAGACATACTCAAAAACACATTGCTACTGCACATTTTTCAAGCGTAAAGTCACTTGGCCTTTTGATTCAAACTCTTTTTTTTTTTTTCTCAATACACAATTTATCCTTCAAAAGGAGGAAATACTTCAGCTAGATGTAAGTTGTAAACACATACCTTCCTTGCTCATACTAAAATAACTTCTGAAGTCTCATTACTTTTACATTCCCAGATAAAAGTAACTTCTCTTAGTTTCTGAACAGCCGCCTCAAAATATTTTCACACCTCTTTTGACACCTAGTTCATACCATGCTATCTTCTTCTCAGGAAGGAGAGGATATCATTGGCTGACATCAATTTGCAGAATTAAAACTGACTCAGGGTAAAAATTCTCACTGTGTTTCAAACATCACCATATCAATGAGAAAATGGGTCACTTTTTTATCAAAAGAAAATTCTGTATCAAAATTGTTATAGATCAGGACTTCACATCTCTGTACGCTACTAGCCTATGGGCAACTGAGAAGATAAGAGAACTCTCAAGGAAGATAGAGAGCTGTACTTTAGTACTTCATTTTTTTTCCCCAGGAAAAATATGTTAAATTTAAGAGAGATTATTCTGTCCAAGTGGGCTCCCCTCTATGCTCTCAAATGTGGACAAATTATCCCAATGATAGTTTAGTTAAAACAGTACCTGTTTCTTCCAGAGGCTACAGAAAAGCCCCCCTCTGTAGTCAATGTTACAAGCCTGCACATTCAGCAGGTAGCAGAAATTTCACTTGACTTTACACATGCCACTTAAAAATACATGAACCTTCAGTAATTTCTGGTATGCCCCATAAACTGTTTTTAACCTGCTCTTCAGCTGAGGTACAATTTCTGCAATACGTTCGCTTCTAAAAACTGTATTTACAAATGCGCACAGTAAGGTTTATTTCAAAATATAACATGTTTCCAAAGGGCAGGTTGAACCAAAAAAGCTGAGCTGCCACAGCTCTGTTCTGCTTTTGTGCCTTCCAACTGCTCAGAGGGGGGAAAAAGTTGTTTTAAGCGTTGTGGGCTTTTGGTTTTGGTTTTGTTTTGTTTTGAAATCATGGCTCTCAACATCTTTGAGGCAAAGGAGTTTCACGCTGCTTCTCTCCGAGGAGGAAAACATGACTCTGCATCAGAACGCAACAGCCGTCTCTCCCGGTATCAGAGGAAAGCTGTCGCAAGCCGCTGTGATGTGACTGGCAATGGGCTAATTGACAGAAGTTTAATGGCACTGTCTAGCCCAACAGAGCCGTGGGAGTCAGACTAGCTGTCTCTGCACATCTGTTGTGGATATAAGCATTTGAGAACAATCCCTGCTTTCAGCCCAGATACTAAGTCATTCAGTATATTCATCAAAAAAGCAGTTGCATCCAATGGCTTTCATTTTACAAAATGATCCATCCATCCTCCCTCGTGACTCCCTCCATGAGGAGTTCCAGCTTCTGAATTTCAGATGGATTACTACCTCCTCCTCTGCACAGGGTCACCCTGTGCAAAGCGTACAGCCACGGCAAACAAACCATGGGAAACTAACTTATCTATAGAGAACATTTTTGAATTGATAACAACCGAGCTGCAAACCCCACCAAAATTCACATTCATGCCATTAAAATGCCTGCAACAAACTGTCCTGGTGAGAGGAAACCCAACGTGGATACGCGACATTTCTTTTCAGGATGTGGGAGCTCTTTCTAATAATTATTTAGGCTATTACAAAGCTAATTCCCACTAGAGGGAGCACAGCTCTCCCTCAGAGGCCCGTTACGCCCAATTTGGAAGACACTGAGCATCCTGGCTCATTTAACACACAATACAGTTGTCTCTAAGTTAGTCCTAAGCTGATAAATATTAAAACCATTTTCATGTCAATTTTACTATTCAGATTACCATTAAATATGAAAGATGGAAACTCCCAGGTAGTAAAGATATTTAAAGGCAACTTGATTGCAAAGCTTATGAAGAAAAGCAACGATAATTTACTATTGATCGCAGAATTGCAGAATAGGCTTGGGTTAGAAGAAGCCTTTAAAGGTAACCTAGTCCAACCGCCCCAAAATGATTTACAGCCAGTTGTACAAAAATCAAGACTGACATGTCATGAAGCGCATGAATAACACAGGTAAGGTTTTTTTATTTGCCTTCTTGTTTTCCCACCGTAGGGATACATCTGGTTCCCATTACCGAGCCTTTCTTCCCAGCTGCGAAGGATGGAAACTTTCTTTTTAAAACATATGCTGACATACATCTTTCAAGAGCTAGTGTTTTAGCAGTTTTATCAGTTACTCTTAATACTTGAGGAAATCACCGAAGTTGTCAAATTTGAAATTATATCTGTTACCATAAATGCTCTTTAATCTAGTCCTCACTAGCTGGGAAACACACCGCAGAGATCACAGAAGTTGGCTACTATGAAACATTTCAGCAACAGTTTTCTGTTTCTGCTGCCTACTTTTTCTTTCCCTTTGAATCTCAGGGTGCATTCTTTTTTCTTGTTTTACCATTGTAGTGCAAATATTCAAACCTTTCTTTTAAAAAAATACTGGCACTAGAGAAGTGAGGCACTATCTCAGTTAATTAGCGGAAATTTTTGCATCAAGGAAGCTGTCTTTAAAATTAGTTACTTTCTTCAAAATTAAATGAAGCACTCATTAAAAAAATAATTAGTATGTACAACAATCACTTGAAAGCCTAGCTATAGGACGTTTCTATTGGGCGGCAATCTGGACTGCATTATAAAACACTATTATACATGAACAGATGGAAATCATAAAATGATATTTAGCTACAGATTTCCTGTCAGAAATTTATATAAAAAAGGGGGGGGGGGGGAGGAATATGCTCAACATTTTCCATTAGCCAACATCAAATCACTGAAAAAAAAATATCAGAGGAATCCATGTAATGCTTATGACACAGCAACCTATTTTTAACTCATTATTTTTTTAAGTCCCTTGCATATAAGACAGGCATAAATAAGACTATGTTTTCACCTTTAAGCACATAATATAGGATCAAAACCAATAAACTACCCACCAAAGAACATACATGGAAATGCATTTCAGTTACAGTTAAAAATTAAGACTTCTCAGATTTGAATTCTTACTTTTGGCTGCACATCAGTGGAAGTCAGAGAAGCTCTGTAGAGCTTCACAGATCTGTCAGAAGAGCTGATTATAGGATCGTGGCCCAGAAGCATATTAAAGTTTCCCATTATAAGCTGTAACGAACTGGCTTGGCTAGAATAGCAAATGCATTGTTTATTTCATTCAGATATGAAAGTTACTCAAGTTGCAAAGATCAAGGTGCACAACATCAACTTAGTATGAAAATAAACTGCTCCCTTAATTTAAGGGCAAAGTATTATCAGCTGTTGAAATCAATACAACTATTCTGAAATATAGTCTAATACAGTCTTGTCTTGGATTACACTTAATCAGAACCTTTTGCTTCATTGCCAGGACTTTAAAAAAAAGGAGGTATTAATGCTATTAAAGCACAATACAGAGATGGGTATTGAAAGGTTATAGTAAAAATCCAATGTCAGAATAACAGTTGCTGAACATGCCATCCAAGAGGAATGTGGGGGTAAGGGAGGTAAGATACAGGTATGTGAAGGGTGAGGCACTCCTTGAAATACTTATCATAACGTTATTAAGTAGATCATGTTCAGTTTATTGTTCAATATAAATCAGAGTTGTATTTCACAACTGCTAAATTAATGAAGCTACCTGAAAACTAGCTAATGTCCAAAATACTATTTCATCAAGACTTCAGAACACAGTAAGTACTACACAAATATTTCCTTTAGCAAGTAAGTCAATAGTAGCAAAAATTTTTAGTCTGTACATAGACTGAATTTGCTATTTTTTTTCTTCCTAGACTCACCGATGAAAGCTTTTAACATTATTTTTCTAGACATTCAGCTTCTTTCATTTCACTTCTCTTTCTGCACAAGTACAATACAAGCAAAGGAACACAGACTTCCTACTGTTTCAGTGGCCTTAAAAGCAAACCAACCTTCAAGATCACTGATGACCTCCAAAAGGATTTAAATAACAGAGGGCCTTACTAGTAATTCCTCCAAGCTAACAACAGTTAGTGCTTCAAGCACATCCAAGACAACATTTTTAACTCCCTAATCAAACATGGTGAATTCAGGAAGTCAAAGTACATTAAACATGGGGAGGAAGGAAATGAATTGGAAAGAAAAAATAATGTACAAGTTGGCTATCAATTAGAATATGCCGTATTATTCCACACTCCACTAAAGAGCAAACTTTGGATCCCAAATTTCTTATTTGTACGGACACATACAGTTCCATAAAAGTTCAAAAAGTCTAGATCATTTTGGTGAGAGCTGGGAATAGAGTCTATACAGAAAGTAAACCTGGCAGCTCACAGCCATCTCAAGCTTAGCCTTGTGAAGGGCCTCAGAATTCTGCAATATGTGTCTGGACACAGTTAATAAGGCTAGTCGTTTATAATTAACAATGTTCTCCTTTTATTTTACGTTATGCAGCTGAAGAACAACTCTCCTGCTAACCCAAACTGGAGAGGAGTCTTAGGCTTTCTTGAAAACCACCATTAAAACACAAATGTAGTTCAAGCAAGTGAAGTTAAAAAACAGCCAGAAAACCACTAAAAAAGGTGGGTAATCACCTCAGAGAGCAGAAAAACATTCCTCTGTTTAGTACAATGAAAGAACACCAGACACCCTTGAGGTCTAACCAGGTGCACTGGAGGTAAAGGAATAGCACTAGTTCCATACAAAAATGCCGGCAGTTTTAGAAGCTTTTAAAGTTTTTTTAGGTAGCTTTTAATAGACTCGAATGAGAACAGTCTGAGGCCAGGAAGCAGTGAGAGGCCTGAGGATCCCATCTTCCAACCATCAGCCTTATGCAATCAACTGCCTCAGCCTTTTTTCTATGGTTCTTTATCAAAGAATGAGCACAAATGTTTGTTTATAAAGCCTCGGGAATTTGAGGGGGAATGGACGTTTGGCTTGCTTTCTCTATACAGAAGAACGATAGTCTTCATCTATCTTTTTATATGTAAGGCAGTTGAGATAACATTAGGTCTGGTCTTAATGGATTTTGTTTTAGTATTTTCCAACTTAGAGGTAATATAACATGACATACAAAAGGCTCGTGAAAAGCAGGCTGAAGACACT
Organism: Elanus axillaris; assembly: GCA_026212715.1. Lineage (NCBI taxonomy): Eukaryota > Metazoa > Chordata > Aves > Accipitriformes > Accipitridae > Elanus > Elanus axillaris. The sequence goes on along the minus strand of JANZLQ010000095.1, from coordinate 17,394,405 downwards.
GGGGACATCACTTGAGCTCCCCTTAAATTCCCTCCAAGCACAAACTTCTGCTCTACAGAATGTACCTATTTCTGTAAAAATAATCAAGACGTTTCTTTGCCCATTTATTAGAGACTGAAAAAAGCAGCAAGTATACAGAGTCACTCATCTGTTCAGAGAAAGTATACTAGTATTCAGCAATATATCAAAGTGAGGAACCAGAGGATCTTTCAATACACTTGGTATTTGTGCTGGCAGACCAAAGTAAACAAGTTTTTTGATTGCAGACCTGGAAACTGAAGGGGAGGAATATATCATCCAACTCCTTTCTTCTCAAAGCTCTGCCAGTGGGAAAACACAGCATTTACTTCTTTTGGGGGAAAAAAGATCTAGTACTCAACTATAGAACCTCCTAAAACCCCCCCAACAAAACCAAATCAACCAACCAAACAAAACCCCCAAATAATTCCCTGCCACCAACATCAAAAACTACTTACCAGTACACAATTATGCCACATACTTTGTAATAACATCCACAATTGTGAGGTTTCAGCTATGATGGCCCTGTTTGTGTTCTGTTCAGAACTGTTAGTGTCTTCTCAAACACACCTTGCCCCCCTTCACTGGCTTCTTTTCAAGCAACAAGCCTCTAGCTCTTCAGCTTGCAGTGTCACATCTCCCCAGTATTCCCTGAACAAACCCTGCTTCTTACAGAGTACATCGAAGCTTCTACTCCTGTTTTAAATACTCCCAAATGTTAAGAAGTCCACATCCAAGTTGCTGTTGCCTAGTTTCAATTTACAATTAAAACCAAAGCAACAGGAACAAAGCAGCTAAACACTTATGGATAGAAACATTATTCTTATCTAAGAAAATCCACGCTTTATCTATTGATGCAGAAGCAGTGTCCAGATTAAGATAATGGCAGTTGCAAGATAGCTCCCCCAGGACAAACACACCTACAGAAAATAAACAGAAATTATGCTTTTTTTGCAGTTAAAAGAAGAGGTTTGTTCTCCTCCACATTTCACAAATTCTATCCCACAGCCAACACATCCTACCTTAACTTTAATTGTTAAATGTTTCATTAGATATTTATCTTTGGTAATACACGGATGCTTCCCAGAAAGATTTCACCTTCACTCTGAAGCAGCTGTGAACACTAGACAAACAAAAATCACTTGGATATGTTTATTCTTAAGCTTTCTTATATATGTCAAGAGCTGGATAATCACTACACTGTGACAAATGGAACTATTGGGGTTTTTTTCAATTGTTTTTGTTTTCTGCTCCATGCTATAGAGATTTATCTCCCAATCCAAGTTAGCCATATGTATTTTTATGTCTATATTTTGCTTGGGAAAGAAAAAAAAAAAAACAGAAAGAGAATGAAAAATTCTTATAAAGAATAGAACACTGATATAGCAAGCAGGCTGATGACTAATATATACACTAGATGCTTGAAACTGGTACTTCATACTTTCCCTATTCAACTATTCCATAAAATGAAACCAACCCTTGACTGACAAAAAATATAAAAATGTCAAATTAAAAGAATTTTTCAAGTTCCAGACATGTAATATTCTGCTGCTGTACTGGTGGTCTGTAATTATGCAGCACAGATATAGCATACTTATGCAAATGAAACTTATGCTAAGGGATCAATTTCTCCATCCTTGAAGTGCAGAGACCCAGTGGAATATCTAATGACACCAAAATCAGAACTTCCTTCAAGTGCAAAAATTTTTGCCAGTAAAAAAAATGAAATAGTTCTCGTGTCTATTTGAAAGAATGAGTTAAAGACACTAGACTTCTGATTTCAAAGTGAAAGTACTCAATCACTATTCCTTCTCTCACAAGGAGAGTCCATTGTCAATATCTGTTTTGGAAGCAGCTATTATGCATCAGCTTGCAATGCTCCTCTGAACAGCACTGAATGAATTTAAAGATTACTCAGGCCCTTCAGAGGTTCACAACAGTGAATTGCTAATTCATCTCCTTTCACAAGGAACCTGGACTAGCAAAAGATCACAGTTCCTCCTCGAAACAAAATCTTCACATTACACACCATCATACTCTCATTACACAACTTCAGCTACTACGTACACTTCATAAACCAGTCAAACTCTCTGTAAAATCAAAACCAGTAACTGTCTTTACAAGGATGGTCATTAAACTTGCGCTTTACTACCAGAGTGGCTGCTTTTATCGAAGTATTTGTAGTAAAGGTGATGGCAGATGTCACACGCTTTTGTTTGGCTTTCCTAAAATTCCAGATGTCAGTGCAATAGTTGTCAGCTCCTTTGGACTCGCAGTTATTGTGCAGAAGAGCTCAGACAGACACAGCAGAGGCTGGGAAGCACCATTCCATACCAGGAATGAGGAATGGGCCATGTATCTGCTCCTCCTCAGCCTCACCTCCATCTTCGCCTCCTACCACAAAACCCATCTCCATCGGTGGCTTAAGCCAGTACGGTAAACCATCAACAAGTGACATAACTTCCAAGGAAGATGCAGCAGAGAGCTGAGGGAAAATAAGGACAGACGCACCTTTTCAACAGCTGCATCAAAATACAGTAAAATTCATCTGCAGGACCAAAGAATGATTCTCAATTTGATCCTCTTAGAATTTTTGCTTCATCAGGGAAGGAGCACTAGGGATGAAGAGGAAGTTCTGAGAGAAAGGCATCTTGTCAAAACTGCCTGGCGCTAAGGAAATGTCATAGTCATTCAGACAAAAAAAAAACCCAAACCCCCCAACTTTGGGATGGCAAATGCCAGATCACTATTTGTTTTGCATAAAGGCAACCAAGAGAAAATTTGAAGTTTTCTCAGCAAATCCATGGGCTCTAATCAAACAATTCACAAACAATAAAGTCACCATATATAGATGAATATTACCAAGAGAAAGTAAATTGTCTTTGTTTTGCTATTACCAGTATTAGTTCCTCTTTTTTCCTGCTGTTGTCCTACAGCTGTACACACAGACATGCTATTTTTCCAAAAGAAAACAAGTTGTGTGAGCTTACTGCAGAGTAAAAGGTGCAGCCTGAAGCTCTACAGTTTAACACTGATAATGGATGATTTCTCTCAGTGAAAAACTCATAGAAAAGAGCCATTTCTACCTGTGAGAACCAAGACCAGGGACAGAATTGCTTCATAGAGTTTGCATATGATTTTTATGACAATTAAACACTGGGAGACAGTTGGACTACTACATTAACCGATACCTGAGTCTAGTCATACTGGAACTGCACTGAAATTTCAAGGCAGGCCCAAAAGAACCATTACGAGCACAAATGGTGCTAACAGATGAAAGATGCTGTCACAGAAGCACTAACAACACAAGCCTGTGCTTCAAATGACTGGCTAAACGCTTTCAGGACTCCAACAGAATACACAGTACGTTTGTGCTGCTGATCATCTCCCTCATAATCTGATTCTTACCATATGCCTGAAAGTATACAAGTCCCTGAAGCCTTGCTCTGTTTGCCACTGAAAAATAAGAAAAGCGCATTTTAGCCGTTTCTGAAAGATGGGGGGGAGATGCATAGTAGATGCATAGTATGCTTTGCTCATTTTTAAACAAACAACAGTACTGAAGAAAGCAAAATAGCAAAACGGTCTGTTTTTTTTAATCTTATCTCTTTTGCCTATATTCTCATCCCTCACGTTTTTCACCTTTCCATTTTACTTCCCTGTACACTGCCACACCATCTTTTGGCCAAAAGAATCCATTCTCACAATGGGAGCCAACATACATTTCTCTTAGCTCAAAATCTCCCCCTGCCCCCCCAGCAGAAGCTTCTTTTCCCTCTGATTCCAGAAAGGTGAATGCTAACTTTTGGATTGTCAATTAATAAAACAATGAAATACTTGACACTCTTGGAACTGGAAGAAAAAAAAGAGAATAAAAAAACCCACAAAAAACAAAGGCAAAAAAATTTAAAAAATTATGTAGTCAAACAATGTTGCCCGTGACTGCCTTTTTTTCCCCCCCAACTAAAATGTCACACATCGGTTTTTTATACAAAATACTATTACCAGGAACAGAAGAAGCAAACAAATGACAACAGGCAATACCTCATCTAAAAATAACGATTTCTAACTCTCTCTCTATTTCTCTGTTTCTCTTAACTTTAAGCTGATTAGATTTCCACTTTAACATTAGAGAAGGGAGAAAAAGAAAAGAACAACAAGACTGCTTCCTTTAGACTCTGAGACAAGAATCTTTAAAGTTGTTCATAAACGCTTGTTATTCGCTGTTTCCAAAGACGAAGTGGTACCAAGCTAGCAGAAAACAATTATCACTCCGTGAATAGCTAAAAATGGGAAGTGATCATCTAAATTAAAAAGGTTGAGAAAGATTAAGGAATGTTCAGATAAGATTAATGTCTAGAGAGCAAGCAATAGGAATGAATTATAAAATATCAATCTATAAAACATCTTAGAAGAACATTTAATATAGAGCTTGTAGAAAGGATAGTTAATATCGGTTTTCACTATGACAGCAACTTGTAGTTTAACTAGTTGTTAAATTTGTGTTAGAGACATGCACACACTAAAAATTAAATGTAAGTCCTGCCCTTTTCCAAATGCTAAGAACAAGTGCTTGATTAACATTATGTAAATGTATTCCTATTTTGATCATGACCAAGCAGAAAACGTTCATTAAGATGCAAACACAATATACTGAGAAAGTGTCAGTCCACTTCTTTTGCAAATTATTCATTAGGAGTCAGGCACTACATTAACACAATTAAATTTCTACGACAATAAATACACATAGATCTGAAGCTTAATGCAGGATGAAATGATGGGAACACTTGCATTTTGAGACCAACTTTAATATACTGCTACATAAAGTTTCATGACTGCTGATGGTCTGATTTACATTTTGTGAAACAGCACATTAGATAGAATTTTTTGGCTCTTCCCCAGGAGCGCTATTAATCAAAAGTTTGTAAAACATTTTCATAAGAACTGCTGCATATTTACAATTTTTATACAGTAAACAATAAAACTACTACTGCTACAGTTACAGTTTTAGTCTGATGTTTACACCGCACTGCAAAATAGAAATCAAAGTTAGGGAATAAACTTATAAAGATTATATAGACAATGTGGGGGCTTATAGCTTTAAATGGACATTAAAAGAAGAGAACAAATGCCAGTCACTGAGCAGGTGTTTCAAAGTAACAGAAAAATTAATACAGCTTCTGGTTTGAAGATTTTTCTTGTAAAAATCTTCATGTGCGTGATCAGGGGAGCCGTTTACGACGTCAAAGGAATCTCCGCATATGCTTTTGAAAGCAGCTCCACAAGGATGGCAAGAAGTTTTCATGTTTGGCTGAGCCTTGTATGGACTCCACGTACAGAAGTGATTCCTGCCCTGCTCCTTCCTCCAGCTGCCCTCCCAGATTCCACAACTGGGAGAGTAGGTAGAGGGAATGTACCTGCCAAGAATGTTACTCCTTGCAAAACTAATTCCCATCCGAGTTTCTGATACCTCACAGTGCTTCATTGCCCAACCGTTCCCTAAAACCGTCTCTCCAAATCTACAGTGATTTCCCCCCCCACTCCCTTTGGAGTACTACAAAGGGCTGGAACGTTGCAACAAAAATGCTCTTTCCTCCCCGGAATCTGCTTTCATTTCTTCTCTTTCACTTCTGGTGAGAGGCAAACAACCCACCACGGTGTAATTACCAAATTTAGAAACGAGTGCAACTATTTACTAAATGAATATTGGCCTCAAAGCTTAAATTCCTAGCAAGGAGAGCGTTCTTAATGTTGAACAGGGACTGTTTCATAGAAGTAGTGAGAAAGAAAAACACAGCTGATGCTAAGAAAATTTAATTGCAGTTACCTATAGCTATTTGATTCCAAGCTTGTATAATCCTACAATGAAGGATCTTCTGTATAAAAGATTGTTAAAAGCAGAGGGGAAAAAAGGAAATATTTCTAAAAAGAACCTAACTAGTATACACTGACCACTGTGTCTAGAGCATTTTAGTGCAGGGTGGTGCTTTCTTCGATCTTGGGAGTTTCTGGAGGGACCACGGTGGTCACATCTGCCCATAAAACCTGCATGCCTCCAGAATTTATGGATTTAATCTCCCCAAACTCCTTTGAGATTGGAAGATGCATCTTTCCATTTTACAAACAAGGAAGCATAGTGCAAAGAAGCCATTTGGGCATGTGCACACACACCCACCCCAGAATTTAAAGCCAGACTGCATAAATCCTGGGCTCAGACCTTAATTGTAGTACCAGTTTGACTTGTCATAGTTCTCTCTAGCCCTGACTGATCCAAAAGAGCAGCTGGTATTTCAGGAAGGATGTCTTGAAATCTTATTCGAGTTTGCTTCTCAGAAGAAAAACTTTAGCTGCACACCAGAATGCATATTTTATTTTCTACTTCTTCACCAAAACATTTTGTTAAATAGCCAGATAGAGTTCATTTTGCTGCGGTATCACCTTATGCCCTATTTTGCTACTAATGCAGTTCTCTAATATGCACAAGATTACCTCTTTGGGCAGCTGACACTGAAGTAGCTGGATTAAAAGGACATATTGTGGTAGGTTGGAATCTTGCATACTGCAGAGAGCCACGATAGCAATGTAGCTGACACTCGGTGCAGACAATTCAATTACATTATTGCATGAAGTGTAATAGCTTATCAAAATCAGTTAAGTCACTGGTGTCCTTTGAGGATGACAATAAACATGACAACACTATCAGAAAAAAAATTCTGTCATCAAAAGTTTACCTTTCCCTACTCATTCCTTTGATGTACTTCAAACTACACAAAATTATATACTTGAGGAAAAAAACCAAACCAACAGGTGAGCAAGTGTTCCGTCCCTGAAGTGTCAGGTCTGACAAGAAGTGACACTTTCCAAACTAATGACAGTTTCAGAGAATTGTGCTTCGTTAAACTTAACTATACTAATTAGGCCCCTTGAGACAAAAAGGATAGCTGGTGTCGCTAGTACCTGTAAAGAGACAAAGATCGCTGCATACCGGTTAGTGAAGGGTTAGTGGGGTGG
>JANZLQ010000095.1:17352003-17383483 GCA_026212715.1 Elanus axillaris | reverse complement strand
GGGAGGGTTGATATCAAGTGTGCATAAAGAATCCATGAATACCATATCCAGCAGCTGCAAATGACAGATACAATCCCTATACTCTTCTATTTTTACTTCTGTAAAACTGAAGCCCCATTTATTAATAAGTGCAGAACTTCAAATGTTTTCAGAGGCTTAAAAATAGTACAATTCTAATCATAAGTAGCTGCAAGAGACGCTACCAGTTCCACAATGCAAAAAACAAGAACTAAGGAAAATCTGTTCAAGCTCGAAGAATGTAAGATGGAAAGGATCTCAGCAAGGCAGGAGGCTAAAAAAATTAGTAATCCACATAGACAGCTCAGATCAATGTATCAAGACTTGGAAACAGCAAGATTCAGGCTCTCATGAAAACCAGAATGGTCTTAATTGAGCAGGGTGCTGGTGCGTCCTGATATATATCAATACATGCCCCATAAAGTCAGTCTTTGGGTATATGAAATGTCAGATAATCAAATACTAAGCAATTCCAAGAGTAAACCTGTAAATAATGCAAAATACAGAGCATGTTAGGCTAGCAAGCCCAATTACAAGCAGTTTCACTTGGAAATGCTGATTAGAGCAAAATGTCAGGCATAAAGTATGTAAAGAAAATGTGTGCTATAGTAATCAACTCTGAAGATGACAAAGATGGATGCCTGCAGTTCTGTTCAAACCCTCAAAGAAAAGCTGCAATCACTTGGCCAGCTGGAGACAAATATATTTTCCTGGCTAACCAGGCTACCCAAAGAACAAGCAGTAAATCTCTTGCAACTCAGACTGCAGTTCACCTTCACAACTGAAGGCCTTACGCCTTCAAATCAAATTGCACTTACCAATCCAGCTAATTTCTAAAACCACTACTGCACCTTCTGCCCAACACCATCATTGCTTTTAGCGAACTAAAGTGCATGTCAGCTAGCTTTCTGGCTCCCTATCTTTTTTAGATACTGGGAAGACAAAGAATGTTCAATGAATAGATGGAGAAGAAAGTATTAGTAGAGTAACCTCAAAACTTCCCAAGCAATAGTTATCATAGAAGATGCAGATGTCTGATAAGACAGAGAAATGCATAAAACTATTCCATCAATGATGGAAGAGGGACTATGGAATAACCTACATGTAACGCTGAAGTGAAAACATAGTAGAACAATTAAGACTCTTTCCTGTGTCCTGAACTGCAATCTTCCATCTTTCATGAAGTCTTCATTCCAGTGACTTCCAACGTGCCAACTTAAGACAAAGGAAAAATAGAAATAAACGATCCTCGCTACTTTTCTGTCTCCTTCACCTACCAATCTTCACTCTTCATCAGAGCTCCTATACAATGGGATGAAACACACCTTCACCATGCCTTCATTAATAGTTCAATTGTACACAGTGGCGAGGGGCAATCTAATCTTACATAGACTAAGTTACTTTCTGGGTGTGTTTTTTCACCTTCTCCTGCTACCCCCACTGTGAGATCACCTTCATAATTTCCTGTTCCAATGTCCAGCAGCAATACTTCAGAAGCTAGCTTCTCTCTATGTCAAAGTATCTATTTTCAGAGAAATAAAGGAGATAAACAGAACGCTCCCACACTAATATACAGATATTTAAGCAATATCCACATTCTCCACTGCTGTTTCTGTCCTTATGTCTCTCAGTACCAGTTTTGCTACATGGCAAACCAAGTCTCTGATTCAGTTTACCTCTGTATCCCCCAAAGATTGTATAGAATTTGGAACAAGCAGCAAAGGAAGGAGGAGTGGGGTATGCCTAAGTCAGCATTGCTGCCAGAAATAATGCATGTCAAAGTACATCCCTAAGACATCCAGAACATTGAGGAATGAATAAATAATAAGTCTGCATTCTAGACTGCCTTTCAGAAAAGCAACATTCTGCTGAAAGCCTCTTTGCCCTCAGTGTAATATTTAATATAACTTATGTGATGCCTGAAAACAGAATACAACAACAGTTGCCTTTGAAAAAGCTAATTTAAAAAAACCCCAAACAAACCAACAAAACAAAAAATGAAAACCTTATGATTTGCCAATAAGATAATCTACATTTCAGTGTAGTATGACTCAGCTTTCAGGAAAAAGCCTTTCCAAAAACTATTTCACGACCCAAGTGACAAACATTTTAATGGAAAAGTAAGCAAGCTGAAGTTGTGTATTTCAAGAATTATGTAGCATTACTTCCTAAAATTAGAAATTCTAAACCAGTAACATATAGCTAAAGCAATTTTGCAAGCTACAGTTATTTATCCCAATAGAAAAAAAAGCTCTGCTCAGTGTTCCAGAAAGGGAGGAGAGCCCAGTTAGACAGCACATTCACAAACAGTATGTCCCAGGAGTTTAATTCTTGGACCTCTGCATGTAAGTGAGATAAACGGCTAATCCTGTACTGGTTGAAGATACTGCTAATAGCTCAGTTTCCAGTTCAACAAGATAATTAAGCACATGACTGAGTATTTCCACTTGTACAGGACTAGTCACATTTAAAATGACTTGTTATCAGAAATTTTAGGTTTCTGGGGCTTTCTTTTTCATTTGTTTAGGGGGCACTCACTGGGTTTTTTTTGGTTTTTTTAATTCTTGTATGATAGAGAGATATTCACATACCCTGTGCATCAAAGGTGTTCATAATAACACTAAAAAAATTTTAAGACATCTCTGTGAATACACTGTATAACAGTTAAACACTTTGCTTGTAAAATCAGTGTCATTTTGTCCGTCACTACCAAAGCAGATGGATGTTTGATGTGTTTGTTCAAAACAAACAAAACCATCAATTGCTGTCATAAAAATCGTTTATGCAAAGAGCAAGGACAAAATTCACAAACATAAAACTTAGAAGTGCTATGCCTTTGTCTATTAAACATGTAGGCCAGCACCTACTGACTCACTGAAGTGAAAACAGTTACAGACTTGAGAAATCATGTAACTTAACTCCTGCCTAATTAAGGAAATCATCAAGTTGTAGCTACACAATCCTAATATGCAAGCACTTATTTCTATAGAAATTTCTTAGCATTGTTTTCCTCAAGTCATAGACTGATGTTGACCTAAAACCCCCTGTACCTTACAATTCTTGGCTGCTGACCTCTATCAGCCGTTACTCACTTCTTTTCCTCTGGAAAAACCATGTTTAAGGATTACGTGAGCACTCCTAAAACAACCTCAGGCAAGGTCAGGTGAGTTAGCTCATATCAGCAAAACAGTGAGGGCAGCAGCAATATCTTCTATAGGCACAGCTAGATCCAGAGAAGGACCTCTGTCCCAGGCCTTACACATCTTCTCCTGTTTAGTTTTATAGTGCTAAAAGTCCTGGCTAGGAGGCTCAGTACTGATAAAAAAAAAGAGTTTGAAAGGTTGTCAAAGTGCATGAAGAGAAGCAATGTACATCCTTGCTTAAAGAAGAGCGCATCTTTTCAGTCATCATCCATTCCTTCTGAGCATCGCTATTGATCATGTATATTTAGCCACTACCCTTCTCAGGGCAGAGCTTACATTCCCCTTTTTCTAAATCAGAGCTATAAAGCTATGACTGCCTTGTGATTTACTCTGTATTCCATGAGACATTATATTCTACCTTTAATGACAGAGCTTCTCAGTGACACCTACCGACACACACGAAGCCCTGGACTCTTACCCTGTGTGAAAACACTGAAAATTTAAAATAGCAATACAGTTTAAATAGCATCTGGTTAATGCATACGTGTAAGGCACTTGCGAGGACCACATACCTATATACCTCCTATTGCTTCCTCTCCTCCGTCTCTACATCATCACACCTCATTGAAACAGAAAAACCATTTTCATGACGAGGCTCTAGCTCTTTTGACTAGCTGCCCACATAAGAACATCTATCCCTGTTCCAGTACCTGTAACTAGAATACGTGCTCTATCCTATAAAAACACACCACAAAGTCCTAAATACAGTACAGTGTGTATGAATTCCCATTATAGCCAGTGATACTCCACATGTTGCTTACCACTAAGTCACATCATGCACAATTAAGAAAATTACACTAAGCTTTAAAATAGACTTACAAAATCTACCTGACAAGTGCCTTTATGTTATACTAACATTCCCAATGTTTAAGCTATTTTCTTGTATTTATTCTGTATTAAATAGGAAATAGTTTCAAACTCCTTTTCTTTTGTCACCTCTTTTTGCTCACAAAGACTTGCTATATCCCTAGCTACTGTAAAGGAGTGTTACAAACATTGAATAATCAAACTAATACTAATGGAAAAGAAGTTTTACTTTAAGGAATTGTTTTCCACCATATTCTGGTTTAAATCTACACTATACAGAATCAAGACACTTAAACCGTGAGAAACAAATCTAATCTCTGCGAAAACACCTGCGCAATCTGAAAAGGTCAATAGGGAAATACATCCTGAACTGAATTAAGTTAAAAAGCTATTTCTTACTATATCTAAAGTAAAAAAGCCAAACAAAACTAACTGAACAAATCACAGTAGGCAAGAAACTCTGTTTCATATTCACCAGAACTCCCATTTACTAAATTGCATCGAGGGAGAAAATATAATCACAGTGAATTGATTATGCAATTATGATATGATTATGTTGCGTTTTCCCTCTTGGTACAATTTGGTAAATGTATGTTTATGCAAATGTTAAGCAATATTCCACAGGTAATGGAGTTACACTTTTTTTTAATATCGTATCTTTACTGGAAGTATCACTGAAAAAAACAGGAGGCATGAGTGCACTTTTAATGCCTTATTATAGCAGATTATTTCAAATATACATGACTGCGAGAAGGGATAAACTGTCTAGATCATTACTATTACACCTCAGTAAATTCTTGCTTGTTTTAATTTATGTGTATGGTACCTATTTTAAAAAGCTGAAATTCACAAGTCTGCTCTAAACTTAATAGTCAGCAATGTAAGACCACAAAAGTGGAGGTGAGAGGATGAGCTGGCGTTTGTTCTGATTTTTTTTGTTGTTTGGTGGGGTTTTTTTACTAGTAAGAAACACATAAAGCTGGTTTTGTTAATAAGTCTGTCTGGTCTGCAGGCTGACTTAAATGCCTATTTTCCTCATCTCTCTGCTTCTAAAAGCACAGATTTGTAAAGTCCTAAAACAGAAATAAAAGAGATCTATAACTCTAAGTCAGACACCATAGAACAGCATGAAACACAGTAAAGTATTTTCAAAGATCTGAAAAGCACACTTCACATTTTCAATTTCTGCTCCTAAAAGAAAAGGGAAAATAATCTGGCAGAGAGTTTTTAGGGTAACTGTTTTGCACGATCCTCCTTTCCAAATACCATTAATAAATATTTGTTCTTTGCTCACAAGTCTGTCTCTCCTGTACTAATTAAAACCACTTTCAAGACTAGTCAGGGAATGCTTAAACACTTCTCAGCTGAATTGTGATCATCTTCACTTCACCCCTTTCACCTATTTCTTCCTTGGACAATCCTTATTTAAACTGATACAACATAACACCAGAACTGTGAAGCATTAAGTTTTTTATAAAGGAGATCCTAAGACACAGCACAATGCGTTCTTAAGTGATCCTGACATAACACATAGAGCAATTAGATACAATGGTTTAACTAGTAGGTCGAGTCTTTGCCCAGAAAGTTGGAAGCTTCATTCAATGTCCTCCACCAGGATACAAAAGCTCAGATAGGCTAAGGGTACGGTCAAGTTAGTGCATTATTTAGGTGGTGATCACTACTAAAAAAACAACTCACAAAGCATAAAGTTGATCTTAATCGACCCAGACCATTATTAGAAACCTCACAACTTGTCACTGCATTAAATATTTCATTAGTCAAGCTTAGCTAGAGGAAGCCCCAGGCTAATCTCGCCAATATCAAATTGCTATTTAAAAGCAGCATTAGATCATATAAGTATTCTAAGATACTTCAAAGTATCTGTCCCACGCAGACTTCCAAATTCCAAAATACAACTGGCAGGCTTATGCTGATTGTACCAGACAATAAGAAAGCAGTTAACCTACGTCCATAGAAAGAATTCCATTTAGCAAAAAGCCAAAGATTACATTCTTTTTTCCCCCCCGCCAACTTGCATCAACATGTAGCATTCACTATTTAAGCCTGTATTTTAGTAATTTATTTTTCAATGATTCACCTAACCTTGAGTTGCTTTAAAAGTAATGAATCACATTATCACCAGATTTCTGCTGAGGACTGAAGCTTGATGGACTTTATTGAAAGAACTCTTGCAAATACCAAGTCTCACACCATAAAAAAAAATTTCTGTTCCTAGTAGTAAACTACCAAGCACCGTGACCCCACTGCACAATGTGCTGGTTGGCAGAATTATGTCAATACCACCAACTTGTTGTGTAAATATCAGTTCTGAATAAAATTTTAAGTTGCAACTACTTAGCTACCCAACAAATATATTTGTATTACAATTTAAAGCTATGGAAGAGAAAGCTTTTGTATTCTACTTATCTTTCAGTTTATAATGTAGAAGACAAGTTTGGAATCCAGACATCATGCACTTTTAAACCTCTAAGAAGCAAAAATATAGCTTGATTTTAAATATTTTGGCCAGATTTCACTAACACTGGTTAGAAAGATATGGATTCTGAATGGGAAAATGATTCCTCATATGTTTAGTAACACCCTGAATGAGGATGTGCAAGGTTTAAGGGCCATTCTCATTTACATTCTCCGCCAGGCAAAAATCACTCTTCAGGAAATGCCTGAAAGCAACTGTAATTGAAGACTAGAGTTATTCAACAGTTGTATTTCCATAATTAAAAAATAAAACAAAGATAACAGGAGGCTATGGAAGTCTTAAAGGTACAAAGGGGCATGGGATACATAAAGAAAAATTTTCGCAAGGGAGAAAATCCGATATGCCAGAGTAGCAGATTGTTAAGAAAGACCTCAGGAAAGGGAAAATGCTGCATGTACAGAACTTTGGGGATAGAAGGTTCAACTCAATACATTAACTCAAGCCCATCTATGCTTTCAGTACTCGAATATAATGCTAACAGTCTTGTCAATGGCAATTACTTCTCTCTCATCAACCCTCCTCACTTGTGAATTAGGCTGGGTAAGATAGTATTTCTCTCTTGCTAATCAATGTTTAACCATTTTAAGAGAGACACTTGAATTCTATGTTTAAAGATTACTTTCAAAGGAACTTTATCAATTATATATGCTTTGCTAAAACAAGAGATCATAAACTATTCTCAAAAGACTTTTGATCTATAAAATGGAGCCTGGGAAACCAGTCATGAAAAGTCCATTCTGTAATCTAGCAAAATGTAATGATTTTTTGCCATTAAATGAAAACAAAGAACAGAAAAAATGACGCCCTTCTATACAAGTATCTACAGAATTATGACAGATGACAGAGCCTGCACAATCTAAAACTGTACGTTGCTCAGAAAATCCGCAACTTGGCTGTGATGTGGTCTCATATACTTTATAGAAATTGAGGAGTATCACCTGGGCTTGAAGGTAAAGAAAAATTGAAGTGAAAGGTCATATTTTCAAGTGTACTGGTTCTGAAAATAGTATTTAAGAATTTTGTTTCAATGACATCCATGTTGAGTCTGCAATACCTCTGTAGCGCTTAAGGAACCAGAATAAAAATGTTTCATTTGGGTGGCACTTTTTTCCAAGAATGCCATCTACAAATTAAATTTCAAAACCTGATGCATGAGCCAAGACTTCAATGACAGAAGTTAAAGCATATTCAGTTATTTCAAGTGATAACAAAAAAAATTTTAACCGTAAAACCATTTGTCAGGAAATACAGCTCCATTTCAAAGCATGTCCCCAAAAATCAATGTCACTTAAAAAGCCAACTTAAAACTTCTACTGCAATCTTCATCTATACCATACTAAATCAAGAGGGTACCCTCACTAGTAACGCAAAGCACTGACTTAAGGAGAATGGGGGTAAGTGGCATTGTCCACAAAACTTTTCCATATTGTGGAAAGCAGGAGAGAATCTGTTGCTAGGCATTTGCCAATACTTTTAATGGTCTTCCTGTTATTTATTAATAGAGCTTTATTGTATTTGGAAATATCTGACCAGTGAATGCAGCCAGACACTTCACGTGCCCATGCCCTGACTGTGAAACCTTTCGCTACGCTCACCCCCAATCCCCTCAAAAAAGTAGTTAGTGATGAAATTGCCCGAATGTATCTGAGCAGCCAATCCAAAGACCAATGCGCATGTACTATACTGTTCCTTCTGCCAAGAGACTCTGCTCCTGGTCTAGCCTAGAGTTCATGTCAAACCTTGAGGGATACCAGCATAAACGGGTCCCCGAGCTGGCACAAAGCCCCTTCCCCCGTCTTTGCCAAGGAGCACTACCTTTGGCAGATGGTAAGGTCAGGCCCATGAGGCAGAGAATCACTTAAACCAAGATAGCAAAATCCATCTGGGAATATGAATCAGAGCTCTTTTATGAAGGAGCGGCACCAGATTTCTAAACACTCAGCTTCCATCTACTGTACTAACATTGATTGCCAACCGCCACCAGCTCAGTTCTCATGCGGATTTATAACAGCACATTTGGAAAGGCTAACTCCTATCACCAGGGGATTAAATTTTCTTGAATTAGTATGCCAGAAATACGATGATCAAACTCGATTTCTGCTACTGAGATACATTAATATAGAGGAGCCAGAGCAGAAAAAAAAGGAACAATTCTATTATTATACAGGCTGTCCCAGTAGAAAAGGTTTGAACTCTTCAAATCAAAGTAATGTCAACCAGTTACAGTAATGGGGTTATTGAAAGTTCAATTACATTTTTAAGAGTTTCCATGAATTAGAAGTGTTACTTCTTAATTGGGAAAAAATTACAGTATACTATTATTATTACTTCTTCCCTTTTTAAGTAATAGGGCTTTTGTTCACCAAAATTAAAATGTCTACATTACCCCTTCTATAATTTTAAACTAAATATGTATAGATTAAATTGGAGACTAACCAAAAAAATGACTTGAAATATTGCTTCAGTTGAGTAAAATAAAGCTTCTCTGCTGGGTAGCCTGGATGAAGGAAAATGACTTGCAGACAGATTTGGTTAATCCACCTTGATTCATCTCTATGTCTGGATACTCAAAAAAGGGTAAATAGTAACTAATCTAATAAAATTTCTGTTCCGGTATCAATCTAAAATCCAAATTAAACTGGAGTTAAGCACAATAAATACACCTATGCAACTCTATAGTTACACAGAACTGGCCTTACCATATTGATTGGTTCCTTCACTTCACTATCTTGACTAACTGTGGCCAAGACTCCCGTCTCCCATTTTGTGAAGACATGAACAACTAGCATCAGAGAGAAGAAAAATTAAATTTCTACCTGACATGACTGAAATGTAGTGGCACTACAGCAGAAAAGCTGAATAGCCTAAGTTTTCCTGTAATCAAGATCAGAGAGTCTTTGCACAGAAAGAATCTAGTTATGGGTATTCATATAAACAATTCAGATCGGCAAAAGCTGCAGACCAAAGCCCTCACCATCCCCCACCCCCAAAATTAAAGATAGAAATGCTCCTATTTTCCATTTAAACCTCCTCTTTGCCAAGGTGGTATTACTTCTTAGTTTGCTACTCCCATCTGCAACATGTCTGACATATCAATTAGATATCATAGAAACACTCTACTCCCATCAGTGTGTTTCGTAGGCAGTAGCTGGGAACAAGTGACACTCTAAGTTCCAAGTGGATACAAACATAAATAGCACCTCCCTGGAGAGCTGTGTGTGGACCCTAAAGCATCCTAGGAAACAGGTTCCCAGACTCTGAACTTTAGCTGTGCATGGCTGTCTTCATGAAAAGAACCCTTTGGCTCAGCTACAGTTGTCATGGAAACAGCAACTTTGATTTTTAGATCTTTAGTATACGTGATATTTCAGCCATATGTTGCATGCATTTAAGTTCTCTACATGTTCCTCCTCTTTAAAACTGAGGGAAGTAAGAAAAACTGAATGGTTCCAACATTCAAGTTAATGCACGCAGCGTACTTCTCAAAGTGGAGAAACAGGCTTGCAATCCAGAATAATCATGAATTTAAGCTACTATGAGCACACTTGATCCGTGTTTTTTCCTCTGTCCCAAAGAGTTCCATTTGTGACGAGCCTGCTCTTGAAAAATTAAGTCTCTCTATAAAGCCATGAGATGGGCTTGATCTTGCTTCTTAACACAGCAAACTGTTCGGTGTGCATTAATCCTGCGTTAACAACGCCTGAGAGAGGTTCCAATTCCAAT
Organism: Elanus axillaris; assembly: GCA_026212715.1. Classification (NCBI taxonomy): domain Eukaryota; kingdom Metazoa; phylum Chordata; class Aves; order Accipitriformes; family Accipitridae; genus Elanus; species Elanus axillaris. The sequence goes on along the minus strand of JANZLQ010000095.1, from coordinate 17,373,235 downwards.
TGCACCAGGGGTACGGCTGGGCAGGAAACAAGCTCCCCGATACTCGGATTGGTTTGTCTGCCTCTCTCCAAACTGGGACCAGCATGGTACTTTACAGCACTTTATTTACACAGTAAATACAGTCTTGGCCTGACAGCATGCTGATGTTACAGTAAGCATCATATACACATGCTCTTCTAAAAAATAGCCCAAATATCCAGTGACATATCAGATTGAGCTATGGTCTTGATTCCAGAAAAAAACAAAAACCAAAGATAGCAAAATACTGCTTAGCTTTTAAAAAAAAATAAATAAAAAAAGCAGTGCAACTGCTCACACCATAATTGTGTGTCTTTCCCTATTTTCAGCTTTAAAAGAAATGAACAGAACTATTATAGCTGCTCTATTCCTTCATCATCCAAAAGAATCCGGATAGGCATCCAGAGAGACAGAGTGTCCACTCTTCTATCACTTGGGGTGCTCAATACGGAGTCCCAACCTCAGTCCGAGCAAAGAGCACTCTAACAATATTTTTTCGTAAAACGGAGATGACTTTCTAACAAGCTGGCAATCATTTTCTCAACTACATTCAAACTCTTCACTTCAGAAGCCAGGAATATAGATACCTGACCAATGATTCTGAAATTTTACATCTGAAGAAACAATAATTAATTTAGGAAAACTGAGAACCAGGTGAATACTAATGGTCAGTATGGGTAAGATCCTTTGCAACAACCGACTTGAACACTGTACTGCTGCTAACTCACAGCTTCTTAGATTAAACACAAATCCCACTCCTGCAATGTACATTTGAACTTTCAAGAGATGCCCTCGTTTTATTTTGCACATTTTCATTAATGAGGCTCAGTTCTAATTACAACTATATAAATAAACCAGACCCAGAGGACGCTGGTCTTTTGAACTCAAATGCTATTAGGAAGCATTCAGCATACTCCTAAATGAAGGCTTTTCCACTCTGGATTTCTCCCTCCCCACTCCTGGGGATAAGTAAGCAAATGGATCAATCAATGGTGAAGAAAAAGACAAGACAGCAAGTTACTCTGCCATGGGAACAGCTCTTAAAATTCAAAATAGATCACTTTCTCCTATTTAAATATAAAAGCAGTGTAAAGCAGCTGCTATAATGAATGACATGTTCTCAATCTAGAGCTACAACCACAAGGCTTTCCAACCTCTAATGGGTGACAGTATCAGCTACGGAACAGAAATACAAGCTACAAACCACTTTATCTCCAGCTTAAGCACATCACAAACAGAAATCAGAACACTCAGGCAGGAAAGTAACTGTCACTCTCCTCCCAAGCAGAAGCAATTAAATTTCAAATATTTAAGGTACTCAAACAGCAGATGTACCACTTGTCAATTACAAAATCCAAAAAGTCTAACTACTTTCTCAAGGAAAAACTGCAGGAAAAGTTTTCCTTAAGGAAATTAAAACAAAAACAAAAACCTGAGAGATAAAAGTGTGAGCTGTTTTCTCTTTCACTGTACTTATTACAAGTAATAAAGAAGAAACATGTTATCTTAAGATCTGTTATTTATCCCACCAACACACTCGGAATGTAATCCATCACCCAGCCTTAAATGTGTTCTACCATGTTTCATACTGTTATAACACGTAAAATTGTGCAGTATTTCAAATAAATACTAAAGTCACACACATTTAAACACTCTCCAAATGCCACTTAGACCTTTAAAATTAAGATCTGGGGTTTTTTTCCCCAATTTGCTTTCTGTAAAGAAATCCTACTGAATCCCTGAGTGTTATGTGGACAAACCTGAAATCGGCTCAAAAATAAAAAGCAGCACAGTTGCACAATTAAGGCTCCCATGCAAGCTCAACTATAGTGGTTTTGGACTGGAACTAGAAACTCCACATTACATATATTCACAGTATTTGGCAGGAAAATCTATCATCTACCATCTATCAGTAAAATGAATCAGTAAATACTGCAAGTATCAACTCTTCAAAGGAGTCTGGGGAAGTTTTAGCTGTACTGTCATCTCCATACTATAAAAGCTCTCTATTTTGATTTACAAACCAAGTCACTAGTATCTAGCAAATAAATTGAAACTGAGTATTTGTTGGCATTTTTAGTTTGGAGATAATATGATAAATCCTCTGTTCTCGATTTCATATAATGCTGCTGTTATCAGAGTTCTATCTACTATCTGATTTCAGTAAAAATTGAGAAATGTTGGAGCGTGGCATCTGGTTAACACAACAAGCCACTTCGGCCGTATCTGCAGCTGCATAATGCTGCCAATCAACCACACAGAAAAACAGCACCCACAGAGGGATCAGGAGGGCAGGACAGAGGCAAACCAGTGGAGTGCAGGGCTGGGAGGAGGCTGCTATTTAAACACTGCCTAGTATTTTTGTCCATGTTTCAAGGCGGCTGGTGGCAAGCTAGAGAGGGTGCAGAAGTACCATAAAAATGAATCAAGGATCAGAAAGCTACCTTACAATGAGAGGCTTAGGGAATTCGATGTGTTTAGTTTTTGAGAGAGACTGAGAATTGAGATGATTACAGGATGTAAGTACTTTCACAGGGAAAACTACTGCAGGGTGGTGGGGAGCGGAGTACAGAAAACATAGTAACAAGATTCAGTAGCTGTAACAGGAGACCAGCCACTTCCCGATTTTAAGAAATGGAGGCCTTATTTCAAAATAGTGAAAGGTTCCAAAGGTCATTCATAAATGAGCAAAGGAAGCGCTCCATTCCTTGATGATATTTTCAAAGCAAGATTGGATTCCCTCCTGGAAGAAATGGATTAGCAAAACTTTTGCTGGGTACCACTTGAAATTTAAGTGACTGATGGCAAACAAAAGGTCAGTTGAAGTCTTCAATTGCCTTCTGAAGAGGCCAAAGCTATGAATCTATGCAATGCTGAAGAACTGTCAGGCAAGTCCTTGCATGAAGAGGATCAATAGGATGCATTAAGGGACATGTAGTATTTAAGGGAAGTGGCCTGGTGCATACATTACCCAACGGGCTTTACTGGGTCAGACCAAAGCTCCAACGTCCTGTTTCTGACAAAGGCTAACAGATGTCTGGAGAAGACATAAAAACAGGTCAAGCACATGGTCATATCTTCCTGAGGTATTTACCACTGTCCACCTACTTGCAACTTAGTAGATTAATGAATTGTTAGATCAACAGATTTTCCAGCCCTTGTTTGGCTAAGCATTTCAATAATCATTACACGCTGTAGCATTGTGTTCTACAGTTCACCAGTTTGTTTCAGTCTTTCTGAAGCTACCAACCAATGGTTCATTTCTGATTGTTTCCCACACTTGTATAATAAGCATTCCTTGCTCACTTTTTCCATATTACTCATGATTCTACAAGCTCCTACCTTTCATTTCCCAACATGTTCTCCAAAATCTGATGAGCCTTGGTCTACTTAATCATTCCCCATACGGGAGATGCTTCGTTCCTTTGATTATCTTCATCAGTCATATATCTTCTCCAGCTCTGATATAACCATTTCCAAGATCAACACAGCAGAACCGCTGTATCCAACAGAAAAAAATAATTCTCATGTGGTCCTTCATTTGGTTTTAATGGCTTCCAGCATGCCACATGCATTTTTGACCACTGTTGAAAATTGATCTAAAGTTTTCATAAAGCTAACTTCCGTAACTCCAAGAACTCCTTCCTCAGTGAGAACACCAAATTCAGAATCTAACATATGTAAATTTGGGATTGTTTTTCTCCAAATACATTTAAATATGACAAAATTGAGCTTCACCTGCCATTACCCAGTCACCTGGTATTGAGAGATTCTTCCCCTGAATAGCTCGTTATCATCAAACTGTCATCCCACAATGCACAATAATCTCCAAAACAAACAGAAGAGTGCATATCACAAGTTCAAACCATGAATTAATGCTGAGTAAAAAATACAAGTAACAATTATAATCACAATCCTTAAGATTCAGATTTTTTTTCAGCTAATTAGCAGGACAGAAAGGCTTTTAAAAACATTACAAATCTCATTCAGCTACCGTTCAGCCCTCTCTCTAAAGCACTAGAAGGAGCAGGAATCAGATGTAAAGGCGGAGATACCTGCAGAGGTCACACCATGTGGTTATTTTTTAAAAGCCCACACAGGTCCCAACACTGAATGACTTAAACTCCACTATTCCAAAATATATTAAAGCACTTTCCAAGCCATAGAGCTTTTTTTTATTTTTTAAACAGTCTTCTTCAGAATTTAAGTTTAAAGATACATATGCATATACGCTTAATAAAATGCGAAAGCATTCCCTGGGTACTACTGTATCCAGTGTGACTATACTAGAAACTTCAGAAATCTACTTGCAGAAGGACAGTCCAGATTAATCAATTTTTCTATTAACAACTATCCACTCCTCACAAGACACCAAAACCCTCAGTTTTAAACCAACCCTACCATGTGGCTTTATTAAAGACTGGCAGGGCAATCGGGTTTTTTTACTGTTGAAATTTGAGCTTCAAAACCTTTTACTACTTCATATGCAAACTAATGTTACAATGTTGCGTCCATAGAGTTTCAGTGAGTGTGGAGGTAACACTGTCCTCCCTCAGTGAAAGTGCCATGAAACCATACAGTAACAATTTCTCATGTGATGAACATGAGAACAGCACAATGCCAATAGCTCCTATCTCGTTTCAGTAAATCTGTGCCTAAAATGGCTTTATAATTTCTGTGCAACAATACATCTGCTTAGCATTTTACGTTCTCTTGATAAAACCGCTTTCTGCAAGAGTTTAGATTACACGAGAATGCATCATCCTGAATTCATTTTGTTCCAAATAATTTCTGACATTATTAACCAACTGGTTTTCCTGTGCACTGCATAAGAACAAACGTTTCGGACACATAGTTTTCAAAACTTCAAACTGTGTTTTATAATGGCTTTTGTTTGTTGGTTTCATTTGAGGCCCATTTTCCTGGCATAAATTTCACTACAGTAGGATTTAAAAACATGGTTCATGCAGACATGTCTACAGTTAAATTATTTGTTGATCTAATGTTAAATGTATATTGTGCGCTTTCCAAAATAGAAAAATCTGTTCAGAGGCTGTAAATTTAACTGGCTCAATTTAAATTACTTAAGACCTACTGGGTTCCTATTCTTCCCTAAAGCCAAGCTTGCACAGACTGCTGACATCCTTCAGTTATAACAATCTGCGGGGCAAGGATAGACATCTAAAAATACAGTAATTCTATTATTGCATATACAGTGCCATAAGTTAGAATGGCCAGGCTAGATTAGCTTATGATGATACCTGTTACTCTCAAACTTATATAACTCATCTTTAGTTCCACTGAGAGATTACAAACACATTGCCATATTCTGAAGCAACAGGCTTATGACAGTTCAGGTAAAAGAACATGCGAGGCTGGAAAGCACCAGTTGCACTAACAAGAAGTGTGTTAATTAGTTGGCCTGTGATAAGTGGAGCACCAGGGTTACTCAACATCTCTTCTCTCCCATTACTTCATTCTGGAGCGAGTTGGTGGTATGCTTCCATGAAGCATGACTGAGGTATCACATCTGCAGAGGTCTGCTATCCATTCACACAGATTTCAGTGAAGTATTCCATTTGCAGTATCTCATAAGGGATTTTTAGAGAAGTCCCTCACTGACTGTTCCACAAATTCCAGTAACAGAAATACTGCAGCAAGTTTCCCACTTAAACAGTAGGACCATATATTGTCATTAGAGAAGGAACACTGTTAAAATATGACCAATTTCAGATCTGTGGTTTCAAATCAATATAGCAAGTCTTCAAGGAAGGAATAAGACTCCTTGAAAGACTACATTTCATCTTTGCAGATGGGGGGCGGGGGGGATAAAAAAATAAGAAAAGAAAAAAGAAAATCAATACATGGGAGGTTGTTTTCCAGAATGTTATGAAATGTTATCATCTTACAAGCAATTTTACATGTCTTTTCTGTTACCAGCATCATTTACAGTATGCTGTTCTCCTTAGCTGATTTTATTTAACTTACTGCTGAGTAAGTGGTATTCAAGCTGCTCACAGGAAGAAACCATGGAAGTGTCAAAGCAGGTTAAATCCCTGAAATAGCCAGTGAGTTCCCAAGGCCGACTGACTACTGCTTATTTGAGGAATGGAATAATAAGCATAACACATTTCTCCGTATACACATTAAACACAGAATCATGCTATTAAAGACTCTCCTATTACGAGGTACTGCACAGAAATTATATACTGTCCCTGAAACAGCCATCAGTCTTCCATACATAAGCACTCTCCTCTGAAACGTTACTTTAATGAGCTTAATTCTAGTTAATCTAAAAAGTAACTAACTTTATAAAAGGTTTTATTTCAATGCCTACTGAACATAGTTATTGAAATAATCACCGATCCGCATGGACTAATAACTAAAAATATTTCAGGAAATCCTTTAACCCCAACTATAAAGATTCACTCAGCACTAAAATGGGTGCAGGAGTGCAAGGGAAAAAATTGCTCTATATTCTGCGTGACGTACAACAGAACTAATGGCATAGAAAGACCACCTGTAAATCTCTGTTTTGCAGTAATTTCAGGGCAACACTCATCATGAACAGACCGATGCTTAAATCCACATCATAAACGCAGCACTTCAGAAACATGCAAGTGAGCTGTGGAACAATTTCCTGGGCAGAAATATGCTTCGAGAAGCCAAGTTTGTATCTTCAAGAGAGGCGGCAGTAGCCTGAGTAAACGTACTGGCTCATTCAAATATAACTCATGTAGCTTTAAACAGGGTAAGGGAGACTAAGCAGTTCTCTGTCAGGTGACAAACCAATACGTTTTTTCTATCCATGGCAGTATTTCTGAATTTTGTATGAAGAAACACCAAGTTTAAACTCAAGTATAAATACAAAGAGTGGCTTTTTGTACATATACAAGTTTATAACGTTACACACCTGCAATATACCCGTGAAGGACATGCATCAGACAGACTGCATCATTTCTGTATTAGGGTGCTCCCTATGGATATTTTTAAAATTCCTTTCCATCTGAAACACAAAGATGACTTCATTTATTTCCCCCCACCCCAATATAAACCAAGCAGCTATACCCTTGGGACTCCACACGTCGGGGGAGCAGAGGCAGAAGCGTTACTGAACCTATAGTGGCCCAAACCATTAGCAGTAACCTTCTCCCATCCCGTCATCTCTTGTACTGCTATGAATCATCACAAGACCCTACAGCCCCAACCTTCCCCCGCGTCAAGTAAGGACTCTTTAAAAGATGCGGGAAAATGACTTTCCCCAACAGACTCTGTTTTATTTTATTGTTACTCCATCTTACAAGGCTGCACTTTATAGTCTGTAAAAGTTGTTCTGTTCAGTCAGTGGCTCACATATTAACCTGTAAAATGGCAAAAAGCTCAATAAAAAACGTTCTTCATTCTAACATCGTAGCCAAGGCTCACAAAGCATAAAAGGGAAAATCTCCACAAAACACCCAAACAAGGAAAGCCCCATGCACTTTGTTGATCCAGTGGTTGCTAGACCACTCAAGGCAAGAGATCTTAAGTTTTCATTAGAAAATGCCACTCCAGGAGTTGGCGTTAGTAAATGTTCTTCTTGGATGTTCACTTTAAAAAAAAAACACCATATAGTTTTATTCCACCTGTTGTAAAAGAAAAAATACTAGTCACAAGACTGCCACCAGAATTGTTAATATACGAGTCTACCACATGAAGTTCTCAAGTACAAGTTACGCTGAAATTTCCTGGTCAATGCAATACCATTGTTAAAATCCAAAGCACTCTAAATCCACCTGAAATGAGCTGCAGTTAAAACAGAAAAACAAAAAAACCCCAAAATTAAATTTAGAATGTTAAGCACCTCATCAGTGCTTTAACTACTACCCTCCACACAATTGTGTCTGGTTCTAGTTTGGAAACACAACTACTTCATTTAACAAGCATTCTCTGATGCCTACTGAAGGTTAGAGTCACAGAATGATTAATAAGTTCTAAAGTGCAATTTAGAAAGTTTGCTTTAGATGGGACTACTTTATTCAAAAAAAGGAATCAATGCATAAGTAATTTTTACGTTTATAAAATCAGTACTGCTGTCAAGGCAGCAGAGTACAATAAAACAATAGCACTAAAATATGTAATTATTGCAGTAAGCTCAGTCATAGTTTGGAAAAGTGCCAACTGTGACTTGTTCTCTAAAGAAATTGTTAGAGAAAACCAGCCACCATTATCCAAGAATACTTTTGGCAACTAATTCGTACTCTCTTTGACATGTGCTAGCAGTTCTTGAACGGTACACCTCCTAAATTATTACCAAAGCAAAGTTTTTAAGTGGAATACTTTTCAAGTAATGTCGGGATATTTTTAGCTAATTTTGACCTTGCATTTAGATTAAACAGGAAGCAGCATTAGACTTAAGAAAAATAATTATCCTCAGACCATACATTCTTTCTGTCTATGAACTGCCTAAAACAAGTATCCTTTGCTCCGAAACCAAACTGAACACTCAAAACCTGTAGGAGGCTCTCCCTGGGACAAGACGAGGACACATGCACAACCCATTAGCATACACCACGTTCCCATATTCCATCTTGTACAACCCACAGTTGCTTAAAATCTTGTCACCACAAAGTGCTGTCTATTAAATACTGGAGGAAAATTATGAAGGGTGCTACGGAAATTACACAAACCAAGTTTAGTCAAGTTTGAAATTAATGCTTTTCCAATCCTGAAATATCCCAGCATTTTCAGTGCTACAAATTCCTTGTAACAAAGGCTTCAAACAAATGAAAAAGAACAATCCCTTTTTAGAGTTTTATGTCTGTACTTGGTTAATCCTTATTAGTTGGTAAAGTTTTAAACTACCTGGTAGTTCTGCCTGATATGTATTTGTGCGGTCTAGACTTTTTTCTATCCAGAAGCCAAATGTTCTTAACAATTCAGGTCGCTATTTAATTGTGGAACCTGATACAGCAAAGGTTCAAGGATTAACAGAATTTGCGGAGAGTTTGTAGATACACGATTCCATCGAGGGCAGAAAACTCATCCAAATCAATTCCTGGATATCCGAGAGGATTTTCATATAGGTTTCTCTTGCATAGTAGTTATCTCTAGAGTGCCATCTCATGTTTACATTTGTGTGCACATACTTAATATATATTAACTAAAGTAAAAGAGATGTAGTAACGATCCCTCTATTTCACATTCCTGCTGCTATATGACTAGTTGACAGATTTCGTTGCTTAATTCTCATGTTGTCAGACATTTAGTATTTTTAATACTTAAAAAGCACACGATGTAAGTGTTATTTTTATTTCCATATTGTTTTAAGATGGCATAACAATGAGAGGAAGCAAGTTAAAAAAAGTTTGCCCTCTTTTCCAACGTTCATTCTTGAAAACTAGTATTTCAATCTCAGTTAACATTTAAAAGCTTTTCTCATCATCTCCAGCAAAACAACTATTTTGTATGTAAATTTTATAGTACCAGTTTAAGATATTTAAGATTATTACATCCCCATTACTGATCACAAAACAACATGTGCTTTTAACTGCAACCTTGACACAAGTTTCCACCAGTCAAAGAGAGCACATAATTAAAACTTATACATAATCACCACTAATACTCCTGGAAAATATAAAAATGGTCATTCAGTTTCTAAGGGCTTTTTTCTATGGCTTAGAACAACGGAGGAAAAAGAAGAAAGCACCTCTTTCAGTATCTTCATTCCTCCTTCACACATGTGTTTTTTTCTTTAAATTTGATATGTGAATAATTTACCATCTATTTCTCTTTCCTAATTCTCATATTAAAACTGCCTTGCCATCTGCACTATGCAATCACACATAAGTAGGCACATAAAAAAATCACTAGAAACAATGCTTTGGGTTGCTCCAGTGACCACAAATGTTTAGAAAAATGCTCCCACAAACATGTTAGCAAGACCATGTTTTTCAGAGTATGGTTTGGAAAGCGCAGACAGGAAAACCAGAAGAGGATATGTATAAATGTTTTACTATTTGATTTATTGTTTCTTTCTGCTAAATCACCACTTCAGTTTTATGTTGTTTTTTCACATCAGAAAGGAGAGGAGGGTTTAATAGCATTGTAGAGAGTAAATGACAAAGCAATAGGAATCAGAAGCAAGTACATTATCAGACTGTTAAGCTAGAGTGAAGCCAGCCTTGAAAATAAGCATATTCCTCAATACTCTCTGCCTTTTTGTTGGGATCAGGCAGACTGTGGATAGCTCACACGTGCAAAATTGCACTCGTCCTCACACACACATCCCTTCTACTCCTCGTTTCCCCTCTTCAAAAGTTCATCTTTAATATTCTCCTTTAAGCGTGACCACGCACTTACAAGATAAATGTGCCTTTAGGCCAATTGCATTTAATATGCCTCATGAATAACTAAAAAGCCTGACAAATATCCTCTACCAATTTTTTCTGGGTTGGATAAAGGGGTGGCTGTCCTCCCCTGTCCAGAAGCAAACATATGCCATCTCTGTAGCTCAAAGCCCTAAGCATTAAACTCAGCTGAAATCAAGAGTGCTTTTAACTTCATGCTCCATGCTCTCATCTCCACTGGGCATACCTCTGGTTGCCACCCTGGCTAGCAATGGGGTGATCTCTCCCAGGAGAGTGCTGGGCACAATGCTGGGGGAAAAACATTCCGTGTGCCCACTTCTAACTTTGACAGCTCATCCCTCAGGTCTTGGGACTTCTCAAGCCCTCTTACGCACCTGCATGACTGACAACAATTTTACTTCATTAACCACTCCAAAATCCGTCCTCAAAATTCAGAATCTTGGAATAAAATTTGCTCCAACTGAATTCCATGGAAAAGTTTTTATGTAATCCTAACTGCTATGGCCATTGAATAGTTTCAAAGGTGAAATTCAAGTTTGTACCTGACATGACTGGTTATGAACACTGCTATGTTTTAATGTAAACTTAGACAGGTATTTCGGGTCATTCAGCCTTTGCTCCTGACTCAGAAAGCATGTTTGTGAGGCAGTTCAAGGACTAAAATAAATACTAGTAGCCTACGAGAAAGTAAGGCATTCTGGTACTTCTCATAGCAGAAATACCTAGACTACTGTAGACACATTAAACTCACAGAATGTGTGCCCTGATTTAGAAGTATAAATCAAGCAGTATGCCAAAAGATTTCTAGGCTTTTTTTTTTTTACAGCTTGATCAAACAAAAACATGAAGTACACTCCTATTGAAGATAATATTAAACCTTAAACAGGTCCTGCTAAAACACCAGAGCTACTGCAACTTTTGTCTTCACTCAAATCAACAGCAGCAGCACAAGTAGCACGTTAGGATTAACAATTTAGAGAGCAAAGGGAGGGAAGCCCAAAAGTATTTAAAAAATAAAATTTGTTTTATTAAAAGTAGGAAGACAGTAAAAACATAAAAGATTCCAATTCTTACTTTGTAAGTGAAATAGATTTCAAAAACATACTCAGTCCAATCCCACTTTACACACTTTGAAGCCATCAAATTGGACAGCAAGATCTAATTGCTTCATCATAGGACAGCAAACTGTTTATTAGGTACTTATCTTCAAAAGCTTGCCTTGTTGGCAGCATCACCAAAGTTAATACAAAATAGGTAATTTGCCTAAAACCCTATCAAAACAGACTAAATTATTCTCAGACAGCTAGGAGGGCTTTGCAAGCTTCTTTTGTTTGGGGTTAGTTTTTGTTGGTTTTGGTTTTTGGTTGTTTTTTTTTTTAATAAATAAAAAAATAAGGGAGGCAAACTATAAAACATCCAATATTCCCAAAGGCACTAACTTGATTAAGGGAAAGTATTTTAGTGCTATGGTCATCTCAGCACAGTTCAGAGGATAATGTATCAAGAATAGCACGCAATTACAGATATTTTGCCAGGAAAAGAACTTTTCTCACTTTTAAGAGCACCTGCTGCTAAAAGTTTACTGACAAATAAGATGCTGAAAAATCTTGGCTCCAAAGTTGTCAGTGGGAGTGTAGCTGAAACAGGATTCTACCTATGAAATACCCCATTCGATGCCAGGATACGAAAAAATCTGACATGATGACTTTGTTTCCAAAAACACAGATCCTCATGCAAGATATTTTGTGTACTGGGTACAAACCACATCTTCAGAAAGTGATCGTACACTTGTGCTTGGATGTTTTGGTCAATAGGCAAGATGCAGTATTTTTGTCCTTCAGCATGGGAATAAAACCCTGTGAGATACTACTTTTACCACAGACCATGGAAGGACACGGCTGGACTCCGTTTTTGTAAAAATTAATCCCCATTTTTTAAAGGAATCAAAAATTTGAAATTTCCTCCTCAATTCACATCTGTCATGGAAATGCTAAAGGAATCAAAATCTTAGACTGCTTTGATTTGTTCTGGAGACACTTTTTGATCTATTTAATGTGTCAGAACAAGATTCTACCATTTTCACATCCTACTTTTTTTACTTCATTCCCTTTTACTCTAAATTTGTAAATTCTTCTCAGAATTACAGAAATCCTTTGCTAAGAATGAAGGATCAAAATCAACTCCAATATAATACAATCGATTGCTGCTTAATGCTTTGTATATTAAAACCCATTGCAAACATCACGTTTTGCAAAAAGACTTCTACTACTACAAATCCTCCTCCAAAGCCCCCCACAGAATCGATGTAAAGAAATGCAAATATTTCAAAGAAAACACAGATGTGCTATTTATGCCATCTTTCTGAGTATATTCAACAACAATATACCCAGGAAAGAAGATAATAGAAGGATTGAAAATTGAAAGGTACACAGGGAAAAGATTTAGGAGGAAAAAAAAAAATTAAATTAGCTGGATTTCCCTCTCCACTTTGCAGAAAGTGAGAGGAACGAGCACGATCTCTGTTCAATTGCTCTCATATCTCCAAGTTCCTTCATGTTCTCAACAGCCTTTTTTGCACCTTTTCCAAAGTGAAATGAAATGCTACTGCCTTTCAATCTGTTGTTCAAGAAAGATCGGTCCAACACTACAACACTGGAAAATATACACAGTGTGAGTGAGGAATATACACATACTTAGTATTTATATTTATTATAATCATATACATTATGCATTTATATAATCCTTACTCTCCCCTTTTTATTTATTTTTTAATATCTATTAAAAAACCCCAGAAGACTAGAATAAGATCTTCTGAGAGAAAAGCCAGTACAGAAGTAAATGGCGAAGATAGGCATTTTAATTTAAGGAACCTAAGATCCCATCCGCACACTCTTTACAGTTTTACAGCAATTATGCACAAGGTTTGCATAAACACTTCAAAATCATCAAAAGGTGTTTTATCAAAACAGCACTTAAGTTTTACATATGTTTCAACACAAATTAGTATTCAGAATTAAACAGCAAGTTGATTTAAAAAAAGGATGTCAGCTGTCATTTTAAACTCTAACCAGATAGAGAGAGAGAATGGACGTAAAGGAAGGCAGAAAAAGACCAGGGCAAAGTGATAGATAGCTTCTTTCCAAATACTTTTTGTAATTTAATTATCTTATTAATTCTCTCACTGCCCTAGACTCCTAGCTACTCATGATGAATTTTATCACCACCAGAAAGCTTGAATAATAATTATTATAGCAGTAATGTTATTGCAACCCTGATGGCACAAGGATATTGCAAAGTAAGGACAACAATAACACACTGAATACTAAAGACAATAAAAAGACATGCAGATGTAGTTGGGCTTCCTGCAGACACATTTGCAAACGACACCTCTATGGTAAAAACATGCTCTTAATTTATAGCCATAAAAAGCTAAACTACAGCAATGAATTAATTACTTGGGACCATACTCAGTACAAAGCCAGACCCTGACACTCAAGGACACATCCTGCAGTAACACTGATGTCCTGACAGTCAGCATATTCCTGACACAAAAACATACATATATGTGCAACACGAATGCTTCCACAAGTATTGGGAATTTATACCTTTAGTGAAGTGCCTGGGCATACCAACTATAATCAGCACTAGCAATAATTTTAATACAGGCAGTTACTGATAGGAATGCCTAATGGAGGGACTTCAGTTCTCCAAAACTTAAAAAGGTCACATGGAGAGGAGTTGGGGGGCTGAATAAAGGACCAAATGACCCAATTCCAGGAAGGAAAGAGGTTGGCTTTCCTCTCTTTACGAGACGGAAGAGTCCTCTGAATGTCACCTTTCTCAAGTTGCTGGGCTTTGAACACAAGAAGTTCACAGGGCCACAAGTTTTTAGGGGAGTGGGCAAACCCAGCAGAATTGATGGGCTTGAGCATCACATGAAGCCCAGGGTTTGAGTAAGATACTGCCCACCACCCGTCTAGATAGCGAGTAGGACAGATTGCAGTTAAGAGTCTGCACATATTTATGAAAGGCTGCAGCCAGCTGGCCAAATCTCAGATGCCTCTCTCAACACTGGACTCCTTTCACTCAGTCTTTTACCTTTTATTTCTGGTTAAAAAAGCAATACAAATACACGTAACAGTTCAGCTATTATTCTACAGCATGACACTTCCATTATGCTTGCTACGCTAGTATTTCAGATATATAAACAGATAAATAGCACCACATTTCAAGCAAAGCACTTACCGCTATTTTAATACTGCTTTGACAAGGTTTAAATACGCTTCAGACAAGTGACAAAAACTACAGATTGCACACAATTACAAGAAAAGGCTGTCTTTTGACCCAATTAAGTGATAACTCGTAGAGGATTCCACATGCAAAAGCCATCTATTTCCTTAAGTGGAGCAAGACTTTGAGGGAAGGCATTCATTATTAGAAGACAAGTCTGGCTGGAGTAAGTCTAACAGTGAGGGACTCTTGGTTGCCAGTCAGTAGATAGGGAAAGGACTTGCTCATGAACTGTTCAAATGTCCCTAACTTCATAGGCAGGGGCAATGCAAAGCTGTAAAAAAAAAAAAGAATCCAGCTGCAAATAGGTCAGTTTTCTGAAATAAGGAAGAAAAAAAAAATTCCTACAGTTTATTTCACTTCAGGTGTACATGTTAAACCGGAAAGCAATAGTTTAACCTGTGATGATAACTCCAAAGTTTAAGTAGCTTAGCAAGGCTGTTTGGGGCTTTTGTTTTATATTTATATATACATACACACACGCACACACATTTTATAAGTGTTTATATACATACATACCACATATACATATATAAAAGCACAACCAGTTTTCATTTAGTGGGGTGTTTGGGGGGTGTCTGGTTTTGTTAGGGTTTTGCTGTGTTTTAAACCAGTTCCTTTAATAATAATCTCCAGTGAGAACTACCAAAAAAAGACAGAGTAACTTCCAATCATTCCATTTCAAAGGCACACTGCAGACATGAAAATTTTAGTTACCTTCACCATGCTCAGAAGTAGAAAATAGACAAGAAAAACAAAGGGAGCATTGGCATGGCATTATGCCATAATGTCATTGGTTTAGTTGCTTTATCACAGAGTAAATAAAGGCATTGAAAGTAGCTTTTTTCGGATTTCCCATAGTGCTGCCACTTTTTCGTTTTACAGTGCCAAGCACATTACTGAAACCTGCCAGTTATTTCATTACTGAAATAACCCAGTCTCCCTTCCTATGTAGAAAAACAATGATATGGAAGAACAGGGCCTAGAACTCCTCTAAATACTTTCTCCTGAGGTTCTCAGCCTTGAACTAATTCCCTGCCTCACATCTACCATTACCAAAACTGTAATATTGCAATAATTCACAAAGAGCATGGCACTTGCGTTCCTTTGGCTGTCCAACAAGACTTTTCCATCCTAAACAGCTGACTCGAATTGTGGCTCTTTTCCAAGATCTCCCTGGAGCATGGTATTGTAAGTCTTTGTGCTCTTCAACTTAAATTTGTGCATTAAAAAGTAACATACATATCTATGTACTGGCCCAAACCTGACCTTTTCCAGTGGAGAACCTAGAAAGATGCAGTGCCTTACCTGGTGATTACCTCATCCACTGCAGTCCATGGCTGGAGGGACTGGAGCTGGACGCTTTACCCGATTTCTCAAGTCCATTTCATGTCTCAGAACTGCCCTCAAAATATCTCTAACAGAAATATCGCCTTGCCAGATAACTCTTCAGAACAGCATCTGCTATTAAAAGCAAAGGCACAGCTCTCACACCATCGCTAATTCTCAAACCTCTTTCACAAAAAGCATGGAGCCTGCAAACTAGGTACAACAATACTAGGGCTTCTCATGTGTAGCCTTCCAGAAAAGGAAATAAATTTTAAAAAGTTGTGCCTCTTATTTCCACTGTTAGAAACAGATGCTGGAGTGCCAGTGAAAGGGGGTGAGATCAAGCCTCAGAGCCCGTGAGCAAGTCTGAACTGTCTTGATTATACTTGGGAACATGCACAGTTCTGTATTAGTCAAAATTCAGACGTTACCAGTTTCATAGAAAACGCAACAGCAGCAGCTGCAACACTTATTCCCCCAAAAGTCATAAATGAATATAAAATCACAAATAGTAAGATAATAAAGAAAGAAAGAAAGAAAATAAAGTACATACAATCGCTCTATATCACATTTCAATGGGAAGTACAAGCGTATTATGGAAGTAGTTTAAAATTTATTCTGAAAGTGTCTGGAATGACTGGGGCCATGGCAATGGGGAATGGTAAGGGCAAACTAAATGACAAAGTATGATAGAACCAGCAAGGCAAAGTGGAAGAATGTTTCACTGGCTGGAGATACACTGAGGAAGCAGCATTAAAACTCTTACTTCAGGAAACCCAGTATACAAGAAAGCAGCTCCTGAAAGAACGCCTCAGGCTACTCAGTGGAAAATAATAACTATTGGATAACAGAGCTATATTTAAAAGAAATGCTAGTAAATTATTTGCATAGTTGTGTGCAGCCAGACCTGGCAACAATCACAAACTACTCTTCATAAATGAAGTTCAAGTATAAATAATACACTAAGGAACCATGCATGCTGTATTATGAGGGACAATGTGAGAAGTTTTCTGAGGTATCTTCCAAACACATGCAACTGACAGGCTTACTGGAAGGAGATTTTTTGGTTTTCTAAATGAAGGAAACATAAGATGCCTATTATTTCAACATTCCAAAAAAATAGAAACTCTTACATTTCTAGAAAGCATAAGATTTACTCATTGGTAAGTTAAATCATTTAACTTCAAAGGAAGAGTGGTTTCTTAGGTACTTGCACAGTGCTTAGAAGGCTACTACCCCAGCAAGGGCCGCAAGCACTAGGAAACTACCTTAAGAAAAAAAAAATATTAAAAAATCTGGCAATCAGTTAATCACCAATTAAATTTTCTTCCCTGGGCTTAGGAAAAGAGCCTGAGCCTTTCAATTTATTCACATATTTTCAGGGAAAAACCAAATTTCCAGTAAAATACTAAGAATTTCTTTCAAGTGACAGACTTCTATATGCTAAATTCAAGGTGCTGAATTAACAGATATGAGCGTAAGTTTGTTTAGCACTTAGCAGAAGTAGTACTCCCACAGTACAGCTAACCAGTGTTTCAACATGATCTGAAGCAGTAATGTGAAACAGTAATAAAGTTGTTCAATCCTTGCTCTCCCTGTTACAGTATATTACGTTATTCAGACATGAACCATTTTCAAAATCCAGTATGTATCACTAAACAGCTAGAAAGTATTACTTCACTTCCACCCACCAAAGAGTAATCCTTCCCCATCTACCATCCTCACTTTCTCTGATCAATCTTACAGAATCTTCCTTGAACAAGGCACTGTCTCCCCCCACCCCTCTGCCCAACCTTGAAGTGCTTCTAGTACCTGCTATTGTAGAATAAATCTAATTTAACAGAAGAGCTAGAACACGGACAAACTTCCCTCTTCTCTCCCTGCTCCCCACCAACACATTACAAAATTTTGGGGAGGGAAGAGAAAAGATGGATGGGTGGATTACTTCCAGCTGGATCAATTTTTTGATCCAACTCAGCACGAACACTAATGGCAATGCAGGAGATGGCATGGTACATGTTTAATGCTAGGTCAGTTTAAACCAGAGGCAGAGCTGCACCCACGAGGCTTCCAAAAACTAAAGGGGATGGTCAGACACTGTTTCTGTTCCAAGAATGACAGTGCAAACCTCAGCATTTGCCTTTCATGTGTAATATTCTCTATTAGGGTTGTGCATTCCTAGAGCTAATGGGCCAGTACCAGGCTTAAATAAAAACATTAGAGTTCTCACTGACAACTAGGGACAGCTTAGTCTGGAGAGAGTGCCAATTTAGCTGCCTTTAACGTGTAAACTTGAAAATAATATGAAAGACTAATAGCTGTATGTACAAATTCACCAAAAAAGTACTTGAAACTGGGTTCTGACTGCGCTCTGCTTGTGATCTTACCACTACAAACCATTTGTGAAGAGCTTACAAAGTCCAACAGCTGCAGAGAAGTTACAATTAATATTTTGATTTTCTTCATTTTTTTTAAATTAGGGAGTTATCTTTCATATGATGAAGAGACCCGCATGTTTAAGAATACCTTTTTTAATGATGTTAGGATAATAATAATAATCTCATTACAGAGGAAAAAAAAAAGCATCAGCAGCATTTGTGATGGTCATTTGCTTCTATCTCCTATACTTCTCAACTTGGAAAAGTTTGCCAGGGTGACTGAGTTTTACCTGAAGTCTCACAGGAAGAGAGAGGTTCCCATTTCCCATTCTTTTTTCACCCAGAAACATGCTCCAATTTCATGTATAGGCAAGATATTTTAAGATGGTGAACTGAAGTTAACACACACGCGCACACCCCCCCCTCAGTTGTTCAGTACAGAATCAGGAGTTGCTCATACGTGAAGAAATTGGATAAAGCCCTTTCTATCATAAAGTATGGCTGAATATTATTAGAATTGCTGATAAGACTGCAGAATTATTTTATTTGCTATCAAATCTGAAGTCATTCCATTTTCCTAGTCAGCACCTAATTCTTAAAATTACTTTCCAAGATGACAGTTTATCATATGATGATATATCAATGCAAACACATAGCATAGTTCAAAACCCAGTATCCAAACAATATGCAATGTGACTTCTAACATAAAGCACCCACTGAAACACCAAAAGAACTAGTTTGTTGCTATCATCAAATCATAGTATCACTGCCTCTTCACGAACACACTCACACACACCTCATTCTTTTGGGGGGCAAGCAGAAAGATCGGAATTTGAGTGCATTAGGCCAACTAACTACTCTGATTTAGAGAAAACCATTCTCCCTATTACAGCTCAGTAGAAATATCACCAACCGTGACGGAAAAAAATTTTCTGTAATGAAACCTTAACATTTGCAAGTCATAAAATACATACCAAACACGTAAAAAGGGAGACATTCAGACAGCTAGAAGCTTTTTAACAAAGCATATTCTCACGTTAAAAAAAAACAACTCAAGTCCAAAGCTGTTGCAGAAAGCCCTTTTTCCCCTCCTTACCCGGGTTTTAGAGAATCACTGCTAAGTTGCTCACAAAGCAAATCTTTCCATCATACTTTTAATAAACTTGACAATAGTTTTCCCTTCTCCTTAAGAAGTAAAAAACAGCAGAACATAGCGATTAGATTCTTGTCTCAAAGCAGGATGAGCTGTGTATTTTAATCCTCTAAATATGCAACTTAATCATGCCCGTTGCATATATACTAAAGAGGAAGTTTTACCAGCAAAATTCTTTATTCTCACATGCATTATGTTAATCTTTTCATGTCAGGAGGTAGATGTCCCCAAAGTAACATACAATGTTAGCAACAGAGGCACTTAAGCCATGGGTACCAACCAGTTTAAAACAGAAGGATACAAAATTCCACTGAACTTTGAGCACTGCCTTAATACCTGCTTGAATTACTTTCCAATTTCATTCATTTTCTTCTTCAAATTTTTGTTTACAGCTATTGAGACCGTGCAAAATTTATGCCTCCTTTATATAATTGGTATGAACTTTCAGTTGAAAAATACGCAGCGTAAGAGCATCCCGTAACTCAAGGAGTCAACCACTGCCATGCCCAGGGACCTAATTAATCTCTAATACCCAGCCCAGAGAGAGCAAAGTGGGAAAGAAATGCTGAGAAGTAAAATCCTAATGGCACTCAGACAGCTCTACATTAAGTTATGCTGACTCTGGCTCTGTTAGAAGCTCACTGTTAAACTTCCCATGTCACTCAAAGTCCACTTCTTGTTTTAAGAGCAGTAGGAACACTTGCATGGAGCAAGTATCTGGGCGAAAAAAGAATGGGAACCTCTTTCTTCGTGTAATGTGCACTCTTCTTCCTACAGACTTGAAAGTGTTCATAGCCTGAATATCTTAGTACAGACAAATACTATGAGAAGACAAATCAGCAATGTTTGTAAGCCAGCTCCTGCACTTGTATACGCCAAAAGCCTCAGTGCCGTGTTTTTGCAGCTCGTAGGCACCACAAACTAGGTTCAGGGTGGTATTTTTTCACATCCCCGAGACCCTTAATCAAGTAATGTAAAAGCTATACAAGTTCTGCAGCCTTATGTTCAAGAGACAAAGCAGTAAAGTGTTACCTACCGGGCAGATATTACTCTAAAAAGGTCTTTTTTGAGGCAGGAAAAGCAAAAGCAGTCTCACACAAGAGTTTTTAAGTTCATCATTATTCTGTTTACCTGCAGCTCGGTGACAGTCTGGGAGACCACTAACTACGCTCAGTAAACCGCAGAAAATAACATCTTACACGTTCAACGAGAGTCGAACAAATCACCCATTTGTCGTCACGAACGATGCCTTTACCTTTTCCTTATTTGACAGCATGCCTTCCTTTACAATGCCAATCGTTCGCAAAGCTTCTGAGGTAGAAATTAAACGCGAAGAAGACGGTAATTGGTTGCAGCAGCAGAACCAGACCCACTTTTGGCACCGCTACCGCTTCTCTTCTCCCTTCCCAGGTGCCTGCCGGAGGCACACGCAGGCCACCCGCTGCTCCCCATAGCCTTCGACACCGCCGCTCTTTCAAGGAAACCCATTTAGACACGCTACAGAAATGTTTATCTTTCCAACACCCATCTCTCCAGGCTCTCCCAAAGCACACATACAAATGAACTCAAAGGCCAAGGCTGCCGCTCTGCTGCGGACAGCCCCTCCCGCAGAGTCCCCGGAACGTATCGATCGGGTCCTTCACCATTTCGGGCATGTAAACACAAGGAACCATACGGCAAAAAGTGGCCAGCGGCGGGCGGCAACCCGCCCCCCC
>JANZLQ010000095.1:17323940-17351509 GCA_026212715.1 Elanus axillaris | reverse complement strand
GCCACGCAACCCCGCGCCTGCCTCACCGCCGCCCCCCCAGCCCCGCCGGCACGTAGCCGCGCGCACACCTGCCCCGCCTGCGTGCGCTGCTCAGCAACCGAACGCCCGCCCGCCGCCGATTCTCGGCGGCCGAGACCCGCCCCCGCGCCCTCCGCTATTGGGCGGTGCTACCGCCACCCCGCCTCTCCCGTAACTGGATTGGCCCCTCTCGGGCCACGCCCCGCCCACGAGGCGCTGACTCCTCCTTCTTCCCGCTCAGCTCGGAGCTGCCCGAGCGAGGCGATGTCCCGCCTACATGCGACCCTTCGTGATTGGGAGGCTCTTCTTGAAGACCCGCCCACCTGCTCACGCTTATTGGGTACAGGCACGGCGGCGCTTCGGAAAGGCACAATAGTACTGCTTAGACCGCCTGTCAGTCGCAGGAACCAGGGGCCTAGATGCCGGTTGGCAGCAACGCTTCGGCCTGAGGAAGGACCTTTTTCAGGGTTGCCTCCGCAATGCCTGACTAAGGGCGGGGAACGGCATCTCCTCGAGCCTCGCTGTGTGAGCGCTACTTCGAGCAGACCGGAGTAGCTTGGCTCTAGGTTTCTCGTAGAGGTTCTGGGTTAGCTGTTTCTGCTGGTGGTGCCGGGCGTTGGGAGCATGCCTACGCTCTCCCGCATCAGGCAGTGTGTCGGCTGTCCGCCATGGGTGGGGTCCTTCGGGGGCCTCCCGGCGACCCTGGCAGGAGCGTTCCAGCACCAAGATGGTGGCGGCCTCCGAGCTAACGGGCCTGGGGCGTTGCTGTTTCTGGATGCTAGTGGGGCTGCAGGCGGTGAGAGGCCGTCCCGGTTTATTCGCGCTGGGGTCTGAGTGCGGCTGCGATTTCCTGAGAGAAAGTCTAAGGGGAGTGGGGCGGGAGTGAGACGTGTCCCATAACGGGAGGCGGAGGCAGCGGGCCTTGCCCTGCCCGTCCCATCCCCGAGGCGTCGTCCCGTGCCTCGTCCCTTTCCTCCCTCCGTAGCCGCCTCTTTTGCTCT
Source organism: Elanus axillaris (assembly GCA_026212715.1). Classification (NCBI taxonomy): domain Eukaryota; kingdom Metazoa; phylum Chordata; class Aves; order Accipitriformes; family Accipitridae; genus Elanus; species Elanus axillaris. The sequence goes on along the minus strand of JANZLQ010000095.1, from coordinate 17,350,490 downwards.
CCCTGCTGCAGGCTGTTCTCTGCTTCTGCCCTCATCCCTCCTCCTCTCGCTGCCTCTGCTCCTCCGGACAGCGAGAGCCGCCTTCTGAAGCCTAAACGCTCCTCCGCCTTGTTCCTCGCCTCGGCCGCGGTTTGCCCGGTTAGCGTGGAAAAAGCGGCGATGGCTGCGGGTGTTGCAGTGACTGTTGAAATAAATTGGCTTCCTCGCCCACTTTTAATGGGATGTGTGTGTTGTTACAAACCTCATGACCCGGGTTACCCATAGGAACATAGTTAATAATGGGTTTGGAAAGCGATGCTAGGAGGCTTTTGATTTCTAACTGAAAGTGGTCCTGTGAAGGCAGTCCCTCGAGGTTTTCCAGACAGGTCAGCTTTCTCTGTTTTAGTGCACCTGACCTCCAGTGACATGAGGTTATGCAAAAGACCCGTTCAGATGTTTCACTCTAATAACCATTAAATAATTCCTAAAGCAATTTGTATCGATGCTGTATTTGGTTTGATATATTAAGTCATCAAATGTGAAAGCAAAGCAGTTGTGCAATGTGTATTTGTAGTCAAAGCTTTAAAGGAGAACATGCCACTGAAATGAGGCACATCATTGGCTAAGTAGCTGAAGTTACCTTGCTCTGGTGGGAAATTAGCTTCTGAAATATGAGGGTTCTTTTCTAATCCTAAACAGAGACATTTATTAAAGAATCATAAAGGTTGGAAAAGACCATCAAGATCATCGAGTCCAGCCATCATCCATGCCCACTAGACCATGTCTTGGAGTGCCTTGTCTATGCGCTTTTTGAATACCTCCAGGGATGGTGGCTCAACCGCTTCCCTGGGCAGCCTATTCCAATGTCTCACAACCCTCTCAGTAAAGAAATTTTTCCTAATATCCAGCCTAAACCTCCCTTGCCGCAACTTGAGGCCATTACTTCTCCTCCTGTCTCCAGACAGAAGAGACCAGCCCCCCACCTCACTACAACCCCCTTTCAGGTAGTTGTAGAGAGCGATAAGGCTCCCCCTCAGCCTCCTTTTCTCCAGACTAAACAGCCCAATTCCCTCAGACACTCCTCATAAAACTTGTACTTATTATTTCCGGATAGTACAATAGTTATGGTACTAAAAATTGAGTAAAAATACTAGGGAGAGCCAGTTACTTCCCCCCCTTTTTTTTTTCTCCTTCCTATGGTTTATTCTCGAGCTGTTTTGAGCTTGCTGTGTAAGTAGAACCTCTTCTCTGAGGAATTCTCATATAATGGAGACTTTACTTGCTTTCATACACTGTTTTTTGGTTGGTCCCCCCAAAAAAACAGGATAGTATACGCAGATGCTGTAGCACTCTGCTGGGGAAAGGTCTGAGGAGCGTTGCTGGTGGAAGCAAAATGACAGTGCTGGTAGTACTGTTTTTGCTCCTAAGTGAACAGATTCAAAAGTGAGGAAAAGATGATAGTAAAGCATAAAAAGGGATGGGTGTCAAGCAGCAAGGTGCAAGAAAATGGTTTTAGCTACTGTCGTCATCATTAATTTAATAAGTGAACAATAATTAAAATGTAGCTTGGCAGTGTTTGGCATCCTCCTTAGATTTCCTGTACTGCTGTGGTGGCGTTGTATTTCTTATTGCTCGTATCCCTCAGAAAGGATAAATAATAGATTATTCAAGTACAGTAGGGCCCCATTTTTGCTTGCCTGCTGTCATATATAGAAATTCCTTTAGCAGTGTCCTGTAGGAAGAAGAAAAATAGCATTCTGCCTGACAGAATAGTAATTTCAAAATAATTTTCAATATATTATACTTTCCTGTTCATGTTTTAACTTTTTTAGCAGATACGGAGAAACAGAATGAGGCACCTAATGTATTTTCTACCGGTTCCTAATCCATAACAATGCCTATGTGTCACATCAGTGACGTGTCTTTCCTTTGGCTACAGGTTAGCCACTTCAGGGGAGGAAATGGGTTTTGTCTCCATCTTACTTGGGTATGCTGTATACATGAAATGATGGGTGAATGCGAAGAGAAGTCTGATTTGCTGCAGGACAAACTTAAATTTGTTTGGCCCAGCATAACTCTTTTGACTCTTGGTCTGTTATCCAGTCCAGTCTAGTTTGCTAGTGTCATCTCACTCTTCTCTGAAAACTGAGATGCTTGCTGATTCTTTTGTTGGTGGTTTAGATGTTGTGGGGTTTGCCTAAGGTCTTTCACCCAGACTGAGAAGCATCTGGCAAAAGGAAAACTCTCTCCTTTCTCTCCTTTCTTAATTTCCTCTCACTCTCTGCGACCCCCCCAGCATACAGCTGGAAGGAGAGGTTTTAAGCTAGGGTGTGAGAAATCCCTGTGTAGGGAAGTGGGAATGTGAAAACAAAGCCCAAATACCATTTAAGTGCTGGGATAGTTGGTAACATTGGTTTTGCTGCTCACTAAAAAGCAGAACTGGTGTTTTACATAGAAGCCATATAATCGAGTTGCCTATTTTAATGTATTACCAGTAAATCAGAATTGCAGGTTTCTACCTACACTTCCACTTTCAGTGTGCAATTTTCCTGTAACATTAATGCAAACATGAAATTAAAATCCTACTTGTATGCCTTGTTGAGGAGTTAGGTCTGTTTCATCACTCCCTGCTTGTGCTTTTCTCAAGCTTAGCTGTTACGCATATTTCTCCAAGTGTGGTTTTGGTGATAGGAAATTTACTGAAATTCTTTTGAAAGGGCAGGGTTTAGAGAGCTGTAGCCATGTGCGTTTCAGCTGATTCATTACGTTTGTTTTTTTCTGAATTTGGAGCTAGCAATAGGAAAACACTAGAGTTGTCAGAAGCATATATAAATGAATTTGGGCACGTTTGATACCTTGAAATGTGCATAGTGAGAGTGTTTAAAATTCACTATTAGCTTGAGACCATTCTTGAAAATAAGGTGGTGTTTTGCACTTATGGGCAGACTGTTAAGCGTTGCTGTAAAACAGTCACAAGAGACTTAGTTGTTCTTCCTAATCATTAAAGCATTTAATATCTTTCTTTTTTTAAACAACTAATTTAGTATTAAAGTATAACATTGTATTGATTTTCAGGTAAGTGTATATGGAGCACAGTTGTCATCAGAAGCTTGCAGAGAGCTGGGCTTCTCCAGTAACTTGCTATGCAGTTCTTGCAACCTTCTTGGACAGTTCAATCTGAATCAGTTGGATCCGTTCTGCAGGCAGTGCTGCCAAGAAGAAGCTCAGCTGGAAACTAGAAAGGTGGGTTTTGGACTAAATCCTTTGTGGAATAATTTAACACATTATATGATGTTTACAAAACTTTTCATTTTAAAAATGTATGAGAGTCTGGATTATAGTCTCAAGGAAAATGCAATGTTTCTTGGTAGTCCAATATACATAGGGACTAGATTTGCAGACTTGCCATATTGCTTTAAAATAACTTTCCTGTATGAGCAGGGGAATCTTTGGTTCTGTGACAGCCCTCCTCTATGTGAAGTGACTAATAGGAGCTGTGCCCAGCTTCATTAAACTGAAAGATGTATGAGGTGTGAAGAGGGCAAAAAGAGAGGATAAGGAGACTGGTGTTCTTGATTGCAGCTGCTGCTTGGTCATTGACCCATGGCCAGGATAGTTCAGTTCAGTCCTGAGGAACAAATGTCTGGCGCAGCCATCAGGTCAACTCCTGAAGTGGCACGAACCTGCCAGAAGCAGGGCTGCTCAACTCCATTCTGCAGCGGTGAGAATAGCTAGAAATACTGGGAATGATCTTGCTCAGAGCCCGTGCTGTGCTTCAGTTAGGCTAAGGCAAAACCTTTCCTTTACCTGTAGTAAATACTACCTATCTTGCTTAAGGTACGTCAGCAAGAAAGAATTTTTACAGAGCTCTTGAATACACGCTTTCAAATACATTGTAATTTAAGAGTACTCCAGAATATACTGAAGACCGATGAGGAAGGTAGAGATTTCAAGGAGAAGAGATGGTGAAATTATTTTTATTGGCTAGGAGCTAGCTAAATAACTAACAACATTAAATTAATGAGGAAATCTAGCGGGTTTCTATTGTCAAATTCAGCATAGTATTAAAAAAAAGTCTGCCTATAATTTCTGACAAAATCACTAATTACAGTGTTAGGTACCGTATACTAAATATAAAAAACCAAGTGTTTGAGACTTGCAGAGAATTAATAATTAGTAGTTCCTAAATATTGAAAGACTATTAAGGTAAGAGGTAAGTCTGTGAATTGTGTTTCATATATTGACAAAATAATGCTTGCACTAATATTTCAGTACAATCTGTATGGGACTTGATACCTCAGACTTTTTCTTTGCTAGACATATGAATCTTATAAAGGAAAATTTGTGTCTGGAAAATGCTCCAGTTTTCTCTATATATGCACATGTATATACGTATACATACACGTGCAAAAGCTGAAAAGTTTCAGAATAAAATGTAATGAAATGTACTAAAAGGGAATGGGAAAATACAAAAGTGTCTTCAGCTGTGCTGTAGTTGTGCACCACAACTAGTAACAGTTGTGGTGGCAGCAACAAGGCTTCTTGTCCTCATGTAAGGAGCGGATGCTTTTATTTGTTCAGGTAATATTCTTAGTTTTGCCTCAGTGTGCACAAGATGTAGCACAAGAACTTGTGGAGCAGGATAATTTCTCTTGTCATTTGTTGGGAAAATAAAGTAGAGGAATTGTGTTGTATTTCTATCAATGGGACTTGTAAGGAAAAAAAATTTGTCTTCATCCATTATCATTAATTTACTGAAGGCGTAACTTAGTTTGTATTGTAAACATTACATTAATAAAAGTTGGATCAAACAACAGGATTTAAAATCAATAGATATTTTTCTGATAATCCTGAATCGGACCTAGAGTTCATCGTGTGGATAATCACACTTTTTGTATAAGACTAATTAAATGCCATTTTGTGGTCAGGGCTTTACATTGTAAATATTTTTAGTCTCAAAACTTTTTCTGTTTTAGTCATGCTGAATGTAGTAGAACGAATAATGTAGGGCTGGACAGGGTCTCAAGGTTGTTTGACAAATCCCTTCAGAGTGAACCAGAATTTGTTGTATATTTATAGGAGCCAAGAGATTGTATATTATAAGTTGTTTCTTTTTAAACTATTTGTGTTGGTTTACCCAGTTTCATTTTCTGCTTGTGCTTTGTAGTAAACAGGAACAATTTGCCACTATAGCATAATTCAATGTATACCTTGATTGTTATTTTATCTTTTCTTACTTCTGTGACATTTTTGAAGAAATTTAATACAAGTGATACTTGAGATTTGGAGCTAGCACATTATATATTGGCTTGAATTATAGGAGTGATTATGATGCTATTTTCATGTCCAGATTTGAATGCAGGCTTTCCATACTGTATGTGTGTGAAAAGAAATACCGGATTGTTCTGACATTATGGGTCCATGGTTGAGTACTAAATTACAACATCGTTTCTAATATTCTTTTGAATGCTGTTTCAGAAGGTGGAAATCTTTTTATACTGTTACCACTGCTTGGAAATGTATATTTTGGATTTGTTGCCTTTTTTTTTTTAAGTTTTTTTTTTTTTTAAACTTGTACGGAGTAACTTCCCTTGACTAGCCAGTGGAAAATTAGCGTTGGGAGAAATGACCACAAATATTATCTTAACAGATTGTATTCAGAATCATCATGTTTTGAATTGACTTATGTTTTAACTTACTGCTGATTGTAGTAGGAGTCTGTAATTGAGCTTAAGATTTTACTTTTATGTAAAATTCCAATCTAATTTAAAGTAGCTTCTTGCTAAAGTAGTATTTTCTTGATAAGTGTGCAGATAGAAAAACTGAATGCTGCCTTTTGCTATATTTTTTCCCCTTTCCCTGTTTTTTTCAGATTACCATAGAAGTCTTCTTTCTAATGAAAATTTGGTAGTCCAGAGTGAATGGGTGCTAAAAATCTTAATTTTTTTTCCCTACCCTCTTGCTTGAAGATTTTTTTAAAAATCTTACTCTAAAAACCTGCATCTAGGTGGAAGGTGTCTGATTTGCTGGTTAACAGCCTGCTGTGTTGCTGAGTTCTAGAGCACTGGTGATCTGGGTTTTGCTAATGCTCTGACTATGTCCTTTAACATCCTCAAAGTACATGAATCTTTTTTTCTGAACCATGATTCCAGTACATGACCTAGCTTGTTCATTATGTGAGCAGATACTTGTTGCCATCATGTGACACAGCATGTTGGTAGTCAGTGCTACAGAAAGACTTCCAAAATACTAGAATTCCAGGACAGACTTCAGGATTTTATGTGGCAAGTGTTAGAAATAGAGAAAACGTGAGTTCGTTTATTGCATGACTTGCACCTGAGTTTTAAATGAGAATTTAAAATTAAAGGCAAAGAGCTAGCATGTATATCTGAGAAATTTTATATATCATTGCTACTTTTCACAAATGATCTGTGAAATATGCCCAGTGCTAAAAATACTTTGTGCTGAATAGCATTAGTGCAACCTCAAATGAGATGTTTACTGTTTCATATCCTTGAAAGATGGTTATTAGTCCTCATCTTGTTATTGGTCCAGTATTCTGTGAATTGACATTGCGGAAAACAGCTGTGAGGTGCTCTTGTTACCCAATATTTGTCTTGCTCTTAACTTCTGCTGGCACCTGTCCAGTGAAATATTGTAATTACTTCATAATTGTACTGTGGGTAAAATGAAAAAAAAATTCTTTTGGTTATTTTCTCATTTTCTCCTCTTCTAGAGATTTTGTATTCACTTTCAGCCTAATTCAGAAGCTGTCTTAAACAGTATTGCTTTAGACAGCTGCAAGTTTTAAGCTTCAGTCTGTCAGATGCAGAGTAGTGCTGGTGTGTAAAATGTAGAAGGATGAAATGGAGGTGAAGCTAACTGTGCGTGAAATTGTAGTAGCAGGAGAGATTGTCCATATTTTGCAGTAGCTGAAAATAGCCGCACTCCATCTGCAGCTTCACTTACACTGTGTGATCATTTCAGACATAGCTATAAGCATATTCCATTAATTGTATATTATAATCTAAGATCGTATCTTAGCAATTTATGCGTGTCAAAATCCAAATTGATTTTAAGAATCAGCTCTGTGATTAAATTTGCCATACATTAAATTTCACGGTTGCGCTGTGCAGCATTGCTACCACCCTTAAAAGTCATCAATATTTCTAAATGGAGCTTTGAAATATATTTTGCTCACTAAGATGTATTGAACTTCAGCATTTTAAATTTCTGTTGTCAAGTATTTGTCATGTTGTAATGTTATGGAATTTGGTGGATTAGATAACGCGACATCAGGTGTAAGCAAAAGTTGATCAGGAAATTTGAGTCGTGAAAATAAATGGCTTAGAAGGCAAGTTGTCATGGGTAACATCACATGTGTCTACCATACACTATTTCTAAATAGTTTTGATTCTGCCACAAAACAGGGCAAACATAATGATACATGAGTCTATATGCATACTTTTAAAGTTACATAGAGATGGATAATAACTGCTCCACTGTACAAATTTAAGCAAGAACATCTAAAATCATTAGATTTTTTTGCAACTTTTTTGTGCGCATATTCAGGGTTGTCAAAATATGATAAGCTGTCCAAGCATGGTTAAATAACTTATTGGAATATCTGGCCTCTGCTTGCTAAGATAATAGGAAATTTAGGATTATTTTTTACCAACCTTGTACCAGATGTATCAATGTAAATAACTAAAGTCAGAAACTTCAAATGGATTATTGTGCTATAAGAGGGGAGTTTTCCAACTTGACATTCTTCCCGCACCAGTAAATATAAAAATTTCCTTTCATTTTGACATCAGAGTGTTGTGAAATAATAACCTGAAGTATGTGTGAGCAGCTTAAACTTTGGCTATTACCTTTTCCCAGAAATCTTAACGCCCATCTTAAGGTTGCTTTACATTCAGATCCCCATTCTACATCCTACCTGAACCTAAAATGATTTTCAGTATTTATGACTGCTGTTTGAAAGGTAATGCAAATCTATGGACATAACCCCATTAGCTGTAGACAAACAGAATGGATGAGATTTAGAAAACAGTGGTATTTGGTGACCTTTAAGTATTGTTTTCTCAATATTTTGGAAAATGCTAAGAACAGAGAACCAACCTGGGAGAAAATCCTAAGAATGCATATTAAAATACTCTGGAAAATGGGGAGAAAAGTCAAAGCACAGCAGAGGAACATTTCCTAGAGCTTTATTACAGATTTCCCCTGGCCAGTCAGGTAAGCATGTCTTCATTTGCAGTTTGATCAAAACACATGACAGCTAAGCATGTTGTAGACCTGTTCCCTAGTTGTTGCATTGTGACTGATGCTATACCTAACCAGATACTTTGACAGTTCTGCAGGAAGATCATACCATGTTTTCACTGCAGTAGGCTGAGATTCTTTTCCTTGCAAGTCCTTGGTACTTGAAAGTGTGGGATGTCATTTTAAGACATGAACGGTTCAGCCTGTTTCAACACTGCAAAAACCAACAGAACTTCTAGTCTGTTGAAAGTGAACCCTGAGCTCTGACCCCATCTTCCATGTCAGCCACCTATTTCTGCATAGTATCACACAATTTGAGAGGGTTTTGTGCATGAAAAATACAGAGGTGAGGGATGATATGCAAAAGAAGAGTGAATTATACCTATTTAGCCCATGTAATAAGTAGCTGCTAATGTTCAGCTTGGTCTATTCTGAAATAGAGATGACCTTTAATTTCACTAAAAGGTAAAAAATATGCCTATACAAATTCAGTTTTATGTAGTCCACCTTGTCTGTCACTCACGCCTTTAAACATTACAGGGTAGGAGATGAGCATGTACGCAGAAACTGTTCCTCAAACAGGCTATTTTAATTCTAATGGATAATACGTATATTCTCCATATGATGTCGTTTGACGGTAACTTCAAACCAGTTCTTTGGGTGGAGTTAGTGTTAGACCCCTCCTGGAAATGAAATAAATATTTAGTGTAATATTAGTAATAAACATGTCCACTGTAATTATGAGTGTGTGCTGCTTTCAATAAAAAAATAAAATTGAAAGCTTTCTTAAAACTCTGCCTTTTTACATGTGCAGACCTTTTAAATGTGCTGTTATTACAAGGAGGAGTAAGGTGACGTTCTTGTTCAGACTTAATTTTTAAAACTCACAATAGTTTACAAAACTCACAATAATTACTGAAACTAGAATAACTTGAAATGCTTTTAATGCTTTATTTACGCTTTTTCTATGTGTGACCCAATTTAATTTCATTTTTCAGGGTTTTTTCTTTTCATTTCACTAATTAAAGTGCTACACTCAAAAATTACTGTTGTCTGCCTGCTTGTTCTGCCAGGGGCTCTTAATATGAATAGTTCCAATGAAGCAGTCTCATCTCTTGGTTTTCAACTCGATGGGTAAAAATAGAGAACTACTTAGAATTCACTGACATCTCAGTGGTGTAATGTAAGTGTATGTCTTACCAACACTTGTATAAATGAATTAGAATTCTAGTTTACTTGTAGCTGTTTCTCAAAACCCCCAGCTTTTTCTTGTCTTCTGATGTGTTCTATAAAATCCTTTTGTCTGCTTTGTAAAAATCAAATTGTGCTTTTACATAGCTGTACTCCTTATTTCTAACATGCTACCTAAAAATGATTCGTGTTCATTGTTTTTACCAAGTGTAACTTTTAAAAATAGCGTAATTCAATTACAGCATATTTAACACTCAGGTAAATAATCAGAATGCTGTAATTAAGGTTAATATGTCAAATGATCTCCCTTCAAAGTTTGCTTTTAACTAAAAAGTATCCCATACAGTTCACAGAGGAATAATTTTATGGGGAATATTGTTAGGGGAGTTGGGGAATTGAGATGATTGTGTTCTCTCTAACTGAGAAAGTCTCTTATCAGAGTACTGTTGCTTCAGAATATTATGCACAGCCATTCCTTGTACTAAGGGGCTGAAGCGGATGTCCTTCTCAACAACTTTACCACGTATACTCTTTCCCTTTCTTCTGTACATGATGTTATCAGCAATGAAAATTCATGTTGACAAGCAGTAGTCCTAGATAAGGAAGGTGCAGCTAGCTAGTCAATGCTGCCTAAGATAGAAATTTACCATCTTTTGTCTGGATCAGATTCACCAAAAGTTCATCTGTGTCAGATGAACTAAGATAAAATACATTATCTGTCTGTAGTCGGGCAAGCCTTACCTATGGAAGACCTCTTTCTTTTTCACTGGTAAGACTATTAAAGGTATGGGAAATTGTAAATGTGAATTTGCTAAATGCGAGTTAAAGTTTTTGATGTGCATCTGTGCTGGTGAATGGAATAGGTTTAGCTAATTAAGTCTGACCTCCTTCATCTGGATACATATCCGGGTAAAATACTGGCATTTGACTATAGTTGTTGAACAACTTCAAAAAGTACAAAGTCTCCAAATTACTTAAATGTGCAAAGTCAAATAAACAGTTGATGAGTTCCTTTCTCAATGTTGTCTTTGCAACTCCTCTAAGATGCTTTCTTTTTTAATAAAAGCACAGATTCTGGAGAATAAGAGACGTTCAGGCATTCTAGAGGTAAGTAGATGGTTAGGTAGCAAAGTTAATTGGACAGTATATTCCAAAACTGGAACTTAAACTGTGAACTTGCTGTCTCTACTTTTTAGCTTACATAATTCTGTTCCCTAGTCCAAGTGACAGCCTGTAGATAGGAGCCCTTTTTCCACCACCCTTCTCCTCTATTCCACTCTGCCCCCCCCCCAGATAAATTAGGCATTCACATCACCTAATCCATTCTAGAGCTCCAGAGGTCTAAAGTTGATGGTTGCTCACCTTCTGCGTTTTCTCTCTCACCCTTGTGCCAGATCTCTTGCCCAGATGACCTTACACCAAACCATTTCAGAGAGCAAAGTTAACAAAAAATAGTCTGTCAGGCAGGGAATTTGTTTTGGAGCTTTATGGTGGTTGTTGGATTTAAAGAACAAAAATGTTTACATAATACTGCAAGGAGCAGATTGTTTAACACCAAAAATTAAACACTTTGATGGATGACACATTTTCTATATGCTGAAGGTTATAATAGTAATGCGCAACTATGTTATGTACATACAGAATAAAGTTGAATCTCCTACTCAAAGCAGAACTCTAAAGTTCTGAAGATCTCCAAGGATACAGATTCTGCAGCTTTCTTAGTAAATTATTTCAGTGCTTGAACATCCTCATTGTGACTTCTTTTTTCACCCTTGTATTCATTTGGAATTTCCTTCCTTGCAAATAAATGAGAGCTTAGATTCTGTTTCAGCTTTGTTCAGAGGAATTTGCCTGTAATACATAGCGCTAATCACAGGAATAGCACTAATTCAGATAACTAGTTTTTGACTGTTTGACTCTTTGTTTCCAAACTCTTATTTAGAGTTAGGCACCTCACTTCACAGGATAATGAGTTGTGAATGGGAGCAGTTTCTTTGTTGCTAAATTTACTCATTACATCAGTTCTAAATGATGTGTGTGTGTAGCAATGACTTTATTGGGTTTCTGCATTACAGAACAGTAATTCATAATGTTCCCGGCATTGAGGCTCTCTGTTAACAGAGATGTTAATGATTCTTGCTCATTTTCTGTCTCCAGGGAAGGGGAAGCCTAGAGTGATTTTGAAAACTTCTAATTGTCCATACAAATGCCCTGCATTCTGTCGCCCGTAGAAGAGAAAATACTTTGCAGTTTATATCTCAGTGTATATTCCTTTATTTTAACTAACCTAGTTTTCTAGTAAAAGTAACAAATGAATTGGTAGTTATAGGAAAGAGCAGAAGAAATTTGCACCAAATCTCTTTCTTTGTGACTTAATTTATCAGAAGAACAAATATCAAATATTAACTTGTTTTGCTTCCTGGGTGGGTGGGGGACACTAGAAATTAATTTGCATGCCTTTCAAAAGGGAAATCGTGCACCTTATTTTAAAACAATACCAGTTTGCACATGCCAAGCAACTCTGGCCAATAAGAACAATAATGTCTGTATTTTTCTTGACTTTTCTTTGAAGTAAAACAGTAGTATGAGTTGATAGGGGATGAGGAGGTTTCTTTGGCAGATCTGTTTATATAGTCATATGAAATCAAAGTTACAGTGAATTTCATAAAAAAGTTTTTTTCTTTGCATTGGAAAGAGATCGATTGTTGGTAAATATTTAATGGAAGATATTCTTGTACCTGAGGCAAGTGAAAATTCCAGTTTTAGCCGTAGTCGTAAGTTGTGTTTTACTGCTTGTTCCCAGAGCTTAAATTATTTTTTAAACTGTTTGATATTAGGTGAGGAAAATAGGCAGATATCAGAGGAAGTCCAGATACTATAGGGTAGCTATTTACCATTGTGTGGCTTTGTCGTAACAGCCTATTTCACTGTCTGGTTTAAGACATGATGGTACTCTCATTTTTTTCAGCTGATTGCGAACAGCTGTACAAACCCAGTCTGTATGACTCTTTGTAACCTGTGCAGGGTCAGGCTTAGTCAGCAATTAGAAGAAACCCGTGTGCAAAGTATATGTGCTATAGAAGTAAAATTAGGGATAATCTACTGTATTTTACAAAACTTTTTTTGTCACCTTTGATCTAACAGCATTTTATTATGATCAAGGAGCAATCTCTGTGAAGTATCATTTTTTTTCAGTTTGGTTTGATCTCAATTCCTGTTTAGTTGTAAACATTAACAATTATATAGCAGCTTCATAGCAGGAATGTAACTTTTCTTCTGGAGTTTTCACCATGAGTAATTGTGATAACAATACCGTATCTGTTTGTAAATGAAGCACCGCTGGAATTTTGTCTTGCAGACTTTTACATCAGTTCCCTTCCTAATAACAGGTGAAATGTTTTCTTTCACTTAAGGTTCCTTGCTTTTAATTGCTGGAACAATTCTTTTTACAATCCATGTTTTATCTAACACTATTCTTACGTAAAGGGTGGTTTATTCTGTTACAATTACCACAATTACCACTTCCCTTCATCATTAAAGCAGACATGACTGATAGTGTGGCTTTCCTCCTCTCAGCTGTGAAAAGCCATCTTAACATCAGTGGGAACTATTACAAGACATTCAGGTGCTTAGAAAAAGCTTTTGAATGAAATTTAACTCAAGTTGATGCTTTGTAAAAGATGAGGGAGGAGTTCAGATTTTGTCAGCTAGCCTTAGAAAGCATGCTATTAGAATGCTTTTAACAAAGCTAAGTTATTTTTATAGATGCAGACATGAATCAGCCTGGAAATCATAACAGCACTTGTTTTGGATGTTAAAATGGACACTAGTAATAGTTTAGGGAGTCTTTATTTCATTGCTTGTATTATGAAACTCACTTTCATGAGCACTAAAACAAGTGAAGCATTATTTTAAAATGAACTAACTTCTGAGTGAAGCATTGTGTAATGAACTGACTCATCATGTTTGTGTGCCTCCACACCGAGTGATGTGTGTCATTCTTAGTAATACATAGTAAATGCCTTCACAAAGAAGTTTGGAGGACATCTGCTGAGGACATGATGAGATGGTAGCAGCAGTAGATATTAACAAGTATGCTTTTGTTGTGGGCTAAGTGATGCAAATAAACCTGTGTTTCTTGCAAAAGACACCTTTGTTTAGAGTTATAAATGAAGCCAATTGATTTTTCTTTTTTTCTTGTCTAGCCATCTAGAGAGCAGCTGTTTGTCCCAGCATGAATCTGAACTTTTTTGTACTGGCACAGTTGGGCTTCAATTACAGCAGAGTTACAAGCTCAAAATATAGACATCAATGATTGAGCTGTTTTCCTTGTTAAACTTCACTTCTATCAGATATTGGCTAAGAGTTACAAACCGGGAGTAGTTTGTAATTACAAGATGTCTTACATAGTTTAGATTCCTACAGTGATCTTGTTCCATAGAAGTCCTTGTTTGAAAGGAAGAAATAAACTGTAAGAATTACTTGCAGTAATGAGAATTGAAAAATGCTTGTTTTGCAGTTGTACTAAATTTGCGTGCACTTAGTTCTTTATACCCGTATATAAAATAATTAGAAACTAGATAGAAGGCGGCTATTTATTCCTTTGTCTTCTTCTTTATACTAACTTCTTGATAGAAAAATGCAGATAACTGTCAGTATCGGCGAACCAGTATAAATGTTCAGTGTATTAGTGAGTGTGCAAACTAATATCTAAATCTAGGATTGCTGAAATAATTGTTGTTGAATGTTTTTAAGGAATAGTGAGTAGAGACAAGGTAAGTGAGGTTTATAATCTCACTATTCCATGTTTGCTCCATCTTTGTAATTATTTCATGTTTTAAGTTCAGGGGAACTTTTAGTATGCAAGCTAGTGTCTGAGCTGTTTATCTGTGCCTTTTTGAATGAAAACCTTTATTTGAATGGTAAAAAATGCTTTAAAAATGTGGTATTTTTGATCTCTTGAGTATGGTTTCATAGCAGTTCTGAGTTTTAACAGTCAAATCTTAGTTTTTATCTTAAATCTAATGTCTAGTTGAAAACAAATGTAGCTAAGCAGATTTCTGAATGCTGCTCTGAACAGATAATGCAGTGTAACATTTTTAGTTCCGTTTCCTGTGAAAGTAATGATTACTGATTAGCTCATGTCAGGAAAGAAGTTGTAATTTCCTTGCAAATGATTAGAGTATATCTTATGTTCTAATTCATAGTATGTGGGCAAATATTGATTTGGACCTGAATTCAGAAGATTCATATTCTGAAATGAAGATGTATTCCTGGCTGTCCATAATGCCTACTTATATAGGTGACAAAATGTTAATAAAATTGGCTTAAAGATTTCTGTCATCTTGTGTGTTGTTTGCTTTTATGACTCGCCACTCCTTTTTCAGAGGTGTTAGTACTCGTTAAATTTCATAGTGAAAGCTTATTTTTAATTACATGTATTCACTGTTCATATTGAGTGAAATGTGAATTTACTTCATTTCAGTAAGGTTATGTTTTTCCAGGTCCTGACTTGCACACTTGTTATGAAAACAGTCTAAAAGAAAATGAAAGCAGACGTCTTAATTGTTTATAGTAGGTAGTGCATTGAATTAAATTTTTTTAACTGAAGCTTACTCTGTCAGCCTCTCTATAAACAGTGGGATTTCAGGGTTAAAAGGATGTGATTTGGAATACAGTATTGACAGCTATTTGTAAGATTAAAATGCCTGACTGACAGTATGAAGTTCTATTTTAGTAGCCAGAAAAATGTGTTGTTATTTTATATTTAAGATTCAGCAAACTATGGAATCAATTGCATGTTGCCAAAAAAAAAAACCCAAAAGTTTAAAAACGTGACACTATACAAGATCAATAGGGGTTTTTTTTATTTAAATACTATGTAAAATTGAAATGAACTTATACGTTGCTTTAAGAACACTGAATCTGAGTATCTTGCATAGCTGATGGAATTGATTGACATCTAAGTGCAAGCATCAAAGCTAGCCCAGTCTGTATATATTACTTCAGTTAAGGTCTATTAATGTGATCTGTCGCCTTTCTGCAACCACAATTAACTACAATAAACTACTAATAGTTAGCCCGAATGAGAAGTCTAAAGTCACTGCCTTATCTTTATTATAAACAGTATTTCACTGTCCAAGTTGGGTTTAAAAGGGAAACTAAAATTTCACTTAATGAGACTTTCTTAGCATCTCTGGGGAGGAAGAAATAAAGTTTTCCTGTTGCTAGTCCTTAATTCCTATTGTAACATGTCTGATTGCATTTTTTTTTTTTTAAATGAAGCTTTGCTTCCCGCAACAGTATATCTGAAATGATCTCCTTTTTCCTGGTTTTATATTTTTAGTACAATGAATGAAAATTATCATGTATCTTCAGTGAATAGTCAGCTGTTGCATAAATCGGAGACAGGTCTGGAATTGTGATTCTATTTAAGCTCTTATTTGTCAGTAGTTACTATCAACATAATAGTGTCTTGTCTCCTCAAAGCAAAATAGTTCAACAGATAATGCACCGTAAGTAAACTAGTAATTTAAATTTTTTTGTCGTTAACTGCTTATGTTTACTATTACAGCTTTATGCAGGAGCTGTCCTAGAAGTATGCGGATGAAAACTGGGAAGGTTCCCTCAAGTCCAGGGTAAGTAAAGCCACTACTGTTCTTTCAAATATGAAGTACTGTCACAGCTGAATGACAAAATGTGCTTTTAAGTACTACTACAAGTAGCCATAAATTTCATATATTATATCAGGAAAGTTGCATCGACCTGAGACTCATGGAACTGGTCTCCAGTAATTGATAGATGAAATTGTACTGTGCACTTAATGGAACTACGTTCTTTTTGCAGATCCTGCAGTGTAATTGTTTTGTCAGTGGATAATGACAGTCAGCTAAAGGGAATGGAACACAGTAGTGTAAAAGGAAAGTCAGTACCATCAATGTGTGGTGGGAGGAAGCTACAGGAAAAACACCTGTGAGAAATTTCAAACTGGATTTTTGTTATAAATGGGGGAAGAGCTTAGGCAATAGCAGTACTTTGATTTATTTTTTTTTTTGTAATGAAGATCCTAATACTGTACTTTGGACATAGAGAAGACAGACTAATCTAGCTTTAGACATAAAATTGCACAAACAGCACATCTTTCATCTACCGTGGCCAGTATCAATACCTCCCTGTTTGAAGGCTGATTGACAAACAAGTAAAAAAAGGATTTTAAACCAGGTTACAATTAACCTAAGTTAGGCTGCTTTAGACCTTCTCCTGCCACCTCTACCCACACACAGTTCAGTTAATTGACTGCAAGACCAAAGCAAAGCTCTTTTCTCTTTTCCACTGTTTAAAATGCCAAAACAAGAATTGTTTAAATTACTTGTCCTACTTCACAGGTGTGAGGAGATTAACTTTGTTAGCACAAGAGCCCATATTCTCTCCATGACCATTCAGATTTAGCAAACATGAAAACATTCCCAACTGTTGTTGCCCGTTCACTCGGCTTCTCTATGATTGTGAATTTGTAACAGTTAGTGCTCTTTTGAGCTATAGGTTTGAAAGAAAAGGTCAACCTGTTAGCCTGACTCCAGCCCTGCCTTGTGTCCTCTTCTTCATGTGTAGGTCCTGAATAGGAATGCTCCTCCATTTCTGCTGTGTCCATGCTATGAAATATGTTCTAAACACTTACAGTACAAAAAGAAAAACTTGAAAATTTTAATGATTTTCTTTTTCCCTTTCAATCCTTGGTTATCTAAGCCTGCTCAAAGATTTATGTTCCATTAATCATATAGCTTGCTTTTAAAAGTGACTGAATGAATTTCAGTGGTTTTTCAGTCAGTTCTCTGTTTTGACTACCAGTTCTTCTTCAGTACAGTAAGAATTCAAAAAAGGACTGACTAGTGCACTTAAAGATCTCTTGCCTTTTCATCACCAATTTATGCAGTTACCCAATCTGAATTTATCTTAACCAAATTTACTGCTAGGGTATTAGAACAGGCTGAAAAATGGAATAAATTTTAAGAGCATATTAAGGAATTTTTAAAAGCAGTAGAATATATTCCTCCAGATGGTATTTGTCCTGACATTAGTATTAATCTCAGAATACTTTAACTTAGGTTTTCCCTTTGGTTTTAACTTCTACCAGAAACGGTATTTAATGTCTCCATCTTAAGACATTAAAATTCAAGAAGTGTTTTTATTTCAACATTTCACTTGGATGTTTGCTATGGAAGTTAGGTTGCCTGAAGGTCATGTTGCTGCGTTTGAAGCATTGTCTTTGTAGGCTTCATTGAACTGTGTACCCTGTCATTGACAATGTCCTATTGCAGATAACTCCGATTCCTTTCCCATAGCTCTGCTAGGATTTTATTGGGGGGGGGGGTGTTGAAAAATATACACAGAATAGCACCACTAATTGCAGGAGTGTGTATGTATTAGAATTACATGGATTAGTATATGTTACTTCTGTATCTGGCCATGAAGTCTTCACCTTTAAGTACCTGTCTAAATTGTTTTGTCATTTGGCTTACTCCCATAGATTTGATTGTCATGGACTATTTCTGGATTGTATTGTATTTGGCCAAAGGAAGAACAGTGGGGTTTTTATAATGAGATTCACATCTTAAAATAGTTAAGGATTAAAATCTATTGAATCAATTAAGGTTTATAAAAGTTAAACAGTAAGAAAGTTACACAGTTGGAAAAACCTGTGCACTGCTCGTGGTTACTAAAGGCAGTATTCTATGGTCCTTCTATATCAAAATTTCTATCAAAATTACTGGTTATATAATTTTTAGCTACAAACAGCTGCTAAATACACCTGTGTGCCTGAAATGTGAGAATCATTACATATGGAATATATTTGTAGATACTGGGAAAGCAAAGAAGTGACAAGTGATGAAAAAAATCTAGTCTTCAGCAAGAGGATGAAAAAAATATAGCCCTCAGCAAGATTATCTCAATCTTAAACGGAATGTTATTCTTTGTAGTATCATAACAAACTGCTAAATGCTTTTGTGAATATGGCCAAGGATGTCTATTACATTTTTCAAGTACAGCTTTTTGTTGTAAGTCAGGTAACAGACCACATTTCTGTAAGTCTCTTTATGTTCAGTACTGAAATATTTTTCCTGCTAAGTTTCCCTTAAAAATAAATTGTTCTATTATAAATGCTGTACTGTAAAATTGATTCCTATATTACATGTATTTTTAAATTGTTCTGTATAGAATTGTTCTTAAATATTTATCATTTAAAAGCACTCCATCAAAGTAGAACATTGAAAACATAAGTGACAAGATTCATAGATGAAGCAATATCTTATGGTAAGAGGTAACAGAGAAAATATGACAGGTTTTGGCTGACATTCATAAAACTAAGGCTCTGAAATAGAATAATAAATTAACTGGGTCAGTGATTAATCTAGCATATTTGCTTTAAGTTGACTTTTCAGTGGCAGCCGTGTTCTGCTTATGATGAGATAGGAGATAACTGTCTAGATTCCTACGTTCTTTCCAGTTTGTTTAACAAAAACTGATTTAGGCTGGGTTTTTTCATTTAACATTTCTTTCATATTTCTCTGCATTCTTTTTGTTCATCAGTAGAATAACTCTCACCTTTCCCTGTATGACTCTGTTAGCTTAAGAAATGGATGTGCTCCCAGCAAATCTGTTACAGAAACAGGGTCCTTAATCCTTGAACTCATTCGTATGCAACTACATTAGATCCTCTGACTTCAGAGTCATGTAAGCACTCTATTATATTGCCCAAGTTCTGCAAGTCTGAGGGGGAATCTTTTAGCTACTAAAATGTACTTTGTTATGGATTTGTATTTTTAGGTAAGATCAATTCCTTTTTATTTCAATCCATAATTCTTAAATACTGGTGAAAGTTAGAAAGTTGTATTAACCTTAAATCTTGCATTGGTAGAAATGTTAGTAAAACTCTTGCTAAGAAATGTAGGATATTGTAGTGGGAGACACACATTGTTTTATCATAATCTTTTGTAAGCAGATGATACACAAACTGAAACAATACTTCTGTTCAGATTTAGAAATGTCTCTTGCCCCTCTGCTTCTACAAAGTATTCTGTCTTTGGGGCTTTTTTGTGAAGTTTCTTCAGGCTTGATCAGAGCTCTGTCTTGGATTTGCTTTTGAAAGCGTGTGGTGTTTTGTATAGAATCACGAACAGCTGCATTGTAACTTGATTACTAGACTACAGATAGTAGTTATTGATGTTCCATATGAGTTCCTAAATTCAAATTCTTATCTCCAACTGAGGTCCCCAAAAAGTAAAGAGCTATAGCCATTAAAATGTAAATGAGTGCTTGACATCTGCTGTAGTTCTGTCTTTTTGCTAGGTTCTCATGGTATCTTTTGAAGCAGGCTCATGCGATCTTCAAAACTGCAGAGCATGTATTTGTCCCCAAAACAAATTATGAAAGAGTCTGAGGAAAGAAATGAATGCTTTTGGTTTGCCTGCATTCCCAGTGATTTACACATTCACATTTTTAACAAATATTGCCAGTTGTCTTAGCAAAGCTTAGATATTAGTGATGTAATTAAATGTTGCATTTTCCTGTCTTCATAAAATATCTACTCTTCCTTTTGTTTTGGTTGTTTTTCTTTTCCATAGGTTTAACACTTGATAATTAGCAATGCCTCAATAAAACCTTTGTTTTATTCAAGTTCATTTCAGGTACAAAATGGTCAAGTCTCTGGTATGGTTAAGTCCTTTTTCTTTTTTTCTGTACAAATCTGTGACATTCTGCACAAACTTGTGTTTCTAGTAGAATTTATTTTTACTTTCAGACTGCTTGTTTTCATTGGTTTATGCTAAGTAATATTACATTTGCTTTCTGTTTATTGAAATGAACTCAGAACAACTCTATAGATAATCTTAGATGTACTTTAATCATTCTCTTGTATTAGTAATAGATCACTTCAGTTATTACCTATAACACATTTTGTATACATTTAGTCTTTCTTTTGAGTTTTAAAAAGCAGTTGCATATGGTGCATTGAATTGCACAAAGTACCATGCTGCTGTTTGATAAAACGTCTTTTCAAAGATAGTAATAACTCATGTGCTTCCTATTGCTAATTCAAGGTGTGAAACATTTAAATGCACCACAAAAAGACTTTAAATATTTCTCTAAATATAGATCATCCTTTATACTAATTTTGAAACATTCCTCCTTACTTAGGAATGATGATGGAAACATTCCTTTCTGATGGTGCTCTCGGAGCACTAACATTCCTTGCCCTGATCACATAATGGGCTCTTTTGGTGTAACACTGAGGGACAGGAGGGATACCCACCTTCATCAAAAAAGTATGCTGCTGCTTTTCATTGCACAATCAGCATTTTTAATTAGACTTAACTGTAATATGAAGCTGTGTATCTGTACACAAGCATCAAGAGTTTAGAAGAAGCTGAAGGGTTCTTTTTACCAGAAAAATACCATAAACTGAGAAGGGTATGTCCACTTTAAAAAGTTAGGTGACTCCCCGTGAGCATACATAGTCCTTACAAGTAGTCCAACAGTAAGCAATGGAATAAATTTAACCTAAAGGCACAGCTTTTTAAATAAGAAAAGGATTAGAAGTTTGAACAAGTGGACTTTACCATTACTGGCAGATACTTAATCACATTAGATTCTTGCTAGAAGATATGCTGCAGCTTACCAGGAGGAAAAATTGTACAGTAAAAATTTATTGTTGACCTTATGCTGAAGATTTGACTGTTCTGACTTTTGGTTTTCTGCCATTAAAATCTGAAACTGATAAAATAGAGGCAGTAAGGTTGTTTTGGTTTTTTTTTTAATCTCCTACAGGCCTTTCTGATTTGAGGCCATTATAATCCTTCTGATGAGACAGACAAGGTTAAAAATGCTTGTCTGTGTGCATAGTTGTTTGAAAAGTAGTGCGAGATTTTACTGCCCTTGTGTATTGGCTCTCATTCAAGTATTAAGACATTAGCTTAATTTTTTTTTTCAATGTCATTTTGTATTTTTTCAGTTACAGATGAAGCAGAAGGTCTTTGCTTCTAAAACAGGAATCTAAATAATGTGAATATTCCTGAATGTAGATATCCTTGGTAGTCTGGATCGCACCCTTAATATATAACAGTAGGTAGTCAACTCTGTTCACAGAGAAGTTATGCCTAGCATATAGATCTGCAACTCTGCATGGAGAGATGTGGCATAATGTCCATTTGGGGTCGGGAAGTTTTCTTATGGTCCATCCTACTGTACCTCAGAGAGAATAGCACAGGTGCGTGCATGCATGTACATAGACTTGCCACTTGGGCCCGAGTGATTCTTAGATTCCTTAGTAATCTCTACTTCGGACTATAGGCTTTAATTCCAACAGACTTGTTTTCACAGACTTTCTTGAACAAAGAGGTGTTACATATCAAAACAAAGTGACATTATAACTATAGCAGTGAGTTTTCTCTGTTCTACTGTGTAGGCAGAAGCTGCTCTTAGGTTTTTAAAAACACCATTCAGTATTACCTCTCTTTGCAAAACAGTTTGGTGCTGGGCAGGCTTTAAAATGCCCATATGGACCTGATCCTTTTCTCTGACCTTTTAGTTGTAGTTAATTGTGTGGCAATCAAGCCTGCTCTGTAGGCTCACCTCAGGATTGCCTTTAAACAGAAGGCATACGCTTTGGTATTGCACGTTTTTTATAAGAGCATAAGGTGAAGTGATTTTCTTAACATCATGTGAAAGGACAGTTGCAAAGCTGGCAGTAGAACAGCTCTGACTTCTAGTCTGGTGTTTAATTCACCGGAACATAGTGTCATGGCACCAAGCTCGGAGTTCATCTTATGGAAGTCAAAGGGGAAAAATGCCTTCCCCACTCACCCATGAATGTAATATATAAAAGCTTGTTTCTCTGCAGTGTGTAATTTCTAAAGCTGCCACAGGGAGAAGAAAATGGGGTGATAACTAGGATTTTAGTAGTAAACATCAAACTTAAATAATGGTGTAAAGATGTGCAAGTAGCCTTTAGACATAGGATCATAGCAAGCAACAATGTTGATGTCAGGGTGTAGAGGGGAAACTGGTGGAGCATGTGCACCACATCACGTGATAAGCATGTCCCAAAATGTGCACTGTAGCTGCATCTGACTTCCTAACCCCATTAATTCCATTCAAAGGCTGTTTATTCACTTAAGGGCATGATTCTGTGGAAAGAAAGAAAGAAAGTGTTTGATGGGATGATCTGTATTTTTAATGCATGTCAGTGTATTAGTTTCTCACTTTAGCTTCCAAAATTGAAAATATACAAATTATTTGTACAGTGAGTGTTTTTTCTCTGTTGCATTGCAAATTCAAGTGACTAATGCAGAAGGGCACTATGATCAGCATTAGAAATAAATAGGCCATTAACAGAAACCAATTTTGTTCCAGCTGTCTAAAATTTCAGGAAAAATGTTCTGTAGTGCTTCAGCTTTCAGAAGATTTAGACATGTGACATTGATACAAGTGTGTAATAGCTACTTTTAAAGTGACAAAATGTAATACTGCCTATAGAATACTTTCGTCTTCCACCTAATTCTGTTCCCATTTTTTGTGAGCTTGTTCAGTCCAACACTGCAGCCAGAGAACAGCCACTCATGTCCAAATGAGCTTTTATCTGTCACTCAAGTAACAAATCCTCACACCTGTTACAAGCTTAAAGTGCTGTAACCTGAGTTAACCCCCAAAGGCTGTTCTTTAAGACAACTGAGTTCCACAGTTCGGATTTGTTTCTGAAACTTTATGCCTTTTACTAGGCTCTCTTACCATTTTTATTTAAGGTTTGCAATTAAAGTTACCCACTGCACTGACTGCTTCTTGCAACCTCCTTTTCATATAAAGCCCTAGAGACTGACGGCAGCTTTAGATTTAAATTGAAAAAAAAGTCAAAAAATTGCCCATGAAATAGTTCATGTGCAGTGGACTTAACAAAGAATAAGAAATAACTTGACACATTTTTGCATGTTCCTGTTGATGACAGCCAAGACAATTAAGAGGTCACAAGCAAATGGAAACACTGACGTTGAAAGTTATGTCTTTGTGAGTTTAAATCAGAGCTGCAGTGCAGTATGTGAGCAAGTACTGGTTATTTAGTGCTATTTGAAATTGTTATATAAGTACAGCTTACAATATGACATTAGTGTATACTTCTATAGAAAGAATGAAAACAAGCCTTATTTTCTTCTTCAGGAGTCTAGTATATCTGGCAGCTCATTGGGCCGTTGGTATTTTTTTAACTTGCTTCTGCTGTGTAGTGGTTGGTGCAGTGGGCAGAGTATATGATTTTGATCTGTACCAGGAGCACAGTGGAAGATGGAAGAAAATAAATGCCGCTCTGTATATACATACTGAGAAAGTATTAAGGTAATTGTCTACAGTAATATAAAGATGGGCATAAAGATGCCAGGGGACATCTCTGCAGTTCCTGGGGAAAGCACTGCATTTTGTGAGGCAGCATGAAACACTAGTCCTGAGGTTGCACTCATCTCCATGCAGCAGCTGGATACACTGCAATTTGTGAGAGGTTCATTGTTGTCTAACCTTGAAAAAGCAGCTTGAACATGCAGCTAGGACCTTTGTAAGAGCCAATCCGTACTGACAGGGTTCATCCTTGGGGAGATGCTACTGACATACTACAGGAGTGTCCTGAATCCACTTAATGTCAGTGCAGATACTAAATTCAGCCTTGAGCATAACCTGAATGTGAAAAGGAGAAATGAAGACTATCGTATTTCCTAAATAAATTTTAAATACTTCTAGAACTCAGACATTCATTAGGCTAAAGTGTTTGCAAGTAGGGGATTATGCTCACACTTTGTTCTGAAATAATTCATATCATCTTTTCAGTGTTAACACAAGGCCTGGGTTGTGCTGTAGGGATACAGGGACAATGCTGCTGTTAATGCTTACTATTTGCTGACTAGTGCTTCAAGCGGAGAATTGTTCATCAGCAGTCCACCTCAGACCTGAACTTCTCTCCATGTAGCTACATGACAGGCCATAGGGTCCATCTTGAAGCTGATTGCCTTTAGGAGTGTCAAGAGAAGAGGAGATATCAGTCTCCTTGCTTTCAGCTCTTGTTTTCTTGCTGGTTTTCGACATGTAATCTCGGAGATCTCTGCAAGACAAGATTGTCTGTCTTGTTTGCAAGAATAACACCTCTACCCACAGTTTCCTCTGTGCCCTTTCACCTGCACTGCTGCAGCTTGTTTGGAGCGTGCTGATGGGATGTGTGTCATATTCAGCCTCCCTCACAAAGCTTATCTTCAGCCAGATTTTGATTGCTCTAATGCTTTGCCTCACATTTGCATATCGCAGCAGCATATGGGCCAGTCTGCTGAAGACTGTCACTTGTACATGCCGATAAACTGATTTAGACAGTTGCACTACTGTTTGAGGAAAATCCAAGCAGATACGAAGCTTGTTGGGAATACTAGCAAAAATAGGCATAATAGGTTTAGTATTATTAATTTTGTGAGGACTTTAAGAATTTTAACATTAGAATATCTTCTAAAGCATCATTCCAAAAGAAATAATTCAGGGAATACTAGCTTGAATGTAAATCTGCTTTATGCAAGTGGAGAAGAGTTTGATTATCTATCTTTCTTTTCTCCAAACCACAGCTTTTGTCAGGAGTGATAAGCCAAAACTCTTCAGGGGACTGCAAATCAAGGTGAGTAGTAACCTAACTTTTTTATTTGGGATGTTAGGAAGAATTAAGCTTGGTGGAAATAGTCCTTCTGTGGATTGTTCTTTATTTGCTGATCAAGTAATCCTTTAGCAGAGGACATATATTTGCATTGCCAGTATAAATCTTTACAAGTTCCTGCTGCTAATTTTAATTGGTTTATTGCTCAGTAACTGTTTGGTACCAATTCTTTGTGGTTGTTTTAGGGTTTTTTGTTATTTCTTTGGTTTTAATCCAAGAAAAAAAATAATACCATAAGTACTAGCAGATGGCAAAAGAATGAGAGGAATGCTTGCATTCTGTCCTTACTCTGTGGATATCTTGGATTTACTGAAGCTTACTCTGCCATAGTTTCCTTTTTTCCTGTTCTGTTCTCTCCTTATTTTCTGATGGAGCTGGCATTTCCATACATTCAGTGATTCTTAGATTTTTCTCCTCCCTCTCAGACTTTCCTTGCCATGTTCTATGATTCTGTTTTCCTTTATAGTCTTCAAACATCCAGCTTTATAGAAATGCATATACTGAATGGTCTTTCTTATGACTTGCGTATATGCAAAGCTGCATAAGCTTCAGTGCCTTAAGCACAAATAATTCTTTGGTTTCAAGATCTAGTGTAAGAATTCACCTTCCTCTTAAAACCCTTTGAGAACTTCCAGCATGCTTCACAGATACACATCTTGATTCTCACATCTTGTGCTCCCATCTCTATTCACCAAATGGCACCATCTGGAATCACTTCATAGCTATGCATGGCTGCAATAAGTGATTTGTCTTCTCAGCAGCAGATTCCATCTAAAACAGATTTCCTCTGTCTGTCAGATGCATTCATGTCTCTGTCCTCCAATTTCTTTCAAAAGCTTTCTCTTCTTCTGCATGTCTAACTGTTTCATTTTTATTTTAAACTTTGTAGCTGTATTGAACATCAAAGCAGTCTAGACTACTATTGGAACAGAGCACTACCAGAAAAAATTTAGTGCAAACGGATCTGTATTTATTTTACAAGACTTTTGGAAAACAGATTAGAGATGCCACTAGCTTCATTAAGTAAAACCAACCAGGTTAGCTCAGTAGGGTAAAGTAAAATACTCCTGGGGAAATCTTTCCATAAACTTAAATGGTTAGAGCCTTCTAATACCGTTAAAAGCTTTTATTTGCATTACATATTTTGTGACTTAGTCTTCAGAAGCATTAAAGTATTATGTTACCAGCAAAGCCTAGTAGGCACAGATACAGCACAACAGGAAAGAATGTGATTACGTTAGAAATTGATAGTAGAACTTTGAGTGGTTAGAGTGACTAGAAATTTCTAGAATGGTAAAAAGGCTATTGATTATATGAGAAAAATCATTCAGCTGCTTGATTCAAAATCCAACTTTGAAAACTTAAAACAGTTGAAGTAGAACACCACC
>JANZLQ010000095.1:17293608-17319100 GCA_026212715.1 Elanus axillaris | reverse complement strand
CCCAAAAAAAAAACCTCAAAAAGAAATAAAAAGCCAAAAAGTGCTTTACCATCATTCTACTTCATTAGCATGGAAGCTGGATTTTTAGAGCTGCATTAGAAGTTCTCTACATCCTACCCATAAGGCAAACAGGCTCAAATCTAACTTGTGATAGTTTCAAGAGTGCATTGCAAGGAACAACATCATTTGCTGTTTCTTGCAGTGTTTAAGGAAGGTTAGACAAAGCACAAAATTTTCTCTGCTCTGGATGCTTTGACCACTTAAAGTAAATGGACTTTGAAATTTGTCAACTGTGCTTGAGAAGGGTCCATCAAATGCTGAACCACAGAATATTTTTATCAAAAGCAGCTAAAGAAAACACCATCTTCTGAATTTTTGTGGGTTTCCTTAAGTTGTGAACTGTTAAAGCCCAATCCAATTACTCTGAAACAAATTTGCTGTCATATCTAAGAGGAACAGCCCAAGGGACAAGATAGCCAAGGAGACAAAGAACAGACAACCCACTGACAGGTTATGTTACTGAACACCTGTGGTTCAGAACACCAGCTTCCCTCCCAAATGCACTCATAAAAAGTCTAAGCAGAGGGTAGCTGGAGAATATTTTCAGTAGTTTTTCTTCCTTATCACTTGTCGTAAAGGATGGACAGAAGGAAACACATTGTGAAGTTACTCACCTAGGAAGCTCGGACAGGAGACAAACTACAGAAGCAGTCAGAGTGTTCTTGCCCTTACTGATTTAAATAGGAACCATGGCACCAGGTGAACAGAGACTGTCTCAAAGAGTACCTCATTATCTGTTGTGTTTTGAAATGGATTCCTGATGCTGAATGAGGCCTCTCAGCTTTGTTGCTGTCCGAGAAGCAAGGTATCCCAACTACGTGGTTCAGTTGCTGCTTTGTACACTGAAAGCCTTACATACAGCAGCACTTCTGTCCACTGACATACAACGTAAAGCTTCTAAACACTGAGGAATGGAGTGTGTCTCTCAACACTTCCCACTACTAAGGCAGCCAAGATCAAAAGTGTTGACCATGATTTACCCTTGCATTGAGCAAGCACTTCTTTTGAGTTATAGTTCATTTTGTCTGCTCTCTGACTGTGCTGTCAAGCATATTTGTTTCAAAGCACTTTTACAGTAATGCAGTGGTCCCAGAAGACCTACACAGCCTAATGCATAAGCTTCAAGTAGACAGTGGTGACATACATACCCTCGTATGGGTATTCCTACCGCCAGTAATTGTTTTCCTTGAAAATACGCACCACACAGATACTCTACAGGGGCCCAGTACAAAGCTGGATTAATGACATATTAATTGTGCTTCTTTTGGAAGTTTCTAGCAGTATTAGTGGTTTAGCCTGACAGCCTTCAGAGGCCGTATATGCCTAATTTAGCTTAAAAATGTAGAAAGGGACTCAATCCTAGTCCATAGGAGTTCAGTTAGAGTTGCAGATACTTGCTGGTCATCATAAGTCTCAGTAGGTCTGTACCACATCAAAGATAGGTAAGAGCACCTGTTGTGCCTTGGGAAGTTACAGTTTGACTAGCTTCAAAAAAAATGAAGACAGACACGCTGGTATGAGTATCATTACAAGCCATAAATACTCGAGGGGATCTTTGAGTATATACAACAGTTGCCAGGCCTACATAATGCAAGTTGCAACCACCTGTTTGCTACAGTGTGCTTCAGTGCTGCTGCTTTGTCTCCCTGAGGGTTACCTGCTCCCTCCTTTCAGACTGAGATTACAATCAGATCGCTTGACTAAACACAAAGAAGTTACCCATTTCCAGAATACAAAGAAACTCTTTGCTCTGAACATCTCCCAAAAGTGACAGCAAATAAAAGAACATATTAGAAATTGAGTGGAAAACAATTTCATGTTTTCAGAGGAACACTTAACCGTGTTTTATATTTAGTAGGAACAAGGGCATGAACTGAAGGCAGCAGGATAGTAACAACTAAGCAGTAATTTGAGTAAGAATAAACTTGTTTAGTAAAAATCAATGGATACTACAAGGCTATGAAACAACATAGTATTATCTCATAAATAACTCAGGGTTTCGATCTCAATAAAACAGCAAAGATTTGTACACAAAATAGAGCAGCTTGATTTCTTGGTTTAAAAGCCACGCTTAATTTACCACTATATTAATTACATAGAATTTCAACATGTTATTCTAAAGAAAAGTGGTTGTATGTTAATGTGTCACAAAATACATCACAAAAAAGTAAGAGTTAACTATCAACGTAGCAGAATCAAACTCCAGAGGCTAGGATACTGCTGCTTTGTCTTAGTTTTAAGTGCCTGATCTACTCAGCAGCAGCAGGAAAGCAATCACTCTAGTGAGTTACCATTGTAACAGAGGACAGTATGAGAGTGTTTTAGTTCTCCATATTCTTCCCAAGATGGTACTTTGGTGAGCTCCCACTATAAGTCATGCTGGATGGAATGGGAAGAAGTAAATAAGTCTCATTGTAAATCCGTAAATTCATCTAAGAATATATTTTCTAGTTTCTGTATAATGGAAATCCTCAGAGGAGGAGGCTGTGTTAGCATTTGATATATAGGAATAACTAGATAATGGATTTACAGTGTAGAAGTCTGCGGTGGGTTGACCCTGGCTGGACACCAGGTGCCCACCAAAGCTGTTCTATCACTCCCCCCTCCCCAGCTGGACAGGGGAGAGGAAATATAACAAAGGGCTTGTGGGTCAAGATAGCGACAGGAGAGAGATCACTCACCAATTACCGTCACGGGCAAAACGGACTCAGCTTGGGGAAAATTAACTCAATTTATTACCAATCCACCAGAGTAGGGTAATGAGAAATAAACCAAAAATCTCAAAACACCTTCCCTCCACCCCTCCCTGCTTCCTGGGCACAACTTCACTCCCCAATTCTCTACCTACTCCCCACCCCCAGCAGCACAGGGGGGACGGGGAATGGGGGTTACGCTCAGTTCATCACACATTATTTCTGCTGCTTCATCCTACTCAGGGGCAGGACTCATCACACTCTTCCCCTGCCCCAGCGTGGGGTCCCTCCCATGGGAGACACTTCTCCATGAACTTCTCCAACATGGGTCCTTCCCACGGGCTGCAATTCTTCACAAACTGCTCCAGCATGGGTCCCTTCCCCGGGCTGCAGTCCTTCAGGCACAGACCGTTCCAGCGTGAGTTCCCCCATGGGGTCACAAGTCCTGCCAGAAAACCTGCTCCAGCCTGAGCTCCTCTCTCCATGGGGCCGCAGGTCCTGCCAGGAGCCTGCTCCAGTGCGCGCTTCCCACGGGGTCCCAGCCTCCTTTGGGCATCCCCCCTGCTCCGGCGTGGGGTCCTCCCCGGGCTGCAGGTGGAGATCTGCTCCCCTGTGGACCTCCCTGGGCTGCAGGGGGACAGCCTGCCTCATGATGGTCTTCATCACGGGCTGCCGGGGAATCTCTGCTCTGGCACCTGGAGCATCTCTTCCTCCTTCTGCACTGACCTGGGGTCTGCAGGGCTGTTTCTCTTACATGTTCTCACTCTCTCTGGCTCCATTTCTCTCTGTCCCGTAACTTTTTTTCCTTCTTAAAAAATGTTATCACAGAGGCATTACCAGTATTGCTGATGGGCTCGGCCTTGGCCAGCAGCGGGTCTGTCTTAGAGCTGGCTGGCACTGGCTCTGTCTGACACAGGGGAAGCTTCCAGCAGCTTCTTACAGAAGCCACACCTGTAACTCCCCCCGCCCCCCCGCTACAAAAACCTTTCCACAGAAACCCAATACAAAGTCTTAACATTTCCAAAATGATTCACTAGAAAAGTTCCATACCTTGACCTTCTCGGCCAGTATCCAGCACTGCAGCACTGTACATATCCTGGAGCTGATAATACACCCCCTTGGGGCTGAGTGCATCAAGCACAAAAGAAACCATTTCTGAAGCCGCAAAGGCCACATTCAGGGGTGAGAACAGAGGGAAGAAACATTCCACAGCACTTTTTTTTTACTTACCAGGTAGATGTGGCCAGAGCAGATGCCTGGTTAGGAAGGGCGTAAAAGAATACTTCATAATTTCTTTTAGAAAGCTCTGCATGGTATGTTTCAGTAACTCTGGAAAAATGGTTCCACAGGACAGGTGATAGCCACAGAACCTGCATGCCAGGGTGCAACCATTAATTGGGAATCCCACAAACAAGAAGGAAGCGGGAACCTGATCAGTCTCCAAGAAACACAAAATCAGGAATATGGGTGTGTAAAACTGTATCAGAAGAGAATCTCAGTGGTACCTAGAAGTAGAAGACCTCTGGCCTTTGTTTTCTGGGTTATGATCTGCAAGGTCAGCTCAAAATTTTTCTTTAAAAGTACTTCTAGATGTGTCCCTCAATAATTTTAACATCACTATTTGTAAGTTTTCTGTCCTGAAAATACTCTGGAAGATGTTCTCTTGACAATGATCTTTTGAAGTTGGATTTAATTGTGTTGGCTCAGAGCCTTTCTGACTCCCCTCCCCCCCAAGATTAAAGTGAGACTGGTAGGAAAAATACATCATTTAGTATTTGCTCTCACCTGCTTGCAGCCAAGCTATGATATTCACATTTTGGTATATTCTAATTCTTTCTAACCCAGTATTATCTTCATGTAGTTATTTTAGTGGAAACCACGGACTAAAGCATTCCTCATCTTAAATATGGGCAGAGAAAAATTTCCACTTTTCTCTGTTGTAGGATGTATGCAATTTTAAGGCAGGATGTCTATCAAACCTATCTCTAAGCTACAGTTGTTCCTGACAAGGCTGGAAATTCCATGGGCAAACACAGATTTTTGGTGCAGGATAAGCAGAGAACAGGATAGTTAAGATAATTTTTACTCTGCCTTTTCCCCCTGCGTTCAATGACTTGGTTTCTCCAATGTTACTCTACATTTTAGGCCATCTGACCCAGTTTCTGGAAACTGATCTTTGATACGGAGAGGTCTTGAGAACAGGCAGACACATCTCTAATTAGCAGGTTTAGGTTGCTCATGGTGAAACACCTCTGAGCCTCTGCACTTACTCAGTGTAGCCAGGCTCCAACCCGCAGAGTTTCCAGTCAGACTGTATGACTCTTAATGCTGCGAGCTTGTTTTTTCCCCTCCTGGCTCTGACAGAGCTGAGCTGTAATAAAGTACCAAACCGCAGCTTCCCCTCCGCTCTCAGCAGCGATGACACACCCGCACTCACACTCCAGCCTTAGTCAGCCATGCGTGCCCCCAAAGTAAGCAGCTCTGCCTCCAGAAGGGAATCTCACTAATGCTTTTATTAGATTGTCTGCATCAGTCACAAGAGTATCTAGTTTTATGACTTTTCTCTTCTGAACTCCGCCACACCACACACCTCCCTGGGAGCCGGGCCTCCCCGCTGAGGGTCACCCCACACAGCCAGTGCCCAAGGGGAACAGCCGAGTGCCACCTTCATCTTGCCGAAAGGTTGCTGAAGGGACCTTTGTGTGTGACAAGGAAGATCCACAATGTGATTTTCCCCTTTGCGTGGAACAGGCAGAGGTGTGTCGCTGGCTGTGGGACAGCTTCCCTGTGACCTCCGCACTCAGCCGGCACCTCTGCCATCCGCAGCAGCTCTCTCTGGAGCCTGCACTGGACCCTGTCACACCAGAGGCCACAGCCCATCAGAACAGCAAATCCAGAGAAACTACATCAAAGCAGAGCTCTTGCTTCTTAATCCTGGCTGCAAAGATTCAGGATTTCCCAAAGAACAGCATGGCAGCTGTCAGTGGCCCTCAAACAGATTTGCCAGGCCAAGAAGTAAGCCTTATGGATCATTTCTGCATCACTGGAACAAAAGGCGGATCCTGCCATCAGGCAAAGCACATATTGCTGTGAAACAAATACCAGAGGACATTTGACACCCACGTGAAGAGGTGTGTGTCTATATATAAAGAGGGAGAGCGACTTCTGTCTGCGCTCTGTAGCAGCGGCGGGGCCCTGCCGCAGGCTGCCCGGCGCCATCTTGGCTGCCCTCAGTCCTGCCGCCAGCACTGGCCGCCACAGAGGGGACCGGTCTCCACGGCAACTGAGGACAGGGATTAATTAATATCAGCCTGACGCTGTTGGCGCTTTTTCCTGAGGTGATCTGAGGGACAGAATCATGTAAGGGAGCAGGTGTAAGAGTAGGTTTTTCTTTCTTTTAAATAAAAGAGGGTAAGTTTAAAGGAATATTCACTTTGCTTGTCCTAAGCTTCAGAGCTGTGCACAGCTTCAGCTCCAGCCAGCTGCAGCCAACCCAGCTCACCCTTTTCCTAGTTTACTGACAGATTCTTCACTGTGAAACTGTTTTATTTTTCCTGATTTATCATTTTAACAGCTGGGGATTGCCATAAATTATTTCTGTGAAAGTGAAACTCACTCCTTAGCCTAACATGAGCACTGCTGCTGTTCACCATTCATGCGTGTACAAGCACTAGAAAGCCACAAACTTTAATAATACTGGGCACATTTGTTCCCCTATTTCTCGCCTTTTCTGGGACTGGGCCCCAGCCAGGTCCTGCTCAGGGTGGGATCGTGGTGACAATGACCAACCTGCTCTCAGCAAGACGCGAGCTGCCACCTGCTGCTTTTAAGATACATAGTCATATCCCTCCTCCTTTTTTGCAGATAATTACTCCTTTAAAATGTACTCACAAGGAACATCACTTATACACTGTGAATCTGTATTCAGTGAGAAATTTTACCCCAGTTTAATTTTCGTCTTTGGTTACAAAATCAGAGGGACATCGGAGCACAGTAGGAAGATGCTGGCATTTTCGGTGCATTTTAAAGTGCATTAAGTTATGGTAATTGCCTCTGAGAAGAAGGGATTCTGTTTGCCTACGTGTTGAATGCCAGTGCTTGTGAGACAAGCAGAAGTTGTGTTCTTAGTTAAAGCAGTATCATTTCAAGAATTACTTAAAAATTCAGGTAAAAACCTTCATCCAAGCTCAGAAAGCGGTGAGACTTTCTGAAGAGTTTTCACTGCTCTTTGTTGTCGCTGACCACCTCTCTCTACATTAGCATGGCACAGAGGGAGAGGGTTACAGAGCAAAAGAGCTGGTGCTGAGAATCCAACATTACATGATAGCACATTCCAGGTGTGCTCCTAGGAAACATCTCCCATTTTAATTTCACATTAAAGGAATCCAGACCACATACTTGAAGACCACAATGATGTGAACCAAAGCACACTAGGCAAGGACAACGGGGAGGTTCACATCAAAAGCACACTCCCATTGTGAACCAAAATGCTCATGCAGACAGTCAAGCAGTGTTCCTTCCCAACTCCACAGTCCAAGTGTCCCTTCCTCTGAGCACAGCTATTTGACAAAGAACAGCGCCTGTTCCATGCAGATACACATTTAAGGGCAGACACCATTGTCACCACTGTTCATGATCCTACTGTGTGGTTTTAAAAATTGTATTTAGCACATTTGTTACACTGATATTTGCTGCAGAATTGATAGGATGACAACTACAGTAATCACCACTGAGACAGAATATCGGCATTTAACAGTAGTGCCACAGAGTGGGCTAAAATAACACAGTTCTCCACATTTTTTCCCAAATGTTTACAACTGCAAAGCAGCTAGCATTTAATTCCATCCAGCAAATACCTTACAAATATACATACTCTCAATGTACAAGCCACCCCACTCACATAGGCTTGTTTAAAAGGTTTGCTGGACTCAGGCTCGTAAGTATGCTATACCTTGCAAGTGCAAACAACAGAGACATCAGCATTTTTAAAAACTAGAGCAAATAAAGGTTAGGTTCAAAATATGCAGGATTTTGCATAAGCTGAGAGCAGTTCAGTGGAGCACAGAAACTAATGCCACTAGCTCTGGTGCCTCTATGGTCAGAGAAGCAGTAGTCTACAGGGGCTGTTGGGACAGAGTCTGGAAATGTCCAGTCTAGAAGAGCTACCATCTATGCAAGTCTCACATACATGGTGATCAAAGACTTCAGAATTAAATGAAGCTACCTGCACACCTGCTCAGTATTCATCTGGCCCCAAAACTTAAATACCTCTCCAGTCAAACTCTGCAAGGCTTTAAAGACATTAAGCTACCAAGTCTAGCCCATCACACCCTATCCATGAACTCACATTGAACCAGACATCCCTCATCTCTAATCTTAACCAGTTTATTTATTCCATCAGCCATTCCATGCCAAATTTAATAACTGAACACTAGTTATCCTTAGGCATGTCTTTAAATTAAAAAAAAAAAAAGTGTGTGATCTACAGACTTTTTTACAGGATTAACACAATTATCAAAACGCTTTATGTTCTTCCCTTATTACCACAGATTTCTCCAAGCATATTAGCAAAAACCTGCTACCTAAAGACCCAGACTGGGATTGCAACTGGAACCACGGGGTTTCCACTGTACACTGACACATGGAGTTTGGATTTTATTTTTCAAATCATTCATTTCTCACCATCTGTAGTCCTACAACCTCTTACCTTCTTGCTCACCAATAATGGCAGGATTTGAGCCTGTCTAGGAAGGTGGAGGGAGGAAGAATCTGCACTTCCAAGAAGCCATCTCCTGCAGCACAAATAGTGCAGAGAAACTTCAGGTGCTGGCGGTACAGCAACAGAGTAGGTCTTGTGGAGGCAGGACTTGATTTTTGGTTCCTGTAGTTCACAGCTGCAAACTCAAGTGCTACCAGCTGTGTGAGCTCAGTCAAGTGTGACTTGGAAAAGCCTGAGGGTAGCCATAGTAACTTGTAGGTCTTCACTTGATGCACTAGAGTCACTGTATACTGCTTTTAAAAGAAATACTGTTGTCTCTAGAAGTAACTTAATATTAAAATCTACAGAGCTAAAAAAGCTAGCAAGCTATGAATTGACAGGAAAAAAAAAATCCTTACTAAGTTGACACTAGCAGTTATTCTATTAGCACAGGGCAAATGTGTCTGTTCTGATCCAGGTTGGACCTTGTCTACTTTTGTGCTCCCTAAGTGGCTGCCAGACCCTCTCACAATTGGTGCTGAACAATTTTTTTTAAATTTTTTTTTTCAAACAGCCTGTCCAAGAACCAAAGCAACAAAGCAAAATGAAACCTTAGGAAATTATAAAGTAATGTCAGGGTCTCCTTTCAAGACAACAAGTGAGAAAGAATTCTAGCTAAAGCATTTTCTTCCCCTCTTGCTATTAATACAAAATGCGAGCACAGCCCTTGAGAGGTCATCTCTGGGCCAAGCTTTACAGGAGAACATGACTAAGACCCAAGCCACCAGGAAACATACGTTCAATCACCGTATCACTAAGACAACATGGATGAATCATCCCCCATTTCTGTGCTGCAGTTTCTCCTGGGTAAACAGAGATAATGACACTCACCTTTGTAAAGGAAGTTTGTGATCAGCGATATGGAGGCATTACATTGAAAATAACGAATAGTTTCTCTGCAAGGGGAACAGGATTAGAAACCTAGAAACTCTCCTAGATGCTTAATATTCTCAATGGAGAAACACCAATACTATTTCCACTGGATGGCGTGCAAAGGTTGATGTGGGAAACGTGAAATTAACCCCCAGATGCATTGGCCTTTACCTCTTCCAAAGATGCATAAAACATAACTCCCTAAAATCTCTAAAAAGGGGATTTGACCATTTCAAACACTTCCAACACACAAAACTCCCCCTATTTGTCAGACTCCTGATGTATAGCAACACCACTGTTGAGTATCTAGATTTAAAAGCCATTTAACTCAGAGAAGTAAAATTGGAAGATTATTTCTCATTTCAAATGTTTCTCCTTTCAAAGAAGCAATTTCCTAGCTCATTATTCCAATTCCAGTACTTTTGCTTCTGCCTATAACTGCGTAAAGACATTTTAAAGCTTTAATTCATTTTGCAATTCTAAATAGCTTCCCTTAATCACTCATGTCAAACACCTATTTCACGTTTTTAAAAAATTTATAAAACAATTCTGTGCTGTCAAGAGAAAAAAAATTCTCAGCATTCAGATTATTAACTGCATGCAAGCTCCCCGCGCTTATGTGTTGCCTATCGTTCACTTCTGAAAGGAAACTATTTATAAAAAGCATAACATTCATAGAGTAATTTAGTGTTTGCATTCATGGTACATTTTCTCGCCATTCCCTCAGCTAAAGTACAGAACTTGTCAAGCTACCCAATTTGTTTGGAGGGGCTCCTCACTGCCAGATGCCACGCTGAATGCTCCATGTCACTGAACAATGGCAAGGGCAGTAGCACAGAAGATGACTGAGGTTGTGTCTGCCAGCTTGACTGATGTCTCTGCGTTTTCACCAAATACAAATTCACATGGCTAAGTGAAACTAACAAGCTTGCAATGTACTGCCTTGTACTTCCATTAATAGCTGTGTGATTAATTGGTTACAGCCCATTATATTAGAACATACCCGGTTAGGAATTCTACTTAAAGAAAAAGAAAATGGGTCAGGATTGGGCTGCAGGCCAAGTTTAGCAAGGATTTTCAGCAATTCATAAATTCTTAAGGTGAATGAAATGGAGCAAAAAACTAAAACGGTTTCAAGTAGCTGTGAGATATGGGGATTCAACTCTAGTCTCGCAGGACTCAGCAGACCTCGACACTAAATAAATATATACTTTTGGCAGTCCATGAAAAATAAGAGCCTAATTCTGCAGTCCTTGTTTAGACAGCACTTGTAACCATAGTGCCAGAAAGGCAATGACTAACATTCCATCACCTCATATAGGGACAAACATCATCTACTAACTCTCATGGGAGTTTTTATTAAACAGGATTACAGGACTTTATTTATTTATGCCTGATAGGGCTTTGATAACCCTCTTCCTTTTCCCAGAAGTATTTATTTCAGACCAGGTGACTACCTGATCCTCTAAAGGACTACCTATGAATTGGAATAAGGGAAGCCACAAACATATTATCAGCTACTGATTAGACATTTAAACATTAAATCCTTTTGCTTGAAGTTTAATGTGGAGTTGCATGGCTAGGTGGAGATATTCCACAAATTCTGAAAGATGGATTAAAAGATACCAAGTTGTACTGCAGAATTTCACAGGGCTTCACTACCTTCCACCAACAATTTCAGTCTCCATTTTGGGGGAACTGAAAGTCTGGTTCCCTTCATGCTCAAGTATTTTGTGCTGAATACAAATGGGAGTATTTTTGCCTGTTCCTTTCAGGTAGAAGCATAAAAATTACTAATGGGACTCCTGCCAGGAACTTGAGTCAGAGAAGTAATATGATGTCTTTTGAATGAAGAACATTTGTTTCATAAGCCTTTCATATTTGTGGGTTGTCATGAGTGCCTTTCTGTGTACTGCAGTACCTGACTTACACCCCGGAGCAACGATCTATTTCACAATGTCAGTTTTTAAGCCCTCCCAGATTTCAAGGTAGGATGAAGCACAGTTCAGCTATTCCAATCAATTCTGATGGCATTATGTGGACACCAGCACTAGAATTCTTTACAGTGAATAATACTTTTGATTCTGAAATCCCAGACAAGGTCTTTGCACAGTACAGACATAGCCAGCATGAGTCCTAACAAGTTTTATATTTGTTCTTATGTTTTCTGAATCACACTATATTCTTGGTGTGTTCTATCATTCAGAAAGCCCATGCCACCTCCTTGTAAAATCTGAAGTATCCGTATCTATACTGTACAAAATACAGATTAGACCAATCCTGCCCAATTTTCTTTCCTAAATCATCATACATAAATCCCTGGCTATGATGCTACATGCACGAATATCAGTAAGCTACCAGGCCAGTTCAGCCCTCACCAAAGCTGACAGGAGTCCTTTGATGTATAGCAAAGTCAGTCCCAAATATAGTTTTCCTTTAGGTTTGACTTACAGATCTGTATGGATAGAGGAAAGTATATCCTGCACTAGAGGAACTTTTTGTACTATACACTGTGAGGAAGAAATTTATCATTCACATATCTTGCTGATTGGTGCATGTGACCCCGTTCTTCACCGCTCTGTAAAAAAAGCACAACAGACTGTACTCAGGCTTTCTTCCAATACTGCAGTGTTCAGGAATTGGCAACTCCTGCCTTCTTGAGCTGCTTATTTACTTCTAAATATCTGAGTTTGTTTTGGGGGGCAGTTTTCTGAAAGCCCTGATGGCTGGTTTCATAGCAAGAGTCAGACCTGGGAGTAAGCTAAGAAAGGAAGACAAAGCAAAATATAAATTAAAGGCATCAGCTATACAGAAAAAAACAGGAGAACTATTCTAAGACAGATGAGATAGCGTGGCCAGACAGATTCCTAGAAACCCAGACCTTGGGCACCACTAATCTAAAAATACGCCACTAATTTGGTTCTGTCCAATATATTACATCTTAAATGTATCTTCCGCTGTTTACTGGCATTATGCTACAAAAGTTCTATACAAAGGAGACTTCTCATATTAAACCTTAAATTTTAGCATGGACATCTTAATATTTAAAGGTATAGTGAATTCTGAAGAAAGGGCAAAACCATTATGAAGCAACCCATATCCCCAGTGGCTTCTGCTATGGTACCTTGTGTAGTACCTTGTATTTAATAGTACTTTGTAATTACTGGTGCTTGCTGGAGTCAGCATATATTCTCAAATGCCTGTGCTTGAAAGGGAACATCATTATAATGTCTGTGTTGTTGCCAAGTCTAAAAGCCAGATGGACAGACTGCTGCTGGGAGAAACTCGTTGCTGGAACCAAGCAATCATGACCATAATCTTCTGGCAAAAGCAGCTACATACATTGTAGTTCTGATGCTTATTTCGTGGCATGACTGACTGAGACGATAGTAAAAAGCATTGTCATGGGATAGTAAAATGACAATTGGTGTCAAAAGTGGCTCTATGGATGCATCAGTGCAACTATTAAGGATGGACAGAAAACGTTTGTCAAACTCACAGAATGAACTTTAATGAAGCTGCTTGGTAGAATGCATTCTTTTAAGAGGAGACTGGAAAGGCCAGATGTAATATATGAAAAGCCACATTCTACACAGATGTACTGAAGTTGCATATAGTTCGGCAAGTTTTTTTAGTGCTAATTATTTTGAAGCACTATAAAGGCAAATTAACTAATTTTCCATATATTATCACACCTAGGCTCCTAAAATACACCTTGGGCCACTCTTGCACAATCTTCTAAAAAGAACTGAATTGAGATCTAAGAGGCCATTATTCAGTGCTGATTATCAAATACTCAGGAATTAACTGATTTCTATTTAATCTCATTTAATCTATTGATGCCTTATAATTAATACCCAGATTAAACTCTAAATGTATTATTGATAGCAGCACCAAAACAGTTTTAATGCTACCTCTTCCCTGGGCCAGATTTAAAAGTGGAACTGTCACGTATGTTTCTTCTACTGAGAACAATACAGCAAACTGCAATTATGAAGCTGCATCCTGTGGCCAAACATAGGGTCCAATTGTACAGCTACCTACATCCAAAAAATTCAAGCTACAACTACCATATGTAAGTATTTAATCTGAATCACTCTTATGTATTCTGCCAATGTTTTGTTCCAGAATAGACCTATACTTTTTTAATGGTTACTTACTGTAAGCCACATGCTAAGCATATACATAAACTCCAATTACTTGCATGGTTTTGCCAACATATCTTTAGGTTTCACATTCGGGCATTTCCCATTTTGCTTCTCTTCCCCCAAAACATCACAACCATCTTTTGGAAGCTTCTTTTGGACATGGACTTGCTGGTCATTGCCTAAGCAGCTTCTAAGTAATTCTCTCAAGTTCTGTTCTAGCAGAGCACCTATAGTTACTAAACTTTGTATTTTTCAAATCTTCATAATAGTGCTTTAGTCTACCGCTACACTATCTGCATTGTAACAAGAAAGATACTCTCCTTACTGTGTTCCTTAAAGGTATGGGATATCCTAACAACTAGAATATATGGGCTTACCTCTATCCTTTCTTGCAATTTCCATAATGTTCAATAAATTGCACATTACAGAGGTACCTGAGCTAGTGCACTGTAAGAATTAATATGGCAGCATACTAATTCACATACTGTATTGCTAGCTCCAATCCCAGAGGCAGTAAAGCTGTAATAACACAGTGTTGTTTGTGGGCTAATTATGAGTGCATTTCAGAAGACTAATTAGTTTGGGCAGAATCCTATGCTAAGTTCAGTATCTTTGCACAGTCATGTACTTCATAGATATATTTCTTTCCTTCCTCCACCCTCCCACACACATTTGCCTGCATTAAGACACTATATACTGATGGCTTTACCTGTAGCCAAAATTTCCGTATGGTAGAGAACTCTGCTCCAAGAGACAACACTACTCTAGAAAGCAACAGAAGTAATATAACAATTATAAAAGTGTCATGGTTTGCAAAAAGTCCAAAACAGGATTTCTGTCAAGAATCAGTAGGAGTTACTTTTCAAGCTTAGCCTGACTAAGAAAGCATTAAAAACAGCAGTTATGGTAGAAACTATTTAAAGCTAGTATTTAGTTTTCTAAAAGCATTCATTTACTCACACTAATGATGCCGTATATTATCCTATCTGCCACAAAAGCTGATAATCTTTGATGAAAACTCACTCAGGTTTGTTAGAATATACATGGGATGGCTACTTTGGGTGAAATTGTCCAAAATCTTAGCCTTAATTAGAAAAATTAGGTAAAATGCCAGTAAATACAGAAAAAAGATATATATTGAACAGCATTGGTTAGTGTTTATCCCCTCATGTATACATCCTCAGGTAACAATTCAGAATGCACTTGTCTTCCCACACCAGTTATTAAATATAAGGTAATACATACTCTACACTTTTTTTCCGTGTCTGAAATCTGATGTCACGGATGTCTGGAACTTTCATATAGGATTTTTCTAATCTGGTTTACCTTTTTTTTTCCGCCTCCTTTCTTTCAACCAATAAAGCTTGTTCTAAGAAAACAGGGTATTAACTGAAGAAACAAGAGACCCAAAGCCAACTTCAATTACTTTCATATTTGTTGCAAGAATCATTGAGTCTGAAGGCAAACCCAAAGAAATCCAGTCAATTTTTCTTTGAAAATTCCCCACAAAATGGTATGTGGGACTACCTGCAATAAAGTTCTACTCAATTTAATACTAGTGTTAAGCAAGCATTTTTCTACCTGCTTCCCTTCTCAATAGTACAACAGAGAACCTCAAGATAGACGAGTTTAAGAAAACAGTAACAACTTTCTTTACTTAAGAGGAAAATTTGAAAATTGTTTGAAATTAAACAGAAACAGGGAAACAAGAGTATGGATTTGCAGTTTTTTTATACTAAGGGGTCAACTGCAATTTCTCTTACACACAGCTTAAGCTACTGACGTATAACAAAAAGTAACTTTAACTGCTGCCAAATGTTGCCTTCACAAAGCTTTACTACTTATATTTCACTAAAGCCCCACCAACTTCTCAAATGCTGCTCTATAACATTTTATTGTTTTTAAATAAGAAGTAAATGGTCCAGTATAGCAAAGAGTCCTTTACATTTTAAAAATTATTTTACATATGTATTCTTGGATATGCTATAAATTAAGTCAAATGAATAATATTGATTTGAATTAAAACACATCTGATGGCAGTTCACATTAGAGAGGACTGGAGAAGACCACTACTGTGGTTAGTGTTTGGATTTTTTCCTTCTAAACTGTAGGGCTTTATCTTCCTACTAATTTTGTTTGATGCATCATGAATTACTCATGGTTATTTCCAATTCATCGGTAATTATTACTATTACTCATGGTTATTTCCAATTCATCGGTAATTATTACTATTGTTCCTTCTAATCTTTGCATTTAACAGACCAAATAAATCTAGGATTTTCTTGCTAGTTATCCCAAGAAGGTTGCATGTATTTGTTTTAAGGTAACCTCTGCACTCTAAAAATGGAATAGACTGTTTCTGGAAGTCCAATTCAAAGTAAAAATCATCACTTTTTAATTAAACAACCAAATCACCTAGATTAATACAATTTTATCCATTGCACTGAAGTAATTTGTATCGCTGAAAGTTTCATCACTACATGTTTGCAACGACAATGTTAAAAATTCTTTAAAGAACTGTCACTGCAAACAAAGTACC
This sequence comes from Elanus axillaris, assembly GCA_026212715.1. Classification (NCBI taxonomy): domain Eukaryota; kingdom Metazoa; phylum Chordata; class Aves; order Accipitriformes; family Accipitridae; genus Elanus; species Elanus axillaris. Next base: position 17,303,029 of record JANZLQ010000095.1, on the reverse strand, counting down.
TGATCAGAAGCAGTTAGCTAAGCACCTGGTACTAGTGTTTCGTGAGAGCTAAAGTGCACTTCTGTCAATGTTGCATGTTCTGCAAGGAGAATAATTCCTTCTCAGTGGAAGGAATTTCCTTCAACAAGTCCAACTCAATTAAATATACTGAAACTTAAAAAAAAAAAAAAAAGAGATTCCCTCAATCTACCCTTTTAATCTTTTTATCACCTTAAAAAAATCTGCTATTTAAGAAACATTAAAGGGTGCAATGTTTAGGGAAAAGTTATGTTATTTGCAAATAATACTACCTTTGTTAAAGCCATTTTTAGGTTCAAAACATTTTTTTTCCTTCCCACATATTTAAAGGAGGTCCTCTTGCAAAACAAGAAAGTGTAACACTAATTGAATCCAATTAGAACATGACAATAAACTTGCATAAGAATTGTGGAAGCAGATTTTCATTAAAACCTATAATCTGAACAAATGTATGCTCATCTATAGAACTACTTAAATGTAGAGAGACAGTACATATTTGGTTAGCAAACCGCAGTGCTTGATTTAACATAAAGGCTGATTTGCAGTTGAAAGAATCTTAGTAATTACTAATCAAAGTGAATTAGCCTCTTTCCTGGAAAGCAATTAAAGGGAAAAAATACAAAGCAAGATTAAAAATAAGTCAGAACATACGTCCCTAGCTTGTGTTATTTCATCTAGGTGCAGTTTAAAACCTCAACATACTAGCAATTTGCCTTAAATTTTCAACAGAGAGAAAACAACTGTTTTCATTTTTGAAGGGTAATTAAATACACAAGTTACTCAGCATATAGTCATATATGCCTCAGCACATTTAAACGCCACAGGTGTTGAGAAAAGAACCATGTGGACTTCTTTAAGGTTTATGTTTCACATTTGGTTTTGGTTATTTAAATAACGTGCATTACACCTACATCAGTTCACAATAAGTTTATTTTATGTGAAGAAAAGCTTTGCCATTAATGAAAAATTTCAGTAGAAAACAGTACCTCCTGCTTTCAATCTAGATTACTCAAAAGTAGAAGCTTGTATTAGTGAAAACTTCAGTAGAAATAAATCTGTAGGAAACATGTTCTTGGCACATGAAGTAAAAGCTTTAAACACATTAAGTTTGAATAGAGTATTTACCATGCAACCATGCTGGCAGAAAAGCCAGTTTGTAATGGCTGGTATTTGTCCCTCAAGACAATAACATGGAAGACACTTAAACCTGCTTACAGAACGTTAATTGTATATAAATATGGTGTCGCCATATTGACAGTCTTTATTCAGGCCAACCATTTAGTTCAGCAGTTCTAAATAAGTAATAGGCACTTTGCCTTTCTGATTTCCCCTTTCACCCATCAGCCAGTCTGAATCCATGCCAGGGATACTGTACACTGTTATCACCTAAAAAAACAGAAACACATAATTATAACCTTTCCTTGCCTGGAAAAAAATTACAGTCTACCTTCATGTGATTTCCAAGGTCTCAGAATTGAGATTAACCAAGTTATAGAGAGCATTTAATAAGAGCATTCATGGAACATAATCTAGTGCTCATAAAATTGTTTCACTGGTCCACTGAAAAGAAGCAGATATAGTAGAACATTTTAAAGACCCTTTTTTTTTGATGAAATTCTATTAATTACTGTTTCTTTTCTATTTCTTTTTAATCTATAAATCTTGTACATCACTCTCAACTTTAACAGGCAATTAAATGAGTGGTTTTTGGGTCTTCAAATGCATGACAAAGACAGACGATGTTGATGTGCTACATCTTAACAAAAATCTTAGGCCACAGCTTCTACCTAAATCACTGTCTAGATAAGAAAAAAGTCAAATAGAAATATTTAAGTAATACACATTGAAAAAAACAAAGTCTGAGAACTTTTTGTGGATGCTCATCTTGAGGGTTAAGCTACAGTCACATTACCAGGTGGAACTCTGTTCCAGCACCCTGCTTTATTGTATATCTCCACCTGCTTTGCATAGACTCTCTGACTTAAGAGCACAATTGAATTGGAACAGGAATAAACACAGCATAACCATCACCATCAGAACACGAAAAATACAAGTGCTTCTTATTCTTCCCAAATTGCAGTATTTAATGTTTGAAAGACTAACTGTATTGATAACAGTGCTAAAGGTGTAGTAAAAAGTAGACAGCAGAATTGCACCTTGATTGTCTAGCAAAAGCTCTTGCAAGCTAAGCTGGTGTAACAAATGTTAATTCTCACTACGGAATATTAGGGTATACAGGTACAGGACGATGCTCTAAGAGTACTATTGAAGTTTTATTAAAAAAATCAACTACACAGATTTCTTGACGTAGCACATTTTCACTGGCTAGTCACAAGCATCCTGATTTTACTTTTAAATTATCAAGGTACACAGAAAACACTTACCTCATCTGCAAGTAGTGATAATTCACTGCTGTTTGCAGCATCGTAATCATAGAGAACTCTAGCTTTTCTGCTGCCACTTGATGACTTCAGTTCACTGATGCCTGAAGTAACTATTGAATTGCTTACTGAAGGCAATGAAGCAGAGGCTGAGGCCAAGACTGAGGGAGTAGAAACACTCTGCACAGGAGTTGAGGAAGACTGATTATTGTTAGAGAGGAAAGTAGAGGGAAAGCTGTGGGAGAAAACAAAATGAAAAGACTTCTGAGTAAATCAGTTCTACATGGGGAGTTATACACACCTCCATGCCTAAATTAGCATTCTTGCTTTTATCAGCTACAGAATAAACAACAGCAGACAGCAGTAGTTAGAACAGCACTGATATCTGTATAAACCTAAATAAAGATACATGTTCCTGACCTGTAGTATAAATCAAACCAACATCCTTTAAAATAAATACTACCACCTTAAAAAAACTTGATAATTGCCTCTTAAAAAAAAAAAAAAAAGGCAAAACGAGGAAAGCACTGTTGGTCAGACTTAATTCAGACTGTATTTTAATAAACATTTCTTTTAGCAGCTCTGCCAGTAAAAGTAGCCTCCACCTCCTCCTGCTCATTCCTCAATTATGTGGCTACACAAAAGATTGTGCCGGTGAACCAGATCAGGGAAATATAATGCAGGTTAAAAACACAGCCTCTCTCTGAAAGAAGAAAAAAACACAACTAATTTTTGTAATCTAAATCAGTTCTTTGATTCAGCTAACTGCAACCTGTAAAACAAAAATATTTGTTACGCTAAAGATGAACTTATATCAACTTAAGCCCCTCCTTTCTAGGTCAGGCTGCTGCTTGTTCTGTGCCAGCTGTAGTGCTTGCCAGACCCTTCCATGAAGTCAATTCAACTCATTAACCCGCCTGGAAAAAAAAAAAAAAGGGTAAAAACAAAGTGTATAATCTTCTACTAAGTTAATGAGCTGAATCACTAAAAACTGCGATGGGAGCCAGAGCACATACAAGGGAAAGGACAGAATAGACATGGCTGAAAAGTGGAAGGAGCAGAAAGGAGAACACAAAAGCAAGAGATTTTGGGGCAGGAGGAATGGAACAGCATGGGGGCAATGATGAGCCGTGAGACTGTCTCCTGTCACTCTGCCCTATAACCTGGAATGCAGTTCCACGGCAGACTAAACTTATTTATTTAGCAGTTGATGTAGTCATTCCTTGTCCCTTTGCTGCCTTACTTTGTTCCAGCACTCATGTGATTCCACCTCAAAAGCAGGTCAATGAAGGTTTTGAAAAGTAGCGGAGCTGATGCAGTGAAAAGGGGTCAGCAAGTAGAACACTGACTGACTGAGTCAGGATGACGTGGAACTGTAGCTGCATTTCCTTCCATTCTTTTGACTGCACATCAACTAGTCAGTCAATTCCCACACATAAGTTCTACATATGCTTCATATTCAAATTCTACATATCTACAGATGCTTTTTCATTAAGACCTGTGGTGTTGACATATTAGCCCCCGCCACTTTTTTTTGGCCTACTCTTTCGACATAATGAAGATCTATTCATGTTGTGTGTATGAATCTGTCAGAAAACAGCCTCAGCTCATCCCTGCCCACCTATGCTCCCCAGTTAAGTTCTTGAATATGTAGTTCAGTGGCAACTATAACCATATAAATCAAGATCAGTATATTCCCACACCAATGTCTGCAGCATTACTGGTGCTCATATAATCATAAGAGGAGCTAGTTTAGGAAGCTGATGCAGATGAAAACTAAATCTATCAATACAGCAACTAATTTTTGGATCACATGGCCATGAACATAGGTGGAATTAAGGCAGCTCTAATCTGTATTGGCTGCAGCAGTACTGCACACAAGTTTACAGCTTCACATTATACTTAATCTGGTAAATTTACACTGCCACCAAACAGGGTGGATCCACTCCTCTACTCCTTTTTTTGCACAACTGTTCATTCTCTGTCATTTGAGTCAGATCTAGCAATCTGTTGCTTTTGAGTTGTTTCAACAATCTGAGCGAACAAAAATCATCAAGATTGCTAATCGTCCATCAGAACAGCTTGTTAATAAACAAGTTCACCTTGCAGTCATGCTATTGTTATATCTGACTGAAGGGAAACATCAGGAATATATTGTGAAGGACAGAACTAGCCCCTTTACACTTAGACTGAATTGCATATAAAAATTGGGTAGACTTTCAGGAGACTGGTGTGAGTTTAGTTAGGAATTTACTACTATCAAAAGGAGGAAGCCCTACTTCCCCCTCTGGCTTACTTTCACCTCATTTGATCATAGAGACCTGGTTCAACTTGCCAAGACGACTGCAACTCCACCACAATTTTTTTTTTTTTTTCATTTGCCAGATTAGTTTTTCAAACCAGTTCACCATGTTCCTGTAGCAAATCAAATGAGCAGAACAAAGGGAAGAAAAGCTAAACCCCACTTTTTTTTTTTAGATAACTCAGCTGTGCCTCATGATATATTTATTATTTGATTAGTTGACATTCAGAGGGATTTAATTTTAAATGACAATCAGCTGCTTCTCAATATTGCCAAATTACGGTTTAGTATACTGCTAAACTGGTCAGCTGTTAACACAATAATTACTTGTAAATCATTCTGCTCAGTTTAAAGGGTCACTAGTTTGTACAGGTAGTGGAAAAGAAAGCCAAAGCTTTATAACTGCTGTGTCAACCAGTAAGTCTCCTTCTTTTTGCAAAGCCACATGTAGGCATGTTACTGGAAAACTTCAGCTATACAGAGGTTGTCTGAGATTTGTTTTGAGCACTTGAGCAGCAGGAGTTTCACCGCTTGTAGGGTGTGATGTAGGGGACTAGTAATGGGTAATTTGAAAAAAATTAATTACGCCAAAGCTTAGGCTTTGCTGTCAGGGAAGCTGAGAAAATTCAGAGCAAAAGCAGTTATCAGCAAGAAAAACAGCCAGAGTACCAGGATATTTAGAGTTCCTTCTGAGGAACTGGGGAAAAAAAAAAAAAGAGAGAGAGATTGATTGCTTTTAACCTGGGAGATTTGATTCTTTAAGCAGCCCCACTGAAGGGGGAGGCAGTAGAGGGATAAGCAGCTGGTGCTGCACTGAAGAGAAACATCCACAAAACCATGTCTATTTTTATAAAGAGAACTAAGCACAAGTTTTTCCCCCCACCTTCCCTGCAGCTGACTCTGGAAAGTACATCAGGAAAATCAGTACTCAGCTTTGGAACCTGAATAGTCTCAGAGTGAAGCAGGTTAAGGTTTATGCCCTAGATTCCGACCCAGGTAAAACATATAATATGCAACTATTCTGAGAACCAGGTTTCTGTTTCAAGCAACAAACTATCCCACTTAGAGGCTGAACACTTCTTGTCTACCAGCAACTTCAAAATAAAAATAAGTCCCTCACAGCTCTTGGCTTTCATATGAGAATATGGCACAATGTCATTCTTAGATGTGTGAAAAGAACATGTGTAATTCAGCACTATATATCCCTTGTTAACCAACAGAGTGCTGGCAAATACAACCAAAATCTAGCTGAGCTGCCTAAACTATTTATTTGGTGCTATTATCTGCCTATGCATAACATAGAAATACTACACATATCCTGCTTATCTGTTTATTTAATACAAGTGCTATGCACCACATGTCTATAATCCCAGGAACTCTTCCAAAGGAACTTGAGACCCTGTCCCAGTGCTCTCTGTTACAGTTCAGTGGGACTTCCTTGCGCAAGGAAGGAAAGACACACCCAAGATTTAATACCATTACTGTTTAGTCCACACAGGCAAAGAAACTCATTTGGTTGTTTGAGGCATTTAGGATTTTGTAAAGCTTCCATGCTTCTGGTCTTCTAGCAGTCATAGTAATTTTATCAAAAACTACTAATCAGATCACAGCCATAGAAGGATACATCCTTCTGTTTTCCGAAAGGCAGTATTTTCTTCAAACTTACATTTTTATACCTGGTAGCAGTTTATACAAATTTTAAACAAAGACAGCTGTTCTGGACATGCTGTATACCCTAAATCAAAAGATTTTAAAGAGGAATATGTTTTTCCTTAGGTTAAGGTATTATGCTAAAAGCTTTCTGTACAGATTTTAAAAACATTATCTCAAAATAGTTACATAAATATACTTAATTTCTAATTTAAGAGATGCTTGTGCTTAACCCAGTAAATGTTTCTTTTCGAGCTATCAATTCTACAACTTGCATTTATGTGCTACCAAAAAAGATGTGGCTTTTTTCTGAAATCACAGTTTTAAACTGAGGAAAGGAAATCAAATGCCACAGGAAGTTGCAAGTCAGGAAAAGGACACAACTCAAGAGCACTTTTGTTTTTACTTCCTTGTCATGAAAAACATAAACAGAGATACTTTATAGAGACAGTTATTTAGAATAGACACTGCAGTAAACTTCTAAGTACAGACAATCCTTCAATGCTCACCTAAATAATGTGGTCTGGTATAACCCTAAGAAAGGCTGATTTGTGAATAAGGATTAGAATAGGGAAACTTTATGAAAAGCAAGTATGTAGATCTCTTTACATCACCACCAATCACACAAAAAGGACTATGAACACAAACTAACATCAGACAGTTTCTCCTCTTACTTTAAAAATACTAAACCCATGAAATGGTAAAACTAGACAAACTTCCTAATTCCACTGTGAGTGCTTTGGATTATAAATTACAGATATTATGAAGTACATTTCTCCCTAGATACAGTACCTGTGCTGGCAACTCACAGTGGAGAATGCAGTTTCATTGAAAATCAGGTAGTACCCTGTAGCAAATTTAGATGTAACAGGAATTTATAGGCAGTACAAAATCTTTTCCCACCTTGCATAGCGGTTTTGTAGCATGAAGCATAAGAAAACTGAATGATTACAAGTAAATCTCTAGAAATTCCTTTTTGTGCCATTAAATGAGGTTACCGTGGGCTTACCTTCCTCGATTACAAAACTCACAAAATCTCAGTAAATCAACCCTCAAAAGGCATTAGTGCTGTGCGTAGGCTTAGGGAAGTAATTGCACTGGGGTAATTACATATTAATTACCTGAGAACAAATATATTTCCTTTCAGTCCAGCGTGCCTGTGTGTTCACCACTTATATCTGTGTAAATTTTCCTACTATTCATAATCATTTAGAAAAAAATGTTTTTTTCTGAAGTTTTTACAGTGTTACTACCTTCCAAGTTGCTTCTGGAGATCCAACATATATTGGTAACATTGTGCATAATAGGTCATCTGAGCTTCAACAAAATCATTCAGACAGCGAAGATGATGTGCCTACAATACAGCCAAGAATTCAAGTTTTTAGTCTGTAAAAATATTATGCTGCATTAGAAAATCTGGTCTCCTAGTCAAGATGCTAATGCCAATATTGGCATATAAGGATCTATGCCATACACGCGCAGTGCCTAGATTTACCACTGAAATGGGATAAAAAGTCACAAAAATTAACACATTTGAACACAAAAAATGGGTGCTGTACAAGCGTCATGCCATTTACCTACATTGTTTCCACAACAGAATAAATATTTTAGCACATTTTTGTGGTTTCAACATTCAGTAGATCTGATGAATGGGAAGCTGAGTTTAAAGGGTAAAAATGAAAGCTCCTGCATGCTTCAGGTTCATGGGAGAGTAAAGTTAAATTCAGTGGATACTAAAAAGAATTAAAAAAATCAAAGAACATGGTTTGATGCTTTAACGCACTGAAGTGAAAACTCATGGCCCAAAGCTCCCAAACAGCTTATTGTAGTTATTTTTAGAAAGTGCCCCGATTTTGACTTTCCCCCATACCCCTTTTGGTACTCACATGTGTGCTGCTGATTCCTTCCAGCAGAAGTCTGGTAATCTCTGCTTGACGGTCAAATTCACTCTGAGTAATTCGTACTTCCTGTTCAGACTAAAAGTAAGGATGCACATTAAGTATTTGTACATTGCACTCTGTTACACATTCTGACTGCAACAGTTCCATTTGAGACTCAGCTACTCATACAAACCCATTAATCACAAGCTTAGGTATTTGAAATGTGATTTTTTTTGCAGACCTTTACTAGGCAAAAAGAGTAATTGCATTTTGGGTTCAGAAATGTTGAGGGCCTTTATACACAACAAAGAGCTTTATCATCAGACATCCACAACATAGAATCAATGTATGCAAAAGGAAGGCATTTTTCTGCCAGCAGTATTACCCCACCTCTCCCAGTAACAAACCAACTGTTTATTGGCATAACAGTGCCTTCACCAGGGCTTTTGCCAGCGTAGTAGTGTGTATTGGGTTTGCAGGGCAAGGTTTTGGTAGTCATGGGGGGCTACAGGGGTGGCTTCTGTGAGAAGCTGCTGGGAGCTTCCCCTGGGTCCAACAGAGCCAGTGCCAGCCGGCTCCAAGATGGACCCACCACTGGCCAAGGCCGAGCCCATCAGCAACAGTGGTAGCGGCTCTGGGATATCAGGTTTAAGAAGGGAAAAATAAGTTGGCCCAGCACAGAAACTGCAGCTAGAGAGAGGAGCGAGAACATGTGAGAGAAACAGCCCTGCAGACCCCCAGGTCAGTGCAGAAGGAGGGGGAGGAGACGCTCCAGGTGCCGGAGCAGAGATTCCCCAGCAGCCCGTGAGGAAGACCACGGTGAGGCAGGCTGTCCCCTGCAGCCCAGGGAGGCCCATGGGGGAGCAGATCTCCACCTGCAGCCTGTGGAGGACCCCACGCCGAAGCACAGGGATGGTCCAAAGGGGGCTGGGACCCCCTGGGAAGCCCGTGCTGGAGCAGGCTCCTGGCAGGACCTGAGGCCCTGTGGAGAGAGGAGCCCAGGCTGGAGCAGGTTTTCTGCCAGCACTTGTGACCCCGCGGGGGACCCACACTGGAGCAGTCTGTGCCCAAAGGACTGCAGCCCGTGGAAGGGACCCACGCTGGAGCAGTTCGTGAAGAACTGCAGCCCATGGGAAGGACCCATGCTGGAGAAGTTCATGGAGGACTGTCTGCCGTGGGAGGGACCCCAC
>JANZLQ010000095.1:17276144-17293508 GCA_026212715.1 Elanus axillaris | reverse complement strand
GAGGAAGGAGCAGCAGAGACGACATGTGATGAACTGATCCCAACCCCCATTCCCCGTCCCCCTGCACTGCTGGGCGGGGGTGTAGGTAGAGAATTTGGGAGTGAAGGTAGAGAATTTGGGAGTGAAGCTGTGCCCAGGAAGAAGGGAGGGGTGGGGGGAAAGGTGTTTTGAGATTTGGGTTTATTTCTCATTACCCTACTGTGGTTTGATTGGCTATAAATTAAGTTAGTTTTCCCCAAGTTGAGTTTTTTTTCATCCATTATGGCAATTGGCAAGTGATCTCTCCCTGCCCTTAACTCGACCCACAAGCCTTTTGTTATATTTTCTCTCCCCCGTCCAGCTGAGGAGGGGGGAGTGATAGAACAGCTTTGGTGGTCACCTAGAGTCCAGCCAGGGTCAACCCACTACGCAGTGGCAGCCAAGGACAATATAAATTTTTTCCATACTTCAAGTTAACAGGGCTCTGACCAAATAATTTAGGGTAAACCTCATGTAATTTGTCAGGTCACTGCATGGCAATCACCTGTACATAAATATTAAATGTTAAGTTTTAACAGGCTATTTCATAAATTAATGTATCATACTGGCCACCAAGCTACTACAAATATTTCTGCGGCTTGTAATTGAGGTGTCTTTAAAAATAAATCAATCTGAACTACAGCAAATGTTCTAACTTCAATGAGAGTAAAATTTCTATTAAAATGACTGGATTTAAGTTTCATATTTAAATAATTCAAAATCAAATTTATTCCATGTTACATATCATCAGCATTGTTAAAATAATTTGACAATATTATAGCAGTATTAAAGGACTTCTATCTAGCACAAGCCAAAATTACTTTAGAGTACTTTGGGGGGGGAGGGGCAGGGGGCAACTTAAACACACAAATAAATAAAAATGTGTTGTAATATCTAAGATTTACTATTCCAAGACAGAATGACCTCAGCCTGGAATCTGGATTACCTTGCCTCAACACTTATACGCATTTACTACCTTGTTTCTAAAAAGACAAATCCAAAGGCAAAAATCAGCATTAAGTCCAAGATGCAGCAGTTACTGTTCTCAACAAAATGGAGTAAGGAAATACATTTTTGGGAAACTTAATGAGGTGATACTGATAGGCTATTGGTTTCAAAAGGATTTTGTGTGTTTGCAAACATCCTGTTCTTGCATTCCGCTACTGTTAATCGATATGAAAAGTTGCATGGAAGGATTTTAATCTCAGAAATGGGCACAGAAGAATGATGCAGTTACCCAGAAAATATTTTTCCATCTGAAGTCACTGCAGCTGGGAAGGCTTACACGTTAATTAAACAGTGAGGAAGCAGCTATAGACTAACTGTGCACTTAAAACTGAGATAGCAGTGTATGTATCAAGTTACAAACTAATTAGGTTTTCAAAGTTTGTTGAGGCAAGACTCTTTGCTTGGAATTTTCCTATTAAATCTGTATTAATATCAGTGAAATCCATCTGTCAGTCCCTGAGAGAAATGTAAGAAGAAACAGAAGAAAAAAAGCAGATCTGATGGCCAAGAGGGGAAGAAAAGCATTCCCTTCTGTATTAGCAACATCTTCATTTCCTTTAAAAAAACCCAACAAATTCATAGGTAAACCATTTATCTGAAGATAAATAGTCTAGTCTCTTGCCTCTCTGAAATCAGCAGTTGATAATGTGTCTCCTCCTGCCAGGTAAGTAAATGCATGAGAATAGGAACTTATAAGAAGGGGAAATACCCATCAGAATAATTCTATTTGTTTCAACAATATTTTAGCAAATCAACTGTTTTCTATAAGAAAAGGCAAAGCAAGTAATGTCATAACACGTATTAACTTAGCCAGTACAGAGTGACTTTAAATACATTGCTTTACAAAAGCCTGCTGTACTGGCTTTGTTCAGATTTACATAAACTGAACTATGTGATGATGTGCTTAACCTGTTTTGCCCATCCCTATTTTCAGTACTGCTAGGTGAACAGTAGCAGGGCAGTGTATCTATTCTACACCTTACAGTCAAGGTGAAAACCAGCTGACTTTCAGTCTGGGAAGTTTATGGCCTGATCACCTTAGTTTCTGAACAGAATGAAGAGCTCAAAATAAAAGCCTAAACTTTCCAGTGACGCCCAGCTGCAATGATATTTTGTTTTTAGAACAATTAAAAGGCCTCACTGGTTATATCTCGTGAAGATCCCTCAAAAGGATACCTGCTCCCCAAGTTCAGAATATGAACCCAGTTTTTTAATATGAATACTCAGAAGTTCATAATCTCCCCAAATTTCACATAAGAATGTGACCTCTCAGAAATACTGTGCAATCCTGTAGCTAACGGGCAACACACAATCATAAGAGCACAGGAAATAATCACCTTCCTAATGTTGTTTTATTAGACACACTATTAGCAAAACAGTGATAATGGATGTATTCTTGCTACCCAGTATAGCTGGGCCCCCCTTGTCTCCTTCGCAGTGAGAAAGAATGGAGCTCCTCCTGATGCTGAAAACCAGTCTAACCTCAACATGCTGAACACATGCTAAAAGCCTCTGCTCTTTCCCTTGACTGCACCAGACACCTCAGAAGATTCCTAACAAAATTCATGTTTATAAACTGTGTAATATCAGTACCCACTCTGTGTGTTTTATAGTACAGTATTTAATATCCTCTAATTCCACATTTCAGAGGGGAAGTTAAAATGAAGAAAGTTTGTCCTCGACACCACGCAGACCTTTTGTTCTAACTCAAAAAAACTCTGTAATTGATCTAGATATCACCAGACAGTCTGAAATCCTTGTTGGGATACTTCTTAGATGTAAATTGGAAACAGCTATGAATCTGTTTCTCCAACTTTCAAACACAGAAGGACAGATTGCCTTTAGAAACCTGGATAGATTACTGTTTCTTTGGCAGAACATGTATGTTGTAGTTTCTTCTCAAGAGTTTCTGCTTTTTATATGCTTAATAAAAAAAGGGAAGCTTAAATTATGTCATTTATTACAAGATTTAAAGCTTTTAGTCTTCTTTATGCTATGGTTAAGCACTTGTATTATTTCTTTTTCTCTCCAAGACACAATTTGTTAGATTTCACTATCTTTAAAGTTGCTTGTCATCATCTCTGAAAAGCAGTTTTATTCATCATTTTCTTACAGCTTCAAGATCAGTTTTTGTTACAGCAGTACTGCTTCCCTGCCATCTTTTTTCCCAAAACAGTACCAAGTACTCCAGCAGACAGGTTTGCTGCTTCCAAATTATTTTACTGTTGAAGTAAAGTAACAATTCTCAAACTTTGGGATCAAAGTTGACCTAACCCTCCTTTTACAGTTCAATCTCTAGATTCCTTCCTCCTCCTAAACTCTCACACTCTATACATATACTCCTCTGTCTGTATCATAGCTTGCAAAAACTTGGAACAGAAAAAAGGTCTTAATTTAGTTTCTCTCACAACCCCAAAGATTTCACCCAAAGCTCCATATCCCAGCTTCTAATAGCAATTACCTATACCTCCCACAGGTGCCTATCTAGTCCCTTTTTAAGAACCATACTGCAAAGCCCCTGCCCTCCAGCTACCCTTACTTTCTGTTGCTACCCTTAACTTTTACTTCCCCTCCTCTACAGAAACCCCCTAAGAAATTTCTTCTTAACTGTTAGCACAGCTTCTCACAGCCTGTTCCCAACACTGCTTTGTCAGAGCCAGGAAGCCTGAGAACAGCCCTTCTCATGGCACCGCAGCAGCTATTGCCTAACACTCCATTAGCTCCATGAGATGGCATGACAAGCGAAGGGTGCAGCCCCCATCCCAAGGCTAATGCTGTATTTATGAACCAGCCTTCAGTCCACGTGCAGTTTTCAGATGTCCCTACCTCCCAGCCTCAGTTGCTTAAGGTAAGCACAGCATTCTCTAGTGACACAGAGAAAGATGTGGAACAAAAAAAACCCAACAAAACAACCTCCCCACCCCCAACAGAATTTACTCTGAGTTTCTTGTGTGCACTCCAGCATTTTAGTTACTGTTCCACGTTCTGGGGAAAAGTTGAAGAACAGTGTTTTTCAGGACAGTTTAGATTACCTTCTGAAAATTTTCAGATAAGCTAATTCTTTGGAGGTCATTTTTAACAAGATGCCATACCAGTAAATTTTGAGACAAGTCCTGCAGTCTTGTCACATGAGAATCATATGGTACTAAGTGATAGTTAGCCAGGAACATCTTACTATAAAACAAGCCCCAGGCATTGTTTCACCAGTGCAGTTTGAAAGGCCCTGGAGGGAACCAGTGTATTCTGATGTAATGCATCAGGCTGCCAGCATTAGATGGAAATCAACAACATGCAATTTCCTTTATTTCATTAGATGAGCACAAGTTAGTTTCAGAATTCTGCAGTTTCTAAATTGTTTACTTACTTTTGTCACTTCCTCAGCCCATATCTAGTCAGCATTAAGAGCAGAGGGAAAGAAATAAAAACATACAAACTTAAGACATTGGTGGTACTTTAACCATACTTAGGCTTTTAACCACTTTCCTGCCCTCAGAACCTCACAGGGATTTGAGGAGTGCTCGAAGTCAGTTGCCCAAAGCCCTTCATGTACAATGAAACTACAACAAGTATGGATAGCACTAAAACTGTGAAATAAGTTAGATACTGAAGAGTGTATGACTTGTAGAACTTCTATGTTACAACAATCTATTTAAAACAGGCTATTACAACAGAAGAGGTAACTACTTAGAAAATTACATGAATCAGACAAACTAAATTACTTTATGAAGAAATTTAAGTTACCTTAAAGTGTTAAAATATTGGAAAACTATGGAAAACTATTCTCATTTTAACACCATGTTAAGTAAAGACTGAAAACAGATGAATGATTTCTCTTGCTAATTCCATTACTGGCTTCCTATTTCACAAGCATTTCTACTGAAACCTAAATTTAATTTAAAATGCTACAGAGGTATCTCAAACTGAGTATTAAAGTAGTAGCAAGTAGTACAGCAAAATCATACAACTGCAAGGAATTTACTTTAGAAATTAATTACTTCATCTTGCTGTTCCAATTCACTCTTGTAATGCAGTTCTCCTTTAGCCTTCATTTTCTGCAGTTCTAAGATGACACAATCAGGACTTCAGTAGGAAGAAACTTGTATAAAGGTTGCAGAAGCAAGTTGTAACAAAAAAGTTTATTCGCTCTTTTATCTGATCCTGACTGAGAAATCTGGAACGCTAATTGAGATGAGAGCCACTATGCTGTGCAGATCCAAGACCCAAAGCAGGACAGGCTGAACAGCACAGTCTATGTTGTACATAATTAATTAACCCCTTCATTTTCCACTTTTACAATTATGGTGCTAAAAACAGCTGCATTAATGAGTTGCTGCAACAAGTTTAGGATATACTGTACTCTAAGTTAAGCCATTTATTTATTAATTCGGTTTCAATTATTTGTAAAACATTGCTTGAAGGGAATAATTTCTACATATTCCTGGCTGTTTCACATAATTCACTCCTACTCATATTAAAAAAATAGAAAAATGAAATAATTCCTTTCTCTCCAATGGGTGAAATTAATTTCAGAAGTGATAAAAAATCAACACCTTTGCATCCTAATTCATAAACTCATAGAAATAAGAATATAATGCTGTATACTTCTAATTATCAGAAATATTCTGATAAAACCAACATCTTATGCTGTACTGACATAAGTGTATTTAGTACGCTATACCAATCCAGTTTGGAATGGAAAATATCTGAAACAAGACCAAATTAGTTGGATAGCAAGAGGAAACATTTGATAGGAAAATGAATGAACACAGGAGGCCAACAAACCTTTAGCCATTTTACATGCAGCAAGTTGAGCACGTAAGAGACATTTACCATAATGTTATTCTCTTCAGGCTGAGAGGTGTTTAGTTGCTTAAGTGCATAGATAAAAGACAAAAGCAAGTTACAACACTGAATATAGCAGATGAACAGATTACTGGCACAAGCATTGCAAGTTTAAGATAAGCAAGACTGTGAACAGAATATAGGTAAATAAAACTATTAAGCATGGGAGAATGTAATTTCATCAAACATTTAATATTTTTTAACACAGATAAAAATAATCAAATGTAGATACAATTTATCACTATATCCTATCTAAGAAAGTAGTAAAACAAAAGTTTGCATCATAACTCAATACACTTTGCTAACCTATCAGTCCTGCCCTGTTTGTCAGATATCTTCCTTCATAAATGAGAGAGCCAGCAGAAGATGAACCATTTGCATCACGCTTATATCCAGGTTGGTTCTCATTTCTATATTGCAGAGGATAAAGTAGAGATGCAGTTTTTTCACTTCTCTGGGAACTCTACGATCTGATACTTCTTAAACATGCACACTGCTGTTAAAACGTAATTAAAATTGAAGTATAGGCAAGGTAGTAAAGTAAGAGGCCTAGAGTTTCATACTCTACCAGCACTAAAGTATTTGTGCATAAAACTGAATTACTTGCTATATGAATATTTAAGACTGGTCAAGTAGTAGCAGCAGCAACTGCCAATAATTTTCTCCAAGCACCAAGCTCTAGATATTACCTTGGTGATGGAACTAAAACTCAGATCTAGAGCCTTTCTTTTAACACTAAGCTCAAGGGCAACCATTTCCTTATGGTCTTTCTATTGCTTTAGAAAGTAAGGTATATGCCTGCTACCACACCAGAGAGGAAGTTAATAACGAAAATACTTCTTTTGTTTGGAAACTTAACTATGAACAAATACAAGCAAAGGGATAGTTTACTATCCGTTGCTTTTCAGTGCATTGCTTCCAAATTCCACTACTAGCTGGCCAAAATCCTACTCTGCTCTCCATTGTTAGTCTTACAAATTAAGAAAGCTTCACAGCTAGAGAAGTAATCTTTTTGCATAAAATTTACATAATATAAGGAGAAATCCATGGATGGACTTAGAAAATACAGACAATTTAAATATAAGGACAGTGAGCATGACATCATGGAGGACTGAGACATAGAAGCAGAACTGTCAGGTAGAGACGACACTGGTTTTTTTAGAAGGATCACCATCCCAAAGATGCAAGCTGCTTCATCTACAAAGCTCCGTCTCAGAGATGATGCTTCTAAGATCTTTCAGGACAGTGATCCATTTGAAAAAGCCAGGAAAATACGACGATCCCACTTCTGCCTCTTCATTGTGTATACCGTCCCTGTGTACTTACATTGTCTGTATTCCCTCAGCATCTGCGCACATGACCCCTGCTGCATTAACCCTTATGGGAAAATTCACTTTACTACCCATCATTAACTGCTGCACTTTTTGGAATGCAGTCACAAGACAGCTATGAAGCTATACTATAAGCATACTCTGCTGAAATTGCATGCATTCAATCATCTATTCTTCCATCTAGAGGCATTCTAAGAGTTTAAAAAGCAAAAGCTTTTCAGTTTATAGTAATTTTAATCTCCTTGAACAAGCATTTCTTGAGGGAATAAGAATGGGAGTTTAGGAGTCTCACCCTGTTTGGTGGTGTGAAATAATAAACAATATAGAAGGAGTAAACTACAAATATTTGATATAGAGTAATTAAGTATAGATAGGTTCATCAGTTGGAAGTAATTATATGTATATTTCAACACTTGTAGAGGTTCAAATGCCAAAATTTGACCTCTGATTTGTATTTACAACCATCTTGGCAGATTGTAGCAATTCATTTTTGGCAGTGTAGGCTCATCTAGTACAGAACAAGGGGAGAATATTTACTTGGGTCAAGTAAGTTCAGCTTGATGGAAAAGCTAAAAATAGATGACTAACACCTTGATCAGCAATTTGCTTTTGTTTCCTTGTGTTCCACTGAAGTATTTCTTACAAAGTATCTAGAAAAACAGCAAGGGTAAGAAACTAGGACTGGAAACATAACCAAGCAGACGAGTTTATAAATATACATCAGTAAGTTTAAAAGTTATGCATGAATTAAAAAAAATCTACTTACTGCAGCTCGAGCTTCTGCAACTTTTGCCTTCTTCAATCTGGTTTTTGCTGCATCCAAATCTAGTCTTTTATTTTGTAATAGTTTACGTTCTTTCTGAAAGAGTTAGGTTAGTTTGTGAGAACAGGTACACATACTCAAAAGCAAAAGCCTGTCTACTTGGAAATTTTTTAATGAAGTATCATGTGCAAAAAGGTTCTTCAGCTGAACAGAGAGGCAGAATTAGACCCTAATTATTCTCACACATTTTATACTCAAGATACATACTTATACATACTTCTAATAGAACAGTAGTTACAAAAAGCAAGTTTTTGGAATTATCTTGATTTTACCTGGTCAAAAGGAAGGAAAATACACTGAAGGCACGAATTCTACCTGAGGTTTTCCTACATTAGTTTGAGGAGAGCAATAGTGCACAATTACTACTAGTTCATTTCGAAGATTCACAGCTACAATTGGTGTGAAATGCTGAAGAATGCACAATTCAACTTACAGTAATAGTTTTGTAGTCTCCTTCAATAAAGTTTCTTAGGGGAGTGAGAAAGTTTATAGCAGAAGTTTGAATTAGTTCTCTGTCTGCTGTCCCAATTCTCTTTTGTGTTTCTCCACATTTAATAAGTGCATTTCCTGTAAAGAAAAACTAAGTTAGTTCCATAGTAATTCAGGCAGGTGGTTAACAAAACAGGTTTCTACAGGCAGGAAAAGTTTAGGCCAGCAGTTTGAAAGATAAGCCAATGCCATCTCAAGGGCTTTCAGAAGAAATCCAAACCATCTACAAAACAAACCCCCCCAAACCAACAAACCCCCAAACCACCACACCAAATAAACAACCACCCAAACCAAACCCACACACCAAACCAAACCATTTTTATTAATAACAATGACAGGTCAAGGCAAGATTTCAATGAGAACAGATACGGCATTGTAGATGGGGCACCAACTATGGCAACTCCATTGTGAACAACTATTTTAGAACCGGATATCGTACCTACTTATTTTAATCCAACAACCTCCTCCCCTTATGCCATATTTTTGCTTAAGTCAGGAGTAGTTGATAGCAAGGAAAAAGCTCACTTAGCTACTGGAAAATAATGTGCATTTCCTCATCCCCATCTACTCCAACTTCTAAATACGCATTTGTACATTAACTGAACAATACTTTGAAATTTGGTTGTGAGCTAGGTATTGAAACTGAAGTTAGTGTATCAAGAATACTGTTATTATTATCATGTTTCAACAAACTGACAGGGCTGAGTTAGAAAAGACACTAAGTTTTCAGAGAACTAAAATATTTTGTGTCACCACATGAAGGCAAACAGTGTACCTATCTTTATGCTAATAGATTTTACATGCCTGAACTCTAAAAATTCTGCAGGTTAAGGGACAGTGTGCCTGTAAGCACAACTTTACTTGATATTAAAACGCAAGACTTGAGGCTGATGATCAGAAGGAAGGCCACAAGACAAAACCATGGGGAAGCAAGAGGAACAAAGCCTGCCATTATTGATTTTGTGTCCATAAGTCTTCTATAAAACATTTACTTTTTTTTTTTTAAGTGCACTTTCCTTCTTTTGAAAAGGAACACCATTATTTCCAGATATAAAGAACTCATTCTTCCCAGGACAAAAGTCTTCCCTCCCACTGCAATTTTGAAGAAAGCAAGAGAGCTAACTCAGACTTTGATTGCAGACTATATTATATATATACATAGACACCTATGCATTTCAGTTAGTTAAGTTAAATTAACAGCTAAATCTATTATCACAAACTTTGCCTTTCTGTAGAGAACACTAGAATTAGACTTTATAATTAATGCCAGTGTAAAAACACTAGATGTAGCACCCCTAATCCGCCTATCATAGGTATATAAAATTTGCTGGAGAAAGAAGAAAATTTAGATTATGTTCTACACTCTTATTTTTAGCAAAATACGTAAGAAAAGCAGTAATACTGTAGAGTTAGAGAGGCTTCTTTCTAAAGAAGTTAAATTCAGATAATATTTTCACGCCACAAAAAAATGCATAGATGTTGTTACATGTGCAAGTGTGTTCCTTTAACGAGGAAACTAAATTCCAGAATCATTTGTTATTGTAAGAAAGTTATCCATCCACAAAGACTGTTATCATTCCAACAGCAGGTTCTGTTTCTAGATTTGGATACACACTTCATCATTGATCTTCTAATGCTCAAAGTTATACAGCAAGTCATCTCAAACTGATACAAAAGTAATTGAACTGTTTTATCTAGAGGAAGCCAAGAAATAGCGTTTTATATTGTCAAGAAAAATTAGAGATGTGCATTTTTCTCCCTTCATTTCTGCAACACAAGGTGTATCTTTTGCTTCTACTTACCATAGGCTGTTCCTGGGCCAAATTCATTCCCAGCATCAATCATATACTGGCCTAGTAACTCTGGATTATTCATGCGACTTGGTGCTTTACGGTCCAGCTTCTCATAAACAAATTCTTCTATTCTGGCGTCTAAAAAAATGTTTATTTGAAATAATTAATGTCATTCAAAACACAAGTTAGAAATAGAAACAAACAAATTAAAAATCCAAGCATTAAACAACATTAAGTGAGCAATGTTGAGCTGAAGATACTGTTCTTGCAACTGACTTTATTCTCTGTTTTTCATGCTATGTTCAAGTGTTGATTAGAGGCATCTGTGAAAGTAAAAAAATTACACTCTTCCTTCTATCAGCATATTTATAGTTTTTCAAAATTTTGTCCAGAAGTCTTCCCTGTAAGAGCATAATAGAACATTTCTCCTTAACAAAACCAGCCTTTTTGCCCTCTCTCCAGGAAAAAGTTGTGAAAGTTGTTCACTAGAATGGGGAGTGTAGGAATTAAGTTCAGCAACTACTGTAGGTTGCCTATTAAGATATTCTGAACATTTGGTAGGCCCCAAAATTATATCCTTTCTTTCCAACTCTTCCTGCTTCCTTGAAATGCTCTGAAAGAAACCACTAGAAAATGTTTCATTTTGTATTCCCATTTTTCCTTAGTCTGAGCAGCAAAATTATCAGAAAAACTTGTCATGACCATGTGATCCTTAATATCCATCCATTTATCATAATATCCATCCATTTATCATAACATTAAGCCACAGTATGCTTCTTGGGTGAAAAAGCCTCACAGACATAAGCAAGGACACTGTTAATTACAATAGCAAGCTCTTCAAATACAACACCAAATTTCTCCAACCAACTGTTTTGACTTCGTAACTAGCTCACTTTATTTATGCAGTCAGTATGAACTAATTTCAGCCTGCGATAGTACAGACAACCACAAAGAAGCTCTCCAATGAAAAAACCTGCCACTTTGATGCAACCAAAAATAATACTGTTAATTAGAATACTTTCATCAGCACTGGATTAAATTACTCTTATGAAGGTCACAAAAATCAACCTGACAGAGACAAACATGGGTACCAGTACATTCCCTGGCACCAAGGGTGAACCAAAAATGGTCCAAACTCATTGGTTTTAATTTAATTTCTCCATAATATTTATTTTTGACTAAATGACAAAAGAACTGAAAAGTAATCTAAAATTAATGGACTATTACATGGGTCTGTCCTAAAGGTACAATTAAAAATGTGATTGAAAGGCATTTTTCCTCCCCAAGACAGCATTGCTCTATTAACAACCAAAAGAAGCTCTCTACAGCATGTGACAGTCCTCCCAAGTAGGCTGCCAAACAGCTGAAGTTACAGTCACTGACAAAGACCACTGCTTAACACTGAGTATTTTTACACATGAGAAAACTGACTGATTAGCATAATTGAGATACTACCTTATATTATTATTCAACTCAATCTTCGTCACACAGTTCTACCAGCCTTCAGTGATTGACTCAATATTCTACAATTACAAGTTTCTGGAAAAGTCAACAGATATTACAAATACTGAATTAAATGATCAAGATAACTATTTCCACTGGCCTAGACAAAAGTAGAAACTTGAGTTGGAATATTCTTTAAGTTCTATTGCATCCTTCCCACAGGATCAGTTGTTTTGGGTTTTATATTTGTTTTTTAAATACTGCTTTTATGGAACTAAAGTTCCATCCTTTATAGAACTAAAGGATGCAACTGGCTTCCAAAATAATACTTCTAAGATAAGCATTATAAAGAATTTATCTATTTGGCATTAGAGAAGTTCTATCAGTGTATGGTTTACCTGTACTAATAAATCCTAACTCAGTATGTCACTACAAGGAGAATATTTGTTTTCAGTGCAGAGGTATTAACGGTATTATAATTTTATCATTTGAGTGAACACAAAGGAGGTTTAGATTTTTTTTGGTAAAACTAGTTCACCCAGTGACTAAAGACCAGGTCTTGACTTGAAATCTAGATCTTACACACTAAGCCAACTCCTATAGCTGCTAACTCTAGTACAACTGCCACAAATGGCACAGATAACTGTAGGATACGAGTCTGAAACTGATATCCTCAACATTACTACTCACAGCAGCAATTTAAGAAACAAATAAAATTAACACACCAGAAAACTACATCTCTTCCACCCATGATTTTTTTCTGTTATTGTTACAGTAAGAGATTCACCAGTGATGAAACTTTATTTGAAACTTTATTGTATTGCCTAAGTATGGTGTATCAATCTAATCATTCTTTAGTAAAGGAATTGTTAAAGACAGACATTTAAGTTCATCTTGCCTGCTTCAGGCTGAATTATATTGTGCAGACAGTTTCAAGTAATGAAATAGTAATGAAATTTCTTAAGCCACTGCATGTACCCCATGAAGAACTTCAGAGTTCTTACAGCTACCTAAGATTTCTGGGATTAGAGTGGAAAAATCAATTAAACAGGAAACAACTCAAAAACCAGTCAACCTGAGAACTGACCTGAGTATGGAACCAATGCTATAGTTTAAAGAGCTCTGTCTAAAGTTTTTCCCATTTGAAGGGTTAAGGAAGTACCAACAATTGGTAGAGTGCCTCATTCTCAGTAGCTCTTCAAAATGTGCTTTCCCCAACTCCAGCCTTCATATTTTAAAACTACTGTATTTAGTCATAACTTACGCAATACCTTTTGCAGTAAACTTTTACAATGGCAGATCTATTAATTAAAAAGTTTTAAACAAAAACCTGAAGGGCTCCTTACTTGGATTTGGCTGCAATAGTACTTCTGTTTGTTTCATTATTTTTTCTGTCCACAATTTAGTGCATTCTGCTTTGCTGAGAAGGTTCTCCAGGTGAGCATCCAGTTCAGTCTTCTCTGCTTGACCAAGCTTTTCTTCCGTAAACTACGAGTTAGTCAGGTTGAAAATACTCAGTTAGTTCACACAAATAATTCCCCAGGACAAGTTTAAGACATTAACTATTCATTCATATTAGTTGCAGATCATGTTTTCAAAGATATAATCATTATCCAGTCATCAATAAAAATCTAAGGCTGTATTTGAAAGTTGTTAAGTTCAACAACACACCCTTACTCCCAGGAAAAAAAAAAAGAGGCGGGAGGGTGTTAATCAGACCAAGACGAGGAAGGTAAGTTACAACATTATGAAGAAATCCTCTGCTCTACTTGGTACTGAGAGCTCTCACTTGAAGCATTTTGTCCAATTTTTTCCAATTTTGGCTTTGAAACACGAGCCAAAAGGAAAGAGGCCAGCAGTAAGGAAGACCATTAAAAGATTGAAGTAATCTTGTATATTTTATAATGAAGTTTGTCCCTTCTCCCGCAGTAAAACCTGAAGACACAAAAGACTCTCATTGTAGCTACCTTTAATGTGTTTCAAAAAATGTTGTCCTACCCACAGCAAACAGGACAAAAAGTAGTGAGTTTAAACTTCAGCATAAAGATTTAAATTAGAATTTGACATTAGAGAAAGCTTTTAAAGACAAGGATAAAAAGCTAAAATAGACTTCTCTGGGAAGTTTTGGAATCTCTATCTTTGGGGGTGTGTTGTGTTTTGCTTTTTAGAATAGGACAAATTAATGTTTTGATGAACTGTCTAGATATAAGTGATCCTGTTATGCCTTACAGAAACAGTAAAATGACCTCCACTGTTCTTTTCCAAACTGTGTTTTCAGTGACAATGAAATACAATGTAAGTCCATTTAGCTAAGTAAATCCAGCAGATGATTCATTTCAGTTGATATTAAATTCACGCCAACTCTTATTAATCCACAAGCAGTTTGTACTTCAATCCCAGTTCTCTGGGAGAGGGGGAAGCCACACGTTTCACATCAGGGAACCAAGCAAAACCGGAACCGAGGGTTTCGCCTGCCTCTCTTCAGAGCAGTAGTTCCTCATGACAATGATGATCTCACCACTTGACAGCCTGTTTAAAGTCAGGCATTTTCACAAGAACCTAGCTTATGACTAAATCCCTAACAAGCTTACCAATTAAGAACATAATAGGACTGGAAGCATTTTTGACTGTCAAACTTCATTCTTAACAAGTTATTTGGTGGGATATTTAAACTTGCAGTGAAAAACAAGAATACAATGCAAGTAAATTGCATTGTCCAAGTTTGGTTTCATTTCTATCAGATGTAGAATAAAATCAACTTTGACAGCATGCACATCTAAAGTCTGAATAAATGCTAGAGCATTTTCAGGTCTACATAAAAGCAAACTGCTGTTGTGAGAAAGTTCGGTTGCAGTATAGGGAAGAATGGAATTTATTTATGGATGTATTGCTACAACTGTTTAAAATGCTCCTTAAAAAGAGGTCAGGTACTGTAAGTTGTTCTCTAAAACTTTGTACAGACTCATCATGATACAATATTAGTGGTTTTGAAATTATTTTTTACTAATGACAGAGAAGAGTATTTGCATATAAAATAGGCTTTCTTATTACTATTTCCATAAATCTCCTCAGCAGCGTGAAGATTGCTTAGTGAAGACTGAAGTGTCAGATTTGACATATACACTTAAAGGAAAAACTTGATTTTAGCAATACTGAGCAGCATGGTAAGTAATAGTTTGGCAGAAGTACGCTTTCCAGTATCGGTGTAATGCAACAGTGCTGCCACTGATTTCCCATCTCAGTTACCCTGAAACCTAAATTTGAACTGGTCTTTCTGGTTTACGTCCTTTTTCAGACATTACTCTGTCCCTTAAGGATAAGAACAAAGTAAGGAAGGTGGTGCTATGAATCAAGAATTTTTCTTCTGGTTAGAAAAAATGTTCCAAGATAGGCAGATACTAATGATTTTCTACTTTGATTACAGCTCTAGGAGTTTTGTTTTCATTTTTATTAAAGCTTAAAATATGTCATACTGAGATGCTTATGTAAGCACTTTATGGAATAAACGATATCAGTAAGCCATCTATCTAAATTTAACTATCTTTACTAAATTCAAAATATATACACAAGTTGTCTGAATATGACCAACTAACACAGAAGGAAGTTGTACTGTTTTGTATACAACTGGGTTATCTCAGCCCAATTGACAATTCAAGTCTACACTGTAAAATTACAAGAAGGAGAAATTACATTAAGCCTCTAACTTCTACCTGAAGTCGTGAACAATACAAGTGTTTCTGCTACCAAAGAGTAAAAGCCCGGCTCGCTCCCAACCGCTAAGCAGGCAGCTTGTTGGTTACACAGCCTGGCAAGAGGAAGGACTCACATGCTTATTACTAGACTCTATGAAATTATTTATTTCACCTCAAATACCACTAACTATAACCATTCACTACTTTGTTCCACAAACTGCAACTACTGCAAGACTGACTAAGAACGACTCCTTCAAGCATTTTCTGCCTGCCAGATGGAAGGGTAGGCTTTGGATGAAGATGACCAGTAGGCTTTATTTTTCTGTAGATTACCAACTAGAATATATCAGGCTGAACGCAGTATAATCCCACCCACAGAAGGGACAGGTTTCCTGGAACATGAATATCAAGTAGTTGTGGGTAAAACAGCTCCGATCCCCTTGTAACAGAAAAGTCTGATAAGCCTGTGAAACACTAACAAGATGTTCACCATCTTACAAATTGAAATGGAAGTTTTAAGTGATTTTCCTACATACCATTTTATGCTGCTGAACTGTTTGATAGGGTTTGGGGTTTTTTTTTGTTTCTAATATCCCAAAGCAACTACTGTCAGGTCATATCATGTCATCTGGTGATGCCTTAACATTAGAGTTTAACTCAATATACAGAACTGTCATTTTTACTAAAGGACACAAAATCTAAACCCAGATTATATTTTTAAAAATCCACAAAATTAATCAATATTATGTGTAGGCCTTACATAGTAACTTGGAACAGAGGAAGCAACAGTAGCACAGAGAACATGAGTTAGTTTGTAAGAACATGTTAGGGATTTGCTCCTCCCCCTCAATGGCTTCATTAAACTTCTCGTTTTAGGGGAAAGCAGCAGCTGGTACAGCAAATTACTACTTCCACATTTCCACTGAATTTTAGTCTACATTAAGCAGGTAACTACTGTAGCTATTCAGATGTAAACAAACAATGCAGATACCACATACTGGAGTAAACCACAGTTCACACCACCTTTAACCCATGACAGACTGCGAAAACCTACATTAGATTTAATGCAATAAGCTGATTTAAATGTAAAAACTCAAGAGATTAAATCACAATACCCCATCACAGGATCTTACAATAAAGGGTGAACTACATCTTTTTTTTTTTTTTCTTTCTTGTCCAGCAAGAAAAGGGAAAGGGGTGGAGGCTGGAAAGGAAGAGATGGTCTGGGAAACATGTAGACCTAGAAGAAGCCGGGGGCGGGGCGGGGGGGGCCATGGAAAGACCTCCATCACAAAGAGAAGCCACAACAACTGCTTTAAGTTCATTTAAATTTGAACAACAATGTTTTCTGACGAGTTTGCATTTTCAGAGCTCTGCTGTGCTGCAGATCATTGGTTCTGCTTGAATATTGAGATTTAGGGCAATACATCAGACCGATCAGACCAGATAACAATTTTAATCACATTCCAAACCTGACTGTGTCCCAGCGAGAACTCACGAGAAACCAAAGTGGATTACTGTGCACTGCTTGGAGGTCCCTCTCCCTACAGGAAATCTGTTCAGGTTTGATTATATAAAGAAAGGGGATTACGGCTCAAGACAACACCTAAGAAACAAAAGCCAATTATAGTGCCCTTAGCGTGAAGAAAGGGGAAGACCGATTTAGAAACAATGGGCTACCGAACGAGCTTAAAACACGATACTAAAGCTCAAACAAACCCCCAAAGCCTCAGCAGACAGATGCTTTCACGTGTCCCATCAGAGCTCGAATTTTACGACCTGGCAGCGGGCTGCATTTTTAGCAGCCACTAAAAACACCAGCTTCTTTCAGCCGAGACACACCTTTGTCCTTTCTACGTATGAAGTCCGACCGTACCTCCTCGCAGCTAACGCCTGCCCAACTCCTCTGTGTGTCGTCCCCCCCC
>JANZLQ010000095.1:17261170-17275330 GCA_026212715.1 Elanus axillaris | reverse complement strand
GGGCCGGCGGCGCGTCCCGCCGCGGGGGGCGGCCGCAACCTCGGGGCCCCCGGCACGCGCCGCCGCCTCAGGGAGCCGCTGCCCGTTATCGGCGCGGTTCGGGGCTCTGCGGCTGGAGCGCGGCTCAGCCCGGCCGCCTGCCGTGGGGGAAGGGAGGCTTCCTGGCCCCGGTTGCGGCCTTTTATCGTGAAGAGCAGCTAACGGGGCGGGCGGAAAAGGCGGAGGCCTGTTGTGCGGGCGTGGAACCTCCGTCGTCCCGGGGGACTGCGGCCTGGCCCGGCCCGGCGCCCTCGGACCCGGCTCTGAGAGGACAAAGTCCCCTTCCCCCCCCGCTCCCGTTTCTTGAGTCTGGTGTTTTGTAAGTCAAATCTTGTCATGGTGAAAAATAGTCTGGGGATAGACCGTGAAAATGTCATTTGGGAAAGAATTTTTAACAAGTCCTTCAGAAAAAGGCTGTTTATTAGAAGGGAGTCTTTAGGTAAACGTATGCTGAGATGCAAGTATAAAATAGCACCAAAGCATCACAAAGGGAGTATTTGAAAACATGTCGGCTGTAGTAGCATACTTAATGCCAGCGACCAAGCGAATGAGAAGAAGAAAATAGTCTCTAATAACTTCCATTATTTTAACATCTGTCGTTGTGATTTTTGAATGCTCAAGACAGAAAGAAAAGACCTTTGATGTGCGCTAGCAGTTAGAAAACAGATTTGCGATGTGGCATCGTTGGTGACAAACTAATATTGCCAGCTTGAAAATGACCCTGGTTGTCAAGTAATTTACCTCATAATCCAAATAGTAAGGAATGTTTGGCTAAATTTGATAAAGTCAGAGGAAATCCTAGGGCATTTTTACAAGAAGTGAATTCCAGAGAAAGGAAATAACTGTAACAATCAAAGCAATCTCGCTTACATGCTGGTCAGATTCCAGGAATTAAAAGCAAAACAAAATCCAGGCTTTGTCAAGTTCCCATTGTACCTTTAGTACTGGTTAGGAGAGGGCTTGGAAGCTACCGTGTGTATGCGTTTGCTTTACTTGAATACCTTTTACTTTTTTTAGCTTTTATTATCTCACTTAACAAGGGTGTAAGTGTTTATCTATAAAACTCTATGGCACGTTTGTTCCCGTTTCTTAAAATGAGTCTTACTGGTATATAAAGGTACCGTGAGTCTCTCTTGTAATGCTCAGCACTATGTGGTCATATAAGAACTTATTACGATTTATTGTGATATCAGTGTAGGGTATGTGAAAAGACAGCAACAGCAAAGATTTTAAATTTGGACACACAGCTGCAATTATTTCACTTCATAGCTTTCATTGGTGCTAAGCATCAGCAGTTCCCATTGATGAAGTTCCACAAAAGGACGGAGATGCCAAACAACTGAGAGCAGCAGTGCCTGACCTTGAGGCAGAAGGACCACCTCAAGTGAGATGTACCCCAGTAATGCCTCGGGAGAGTGGTATGTTCAGGCTGGAATTGACAGCAACCAACACAGTCTAGTCTAGCTCTTCCCAAAACAAAATACTGCTAGTTCTTCCCTGAAGTTTGCAGCCTTTTGCTGTCCATGACACAACCCTCACCTGCCAGAGAGGGAAGTGCTGCTTTCTGTGCTATATTAACCAATAGCCTTGACAGTCTGCTTTTTCCTTCAGAAAATAGTTAGATGCCTCCCCTATCTCGCATACCCAGGATGGAAGAGAAAGAAGACTCCCATCCTTTAAGCCCCCCATGGGTTAGAACGTTCTTGTAGTATTTGGAATACCTACTTTTAACTGCTGCTTTCCTAAGGAGCCCTGAACAGAACAGTACTACTTATTAGGAAAATGCCTTAAGCAGACAGTACTTCCACCTTTAGCAGATGGGCTGTTTGGCATATGTGGGGCATTGGATGTGGTTTTTCGGTTCTCACTTTTAACATCCTTCCTTTTTTCATGAATGTTTAAGAAGTCACAATGTGAGTGAGAATGAGAAAAATAATTCTTCAGGCTAATGGTTACTACACCTATCTAAGGGGAAGATCTGTTCTAGTGCATGTTTATATACTTCATATAAAACCCTAAGTCTGGATAATTTTTTCCTCCATTTTATCCTACAATGTAAAGATAAATTCAGTTATTGGATCACAACCTGGAACTCTGTGCGTGCTTCCTGAGTTCCACAGTATTCTACTACTCTTAAAACACTACTAAGTTACTCCCTTTCTTCAAATTCTCTTTCTCCACACCCTGTAGGCCTATAACGTACTGTTCAGGACAAACTCTGGAATTTTTTTTGGCATCCTAAAAGGAACAGGTATTCAGGTGTTAACAGCTGAATCTTGGAGATTCCTGTTGTCCTTTTAAGAGATTATCACACACAGGCTTTCTGCCCTGTCCTTATTGGAAGCTTCAACACCTGGTCCTGGTAGGAAATGTGGTCTTTCTCTACAGCTGCTATTCACAGCCAAAAACATTGTCAGGGATTTGAGTTCAGGATAAACTGGTACATCTGGCTCGGGTAAAGAAAGCCATGCCTAGCATGTGGGCTTAGTTACAAATTAGATACTGACCTAGAGAGCTCTGAAGGTATATTCAAAGAATGTACAGTGTGTAGAGATACCCTAGTTCATTCTGATAAAATCAGCTGCAAACAGCTGAGGAGTCAGCATGTTTATTTCTGCCACCTGTGCTGAGGAACAGTGTCTTCTTTCAGAACTGTAGCGCAGACAGCAGGGATGGTCACTTGTAAAAGTACCAAAGTATAAGCCACAAGAGAATCTACAGAGTTGTGTCAGGCTGAAAAAGAAATTGGAGCATGCCATGTCCTCTCATCTCTCACGCTTAAGAAGGTGGCGGGTGACTAATGCACCAGCAGGTATGGTGAACACCGTACTTTGCCGACTGCCTGATCTTCAGCCTTGCGTAAAACATGTCCAAAAAGAAGACCTTTTACAGCATTTTACTGTTGGACATAAACAGACCCTGGAACATCCCTGCCTACAAGCAGAAGTAGAATTTATGTAGAGAACTGCAATACTGTTACTTGGTAATAATTTGAGTGAGGGCTTTTGAGGTTTTCTGATTAAGATTTCCTGAAGTGGAAGACAAATAAGACCAATGGTTAGAACTGCTGTAGTTCTAGCCCTTTATATCTCTTTAGATCACTACATGTGTCTCCCTAAATCTTGATGATGTAGCTGTAAAGTTTTGCAGCAAGTATTACATTTGAATACACTGTAAAATAGAGCAAGAAACTTGAGATCTGTGGGTTGAATAACTAGATGCTGCAGCGCAGTTGCTGTTAGTAACTCTGTACTAACTTTGCTTCTGTGTCAGGCTTATCTATGAAGAAATTAATCTTAAGGTTTTATTTCTTGTCATTAGACTTTTCTTGAAGAGCTTGATGGTAATCAAAAGCTTTGAAAGTGTGTGGAATCTTGAGCTTTTTTTAAGGTCACTTTGCAGAAGCATCATAGGTTTAGCACAGTTTAGTATGGTTCAGGATGGCTTGATAGAAAATGCCAATTTTTATAGTGTTTGTTGACCTTGCCATTGAGGTGTGCTTTAATTTAAGGAATGCATGAATGTCCTAAAATATTTGAATTTTAAAGCAGTCCTCTGAATACCACTTACCAATATCTAGTGTATCCATTGGGAGTGCTTCCAGTATTCTTTCCTTGATGCTAACGAGTCTTGGATCATATCCATAAAGGCTTACACTTACAAAAAAAAAAACCCAAAACCAAAATTACTAACCAAACAAAATTATATTAATATAAGGGTTTATAGTATAATTAAGAAAACAAAATATTTTTATATAAAGAATAACAGCTTATAACTGAAATACTTCTAAGCTGACTCCCACTACTGCTTTCTGACTTTATGAGAAGGTAATGTTTAAACCAAAGGTTTTGGAGTCAAAGATTTAGCAAAGACAACCCGAAAATGCCTCCTTAAGTCAGAGTATATCACTGTGAAAACATGGTAAAATAAACACATTTTGGTAGCATGTGTAATCCCAATAATGTAGTACCCATGTTGGATTTCTTACATATTTAGTTCTATAATACATTGAGTTACATGGGTCACATCTTGTGTCACTGTGTGCGTATACACTATTCTTCCCACTCATGACTATGTAACTGCATCATGTATTTGCATACAACAGCTGTCTTATGAATATTTATGTATTTATGTCATCTTTTAATGCAGTTAAAAAGTGGGAAATTAAGACTTCTGGCCATGTATTACCAGTCACAACTCTGCAGAGCTCCAACTAATACTCTGAAGAATAGCAGCAATCCTGGAACCAGATTTTCAAAACAGATGTGCGTGAAAATCTGAAGGTGAATTTGATTTAGCATTTATTAATGTAGTTAAAAGACATATAAAAATAAAAGGAGCAAAATGTGTCATTTTAAATAAACATTATTAAACTTTACCTCTATTTAGTAGTCAAAGCTTGTTTTACTAAAATAGGTAAGGGCAGTTGTTTGTGTGTGAGTCTACAGCTTCGGTGCCAACATTAACAACTGTGAGCTTAGCTTGATAATAACCAGGCAAAGATTATAAAATCAGTAGTGCCAGCTGCCTGGCCTGTGTACAATCAGGCTTTCATGACAAATCTGGGGACTGGATTTGACAGGACCAGAAAGCAGCTGTTCTCAACAGCACGCTTCCGCTCAGAAACTACAGCTATCTGAGTGAGAATTAATGCTCCTTTTCACGTTAGTGCACTTTCCACTGATCCTGGTGGCAGCTGTCGCTGTGCTTCCTCTAAACACTTAAACTGGAGTTGTACTAGAACTGCATGCAGCAATTGGTGAAAGTCCTGAAATTTCAGGGAATTGGACTAGGTAAATCATATGTTGGTTTTGTGATCTTTGTCCTTTCGGCATCACACTTCCAGGAGTCATAGTGGGTTAGTTTGATACCCAGGCAGGATAATATTTTGGTCCCACACCCCAGCTGTCTATCTTGGAAGAAGCTGACTGTCTTACACTTGGAGGAAGATTGTATGGAAAATTCTATAGGCCATAACTGGCCCCTATGGAAATAAAAATTAAAGTTTTGGGGTATCTTCCTTTTACTATGCAAAGATAGTTTAATGTTTGAATGTATATTTGCAGCTCTACTACTTCCCTGCTGATGATTGTGAGAAAGTCACTTTATTGCATGGTACTACAGTTTCTCCACAGGTGGCATGGGAATAATTAAAACTTACCTTCTCCATGGAACACCATGAGGTCTGGATAGGAAGCTGGAAGCTGAAATTCTTCTAAGAGCATTGAGAAGACCATATTGAGGAACAAAGCTGGTACAGTTTTGACTTGAACTATCGCATCTTTTCTAGCTAGTCTGAACGGGCATGTGGCAGTTGTGTAAGTGACAGGGACCCCAGCCCACATAGCTTTTGAGCACACATACTGTAGTGTAAACATAATCATTGAAATCAGTCAGTCTTACCCTGTCATTCTGCACTTGCTTGTCAGGAATTATGAAAGAGCAAATTTCGTCTGTCTTTTGCAGAAGTGTTGGGGGAGTGCTGAATCTTGCGTTACTTGAACTTAGTACTTCTGAGCTTTTACAATAGACAGAGCTCAGTAAACTGAAGCTCCTAATTCAAATAAATCTTCTTCAGGCTCCTATAGTAAGAGCCAGCCTTAAGTACTAAATACAACCTTCGACTATTCATATTTGATTGTACTTTAAAATACGCATTTATATTAAGGTCAGAGCACCCCAGAGAGATATGGTTTGATCTAAACTGATTTTTGGAACATTTGGGAAAACTGGAAGTGTTGTTGGAGCCCAGTAGATGTCAGTGTCGCCACACAATAGACTACTGCAGCTCTGCTTGCTAGGCAGGTAGGATTGGGTGTCTTCAGAGTAATGGATGAGTTGTCTTGGATCACGGAGATTAGCTGTGTCATATTTTTACACCACTGCAGGAAATAGTTTCGGAAACAGGGCTGCAACCCATTAATTCTGACTGTATGATGTAGTTCCTACCATACAATTTGTATGCAGCAGAAATGCTTTAGGGAATAAGAAGACACATCACAAGCAGACAAAATGAAGTATTTCGGAATAAATGGACATTCGGTGACCTAAAAACTATTAGAGGGAACTGATATCAGCAAATAATGCTTTGATTTCTGACTCTCTTCTCCAAAGGAGTCTCCCTCTAAAATGTGACAGCTATTCTGGTGTTGATATGAACGGAAATTGTGGCATTTATATTGCTTGGGGAAATGAAGTTTTGGATCTGAAAACACATCTAATAGTAAGATTCATTAAGAGATGGTTCATTAGAAGTACAGAAACCCACAAAAAATAGGAAACCTAGATAAAGAAAAAGCAGACTTTGTAGAAAGTCTAGAAATAGGAAAGGAAAGGCAGAGAAATTCCATTGAGATATTAAAAAGTTGGTGCTGTCAAAATGTAAAAGTTAAGGCAGAACAAAGGGCAAAATTTGATGTTGCAGATATAAAGACAAAGAACACTTCAGATGATTATTCAACATTTGCATAGATTTGTTGGTGTGTGCAGGAAAACCACAGAATCATAGAACAGCCCAGGCTGGAAGGGACCTCGAAAGATCATCTGGTCCAACCTTTCATGGAAAAGGGAGCCTAGATGAGATTACCTAGCACACCCTGTCCAGTTCCATCTTGAAAACCTCAGGTGATGGGGACTCTACCATGTCCCTGGGGAGGTTGTTCCAGTGATTGATTGTTCTCACTGTAAAAAATTTCTTTCTTGTATCAAGATGAAACCTTTCCTAGCACAACTTGTACCCGTTGCCCCTTGTCTTGTCTGTGTGGCTCCTTGTGAAGAGAGAGCCTCCATCCTCTTTGTAGCCACCCTTTAACTATTGGAATACTGTGATAAGGTCCCCCCTGAGCCTTCTCTTTTCCAAGGAGAAAAGACCTAAGTCCTTCAGTCTTTCCACAAAGGGCAGGTTCTCCAGCCCTTTGATCATCTTCATGACCCTCCTTTTGGACCCTCTCCAGTCTGTCTGTGTTTTTTTTTAATTGTGGGGACCAGAACTGGACACAGTACTCTAGGTGCAGCTTGACAGGTGCCGAGTAGAGCAGGGTGATCATGTCTCTATCTCTGCTAGTAATGCAGATGCAGCCCAGGATCTCGTCTGCCTTTGTTGCTGCGGTGGTGAACTGCTGATTCATGTCCAGCAAGGACACCACAGGACCCACAGGTCCCTTTCAGCAAGGCAGCTCCCCAGGCATAGACCCCAGCTTGTACTGGGCTCTTTGGTTATGTCATCTCAGGTGCAGGACTTTGCACTTCTCTTTGTTAAATGTCATACTGTGCTTGCTAGCCCACTCTTCCAGCCTGTCCAGGTCTCTCTGTGAGATGCCTCTGCCTTCTGACATATCCACCTTGCCACCCAGTTTACTGTTATCAGCAAACTTGGTGCGGGTGCATATTATATTATATTAATTATAAAAATCGTATATTGGTTCTGAAGTGTAATTCCCACTATCAGAAATTTCATTAATAGTATCAGGCTTGTTAATAAAAATACTCATATTTGCTGGACATGGTATATTTACTGGGTAATGCTAGACTGAATGATAATTTTGACTGTTGAATTTAACATTTTTTCATTATTAGTGTACACTTCTCCCAGTGTTTGGAAGGCAGAGGTAAAAAGTACTTGGCCAAGTAAGAAGCCTGAAGCATTCTGGTTTAAGCCAGTTGTTAATTTGCTAGTCAGCAATCCAAGAGTCATACAGATCACCCTTCTCCCTGTATCCCTCACACTTCTTCATTAGCAGCTTTTAAATTACCTCTTATTATATAAAGGTTTATTCTAGCTTCAAATTTACAGCTTTGTTTAGTCTCAACCTAGGAACATTTTCCATGTGCTCATTTGCATATACTCTGCAACTCTTATTCTGAAAGTATTTATATACTCAACTCTTCTACACATGTATAGATAGGTATAGATAGGCATACTTAAATATTTTTTGAAATATAATCAGCCTGAAGGAACATATTTTTTAAAAATTTTTAAAAAATAAAAAGCCTGGAGGCACATATTTTTGTTCTCAGCTCACTAAGCCGAACTGAAAACCTGCAGAACATACATAGGAAGTCATCACACTACTTGAAGTTTTTTCTGATTTCTTTCCCACCTTGTCTTACTTGATTGTTATGTGGAGAATAAAAATAAGGAAAGTATCATATTCCTTTGCTGCCTTTATTGAAGGAAAAAAACACACTACCTTGGAAAAATATTGCAACAGAAGAGTTAAGTATTTTTATCACATAGAAACAAATGATGGTACACCTTACTGTATTTCTGAGTATATGCTTTCATGTTTAACATTTAATCAGTGTACATGTACTCGAATATAAGATACACTTTTGAAAATCTATACCTATAAGCCTACGAAAAAAGACAAATACATCTGTTCAAAATCAGTGCACTTATTTTTGAATATACAAATACCTCTTTCCCTACGTTGAAACTTGTGTAGCAAAAATTACAGTAAATTCTTTGTTTTCCTCTTTTATTTTACACATGCTTTTGCATTTTTTCAATATCCAGTCTTCCCTTTTTTTTTTGTAAAACACACAGAGTTGAACTTACAATAGTACAGACAACTACTACACACAGAGCTATTATTGCTACTATTACTGTACTGTTAGCACCATCATTGTTGCCGTCATAATCTAAAGGCACAGATGCTTTTGGAGGAATGAACCATGTGGCTTGTGCTATATTAGACACCTCTGAAATCAAGTTGGTATCATCAACAGCACGTATAGCAAAGTAGATTATGGTGTCATTTTCTGTTACGAAATTTTCTGAGTTTATTTTAAATGATTCTTCTCCACCAGCCTCCTTAGGTATGAGATCAGAGGAATTCAGAGAAGTAGCACGATCAAAATGATTTCTTAGGTCCAGAAGATTTTTACTACTTTTTATTATGTAGTGATCAGCTAGGGAAAAAAGAACACATTAACAACAAATTAAAACAGATGTTTTAGTATCACTGCCTGTGGTGACAGTATAGGACTTCTAGAGCCATTTTGTAAAAAAAAAAAGTGCTGATGATTGCTGTTTTACTACTGACAATTGCTTAGCATGGAGGGTTGGCAAGTTTGCTTTTAAACCTTACTTTACAGCCTCAAAGGTCTATTGTTGCTGAGTCTGGGACCTCCTTCTTTTCAATAAAAAGTTGGAATTGAATCTGCCTTAAAAATACTGTTTCACCAACACTCTTAGCTTTGTGCAGACCTGTGCAAAATGTAGCCGAATGAGAAACCGTAAGGTGAAATGGCAATTAAAATATATGTGTAGATAGCAGACACAGGCCTTGCATCTGATCTGTAGTCTCTCTCAAGATGAGGTTTTGATAGCAAAAACTGTGAAAGTTACAAAATGATTCTCCCATTTGTAATCAAAGAACTGGTAGTTACATTGCTATAAATGTGTTTGATTAATTTGGGGGGGTTCTGCTGTTTCTCTTTGAAGTCTGTAGCTTTTCAACACTTTCCCCTCTTCCCCCACCCCCCGCCTTATGAATATCTTTTCCTCTTTAGATAGTAGAGAGATGTGCATGATATGCCCAGCTCCAAACCAGTGCAGGGCCTGCTATCTTAAACTGTAACGCAATAACTGACCACTTTAGCTGTAAAAGTTTTTAGACATATAGTTGCTAAATAGCAATAAAAGAAGTTGAGAACTTTTTTGAGGGTTTTTTTCCTTGTGTGGCTGGTTAATAAAAATTTTAGATAAATAGAAAATTTTAATATGAAACTGTAGTCTGCGTAACTGTAGATTGTATATTTTAACATGCAATCTCTGGCTTATGCAAGGAAATACTTGTATACTGCATCTGGAATTAGGTTTCATTTTTCCTGTACAACAACTTTAAAATGAGTATTTTGGATAGAGTGTTACTGCATCTCTGTAGTCCACTAACATTTTTGTAAATAGACTAAAGCTTTGTATTGTCCATGTTGGCTGATTTTATTTTATTTTTTTTAATTATGCACAGACATGGACTAAGACTTGTTGCTAAAATCTCTAGTGGTTGTACTATAATTTTATTTATTTGATTTGTTTATAACATTCCTTGGTTTATTTGGTTTGGGGTTTTTTAACATGAAAAATTAACAACTAAACCAGGTATCATGCAACAGGATAACCTTCTGTTTGATTACATTTTCACGTAGGAAATACGTAGCCCTCATTCCTGAGTGGTGGTCCTCAGGGTATGTCCTTTGAGATAAAAATAGCAACTTCATCTCACAAAAATGTAAGGTCTGACTCACCTTTTCCATTGTCAAAGTCACCTCCTGGAGCTGTCCAAGACAAGACTATTGTTTTGTTTTCTATACGAGCATGAAGGTCTGTAACTTCACAGGGTGGGTAAATAGGAGCAGAATCTCCTGCTGTATTAACTACAAGAGAACTTGTTGAAATTCTCCTGAAACTTCCCAGCTTGACTTGGATTTCTTTATCAGCAAATTTAGGTCTTGGTGCATTCATATAAATTTTACCTGTTTAAAACATTTTCAACTTTTCATCATGACAGAACTCAGAATTGCATTTTCTTTTCATTTTTATTGTCTATTATCTCCTCTCATCCTGTAAGTTTTCTTTAGCTTATTCAAAGTTAGTGGAAAGTTAGAGAAGTAAAGACAGAAAATAAAGTGATCTCAGAATTCTCAGCAAAAAAGCCCCAAAAGCAGACAAAGTCTGAAATGTGTAAAAATTGGAAATGATGCAACCAGTAAAGCAGGTTGCAGATGTTGGTGAGCCATGGCTGCAATAAGGTAGTTCTATCCATCTCTTCACCCATACTGCAAGCCCTAAGAGAGTTTCAGTTATATAGGCCATACTTTGTGGATATTTTAGACAATTTCTATGCTGGGTTTTCTAAATTTCACAATGTACAAGTGTGAGAATATTAAATTGCAACAACTAATATATTTTTCAGCATTAAGATGAAAAAGTACTTAAAAATTAAGAAATCTCAAAAGCTAAGTTTTCTAGCAGCATTAGTTTGCATACCAATGTTGCAGGCTGAATTTATTTACCACAAATCCCCATTTTAAAGTCTCAAGAATTATAGATTTGAAATTCCTGTCGTGAGATGCTGAAATACAGATTCTGAGCAATATTTATCCTTCTCATGGCTGCGAGAGAAAATAATTTTTAGATTAAAGACAAGATTTTATGCTATTCCCATACATAGGAAACAGTAGTTGGAGCTGGTTTTTTTGTTTGGGCTTTTTTGTAGTGAAAATGATAGATGAAACATATTTTATGATCAAATGCAATTTTTGTGACTCTAAATGATCCCATTTGCTAAACCTTTACATCCCCCTACATAGATATCATGCAAAGAATTATCTGTTTCATAAACGCTTTTTACCATTTACTCTGTAGCCTGGTATATACGAGGCTTGATTTTGCTTGAGGCTAAGTCTGGTGGTCATATTTCTCCCATGGGCATTCACTTTTAGTCTGTATCTTCCAGTGCCTTGTAAAGAAGTAAAGTACCTTGAGTAGATTCCATCGTCCCTCACCATGTCAGCACCTTGGTATGGAATTATTGAGAATTAGTATAGCAAATAAGATACCTGCTGGTAAACACAGTTATTTTTGCTATTCATACATAAACATGAAACGTGAACATTACTATGCAGAAAACCTGACAGTGTTTTTGTAATGCGGACATCTTTAAAAATAGGAGTGGCCCTGCTATGACAACTTGTGTTTCATAGGTATTTTGTTTAAAAGAACCATTTTCCATTAACACCTTTAACTAGGTAAATCTCTTGTTACTATATGGTACCACCAAGTTAATACTCATTGGCCATCTACTACATAAAGCACCTTTAAATTAGAAAAATGTCATAATTTAACCTTTGGCCAGGAATTCATCAAAACAGGATTCCTTCTCTTTTAAGTGAACTTGTGCAGTTGTACCTGACTGGCTGCAGTAGATGATCTGCAGGTGGCATCCAAGCTAACTATTCTAAAGCCTGGAAGCAATGTAAAAATAACCTCATGGGTTCAGAAAAGGGAAGATGTTTAAGAAACACAGGGTAACACACTGAAATCTTACTATAGTTTTAAGTACAGCAATGTGAAAGCAAGTAGAAAATGAGGAACCACTGCTGGCTACTACTGAACTTACAAAGCTACAGGTCTACAGCAGTGGTAAGAGGAAAGGAACAAGAGAGATGAAAAGTGATCGATGGATGTTGAATGCCAGGAATGTCTGGCTATTGCTCTAAGCAAGAGTATTCTTGAAAAGAAGAATAATGCGCTTATTTAACAAACAAAAGAGATAAAGCTAACGTTTGGTGAACTAATGTTAAGATTGTGGTCCAGCTTCATAGATTATGAGATGGACTAATAAAACAGCTTGTTTCCTTTTTACTTGCCTCTTGAGGACAGATGATTACATGAAGTACACACTTTCAGAAAGTAGATACGAGCAATGTACCCCCTACCATGACACAGTTCTTCTGCTTTCACCCTCAATAACAGCACAGGAAAGAAAGCAGAACAATTTTTCAGGTAAAGGCCCATGTCTTTGTTTTCCTCACCAAGAAAAAGCTTTGTAGCTTACTTCTGTCCTAAAGCAGTAGGGTTCTCTGTCTCCCTTTTATTTTTTTTCTTGATTTAGGGCATAGCCATGACTCAGTCCTTAGTGATAAATCTGAGGGAAGCGTGCAGACTTGGATTCCAAAATGCATAAATGCAAAGGTTTTTACTATGTATATAGAATCTTACCTGCGCCATTATCAAGAAGTTCAAGTGTTACTGCTCCAGCACCATCCTTCTCTATGGTGGCTATCACAGTTGCACCAAGAACAGGCAAAAACCCTTGGCTAACCTCTGCGTAAACAACAACTGGATTAAATGCTTTATTTGCCCGCTTCATGTGAGCTGCAATTCTCACAGGAGGAACATCAGAATATGCTGGTCGAGAGGTAGCTGTTACTGATATAGTTTGAGTTGCTGGATGAACATTTTTGATACAAAACTGCCAATCACCCACCTGCAAATAAAATACAAAAATATAAAAAACTAGTGAAAAAGCTTCATGTTCTAACAGGGCCACTGACCCCCTTATATAACAAAAACTTAACTAAAGAAAAGCTGTATATAGGAAATGTTAATTCAGAAAATAAAAGAATTTAGTCTTTACCTCTGCAGTGCCACTTATACTGAGTCTGGCTGTGTTTGGGTTTGAATTACTGATTGTAAAGTCTGAACTTCCATATTCTTTTCCTTTGGGGTCCCTCAGGAAAAAAAATGGTTGAGATAGACTCCATGCAATATGGAAGAAAGTGTCATTTCCCACAGTTTTGTCAACAGGCACGGTAGTATTCATCCATCCAGCATGCTGAACAGCTAGGTCTTTGCTTTCAAGCTGTTGTTAGAGAAATAAAGTTTGTCTTACTGCCATTTAGTAAAGAAACATTTAACGTATTTTCAGAGTGATTTCTTATCCATTGCACAATATTGTATCCATTCAATGCTGACTTATAATGGATTAGTCTTGGAGGGGGTAATTGAAAAGCATTTCTGCCTTTTGGAAACTAGCATGAAAAAAGGATCTCTGCTTACTTATCTATAACTCGGAGTTATACAGAGAGAGGATGGCAGGTGTTCCAGTTCTGCTGTCTCTAGCTACAGGAAAATTAAGAGCCATTTGACACAACTATTGAATGAAGAAAACGAATAGAATACCAGATTCACTTTATGAAATGGCTGCTTGCATAGTGACATTGATTTTAAGTGTGAAATTATGCTGAACAGAATAAGTTATAGTAAGTGGAAGTGCTTCATTTCTGTATCTCAACTATTTGTCTACCTATCTAAACCGTTTTGCCAGTAAGCTGTATTTCCACTGCAGTTTGTCTGTCTCAAAATCCTGGAAGAGAGAGGAAGAAAATGTCTTTATCGATGATCTAGACGAGGGGATTGAATACACCCTCAGCAGGTTTGCAGATGACACCAAATTGGGAGGGAGGGTCGATCTGCTTGAGGGTAGGACGCTCTGCAGAGAGATCTGGACAGGCTGGATCGATGGGCTGAGGCCGATCGTATGAAGTTCAACAAGGCCAAGTGCCGGGTCCCGCACTTGTGTCACAGCAGCCCCGTGCACCGCTACAGGCTTGGGG
>JANZLQ010000095.1:17237741-17259785 GCA_026212715.1 Elanus axillaris | reverse complement strand
TACTGAGAGGGTTGTCAGACACTGGAACAGGCTGCCCAGGGAAGTGGTTGAGTCACCATCCCTGGAGGTATTCAAAACGTGTGCAGACAAAGCACTTCAGGACATTGTCTAGTGGGCATGGTTGAAGGTTGGACTCAATCTTAAACGTCTTTTCCAACCTAAATGATTCTATGACTAACAGTGAGGAATGAGTTACTAAAGTCTAATTAACAGTTGGCCTAGATGAAAAGTCTAAAAGTTTATACATTAAAATGGTACATATGGCTTAGGAGAGAAGCTGTATTTTTAATTGTATCTTTGTTATTTAAGTTAGACTGTTGAAAAGCTCTAAAAGATAATATTTCATTAAAGAGTGAACTAATATCCTGGGGGATTTCTGTTTGCTTTTTTCTTTCAAAGTCTCTTGGACTTTGACAATTATAAGAAATAATTTTCTTGGTTTTGTGAAATCAAGAATTATATACATTATGTAAATTATATATTTATTTCATTGCAGTGTTATGTAGGAGATCACTAAA
This sequence comes from Elanus axillaris, assembly GCA_026212715.1. NCBI lineage: Eukaryota > Metazoa > Chordata > Aves > Accipitriformes > Accipitridae > Elanus > Elanus axillaris. The sequence continues at coordinate 17,259,267 of JANZLQ010000095.1, read as the reverse complement.
AAATGTGCTTATTCCTATTACCACATTCAGCCACTGACAATTATGATCATTAATGTCTAAATTCATTCAATTACTGATCAACTAAAAGCATAGGAGGAAAAAGAAATGATGAAATTCAGACCTGAATAGATTGTTCACAAAAATCTCCGCTTCTTGATGTAATTGCACTGAATGTCTCAATTAATTTACTGGGGACGGCTCCATCTACAGCATAAAGATTTAAACCTCCTGTAAGACAAGAGCAAAAGAATTAGAAATACTATTTTTTACTCTAAAATTGCTAAATTTTATGTGACTTTGGTACTGAATGTTCTACTGAGGCAGCCAATTTGTTATGAAATCAAAAAAGAAATGTATCTTTTTATTACTGTGTTAAAGCATGTGTCATGGGAAATTCTGGCTTGTGTGATCAACTCATTTAGTCTCTCATTAGCAAAGTTTGCAAAAAAAAAACCACTCCCTGCAGCATATCATCAAGTACAGCACTTTTAGACTTCTCCTAGTACTTTTGGAGTCACATTATCCGTTCAGTGAAATTCTGCTCTGAAAATACCTCTGTAGAAAAGACACAGTGGCATAAAATCCAGATCAACTTTCTTTCCAAGTGTGAAGTTTAGATCTCTTTTAATGCATACCGAGTTCAAGCAGTTCTAGTCCATTGGAGGCTCTCATACTCAGTGCAGGTCTATTAATGAATTCATTGTGAATATGGCTTCACACTGCTCTACTGAAACATCTGCACTTCACACATGTTGCAAGTCTCTCTCAAACTAGGATCATGCGTGCCAGATATAAACTGAGCCATCACTGTGTCCCTAATGCACAGGTCACTGGAATCCCAGAGTGGGGGAGAGACTGCTGTTCAGCGCTGAGCCCTGTGGAGCCGAGTCGGGGAGTGCGGAGGCTGCCGCAGCCTCTCCCTACCTCCTACCACCTCTCTCACCCCTGTCCCTTGCACCCAGGCTGACGTGAGGTGTGCAGGTTGCATCAGGTGTATGGCTCTGTCCACATGGAGTTGTATGAGCTGGAGGAGGTGTTAGCTCAGAGATCTATTCAGTATCTTTGGAAAACCGATTTTTGTTTCCAAGCCCAAAGGCCTGCTGGTTGATGACTATATGCTAAAGGACCATCTGGGTTCTTTCTGGCTCACAAATCATTCTTAATAAATACTCCACAAGTGGAGCTTAAACAACAAATTCTGTCCTAAAATACAGGCCAGAATAGAATTGAACTCTGGACTCTCCCATAGTCATGTGGATCTAATGATGTTGAAGAGTGTATACGGGCATTCCAAGTTATTTAAATTGCTAAGACAAGTGGATTTTAGTCTGAAAATGCACAGCATGTGCACCTCTTATTAGAATATTTATTCACCATTTTTGTTTGGAGTCAGCTTGCTTTCTAGATCTACGCAAGAAGTTTTCATTCTTCCATGGCATTTGCAGGTGCCTTAGCATGAAGCAACACCCCTATGGATAGTTTTTAAATGGCTGTTTTCAAACTACTTATGTAGCCTTAGCTCAGCTGACAGCTATGCTTGCTAATGACAAGGTTAGTCACTGAGTTTACAATTTCCCAGCCAGTGCACTTCAGCCGTAACAGTTGGAGAAAATTATTATTCTTTACGCAATAAAAAATGCTTAGAAGTAAAAGCATATAGAAAGTTCTAGGCATTTCATGGAATGCCAGAAATACATTTCTAGATATTTTTTTATGTTATATAACAATATCATAATTAAATCTCCTTAGTAATAGGGTATTGTCATATTATTGCATTTTTTTAAATCAAGACAGCTCTTAAAGCAAATCTATGGCTCTCAAGAGTTCTGCTTGTTTGCATTAAAAAAGCTTGTCATGAAAACCAAATTTCTTTAAAATTAAATTTGGTTTACATTTCTTAAATTTCTTTTTTCCAGACCAATGAATTGCCATGCTTTTACATTTTAATACTTGAACATGCATGCGAGACAGAGTGCATTTAGAATATTTACCTGTTATTTTTGAAAATCTTTCTAATTCTTTGGATGCCAATGGCCCCAGTGCAATGGTGTGAATTGTTGCCGCACTTTGTTTCACCAAATGAAGGCAAGATGCTATACGTGGGTCCTCTCCATCTGTCAGTAACACAATTTCTGAACCACATGTAGTAGTCATTTTTTCTGCAATTAACTGCATCAAGAAAAGAATTAATGATATAAGCAGCAGAATATTTTTTAAATACTAGTTTATCATAGAGCACAGTCAGTATATTCATTTAGAGCTGTTAACTTCAAATATAAGACAAATTTATTCTCTAATAAGTGCTTAAATTTTTATGTAACACTAATACAATAATAATTATTGCAGTTGATATTGCAAGATCTAATTGCTTAGATTTAGTAAGTGTTCAATTATAAATATGAATATTTAATATATGTTCTCCTAGGGAAGGAACCTGTCCCAGATTGAAGATGTCAGAAGCTTTCTGCCTGTATATGCTTTGCTGGTTCAGGGACTGGATGTTTAAGGGCATCATATTAAAAATTACGTTCACTGTCTGGAACTACTCATTACTCTCCAATAAAAATTTCAGGAGTAGAGAAGGACAAACTTCTGGCTAAGGGTGGACTCTGAGGTAACTGAAGGTGGCGCAGAAAAGGGTAGGGGCAACCAAGGGGGAGGCCTTTATCTGTGTCTGGTTGCCGGTCTTCCTCCTGATGTGCCCCGGTCCTGAGCCTCCTCTCTGCCCTGGACCCTCAGCTATCTCAGCAGTCTCATCCTTCTCTATACAATTTCTGTCTTTCTCTTTCTTCCCTTTTCCTACACATTGCTCCTGATTTTCAGTTTTGCATCTGAATTAGGTGACATCTTCTGGGACTTCAGACTGTCAGCCCAAGGAAGTAAAACAGACAAATAAATAATAATTTATATCCATCACTGTTTCCCAATCTCATGATTTGTATGTGATTTCACAATTTTAGGGGCTTGATTCATGACTAGTGAACTGTGGGAATTATTCCAACATTTAGATCATTCTTGTAGTTCATGTTGGAATTTGATCTTATTTTTCAATGTCCTTTTTGAAGCATGGACATCACATCTTGCCTGTTTTCTGGTAACATTCTTTCTAATGCCATATAATGATAATGCAAAATAGTTTCTATACCAGATTTTCTCCTGATAGATTCAAGAATCATGTTATCTTTCTTAACTCTACCATTGCATAGAAATCCATGTTCAAGCATGTTTCTTGCTTCGTCCTCATTTTCCATACATTCCAGGAGATATTTCCACATCATACTTTACCTTAAATCCTTTACTTATGCCTGCACAGATATTGGTTTGTCCACTAGCAATTGTAGGCAAACATTGAACAAGTTTTTGGCGTGCTGTGTCATTGGTTATTTGTTGCAAAGGAGATTTTTCAGATGCGTCAGAGTCAAATGTGACAATTCCAACCCAGGAACCAGTTTCAATAATATGGAGCAGAAATACCTCTGCAGCACTACGGAGATGTCTGAGGCGGTCATGCTGTATGTGAAAAAAAACACCATTCTTAAAATAGAATCTATTCTGAAAAGCTATGACTATGAATAAAATGTAGGAGGTTTTGATGTTGATCAGATAGTAATTAAAAATTAAAAACTATCTGCCATAAGGTAACTCATATGTACTCTCAGTTCTAGAAGAGAGATGTAAACCATGTTCTGGTATTGTGAAAGTGCAGCAAACTGCAGCTTCCAGGAAAGATGTCACCAGGCAAAGTCCATCTTCCGATGTTATGACTTCATTCCTAATCGAGATTTTTGTCACTTTTTTTTTTGATAGCGCAATGGCAACACAAAAGGACACCTAGGAGCCTGAGGAGTAGGTGAGTCTAGAGACTAAATATTTTGAAAATATACATAATATTAAACTAAAGTTTGGCTATTTTAAATGCAAATATTTAAAGGGATTACTGAAAAAAAGTTATATTTGAAAAATTTTACCTCTGGAGCTAGTTATTCTTGCAATATTTATTTCATAATTATCTTAATTTTGGGGTTTTTTATTACATTATTATTTACTAAGTGGTTTAATAAAATGTACGATTGGGAGACATCTGTATTATAAAAATAATATAATTTATTACAATTGAAGATCTTTGCTGAAGATCAGTCTCAAGAACAGCTCTGGACTAGAACAGCATGTCTGGAAATAGATCTGTTGATGGAGTCCTATGGGAGAATCCCACAATTATTGTATGTATGCCATAACTAAAGAGTTGGACCATATACTGCTTTATGCTTCTTTATGTATATTTTGGTTTAAGGTATGATTGTCAAATATTTAAGAGTATTTCTCAACATCTTTGAGTTTTTTGAATTACATTCTTTAAATGAATAGTCTTGTTTTTAGCCTTGACTTCCTGTGGGAAATGAAACACTGAACTTGCGGTATTTCCAATAAGAGTAATGGTCATTGGCTCACTACTGAAGTGTGGAAGAGGTAAGTTACAAATGAGAAAATGCAGTATGTCATCAAAAGAATATATAGGCTGATTTTTAAAAGCTGTTAAGAGTATGCAAAGAGGTTTGAAGTCGATTAATAAATCATGAGATAGCTGCCTTACCTACCCAGATAATTTTGTCATCTTTCTACTGATGATCACATTGCTTACAGCTTTATAAAAGTATTAGGATATTTATGCAAATAAGCACATATTCAGTGCTAGCATCCATAATCAAGCTTAGTATCTCATGCCACAGGTGTTGTGAAAGAATAAACCTATGCAAAGTTTAATGGAAAAAAAAAAAAAAGGAAAAATAACCTCAGCCTTGTTAAAATCACATAACATTACGCCAGCTCACATTCTTGATTCCAAAGAGCAATGTTGTAATGAGGAAAGAACATCTAATTTATTGACATATTGTGACCTACATATTTACTTTAAATTTTAGAATCATTCATAACAAAAATACAATGTGAAACTCCATCTATGATACATTTTCTGCTTGGAAGAAATACAAAGGCATTGTCATCCTAGGTCTGGAACAAAGGAAGGAAAGGATATAAAATTGAGATTTTACGAGAAAAAAAAGACTAAGTCTGGCCTACAACTGTCAGTATGTTGTAGGAATTCTTAAATTACCAAGGAGAATAAAAGTAGTCCTTTTTTTTCTAAAATAATAAATTTAATTACAGAATTGACTCTTTTTTTAAAATTTTATAACTTTTTCTGTTTCTTACAATTTTTGCCAAAAATTGTGTATAAAATGCATATTCTTACCATTGACATGCTCCCAGAAACATCAAGTACTAAGGCGACTGCTCTGTTTTGGGTCTGCAGTAGCGTGAAGGTAGTCTCGGAGGGGGGTGCAGAAGCATTTATAACAGCTGAGTTGCGAAAGTCATCAGATTCCATAATTACTTCCCACGTGCTTTTGTGGTTGCATATATTATTTTGCATATTTGGAGCCTCACTATTGTGAGTGGTTTTGTCACAAAATCCAACCACCTAAAAAGTCAGATTGAAGCTGATAATAATTCTGAACCCAACACTATGAGCATCAGAAAATATCTCAGAAAATACAAAGTTTGTGGTGGGGAACAGGACAAATGGAGGTGTTCTTTTAGAACATTAGTGTGTTATTGGTACTGTTTTGGTCAAAAATCTAAACCATAGCACCATACGATCTGTTATGAAGAATATTAACTGTATCCTAGCCAGGTCCAGTACACCCACAAAGTTCTTACCCAAAGAAATAAGGTCAATAACTGGAGGAATTGTGATCCTGTATCACAGAGATCTAGCCTGCAAGGAGACTGACTGTCCTGCTAACCCCTGTCCCAGCACCCTCTCCCAGACACTGGAACAGTACAGAGCTGTCATAAGGAGGCCTGCCTGGTTGTCCTGGCTGCTTTCAAGAGGGGTGGGCTGCTGCTTCTGAGTTAAGGATATATAGACAGACCAGATTGCTCTGCAATGGAGTGTAATAGAGCTAACCAGGTAACACAGTTCAAGTGCCAGTTTACATAAGGAGTGATCAAAACCCACAGTTGTCTTATGGACAAGGCATTTGGCAAGAATGCTTCATTTTCATGCCTGTTGACTTGATTCTCCAAACCTGGAGCAAGAAGGATGCTGACACTGCAGTACATCTCACCCTTATTGACAGGAAACAGCTGTCAAATCATTTGTAGTAGCTCCTTTGTCTTCTCTTTTGAACAGATTTTGATAGAACTGATAGCATCATCCATATTCTTTTAAATAGAAATTAATTAAAGAAACACCTGACTGATCATTCTCCCCAGCAGAAATAACTGACTAGACCCCAAATGTTACTAAACTCTCAGTCCAGAAAGGTATAGTAATACTTACAGAAGGTAATTGCAAATACATAACAGAATATGAGATATTTTGTTGTATATCTGGAATAAATATACATCCTTTTTCATATAGCTGACGATCATCATATCTACAGATTCTTGGCTCACACTTGTCTTCTCTGCAGTCTTGGAAAACGGGTATACCAGTCACACCAGATGGACAGCTAAAGAAAGAGAAGATAGGCAGGGTTGGTAAAGAACCCATATATAGTTTGTAACTGGTTATTTATTTGAATTTTGGCTGGCCAAAGCCAAATTGCTGCTGACACAGCACTGTACTAGACGCTGCACAAGTACATAGGTAGGCTGTCTCAGTGCATGGCGTGGTCCTTAAACTAATCTAGAAATACTTAAAATCATAAAACATTTGTGGTCTTTTGTGATCTTACTTGTGAAAATTATGGGCTATGTAGGAAAGACATCCTGCTAGTACTTGCAATACAAAAAAGTATATTGGTATGCCTGAGCTAGGAAAAAAGGCAAGCCTGAACTAATTCTCTACATCCATTCAGTTATTGTCCCTGTTTGTAGAAACTGTTTAAAACCACAGTGGTTTCAGTAGGCAATTTCAGTGTTGATAACTGCTCTTTAATCAAATTGTGTAAAATAAGTATGAAACAAATAGTGGCTGAAGTCTGCAGATGCACACAGAGCAAAAGTTTATCCATCCTGAACCTCTTACAGAACAGCAGCAAAGACACCTGTGATTTTCTGGGCTGCAGAGCAGGCAACAGCAGTTGCTGACTAAGCATCTTTTAATCATACAAACAGGACATGGACACTCTACAAACTCAGCACAGACAAGGAGAATATTGAAAACGTTATTGAAATGTTTAAACCTGTGTAATGTAAAAGCAGAAATATGAAAAAAATAGTACCTTGTTGCTTCAACACTTGCTTCTTCAGAATTTCTAGACACGTAAAAAGGCATGTCCCTACTATATTCATCAAACACCCCCCACCGATAGTGAGCCCATTCGTGGACGAAAACTCGACCTGTTGAAATAGAATAGCACATGCACATTCTAAATACAACTGTTTAAAAGCTACTCAGTGTTTTACTTAGACATTTTAACAATTTAAAATAATTCTTATCTGAGGGAATACAGGAAGATTGTGAAGTATTTAAGTAATTGGGATAATAATTTTTCCTTGAGGTAAAACTAGGAAGGCATCAGTTTAGCAGCCAGGACCAGAATATTTATTCACATTTGACGTTTAGAAGTACAGAAACTGTTGTAGAGGGTTTCTTCCAAGTTGGCAAAAATCTCCTAAGGATATTTTTGAGGTTTCTGTCCCACAGAGCAGAAAACTTTACATTTTTTGACACAGTGTAGTACAAAATAAGATACACAAACACTGGACAGTTTATTTCATTAAGTGGTCATAAAATGAAAGCTACTGCTAATGGCAGTAGTTAAGTGCAGAGAAATAACCATTTAAGGTTTTCAAAGGGATGAACAGCTTCTGGATCCAGTGTTTGAGTTATTTAACTTCAGAAATTTCACAGGAATTTACTACTTCTGAAAAATATGTCTCTCAAAGTTTTTTTCATTTTAGCAAGCAAATTACAGTACCTAAATTCATTAATCACTTAGAAAAATCTTGGCCATTTCATACAAACAATAAAACAGACAATTAAATTAAATAGTAGTATTACCTTTTTCTCCATAAACATTAGCCAGACTGTCGTTTAACAGGAAGTTAGGTGTGAAATGGATGTACTGTCCTTTCTCCTTACATCCTCTATAGTGTAAGGTATAAGGATCATCCACATGTGTCATATAAGGGTCTGCTATGATGACATCTGCCTGAAAAAGTAAGACCAGAGTTATACATGACATGAGCGTAGAGAAAAGTTAGGTGATTCTTCTTGAATAAATTCAGGTACAATTTTTTGTACCCTATGAACACTCTCAACATTTTTGAATAAGAACTTCCAGGATTGGTCCTAGATTTTGCTGTGATTCAGAATGTTGCCTTATCAGTCTAGCTTTTCCTTGTTCTAATCATAAAGAGTTCTCTAAATCATACCTTATCATAGGATTCTGTTTTTAATCTTGAATAGCTGGTGTTTTTCTTCCATGTTTTAGGAATTATAATTTTTACAGACTTGAAGAAAAATCGATGTTTTGTCATTTCAAACAAGAAATTAGAAGCATTTTTAATCATGTTCTAGGGAATGAAAGAAAATAAAATATTAATATCAATGTTAATATTAAAAATTGACTGTATGTACAATTAATAATTTAGCTTTATCAAGACACAGCAGTACAATAAAGTAGAACTAAGTACATCACACAAAACTAGAAATTATTACAATCTTCTCTAAGAAAAGAATAAACAAAGAAGCCAAGGACTAAGTTGTAATTCTTGGAATCTCTCACCCATTCTATAATCCTGCTTTTCATCAGAGATTGTGGTAAAATTCACACTCTAGCCTTTCTTTAAGAGGAAAACTACTAAATACAATGATTTTACCCTTAAATTAATACTGGCCTGACAGCAAGTGTGGGCACGATTCAAGACTGCACCTGCTTTTCATTTATCTGAGTAATGTAATAATTTTTCTGTCAAATTTGCTGTTTCACATTTCTTCTTGTTTGTATTATAGCTACTATATGCTGCCATTACTTTCCTTTCCTCTTGCTCTTTTACCACCTCTCTTGGAATAGAGGCATCAGAAAAAGCATTCCCTTTATTTTTCTCTCCAATAACAACTAAGTGTTTATTGGAAAAACAACAAACAGAACTAAAATCTGTCCCATAGGCTTTTAATAAACTGAGAAAAAAATCTGTGACAGAGGCTTTGGAATCAAATGGCCTCGTTACATGTACATAAAATTCAGCTAAAAGAAATTTCTTGAAGAAGTTCAGTTTGCGAGGACTGAGAGTAATAGTGAGTGCTAACCCATGAGAAGCTGAGCAGTAATGTGACATGCCACTTCAGCTGTTCCTGTGCAACCCCGTGCCTGCTCTGCAGATAGAGCAGAGCAGTTTTATCAAGTTCAAGGGAACTGAAGGAATGGTGTAAGAGCAAGTTCTCATAACATCAGCTATAATGTGAATTTAGTATGTGGTAGGTATCTCACAGTAACAGCAACCATCACTTGTACACTTCTACCCTAAAAAACGTGCAGTGCTTTGTCCCTTAATGAAAATAGAGTGATCTAAACTCTAGTTATTGTTAAAAAGGGGGACAGTGAGTGACTGATGGAAAAAAGTAAACTATCAGATCCACTTTTACTTCATGTAAGCCTCTTCTCACAAGATTAAAGAAATCTGGAAATGTTAAAAATGTCATGGTATCCTTCGTACTTGATCTTAGAGATGACATGGGACTGAGATAACCCTACGTCAGGGTCTAGTAGGCATTAGACATACTGCAGAACCTGGGCACTTGTCAGAAGTGTCCCGTTCAGCAGGTTTTCTCTAAAATGATTTGGCTTTGTAGAAAACAATTCCTTTACTTTGAGACCTGGCCAGCATCCTATTCTACAGGAATTTATCCATTGAGGCATCTACTTGGATTGGAATAAAATTTAAGGCCAGAAATGCCACTAAAACTAAACTTTTTTTTTTTCAATTCTTAAAGGAACACTATGAGACATACTAGCTAATGACCAACAGTAGTATAATCGATGGCTATTAAACAAGCATTCATAGGATATTCTTTCAGGTAAACATAATTTGGAAAGCTACGTAAAGGAATTTCAGTCTGCCTCCCAACAGAGATATTACAGCATTGTCTGAGGGAATTAGTGCTCTTAGTAGCAACAACAGATGGCAAGACAAATTAGAAATTACTAGTTTAGTAACCATGGGATTAATCCATAATTAATTCAAAACAACAAGAAAAAAGCCTATTGACAAGAATGGGAGCTAGACCTGATTTGTGCTACTTTCCAAGCAAAAAAGTTGTTATAACTGCTGAGAAACAATACATGTAAATGCAAATGTTCTTACCATCGTGTTCAGGATGATGTTGGCATCTTCTGGCACCTGGGGATTAATTGCAACAACCAAATCTTCATAGCCATTCTTATTTAGCCATACCATAGAACCTCTTGCCACATGCAGAAGCTGAAAAGTCAGCAAAAATATCAAAGTCTTAAACACTTCCATTACTTGTTCCTGTCTGTGAGGTTCTTGGTTAGAAAATGATTGCTTATCAGTCTTATTTATTTGACCGCCTGTAGGGTGGGAGAAGACTTCGTTATGGTAACCCAGGAGAGTTTGCCTCCCCTGTCCGAGTATATAGAGTCCCGAGCACATCTAATCTTCTTGTTACAGCAACCTGGGATAGTTTGCTTCTTCCCGTCCAAGTATGTAGAGTGGCCAAGCGTGTCTTATCTCATTGTCATAGTAACCTGGGGTCATTTGCTTCCCCCTCATTGCATGGCCACCAGCGTGACAGCCAGCTACAGATCTTGGCATTCAGACAACAGGACCTGCATTACATCAGTGAGTTCACTAATGAGCCAAACAGGGCATGGCGTATGTACGATATGTTAATCAGCGTGACTTTTATCATCCACCCCTGCAGTGCTTTCTCTTGAGCTTCACTCCCAAGCAGGGCTCCACTGCATCAGGTTCCCATTTTGATTAGCATCAGTGTCCTGGGACTCCCACCATGGTAATGCTACGCTTTCCACAAAGCCAGAGCTTTCACTCTGAGTGTTGTGTGTCATCCTTGAGGGATTCACACCTGATCTTTGCTCCTAAAACTGCCTTTATGTCAAAAAGAGGTATAACAGTTTGCAACAAAACACTGATGTTCTATGCAAGTGCAGTTATATCAGATATGTTGGCTGCATTTAGTTATGTGTTAATTTTAGGAGAAAATACTTGATGTTTTATTGTGTGCTAAAAAAAACCAGTTTCACTTCCTTATGCCTCTTCAGGTGATCTATGCTCTGTTATTCATTTTAGAAGAGAGAAATAATTGCAAAAGCACAATTGGAATTTCCTGGAAAAAAATTCTAAACAATGCAATAATTATGTAATATGAACTGAAACAATAGAAAAAGCAAGATTAGATCAGTGAGATAGTAAAATGCTGATAAATTCTGTATACAATATTTGATATGTAAAATCTCTGCTTTTAAATGTCATTGTTTGCCTTTAGATGAATAACCATCCCATTTGGAATAAAATGTGTTTTTCTCAAGTGGGAACAGTTTGTCAAGCAAGCCAGATGACTCTGTGAGGCTGTCCTATCCTTCCTCATCATTTCTCACTTCATACTCAAAAGAAACTTTTCCAGAAGTTACTTTATATTTTGTTCCAATTCCTTGATAAAGTATTTAACAGCATCACACTTATCACGATTTGCAACCCTTTGAGAAATGTCTATTAGATGATGATTCCCTACCAGCTACTTTTTGAGATCTCCCAGCTAGGTAGCTCCTAATTTGTTAAGGAGGTGCTTGGTTAATCCAACATAGTACTCTATTTTGAACTGAACTATCACACGGTAATCAGTTCACAAATATCTCCTGATACAGCTACATTGTTAAATTCATAATTGCATTAAAAATAATAAAAATGGAATAAATGTGGTAGTGATTGACCCTGATTATATTTTCATCCTTTGATACATTCTTGATTGAATTCTGCATCAGCTCTCCTACTGTTTTTGTGGAACAGATGTTAAAGAGATTTTCCAATAATTTTGCAGGTCATCCCCTCTGCCTTTTTAAAAAATACTGTGTCTTCTTGGTGATGTTGTAAGAGTCATTAATAATCAAGAGAATAAACTGCTGCTGAAGGTCTTATGCAAATCTTTTAAAATCACTGTGGGAAATTTATCCAGGTACAAGCATTTGAAAGTACTTCAGGCTGAAGATTTATCTTCATCTGTTTTCCTAGTGTATCAAAAAATAACTTCTGATAGTCATGGTATGAAATTACATCATCCCACTTTTTCTGAAATATTGGACAGCAAAAATAGCCAAATTCTTCGGGGGGGGGTGTTGATATAAATATGAAATAATTATTGTTTTCAGTTTGTCCTTAGCAGTCACTGAAGCCTTGGAAACAGTAATGACCAATTCCTTTTTAAACATCTCCACACTACTGGTTAGTGAAACTTTTTAACTTACCTTTGCAGCCAGCATGCTCAGGTGATAGCGGGCAAGTATTCACAAAAGTAGTGTTATAGAAGTTGCCTCTTAGTTCCAGAGGAGTCTCACTTGTTCTGATTTCATAACTTGCAGCTGAAAATACAAATATTAGAAGATAGTCATGTGTGTTAGCTATCATTCAAACTTTTGATCTCTTTCAAAATAATTTCAAAATACTTTCAACATATTACTTGCTTAGTATCAGTTTCATTAATTAGTTCAGCTCCTGGGAAAAATAAATGCAGTACAGCAGACAGATCTGCAAAAAACTTTATTACCAAAACTGAGCGCTTGAATAATTAAATTTCTCACAGCACAGCACTGAAATGAATAGATGACGGCAGCCATCATGAACCCACACTGAAGTCCCTCAGTATTTCTGACTTCACTGAATTTGACCTTGCACTAAGTGAAGTAGATTACTATTTCTCATCCAAATTTGATGTTTCTTTCTACTCTTTCCTTATATTTGCAGAGTATATGTCTGTCTTCCATGAGTAGCAAAATACTACAACATAGTGAAAGTGAGCCTTCCATTAAAATTCCAAGGAGCTCTTTCTAAAAACACATTGGTTGATGCCATTTAAAATCTTTGCACGAGGAGAGCAAGAATAAAGCCCTGGAACAACTGCACAAAATTCCCACTGGTGTCATTGAGACTAAACTCCATTACAGAACTTGTGTTGTGTGATGTGTATCACACAGGATTACTAGAATAGCATATTTAAGCCATTTATAGTTAACAAAAATTTGATTAATGATGAAGAATGAGAAATGTTGAGTCCTCAGCTTCTGCTACAAAGTGCAGACAAAAATTGAGCTGGCACTTGTACAGGTGCTTCCATATGCAACAAAATACTGTTGATAAAGGTTGAGAGCTCAGTTAAAATGCCCACAGGAAATGTATTGATTTTGCAATTTCACCTTGGGCAGGAGGCAGGATAGCAAGGCAAAAAACATACCTTGGCCTTCATCAAAATCATTCTCTGGGGCAGTCCATAATAAAATGACCTTATCATCTTCTATGCTGGCATCAAGACGAATAATTTTACATGGTGGAAACACATCAGCATAAGGTCCTATTGGAACTCCAGACACTATGAAGGAGCCTTCTGCAGCTGTTCTATGGAAACTTCCTCTTCTGGTCTGAATATCATTTTTAATAGCTGAGAGTCCTGATGGGTTCATCTTGATTTTACCTCAAGCTTTAAAAAATGCTGATTAATCTTAACTATATGCATATTCTTGTAGTGACCTGAACTTCACCTCATTTATATGGTTTTAAATCTGAAAAATCCGTTAACCTCAATTAAGTACAATAATTTCTAGTACAATAGCTATTTCTTTACAGTTTCAAGAGTGATAATTACTAAGAAAGCTACTATGAAATTAAAGTAACTGTTACTTGTTATAAAATAATTACAGGACAGTTTAATTTACTGAAACTTTAACAGTTCTTAATTTAAGATGACTGATTATAGTACTCTAGTTAATAAACCTGCAGTTATTCTTTTCACAGGCAAAACACAAATCCTGTCTATCTTTAGGACACAGATACTGCTCTATTATAGCTGTTTATGGTCTACTTTAAATATTCTTCTGGGGAATACAGACTTTTCTTGTGTTAAAGGGAAACAACCACACACTGTGTTTGAAAAGTGTTCAAAACTAGATACCTCTTAGCTGGGCTGTCATTGCTTTAGTGCCTACCCTTATTGTTTGTGGAGGGACTTGACGTATACAAGTGCAGGAATAAATAGCTGTATAATTTTCTCTGCCTTACTTCACTGAACCATCTTCTGCATGACCTGGTATAGACATGGCATGACTCCATGGCATTGCGGTTTGTGGCATGACAGTTCTGTTGGCTTGGATGTAAAATTTCAGGCAGTATCTGCCATTCTCAGAGAAAGTAAACAAGTACTTGGAATAGATCCCATCATTCTTAACAGTGTCAGAACATAGCTATAAAAATGACATAAATTAACATCAAACAAAAATGGTTGCATTTATTCATGCTATCTAGATTCATTTATCCAGAATACAAGAATAACAGGAAAATTCTTCTCTGATAGCAATCTGTGCAGCTCCTCTGGTTCTGATTGTATGTTAACACTGTTCGAGAAGACTGCAGTCTTAAGATGTCTTTTTGTACTGTGTTTCAATGTAAAGAAATGCTAATTTCTTAGCAAAATCATCTATTATTTCATTGTAAAGCTAAAGAACAGATTCTTTTCAAAATCTGTACAGTTTTTAATTACTTCCCACATGCTTGTGTAGTCACACATTTGATTCTGCAGATTGGGTGCTTCTTTATTCTGGTTATCCTTATTACAGAATTCAGCCACCTACAATGATAAACAAGTAGACAAAAATCAGAATTAAGCCATAAAAGAGTAACAAATAAAAATAGGGATGGAAATAAATCTTAACTGCTGATTTATATAGTTGAGACATCAGCTGATGGTAAACTTCATTTTACAGTAATAACAGTATGCATTACAGTTTATTTACCTACATAAAAGTTGCAATAAATATTACATTTCAAACAGGAGGATATAGCACATTTCATAACAGCATGTTTCACTGAAAGAAATCTGTTCTTATGTGCTTGTACTTAGAGATGATAAACTTCTCATATACATTATTGACAATTCTGCATTTTTATTTCTTTCAGGAATAAATGCATATCCTTCCTTAAAAAGCCATGTTAGCTTATTAACGACACAATTACCTTCAGTGCAGTCAATTTTTTCACAGACACAGATGCTAGTAAGATCAGAGGAACACCTAAGGATAATACAGAATACATTTCCACTAAAAAACCCTATCTGAATATAGTGCTGACATTAATGGTGCTTGGAGTGTAGTCTGCACTCTGTCCATGTAAAAAAGTTATCCTTATAAAAAGATATGAATATATATTGCAAAATGACACTAAGAAAAATCATTGATTTGTTTGCTTCTCCATCACCTCAGCCTATTGCCTGAGTAAAAATATTACAGTTACGGATTTAAAGTTTTTAACTGCAGAACTAGTCTTATTAATTCAGTAGCTTTACCAATTCCAAATATTGCTTTACCCTGGAAAATGCCCGTGAAATTGCTTCCTGATTATGTACAGGCACTTGGTCAGTGAGTTGCAGGTCAAATATGCTGTAATAAAACTTTTTTTCTCGAGGTCTATTGACCATACGGACAGAGAGAAAAAACAGATAGTGAGCCAGGCACTCCTGCAGTGGTAAGAGCATGGGGTGAAGTTTTGCAGAAGTAGCAAAGATACAAAAAATTAGTTTGAAGCAAGGGAGACCCAGAAGCTTCTTAGAAGAGCCCCAGAGTCACAGTGTACTCTGAGAAGGGAGAAGTGAGATGAGAAGGAAAAGCTTAGACAAACACTGTGAGCAGAGAGGAAGGAGGATTTCTATACAAGCACCATTTCGTCTCCAGTGGCAAAGCACAGAAGTGCTAAAATCTCTGTTGTCAGTTCAGAAAAAAGTAATGCCCAACATCATTGCCAATCCATCAACCACAAAAATGTGTAAAGATGAATGCAGAGAAAAATGCATGATAACTGTAGTCAGCCATTATATCACTGTATGCAAAATTAGTCAGCGAAATTATGTGGTGGACTTTCTGAACAGCAACTTTCCAGTAACACTTGACCTTAGGCAATTTTAATAACAAGTAATTCACTTTTGTGGCTACATGTGACTAACTTTAAATAACACCATTTGAAGGTCTTAGCTTTTATGTCTTTTAAAATTGGCTTTTACCATTATGTGTTTGAACTTGAATTCTGTCTCTGCATATGTATGATAAAACAGTGATGCTTTTTAATATACACTTACATGAGAGTAAACCACGCATCAAGTTGTAATTTAATATTTGACAATGTAAGTGGAACTAACCTCAACAAACCAGTGATTCATTTTCTAGTTGGACACACTGCTAAGGGATCAGGAAAAAAAGGCTACCTTTATACATTTTAACGCAGGTTTTGCACAGCAGTACATGCTACTGAGATATGTGGGAAACCTACAGGAAAGGGTTAAACAACATATGCTCTGTATTCTTCAGTCTTTTGTACTAAACAACTGAGGGCAAACCAGAAAAGTAAAATAGTTTAGGGAATTTACCCTGTGAGCCTTAGATGTCTATCAAATAATTGTTTACTGGGAAGTTAAGTGTGAAACTGATAAATTTTCCCATTTTTCCACCTGCTTTCATGTTGTAGGCTATACAGGTCATTGCCATGTTTCCAAGAAGGAGCTGCCATTATGTATGTAGAGAACAGCAGGCATCCGAAGGAAGGAGGGAGGAGGAGGAGGGAGGGAGTTTGCACTTGCAAATCAGAGGGTTTTGTAGTGATAATCTACCTCTGCTTCAGATAGACTGGAAGGCAAACCTTGGACTTACCTCCGTTATCCTTCGCTCAGCCTCTGATAGCTACAAGTGAAAAGTGGCATGTAGAGAAGCAAGGCTAACTAACCAACTGTTATGAACTACTCCCTACTTCTTTTTCTGCCTCTGTACTTCTTTTTCTGCTTCTACACTTCCTTTTCTGCCTCTACACTTCCTTTTCTGCCTCTGTAGCAACAACCTGCCTTTGTTCTTGGATTTCTTGCCAGGCCTTCCCTCATGCCTCTGAAACTCCACCTAGACAAGTATTACTGCTGTCTTCAGCACAATTGCCAGCCAGGAGTTATTAGAGGGGTGATGGGTTAAGAAAGCAAGGCAGGAGGGCAGAAAAACACTGGAACTCATAGCAAAGGTTTCTGACTTGTAATAAATGTAAAACCACATGGAGAAATGAAACTGAGTATGAAGGATACACAGACCAGACAGGCTATTCAGACCAAAGCTATTCAGACCAGTCACAGACCAGGTTTCTGAAATGATTAAACAGCTTGCAAGGACTCCAGTTCTGGACTACGATAGATTTAGCCTGGAGCTTCTTACAGTCCAGCACTGTCATTGTTCATTTATTACCACAGGCTGGTACAGCTGTTATTACTGATGTTGTTACTGATGATCATTACTTATGCATTTACTAATGGTGGTTCGTAGATCATGATTTTGCCAGTTCTTAAGGGCACTCCCATGCAAATACTTTTTCACATCGCTTTTTAAAATTTAAGGTACATTGGGTGCAATAATAAATGTGTGTAAAAAAATGTATTGCACTCTATTCCCTGCAAGAGGCCTTGAGTTGCACCTTTTCACAGGACTCATATTTTAATTTCTCATCGGTGATAACCAGAAGTGCCAAAACCAAATCCTGCCCATGAGCATGAAGGATGCCTGAATGGAGCTGGTGCAGGGCATGGAGGGCTGGAGCCCCACACATGGGAGGGCAAGGCGGGTGCCTGCTGGGCTCCCTCCTCCCTGGCTGGTTCTACCCCTGGAGGAACCCCAGGCTGGGCAGCGATCCCCAGCTCCCTCCCAGCTTCCCAGCACGGGATGAGTCAGGGCCTTTCCAGCCCATCTCTCTCCTGAAGAGTCGTCCTTGGCCAAGGGCTACCAAAATCCCAAGAGCCAGAGCCTGCAAGTGCCCCATGTGGGGCTGGCCTCTGCAAAAGCACGGCCAGGCTGTGCTAACTGTGGGAAAGTGAGGTCAGCCCTCCCACCATGGAAAAGCTGGAGTTTTTAGCCATAAGGACTGCTGCTCCCACAGAGAATGCCCAGGACTGGGGAACCTACAGGCTACTGGGGCTTAAGCAGAGGTTTGGTGAATCTAAGAGCATCTTCCCTGAGCAAGCACCGTGAACAACCAGCTGGGGATGGGTTCCCTGCTGTTACACAGGGAGAATGGCTTGACATTCATTATGGTGTGTTACATCCACCCAGGTTTCTGCTCACAGTTCCAGCTGGCCACATGAAGAGCTTCTAAGGAACTCCCCATTTTCCTGTAGGTATTGTTTGTGTCCCACTAACGGCAGCCCGTATGTCTGCTCCACCCGTGCACAGAAGAGTGTCTGCCTCCACTCACTGAAAGGCAGAATTTCCAGGGCGACTTGTTAATGGGCTGTCACTGATAAGAGAGAGAATTTGGCTAGATAAAGAATCAGGCCTTCCAAAAGTCTGTCTAAAATTGAAGTTATATGTTTGAGTGTTCTCTTTTCTCTTGGACAGGAATTTCTGTAACTAAATTATATACAAATTAAGCTATCTTAATCTTGAAAATACAATGCACTCTCAGTTGTTTCTACCCTTTTGCTTGGACCTCCACTCTGTAATGGGTCCTCTTGCTCTTTCTTCCACCCTTAAGGTCTGTATCCCATTTCCCAAGTCTTGGAACAGACTCCTGTAGTACCCACCCTAGTTCTGCGACCTCACACTGCTCTCTGGCCATTTTGCAGTGTAAGGAAGGGTCTGTAGCAATTTAGGAACTGGAGCAGCAAGCAGTTTCCCAGGAGATGCTCGTGCTAAGGAGGGGGAACAAAGAGGTCCCATACTCGCCTCCTGGGCTGCACTGCACAGGGAGAATGTGGTAAGCTGAGGAATGAATGCAAGTGGATTTAAGGACTGTTTAATAAAAGAGAAATAAATTGAAGATATTTTTGCCTCCTTTGAAAATGTAAAAAGTCTCCTGCAATCAGCTGAGATGTCTGACCTGGAAGTGACTCACATGGAAATGAGGAGTGGCACCAGTACAGGTGGATTTATGGTGAACACTGGGAACTCTGACCCAGGCAGGTAAATACACGTAATAAGGGAAGTTCTGCATCACTGTAATTCCTATAACCTGCATATGGGGTAAGGTGTTTGCAAATGTCCTTGGCCAAAACCTAAGAAGACCACTATTGAATCTGCAGTCTGCAAATGAAGGACACCCAGACCTGCTGCCACGTAACATGCTGTTCCAAAGAAAGCCCTCCCTGCTACTTCCCTGTATCTTGGAATTGCCTTATATTTCTTCCATCACTTAAGTGGGTGCCGAAACACCCACTGCTGCTCTTTGAGCAGTGAAGATGATCTAGTACTCCTGCTAAGTCTTCTGTGCAGAGAGATGAGGCTCCTTGAGTAGGTGACTGGCTGTGGGGAACTCCATAGCACTACAGCATCGTAACTCCACCGGGCAGCTCGCCCCAGTGCCCGCTGCACCCGGGCACTGCAGAGTCAAGGACTTTTCCTGCCTCCCTGCTTGAGAAGCTGGCATGTCATGACACGGAGTGGGAGATGCTAAGAAACAGGCCAGGGAAGTAGCAAACCCCACCATACCTATTTTACAAGATTGTGTGGGAAGAAATGTTGTCATCTCTTCATCTCTCCTGGACATGTATTTCTGTGTAAGGCAGTGAGTGTCTAAGGATTTCTGGGAGAAAGAAATGCTGGTCAGTATTACACCACGCAGTGCATGAAAGGATGGGGAAGGAACAGCCTATAAACAGGGTCACAGCAAATCTGCTGCTTTTGTGAGACTGTGATAGCAGGCTATTGCCAAAATTAAACAATGAACAAAGGCAGGCATTGGAATCTTGAATTTCTGACACAGAAATTAAATGTTCAGTTATACCTTTAGAGCAGGTAAAGTCATGAGCCATGACAAACACTCCGCAGAGTTCCTGTGGTATCTAAAGAAGCCTCTCTTCAGCACATCTCTTTTATACAGGCTTGCAATTATGTCACTGTAGAACTGTGTGTCATATTTCTAATTATTTTCCAATCTGTGGTTTGTGCCACAGTCATTAGAATGCGTTTTTGAGGACTAAAACTTGTAATTCATTCTTTGTTTATGAGGTGCAGAGTGCAGTACTAATTATCATGCTAATTAGCCCTCACTGATGGGTAGTGGTTTCTTACTATATAAGCGATCACCACATTTGTAGGTAACTGCAACGATTTATTGCTTTCTTTTAAAAATAAGTCAATCATATAGCAAGTTCTGGGAAACTAAAATTATGACTTCAGTCTGAGCTGACTATGAGACACCAAAGCCACAGCTCATAAACTGCAGTGCCAAAGCAAAGGTCTGACAGGGATGATCTATTCACAATTCAAGGCTACAGGTCCTATAGAGAGCAAATCATTAGGCCTTTTGCACTACAAAACCAAAATCTGCCTTGTAATTCAGGTACAAACAGGTGCTCGCTCCAGAATGGATTATGGAGTGATTTAATCTCCACTAGTATTAAAAAGATTGAAATTTAACCTTCGATCTGTATATTTATTACGGTGCGTACATGGCTAGATAATATTCTCCAAAGAGTGTATAAAGGGAATAACTGCTCTGTCTTCTGTAATTCCACTGCCAGCAAGAGAAGAAAATGCAAACCCATTGGCATGTTTTCAAGTGATGCTAAAGGATATGTTTTACATTTTGATTATTTCTCCCAATGCCAAGATTTTTTAAAAAATACAAGTTGCTGACACTGATATTTACTGACCATACTAAAAAGTAACATTTCTATCAGTATGCATCTTTCTAAACAAAATGTGCGGATTATCATTATGTATCATCATACGTATCTACACATAGGATCTCTCTCTGTATCTATACATATGATCCCATTCATCCCACATGATCATTCTGGTTTGCACACTTCATTATCTGAAAGTGATCTTTCCATACGTCTGTTGCGATGCCTTGGATATTCTACAAAGTGCCACCTCAAGTGTCATTAGTGCTTTCTCATGGGATGTGATGCAAGAGTAATTGTTTTATTTTTCATCAGAACGTGTTTATTTAAAAATGCGTGGCTTTTCTACAGTGTTTGAGGATGTGTGGCCAAAAAAGCTGCACGTTCAGTCAGGTTACATGAGTACTTATTGTTTAACCTCAGAAAAAGCATGTGTTAATGGAAACACCCAGAAGGAAAACAGAGGCTCCGAAGCTCCCCAGAGCTCTCCAGCTTTCTCGTCCACCTCGCTCTGCCAATAACCCCCCGGGTGCGCGCCCGCAGAAGTTACACAAGATACGCGGTGGTAACGGATACAGCCACTCCTTGACGTGCCTTTGAGTCCTCACCGTGTGAAACTCTTTCTTTCGGGGAAGGGGCCGATGCTGCTTCCCCAGGCCCGCGCAGCTGCCCCCCCCCCCCCCTCAGGCCGGG
>JANZLQ010000095.1:17220986-17237631 GCA_026212715.1 Elanus axillaris | reverse complement strand
CCGATGCTGCTTCCCCAGGCCCGCGCAGCGGCCCCCCCCCCCCCGTCAGGCCGGGCGGGTGGCGGCCCCTGAGGGAAGGCGGGCTGCGGGGAGCAGGCCGCGGCAACGGCTGGTTGCTGCGGTAACGGCTCCCGGCGGGCAGCGGCGGCGGCGGTGAGGGGGCGGCGGGCGCGGGCGGGAGCCGCGGGGAGATTGGGCTGAGGTGGGGGAACGCTGCCCCCGCGGGACAGCTCCTGGGCAGGAGCGTTTGGCCCGGGGAGAGGGGCCGGGGCTCGAGGCGGGAGTGGGAAATGGCAGCTGCCAGGTTTGCCCCGTCCTTCGCGTGGATTCAGCTTTCTGCTGTTGAGGGGTTTGACTTCTGGGCCCCAAACGTGTGACTTCGGTGGTACTTCGGTGATTGCAAGTTAGGAGTACGAGTGCAAGATTTCAGTTGCGTTAACGGGGTTAAATCTCTGGTGAGACAGGGGTTTACGTGGTCTGGTACACTCTGTTTTCTAGTGGGAGCGACCAGGGATGCCGATAATGTTTCAGTTACTGATTCACAGGACACCAGTGGACATTAACATGTGCTGTCTTGTTACACAGCGTTAGAACAAAATGTCATCATCACCGCCGTCATCCTCGTCTTCACCTGTGTGTAGCGGTTGCGCTGCTTTATGGGACTTCGATCTTCAGGAAAAGTCTCTTCTTCCTCGTGCTACTGAGGCAAGTTCATTCTGCTGCTGTTATGTTTGATTTTTTTCTTTCTATTTACTTTGTTAACAAGATTCAAAACAGGTGTTTCAAAACATACTTCCTAGCTACAGATGGGAAGTAGCTGATATTTAAAAAAATGGGTAGGTGAGAGTGCTGGACATAAAAATGGTATTCTGAAACTATGGGAAAATTCGTATTTGTTATTTTCTGCTTACATGGATGGGCTGGGATAAACGAAACACAATGTTTAATCTTCCAAGATGCTGTTTTCACTGCAAGTAATTAAATTCAAGAACTTAATTTTGGTTATATAACGAAGAAAAAGCTGTAGAGACCTGCACCGCGTTATGCATGTTGAGGTCTGCCAGGAAATGTAAGCCTGTAATAAAAAAACACATAAATATATATATAAAAAAATTAGATGTTTGGAGTGTAGTTATTTGCGTTATGGCAACAATTGGAAGCAGAGCAGTCTATGTTCTGATTGTGTGAGGAAGTGATTTATTTAGTTGGAAACTTCTGAAATTCTTTCACTCATTTTCTCAATTATGCTAAGGGGATACGGATATAGGAATATAAATTCTTAGTCTGACAAATCCTTTTGATGGTGATGCACCTGGCACAGGCTGAAAGCAGGAGAAATGCGTCCTGGTGGGTGGAGGAGGCAAGACAATGAGCTTCTGAAAAATAATGAGTAGTCGGTGGAGCACTGAGTGGAGTAAACAGATAACTTTGTTCTTGGCAAGGACATCAGTCATGCTGGAGTGCGAGGGCAGAGGCACAAGAGAGGTGTTTGGAGAAGGGGTGAGGGTGACAGCAGGTTCCTGGTGCTTGAGAAGGAAGCGGGGAAAATGGGATGCGTTAAGGTCGTAGGCACTGATACTTGGCTCTGGACTTGCCGTGACACGGGCAGCACCATGTTCCTGTGCAGCCCTGCCTGGTGAGGAGATTTTCCAAACTGGGAGAAGAGAAAAGCCATTGCTGCCTCCAAATTGGAAGAACTCTGCTATTCGTGTCTGAGCAGGACTTGGCCTCCACCTTCACTGGAGGTAAACTTTACCTTTGCCTTATAGATCAGGTGTGTTCTGTGAGTGAGCAGTTTGAGGGTACATCTTGTGATATCACAGGCTTTTACCCTTGTTGGAAGTCATAAATAAGAGATCACTTTGAACTTTAAAACTTTTCCTAAGTGATTCTTGTGAGGAGCTGACTTGTTTCATGTTGAATTAGCAAGATCAGTGTCCTAACCATGAGTGATACTAAATTGTTACATAATTATGAATGCTATTTCCGGGAAAGGGGTATGTGCCACCTGGAGAAGCAGGAAAACTCTGTTCACCAATTCAGCTGTATGAAAAGGATTATCACAGAACTACAAAAGCCATCCAAGATGGAAAATATTTTACTGATCTAAGCAAAGAATCTGACAGTCTAGAACACCAAGTAAGAAAATATGTAAGGCATAAACATAGAACCAATGCAAATACACGTTACTTATGCAGGCCTTAAACTAACATTTAGTCTTGTTATCTTTAATAGATGTATTGGGAAGATTTTTTGTTATGTCCTGGCATAAGAAAGTTCTTGCAAAATTGGAAGGCATTTGGCAGGCTGTGTGTTTTAAAACAGGAGGTGCATCACAGTGAATTCCTGCTTAACAGTAGTGTCATATGGAACTCACACAGAAACCTGATGGAGTGAAGAATGTTGATTTCTTTTAAAATTAAATGTGATATGTCATTGCTGACTTTCTTAGCTTCCGAAAGAAAGCTAACCTTTTGCAAGCTAACAGAGATGGATGTTTTTTCTGAACTTTTTACAATGCTAGCTGCCTCACAGCATGAGGCCTTTTGTTGTTCATTAGAGAGAAAGTTTATAGAGAGGTAACTGTGGGGAAGATAATTTCCTGAGAATGGGATGATGGTATGAGTAATTTAGGCTTCTGGTCACTTTTCAGTTCTGGGAAGTCTTCTAAGCACTTCTGGTTTGGCTGATGAATTACTGTGGGGTCACAAAACACCATTCCTGTTTATATATTAGTTTTTTGCTGATAGCAAATCTGACTCAGTGGAGTCAGGGAAGGATAGAACTACTACTGAATACAATGTTTGTAAGTTTGCAGTGCATTTGGAGGTGGAAACCTGGATGCAGAATTGGGCTCCATGTACTGACTTTACAGATAAACGTAGGATCAAGATTACAGAACATTCTCAGGAATTACGTGCGGGCCAGGATAAGATTAATGCTTTGCAAGGAGTTGCAGTAGAACTTTTGTTGCCAATGTTTCCACCCTGAGGAAGTGGGTTTATGCTCTCCGTAGCGAAATTAAGATGTTTAGGATTTACAATCTGAATGTCCCACAAGTTTAGCTGACAATATTATAGGCACATAAAATTCTTTTTGGATTTGTAGTAACAGTTAATGTAGGCTGATTTTTGTGATCTTCTAGCCTATGCTATCTCGTTCAGTCTTCAAATTCTCCTATCTAACTTAAGTTCTTGAAAGGCTTTAATACTTTAATTTAATATTAATCTTTAAAATATTACAAGTCTTACAAATGCTTTTACTATTTGCATGTTTAAATAACACTTAAGTATTATGGTATTTAGAGTCCTTTTAGCTAAAATAAATAAATTGGTGTGTGGAATGAGCCTAGTTTGTTTTCTTCAGCTGTGAAGTTCTATGCATCAAATAAATTGAATCGTTAGTGTTTAAACCACCAACTCTTAAGTAGCTCATAAGTATGTGAGCTTTTATATTCATATGTACCAAATTAGAAAATGTAGCAAATTATATGTACCAAATTCCAAACTGTTGAAAAATCCTATATCAATTACAATTGGAAGTAATTTTTTAATGCTTCCTGCTTCTGTCTTGCAGTTAAACAGTAAAAACTTTGACACTTTGATGCAGAAGTTAAGTGAAAATGAAACCCAAAATACTGTAAGTAAATTAAAATTTCTGTCACTTTTTATTCTATGCTGTACATCTGAAAATGGTTACATTTTGGGATCATATAATCTCAAGTGACAGTGGCAGAGTGGGAGTATTTGTGGTTTATCATCACAAAATGGAATCTTAGTTTTACAGCTGAAATGTTCATCAGTGTACATTACTGTTGATTGTTGTATATAAACATTAAAATAATTTCTTTGTTATTTTTTTTTTCTGTGAAGAATCTCAGGAGAAAAATACTTGAAAGGGAGAAACATGTTAAAGAACTTTTATCCCGGCTTCAGCTTGAAAAGGTGAGTGACCAGTTCTGTTGGAATGAATGTTTTGTCCCAATGTACTAGATGCTTATTTACAAATTTTAAATATCAAGAAGAGCAATTATTTCAAAGATCTATGAAAAAAAGGAAAATCCTGAAAGATGTTTCCTACAGAAATATCTTAAAACCTTCGAGACTGTATCCAAACCTATTGAGGATACAGGCTGTCCTTAACACTGATGTCCCATGGTTCAGGGAGGGGCATACATCTAGACTAATGGCTTTTGGCTTCTCATTTACAGATTTGCAATAGTTCTGGAAAAAAATACTTACATTGAAGTAATACCGAGTAAACTAAACAGATTACTGTTCACAGTTAGTTTCCATGGCTCTTTGAGCTCAATGAATAGGGAGAGGGAGTACTGACAGCAGAGCTAGTATCATCAAAGGCTGACAAGACCTCCTGCATTCTTTGAGCCAAAAGAAGGTGCTCAGTGCAGAAACCAGCATAGGAAGAGAAGAATTATCTGTCCTGCATAAGAAGGTACTATAAAAGTTTCAAAATTATTTTACTGTAGTTTAGCAATCTGTGTTACAGTACTCATATACCTAAAGTGCACTTTATGTGTATGCAATGCAGTGTGGTTCAGTGTTAGTGACAGACAGAGTAGGCTCAGTTAAACCTTTGAGGGTACAATGGTGTACTTGGATTTTTGTAACTCCTTGGGGTTTGTTGAGAGCCATGGTTCTTCTTTTAGACTTTTTCTTTGCTTAACCAAGAGAATATAATGCTTGGCTGCAGGATAAACTTAGCCAGCTAATTGTAATAGAGGACCATGTGTGGGTGCCCCCTTTCACGCCTGGCAGTTGGCACATCCTTGTCTTTATCTTGAAGTGAAGCAGCACATTTTCGTAGAAACATCCTTTTGCTTGAGAGTAGAAGTGCTGAAGAGAAAAGCCTATAAAGATCCTGAAGACCACAAAGCCATCAAACCTTGGTGTTGATGGCATCTGCGCAGCATGCTGTACCCTGACTAGAAATCTGTCTAACATTGAACAATTTGGGATGCTCAGGATGTGAAGGGAGAAATGATTATCTGTGCTATCCTTTTGTTCCTTCTTACGTTATCTCCAGTAAATGCTGTTTTCATCAATACCTGACTGAGTCTGAGTCTGCTTTTCTTACTGGTACCTATAAAGAACACTTGCACTGGTGCATTACAATGCTTTTCTAATCTATACTGATAATATGACTTCTTTCTACCTGTTTTCATTATTTCTTACGTAGAACAAGCCAAAGGAATCAAGTTGCAAGAAATTTCGTAGAATCATCTGACCTCAGTTCTGGTGACATAAGCTGCCTCTTCCCTTATGCTTTATGTATATCCCCCCTGAATTAGACTTTGAATTAAATGTATCAATACTTGTAATAGCAGGTGGTGGTCTTTGATACTTAATGAAGATCAGTTCAGGTCTAAGTAGTTATGGCAGAGCTGATCAGTGTGGCTTAATTTTGGTCAGCCTGCTAGCTAGATGCCTTTGCTCAGCCTGGATTTCTGAGTTTGTGCTTTCAGGCCTTGCTCATACTACTTCAAGAGTCAGATTAAATGTGAGGCATCAATTATACATACACTCTTTCAAGTTTGTGATTTCTGTTTAATGTTAATACCATTAGTAATGAGTTACTGCTTATGAATATAAATGTAGAGCATGTTTTATCTTTTCCAGCTTTTGGGGACATTCAAATGCCAGTTAGAAACTATGGCAAAATAGAAAGAATATAGATACCATCATATGGCTGTCTCCATAGACCAATAGATTTGTGTTTGGTTTTCTTTCTTAGGTCAATGTACAGAAAGAAGACCACCTGTCAAGATCAGTAAAGGCAGTACAAGCTCACCTGCAATGTCAGATTCAAAGAAAAGAAGTGGAAAATAATGAGTTAAAAGTGAAAATACAGGTCAGCATATTTTTACTTATGTTGCAGTTTATTGAAAAAAATAGCAAATCCTGACTGTGGTCAGAGTTTAACTCAGGTGTGAGAATTAAATATTAAAGTATCATTAGAAATCAAACCCATGGTAAAAGAAAAATCCCAAACAATAAAAATCATTGGCATTTATATTTTGCACAGTCTGCCTGACCACACTATCTTAATTGGAAGTTTGGGGTTTTTTAATTCTTTTCTCAACTTGTGCATACTAGTAGTTCTGCTGAAGAGAAGCTAAACACACCGAAGCATTTGCACTCACCTAACTGGGCTATCTAGATGATAGATATCGATCCTGAGGCAGTCTCCATATAGTCAATAGAAGGAGATAGGCAAGTCCCCAGGATGAGTTTCTGGTGTAAGATAAGGGTGATGAATCACCACCTGTTTATTTTTATTGACTGTGAAGGAATCAGTAAACCTCTTGATACTGACTGAAAGAGGAACGCTTAAGACTAGTATCTAACCTCACTTTGTTTAAGGTAGGTGAAGTTATTTTCATTTTCTGTTCTAAAAAGCAAGAGGCAAATTTGGGCATTTGCATCAGTTACTGGCTTTAGAACAAGTCAAGGAAGAGGTCATGTGTCAGAGGCTGGAGCTGGCCTCAGATTTCAGTATTTGAAACTTGTCAAGAACATAGGCGTGAATGAGAAAACACTGGCTAAAAAGAATGTATTTCTAATTTCCAAACTTCTTTTGGTAGCATCCCCTATTAACTGTATATAATTTGAAGTTGTCAAGTAACCTATAGCAGCAAAATTTCAAAAAAAGTCACATATGTCTATGTCTGTATAAATACCTCATGTTTTCTTCTGAATAAAAATTACTTTCTTGTTCTACCTAGTACCATTATAGAATTCCTGTTCTACCTAGTACTGTTACAGAATTCCAATATTTTCATTACATAAAGTAACTTGATATACAGCTGTATCTTCATTCAGTCTTTATTTAGAGGTTTTGTTTGTTTGCTCTTCACAAAGTGCTGAAGTCAGTTGCTACTTAAATCCTGATGATGATTTTGTTAGTATCTCGACAAAAGCTTGCGAAAGCTCAGCATTACCATTTTGAAATTAATTCTCGATTTAAATTTACCTCAGCCACTGAATAATGCCCAAAGCATTTACTCTTAGTGTAATTGTGACCTCCTGCGGTTGTAACAGGGGATAACAGCTGTTTACTTACATCAGCAGTTGAAGAAGTCCATACATAGACTCAGATTTTCTATTTGCCCTGTTGATTGAAGGTGTTCTGCTGCTGCCCCCGCCAAGTCACATCTTTGTTTATTAAATGCCCTATAAGCATCTATATATGAAACCTGCTTCCTGCATATTTGGGGGGGTTTCATAATTTCTTTTTTTGAAGTACTACTTTTCCTTTTTGGTGGGTCCCAGTACCTGAGACCATCTTTTACTTGGAAAACCACATACATTTTGCATTGATTGTGGAAAAGTTTGGGGGCCATTAGTGGGACCTATACTGATAGTTACCCTCTCATATGCATAATATGCATATTTTATAGCAACTGGCAAATAGTATCTTGAAGAAGGCTGGCACATTAACGTAGTCAGTAGGTAAATGGCATGTCATTCTGGTCTTTATTCATGTAGAACATAATTAAATGTCAGACCTAGGCTCAAATGAAAGAAATGCATTAATCATTCCTATAATTAGGATATTTATTAGTGACCTGAGCAATTTATTTACAATTCTAGCCTACTTACATTGCTGTAGTTTGGCAGAGAATAATAAGCAATATGAGTGGAACTTGCACTTGTCTTTATGAAAGTAGTTGTCTAGTGGTAGCTCGGTCATGTTTTTGATAAACTGTAGCACCTTAAAAATAATCGCATCTGAGATTCTCCTTGAAGCAGAGTCTGGTATTGTCTTTATTGTATGTCATCATGTATTGTTTTAATGTCTGGTCTTTTTTTCCATTCATATTTAAATAACAAGTGATATGTAGATGAAAAATACAAAAGTCATGAAGTTAGAGAGGTCAGCTTCCTGGATTGGATGGGATCAGTACACTGCTTTCATCTGAGTGATGAAAAATCTAGTTAGTCAGAAATACTAACAGCAATAGAGGACATAATACAGTGACAGTTGTAGAACCCAGCTCTCATCTCGATTGCATTGTACAGATTTGCTAATATAATTAAATGCATTAAAAATACATTTAATGCAAATGTGGTTTTACATGTATTTAAATAAAACTATATTTAATGCAAACGTATTTTATTTCCTGAGTGCTGCAAACCCAAGCACTCAGGAAATGATAAGTTGTCCTTACAATGTGTGATTTACCACTGTAGTTTAAGCTTTATCATAGCCTGTTTTATTTATCTTTAAACAATTGTCTGCTGTGGGCAAGAGAGTGCTTAATCTTTTCTTTTTGTGTTTTCTGCTTCATTAGCCATTGAACACAAAATATAACTTGCCATAAAAAAATAGTTTCTTTGTTAAACAATTCTGTTCCATTAAAAGAGTGGGGCCATTATATGCATTGGAAAAAGTCAGACATCTTCCAAGAAAATAGTATGTTGTCATCTAATCACAGACCATATCATAATACATATATTCCAGAAAAGACCCTGGCCTTTCCTAGCTTCTTGACTTAAACCCAAATCCAAGATCTTAACTTTCATATTCAAATTTTGTATGCGGTTATATGATCTCCAGCCCTAGTTCTGTGTATGTTCTCTATAGATTCAGAACACAGACTACTACTACATCAGTGCATATCACCAGTAGCATCATTAAGGTGATACTCTTCACAGAAATCATTTCCTAGGGATGACAAAACCACTTTTATTTTCCTCCTCATAAATGTGTTTAACATCCATGCCATGCCTTCTACATTGAAATTCTGCATCCATTTCCAAAAGCACACAGTGATGGTTAGACTGCTGTCTTTCCCCCTACTCCTACCTGCTTCTGCGCCTCCTCAACCTCTTCTCTTGATCATCTTTGTAATGAGTTTCCCAACATGTATTTTCTCATGTCTACTGCTGTACATGTCTTGGCTAGCTCTTCGTATCAACCACAAGATTTGAGATACAAAGACATTATGGAAACAGATTATCAATGTAATTGGTATTCTTGATTATGCTATGTCACAAAATGGTCTGTAAGTTACAGAATTTGAAAAGAGTTGATATTTAATTATGTTACAGACTCTAGAAAAGAAAATTGCAGAGTGGAAACATGAAGTTGGTGAATACAAGCACCAGATGTTAGCCTTAAAGGAAACAAGTGAGCAAAAGAAGACTGCTCTGAAAAAAGTAATCAGGTTCCAGAAACAAAGAGCACAACATTTTGAAGCAGCAGTGGAAAATTTAACCTCCAGAATAAGAGAACGTGTGAGTGACTACACTGTGAGCAATGTCATCCTGTATTGTTTTAAATTGAACAATTGAGAGACTTTCACCTGTCGAAAACAGGAAAAGTTGGTTGGTCATGCTGTGTTTTTATCTCATTTATATTTTTGCTCATTGGTTAAGGAAAAGGTTGCTGTAATTGACATGCAAACTGTTACTACCTTCATTGCCTTTGTTTTGTTAAAATTTAGTGAATGTCTTAAGCCATGAGGTTGTATTGTACACTTCAAACTGTAATAAGAGGAGTCTTTCAGCTTTCAGTTACACCTCTCCTATCTTCCTGTTAGACCTTTATGGATATACACTAACTCAGAAGTACTGTATACTAACCGAGAGTCCATGATTGGGCTTTGAACTCTTTGTTTTCTTTATTTATCAGTGTATGACATCTCATGTGGATACTTAGCTTTCTGTTTCCAAGCAGCTTGCTCTGAACCTTTTCAAAATCCAAGTACAAAACTTCCTCAATCCAAATTGTTCCTTAGATTCTTGCCCTGCATATCCCTACAGTATGTAATTGTTCAAAAAGGCCAGGTGGATCAGAACTGTGCCGAGATCTTTATTGCCTTATTTTAGATTTTCTAATAAGAGTATGTTTTCGTACTCTTAGATGTGTTGCCATCATTTTTGGTATGTCACCTTTAAAGATAAATTTTTCCAGTTAGTATACCATGAGTTAATAACTTTTTTTTGTTTTCTTTGATCTTCGTGAGAAGACAGTAGTGCATCTTTAAGTGCACTTGCAGTGCAGAGGGATGGCAACTACTGAACTTTTGATGTTTTGTAGTGACACTGTTGTTTTCTATGCCCATTGAAAACCCAGTGTACTTTCAAGATAGCATGTGTTGGTTAATTATCCATAGTTCTTTGAGGGATTTTACCTAACTTTGCATTTCTTGCCTAGCTATTATTTTTTATTCTTAAAGTTTTTTGGCAGAAATTATTTTTTTTATTTATTTATGTAATTTATATGTAGTAGACATGTATTGGAGACAAATATTTTTGTTGTAAGAAAATATTTTCATCTTAAATTCTGAAATATTGTTGTATTCTATAGTTGATATACATTTCCAGTGTTTAACTGCGTCCCTGACTTGAAAGTAAGTCTGTACTTAGACTTTAATTTTTTAAAATGTGGGTTGTTTTATTTATTTTCTTCTTTTGAGATAAGACAAAATTTACATTGCTTTGTACTAGGGAGATCCAGTAAAGCCATCTTATATTAAATAGCTGTTGTGTTTAGAAAACTTTGTACAACTAGATGGCATTCTTCAGTGGCATTCTTTTGTAACATTATTTGTAATTCCTGTATTCTCTAGGAAGTCAAACTGTCCGAGATACTGTCAGCTTCCGATGTCTGGAAAAACCAGCATGATAGAATGGTTGAAGGAAAGACAGTGTTAGAAAGTCAAACAGAAGATCTTAAGAAGTAAGTTAAACTGTTGATCTATTTTTTTTGTTTCTGTAGTCACACAGTGTTGATATTTAGTAGTGTAGTACACAGTGTTGACAACGTAAACAAGATTATGTATTCATATTTTAAAATTTGGAGCAGAATTTAGAAGTTGGAAACTAGAGCAAGTTTAAGATTTTTAGCCTTCTCTCTGCTGCATTTCACGACTTTTTTTAAAACTTCTTTCCCCCATAAAAGGAACATATTGCTTCCTCTGCATACTTCTGATTAGCCTGAACTTGCTAGTAGCTACTATGCTGCTTCTTCAGAACCACTTAGTAACCGATTCAACAGCTTGAGTGTTAACCCTTCTGTCTGCTGCAGTATAGAATAAGGTTCTTAGGCTTCTAGTTCCTACTTCAGACTAACCACAGCAAAATTATTTCAGTTCCACTAATGTCTCAACCCACTAGAGGACAGAGGACTCCTTTTAGATGCACATTTGAACAGTTTATTCTTGTAAGGAAAAGCAACACAAAATTCTCCAACCTTATTCAAACTATGTAGTCATATCTTAATGTACATGAAGGATATACCATTTTCTTTGGCAGACAGTGACATATCTATCCTTTTACCTTTTCTGTTGGTAGAAATATGGGCTGTAATTCAAACAAGCAAGAGAAACTGGTAGGTGCCTTTTTATGCTAGGTTGAATGCAGAATATTTATTTTTCAAAGAACTTGATTCATGCTCAAATATGTAACAGCTCACATTAATTTGGCTTGACTCTTTTGGTTTTGTTTCAGAAAATCTGACATTTCTGAAAATATTTTCAGCATATTTTAAAATTTAAGAGGAGTGCAGGTACATGACATCAATCCAGAAATCTGTCTAGCCCACTGTTGGTCCAGTGTACATGAGGAGGCATCTAGGAAAGAATAAGAAAAGGGAAACATCTGTGATACTTCCCTCAAGTACTCATTCTGCTTCCAGCTGGTTTTTGCTGTTCTTATTTTAGCTGAAAATATAAGTCTTTGCTTGAAATGTACCGTTCTAACAAGACTTGTTCTACTAGGCAGCGTATGACTAACTAAATAGCAAAACAAATTTCATTGTTTAACTTCATTAAAATGAAAAGCAAATGATGAGGTATAGCACAATGTGTTGCTTTTAATAATGGAAAGTACCATTCCTAAACTAGCTATGGGATGTTCTTAATAGGACGTTACCTGATAGACCCTATAAATTCAATATCATTCAATTTTGTACAGTATGTGTGTGCATAGTTGTCTTGGGTGTTCTAGGTAATGGATTTATTTATAATTGAGTTAGGGCCACTTCCTTGGTGGATCACTCTTTCGGATAGTTTCTTATTTCGATAGATAGATACTGCTTTCTTGGGATGCTTAAATACATTCTCCTTTTTTTTTTTTTAAATAAGAACAGTGAAGGAGTATGTGTTAAGGTACAATTTAATTTGCATATTGAGAGTTTTGGAAGCATTGTATATTATACAGAAGTTCTTGCTTATCTAACAAGGCAGATCACAAGCTCTTTGGAAGACCTGAAAAGAAAGGAGGAATGGAGAAGAAACTCAGATGAGGAAATTCTTGGAAAGCTAAATTCTGTTAAGTCTGAAAATGAAAAGATTTACCTTGAAAATGAAAAATTAAAGGTGAGATCATTATCAGTCATTGTTGAATGGCTCTGTATTTCTGATACATTAATGTAAGAACCACATTAATTCCCTTTGGGCCTTCTGTCTAGAGAACCCAAACCTGTAGAATAGATTTTGCCATCCGTTTTTTACAGGAAGTGAAAATGAGACATTGAAAATGTGTCAGAAATCTATGCCAAAGCTAGGAACAGGGTTGTCTAATCATCTACTTGCTTAATCAGGATGCCATTTATTTTACTGTCAGTAGCTACAAAATTGCTTAACTAGAAATTGTTCTTTTATTTTTGTAAATCTTTCTTTCAAATTAAAGAACTGAGTTTAGCTCAATTATTAATGTCAATTTTTAAAGGGTTTACAGGTTTTGTATTGTGTTTATCCTACAAAGTAAATGTTCTCATGAGCTGGCAAATGAACTGTGGGCTATCATTTTTGTTTGACAGGATAAATAATTATGTGACTCTTTTTAATGCCTGCAGGTCACTGGCTAGTACTATCCTATTGTAGATTGTGCTATTTTAATAACACTCTTAATTTTTATGTTTTCTGTGTTTTAATCAAGGCTTCCCTTGCTACATTGGAAAACAGTACTGTTTCTGTTGAAAATGAGCTGCGAAATCTGCGAGAAAAAGAAAAGCTGCAGGAAAACCTTGCTGAACAGTATAAAAATCAGGTGACTAGCATATTTGAAATGTTCAAGTATGGTTTTTAAAGTTGTAAGCAGCTTTGAGGAAATGATGAAGGTTTTATTTGTAATAAAACAGATTTGTTGTCAAAGTGATTATTATACTGTTTTAACACTGAAGATGACAGAAGAGTTACATTACATTACAAACCATATCCAAGAGTAGTCTCCACACTGTTACTAGTACACATAATCCTTACTGAATTGTGTGAAGCCCAGCTGAAGCTCGTTGAAGCCAACAGAGCTAATTCCTTACTTGCTTAGAAAAGATTTGCTTCCTAAAAAGCAAGTTGGCAACCCAGTAAACTATATTTAAAAAGTAAAATTTGAGTCTGATGTCTTTGGCGGACATTTCTAATTATATTTAGCCGCTCCTTGGTCATATCTTTATTTCCTTATTCCTAAGAACAGTAAACCAGCATTCAGGTATTGTTGTAAGAGTCATCTTATTTACATAGGCAGCTCCACATTGAAAATACCAGCAAAACACATAAATCAGACTTAAAATGGGCTTTTTATCAATTTCTTTTTTGTACTTGGCTTTATTTACAGAGAAGACATTCTAGAACATTGATTCAAAGTTGTATATATTTCTGCTATAGTATAGACACTATTTCACTGACCATCTTCAGTTACCTCTTTTTAAAATCATTGACAAAGACATGACAAAATCTAAGTACAGCCAGTGTGCCTTGTATGTGGAATGCATCACCACAATTAAAGTTGCCAGCTTGAAGATAGGAGATGTAGTTCCAGGGAACACCCAGCCTTAAACAGTGAGTGGGATGAAATACCCTAGCTCGTAGCTGTGGTGCCTCCAGATGGCAACTGTTGATGATACTTGTTATCTGGGGAGAGAAGGGTGAGTCATGCTGCTGCTTCTGTAGCACAACTGTAGCTCATTCTCCATTGTTGAAAATGAAATTTTGGTATCTGAGTGCTCTTTACCTGGTTACCTTTTTACGTTTGTTGTGTTGAGTAGGATAATGAAAATAAATAACTTCATATAATGACAAACATTGAGATTCTATTTAGAAATCAAAGGTTTTTCTTTATGCTTCATACTAATGATTCTATCTTTTCTATATTTAAAAGATACACCTTGCAAATGTATGTGGAAAAATATATGTTGTCCTAGGTACAAAAATTACAAACAGCAGTAGAAGAATTGAAATCCAGATATGAAACAGTCTTAAATGAAAATAAAAGAAGAACAGAAAACAAATGCTTAGAAGTAGATAAGGTAAGTTTTGTAGTAATGAAGCATGTTTCTGAACAGTTCTGTAGGACATTGATCTTTCCTACATTATTGTGATCCACTTACTAGAAATCAGAAGGTACTGGCTCTTTTTTCTTTTTTCATGTATAAAACTGTTTTTGAATTCACTGAATGTTTTACTAACTCTTGCTTGTGAGCTGGTCTTTTTTTGGATACTACACAATTTCAAACAGGTGAGAAATGGTACCTAGAGTAATGCCTAAGGAGTTGGGCTGCTATTTTAGAATTCAAGGATTCTTTTATCACTTTTAAAAATGTGATATTTTTGTTGATGATTTTAAAGCTAGATCTCTCGACAGAACAGCTGTGAAAGTTGAGTAGGGAAGCAAACCTACTGTAAGACTGCTTTGTTTTAACTAGCACTTAAAACAGAGAATCCATACAGAGATGAGTTTTAAGTTTTCCAGCATATGGAGCTGAATTGTGCATTCTTAAGCATCGGAAAACAGTAAAAAATTGGTAGGCAAATCACTTTCCTCAGTTCCACAGCTCATCAAAATACATATTCTTTTAAGTGATAAAGCTGAGGCAGGGACAGGTTTTGCACTGCCTGCAATGTTCTGTTTTAGAGAACAGAATTAGTCCTCACAGAGGAGCATCTTAGATGTTCATTCAATTTCGTACTAACTTTATTTTTCCATGATTGAGTTGTAGAATGGAGAAAAATATTTTCTGATCCCATAAATAATATTTGCACAACATTGTCTGTGGCTTCAGATGGCATTAGGTGTTGCCCTCTTTTCAAATACTGCAATAGTTGTATGGTGAGAATTTTTCCCGTAAGCTGCTTAGTGTGTCTGTATGCCATCTCCCAAAATATATTACAGTAAAAAAAAAAATATCAAAATTTGCTGTTGCATGATGAACTGCTAAGACTTGCATAATTTTGTGTATATTCATTGTGGGTGTTACTGAGTCTTTAATGAAATGTAGTCAGAGATGGAAATTTCTCAAATGATTAACTTGTAACTTTGTCAGGATTTTATAAATAGGTGATGTGCAACTTGTGTAGAATTTCAGATTTATTACTAACTTGGAAAGCTATTAAGTATTGCAACAATTAATTTACGGTTTTACACTTACATACACTTACATTTTTCTCCTGTGATGCTACTATGCAGGTGAGGGACAAAACAGAGGCTGAGTTAAAGGAGTTAGAACACGTTTGTGACTTGCTGAAAGCAGCTGAGGAAAAGCAGCAAGGATATCGGGAAAAGCTTATGTCCTGGGAAAGGATCCATGCACAGAAATGCAAAACCCTTAGGGAGCTGCAGGTTCAGGTGCTTAGAACATGATGATTTTTAAAGATAAATGAGAAAGTTATGTGGAAGAAAGTCGCTGAAACATTTTTTTCTTATTAGCATGTCAGACAGTTGTGTGGTTTCCTTTATTTGCTTCATAAATCAAACACTTCTTCTGTAGAAATAGCATAATGCAAATAAAACTGTTGCCAAGTATATATGTGAATTCAGTACATGACAAGCCTAGTTACTTTTAGATTCTGTATCTTTTAAGTGAGTATATTCTTGATCCTTTTGAATACTTATGTCCAGAGATGTGTCGCAGAATTCTTCCCTGGAAATAAATGTCCAAGTCTAGTTATTTTTTGTATCTAGTGGAATAATTTAATACCACATTAGTTTTATTTCTAATGACTGATTCATGAACCAGACAATATTTACTCCGATAAATAGTCATAAATTATTTCATTTATGATGTATAACTTTTAACATTTTAATGATTACATTGTGTTGGCTGATAAGATATTTTTTAAAATGTGCTTTAATAGGATAATTTCTATTTTTGTAGTATTTTAGCACTACTGCTTGTATTTTCTCTTGAGGCTGAATATGAATATTCTTCAGCTTCTTTTTTCCGTCAATTTCAGTGGCAGGGCTAAGCACGGGGTTTTTTGTTGTCCTCTTTTTTAAAAATGTGCTTTTGAGTTAGAAGAAAATACTCTGCTAGCACGAATGAAAAAGGTGTTTAAATCAGCAGGGCGGGGAAGGGGCTTAATCTTCTCCCTGTGTCAGTGGGAGAACTTCAGCTGAAACACAATGAGTCTCTGCATCCCTGTAGACTTTATGTGCTTATAAAAAAAAAATAGCTCTTGATTTTGTTTTAAATTTCTTGTTGTATTGGGTCTGGCTGAGATGGAATTAATTCTCCCCATAGCAGCCCTCATAGTGCGGTGTTCTGCATTGGTAGCTGGAAAGGTGTTGATAACACACCAGTGTTTTGGTTACTGCTGAGCAGTGCTTCCACAGCATCAAGGCTGTGTCCCCAACATTTTTTGCCCCCTCAACGGGAGGCTGGGGCTGGGCAAGATCTTGGGAGG
>JANZLQ010000095.1:17191240-17213780 GCA_026212715.1 Elanus axillaris | reverse complement strand
AGTGTCCTGTCACACACACCCAGCCAGCGAGATGGCTGGAGGGGCACAAGGGGTTGGGAGAGGACACAGCCGGGGCAGCTGACCCAAACTGGCCAAAGGGGTATTCCAGACCATGGGACGTCATGCCCAGTATATAAACTGGGGGCAGTTGGCCGGGGGGATTGCTGCTTGGGAACTAACGGGGCATCGGTCGGTGAGTGGTGAGCAACTGCATTCTGCATCACTTGTTTTGTATATTCCAGTTATTTTATTAATATTATCGTAACTTTATCATCATCATCATTATTTTCTTCCTTTCTGTCCTATTAAACTGTCTTTATCTCAACCTATGAGTTTGACTTTTTTTTTCTGACTCTCTCTCCCATCCCACTGGGGTGGGGGGGAGTGAGTGAGCAGCTGCGTGGTGCTTAGTTGCTGGCTGGGGTTAAACCATGACACCAGGAAATGAGATTATTTTTTTTTCTCCTTTTTTTTTTTTTCCTGCCTGTGTCAAAAGGAATCAGTCTGGAATTATTAAAGTTGCTGACAGCTTCAGGTACCTATTTATCTCTAAATGTCTACAAACAATAAATTTAAGGTACATTAAACTATACGTGAACTGATTTAACTTGTAAAATCAGAAACTTGTATTTTTTTCAGCTCAACCCATAGTTTCCCTCCTATTAAACTAGACTTTCTTTCCTCTTCTTCATATTCAGTCACTGGAATATGCATTCTTCATCTCTGAAGTCTTAGAAATATCTTAAAAATGTAGCCAGCAATTTCTAAATGATGGTGATGTTTTATGGCTCTCCACTACTGATTTTTTTTTTTCATGGTAGAAATAGAGCTAGTAGTTACAAAGATCACTTATTTTTTTCTCAGTTCCTTTTTGAACTGGTTTTAGCTGGTCATGTTACTTGCATTTTGAATTCTTTTAGTTCATTTAGAGACAGAAGTTGCTGTCTTCTTTTTTTTTTTAATAAAGAATGAAATTATTTTTCTAACTACCTAAGGATCTGGCATTTAGTCTAGATTGCTGCTTGTATTTTCAGTCATGGTGTAAAATACAGCTAAAGTAGTTCTTGCCTTGTTCATTTTGCAACATAGAAAGCCGCGTGTCACGCTGCAGAATTCTTGGTTACAGCTATACTGAGTTGACTGTATTTTGGGATTCTAATATTTTTCTTTAAAGCAATTTATTTTTACTGTCTGCGTCACATAGCAAAGTGGCACTCAATATTCTAGGAAGAAACAGACTCATTATGCTTGCTTTTCTGGGGATTTTCATCTCTAGACTCTTTTGGAAGCCCTTGCTAATGATGCTGTTACCAGCATCTCACCTCTCAGCCTTTTTTCAAATGAGATTTTGGTTTAGTATTTCCCCAAGTGCTTAATATGCTGTTGCTGTTTTCAAATGCAGACAGTCAGATGAAACATCTTACTGCTGCAAATATGTCCAGAAAAACCATCAAAACAACAGTTACTGGTCTGTACTGCACTTGCTTACGTGAGGATGTTTTCAGTCTGGCAGTGTTCATTCGCAGGACCCTTAGCAAGCAGGAACGTTTCTCTTCTGCTGCTCAGAAAGTCCTTGGCCAGAGAAGCAGTATAAATCAGAGATTCTGTGTAAAAGTTTGACCGTGCTTTCAATGACAAGCTCGCCCAGTAGGAAGTCTTGAAGAGATTTTTACCTGGGTAAGAACAGAGTAGGGAAAAAAAAAAGATTAAAATGTTAGTATTCTCTATCTCACTGTATATAGAAGATTTCTTAGTAAGAAGACATTTTTACAATAGACTTCCTAAGGTACATAGTCAAATGTTATGCATTGTATGTGTGGCAGGATTTTTTTGGTTTTGATGAGGTCTTGCGGTCATTTTTCACAAAAGCTGACTCAGTATGATCCAAGGTACGTAAGAGAGCCTGGGACTGAACTGATACTAGTGTTCTTTTTGTAAATCAGACCAAAGCCACCTGCAATGTTCCCGTTTTCCCCCAATATCTGTATATTGCTTTATTTGCTACCCATGTTAAATAATTAATTAGATCTTCTTCTGTAGTTTTCCAGGAATGCCCTAAGTGTGATTGCTATGGCCCTGCTTTTGGGTCAGTTTGTTCTATCATTTATAGCTGGGGGCAGAGAGGCTCCGCCAGCAGGATATGCACAACTTAACATGCACACAGTACTTATTTATTGGTTAGCGCACACAGATAGCCGGGATTTAACGAGCTATTAGGCCAAGGACTAGTATCCTCCCCACCCCTCATAAGCTCCGTGCTACGTGAGACGCCTTGGCTGGCCGGCCAGGAGGAGCCGGGCTGCGGGGTCCTGCCGTCACTGGTTTCCCCTCTTCCACCAGCTTTGCCCTCACTGGTGCCTTTCCAAATTGCATTTGAAAATGTAATTTAGCAGACAGACGGCATTTAAATCCGTATGGTGCTCTTTGTCAGTGTGGTGTATACCGCTGCATGCATTTCCTAACAGGACAGGGTTTCGGAGTTATGAGGAATGGTCTGAGATTGGCAGATTCACTTTCTAGCCAGTGCATTTCCATATTCAATCATAATTTTAGAGCTTTAATTAGGTTAAATTGTAAGCATGTAGCATCCTGAAATTGGCAGACCTTGAAGGGTTGACTTGACCCGAGCTCCTGCTCCTGCAATTCTTTATCTGTGATAGACAGTAACACAGCAGTGCCTCATTTCTTGCTGGTTTTGAGAAAGAAAGGATTTGAAGTAGAAGATCATTATCTTATCATATGCTTTAGATTTGTTAATGTATGGGAACACAGAATTTAAAGCAGAAGCCTAAGTCTTAGGGCTACTTGGGGCCCTACCCCCTTTAATCCTGTCTCCCACGTAGCTCAATATTAGTGGCTTAAGGCCGATCGAAGAACTTTATCTGTTTCCTCTCTGTGGCACAAAACCTGCTATAAATCCTATTGTACGATGGAGTCTTTCCAGTAAGAGCACAGGAACTCAAGCATTTCTCTCCGGACGCCTGCCTCCTTAAGGGATATCTGTATAGAAGACACGTAGCAGTCATTGAGCTCCATACGGATGACTCCTCAGGGAAGTGTGTGGTAGGTAAGTAGCACAGCATTTCTTTTGATTAGTCCTTTCATCTAATTAACAGTGAATGAAATCAACACTTGGATTTTTGTGAAAAGTGTAAGGAGGGCCCGTTATCACGCAGCTCCAAATGTCTTCTGCTAGAATCACGTCCGGCATCCTGCCTCGGAAAAGAGCCAGATTAGACTTTTTGTGACAAAATCACTTTGTCGGTGATTTTCCTACAAGAAAAGTGACCTGGCTTCCTGTGCTGACAAGCTGTTTTGCAGCGTAACATCTGTGTACAGCCCTCACGGCGCTGGGAGGCCTAGAGCTGGCCAGCACAAACTGGGATCAAAGCGGGGCCCGATAGGAAAGGGTTGTGCGGGGCGTCAATTAGACGCAATGATTTCATACAGACTTCTTTGCTTTTTCAACGAAAGCTTCCTGTGGATCGTTTTAAGGCTGACATAGCCCAAGCATGTTACTTAAGGCCAGAGAAGTGAGAACATGTGTTGACGTCCACTGACGGGGAATTCAAGCGGTCAAAACCATCGATTTATTGCAGTCACGCAGGTCACCCTGCTTTGCATTTGGGTTCAGAATATTTTCTTGTGTACTTCTGGCTGAAGAGTAATCATGTAGCAGCTGTCACGCAATGGTAAATCGTCCACAGGTTTGAAGGTGGACACCTCTTGCCATCCACACCTCTCTGCACCCCTCACTGGGGATTCTTGATGTCAGGCTGTTGGCTCGCAACCTTTGGATAAGGGCTTTTACGGCTACTAACAGGCCAAAGGAATATCACCCTAGTGGTAAGTAAATCATTCCCACTCAGAGAAATCTAGTGTCTTTAAAAATTCTGGTTTTATTGAGAACGGTAATATTGTTTCCAGGAAGGAACTGGCTTATAAACAGGCCTTTCTTGTTTCAGTGTTTGACAGACCAGATCAAATACCCGATTAACATATCGTAATACTTTTATGGCAGGTTAATCTACTTCATTTAAAAGCGATAGGGAAAAGGATGTTTTTACGTGTGGAGACTCTGCTGCAGTCTTGCCTCCCTCTTCTGGCAGAATAAACATAGCATTTTATTGGCTGTAAAACTGTACCTTCCAATCTATCGACAACATAAATATGTCACGTGCCACTCTTCCTTTTGGTGGCACTACTAAAAATTGAAACCAGGTCTTGTTGGTTAAGTTTTGCATGCTTTTCATCCAATTCAATCTTTCAAAAAAATCTTTGATAACATCTAATTTCTAGAGCAGCTGTTACCCATCCAACAACCATCTCCAGCTCTCCCATCAATGTTTCAGGCATGCCCAGCCCTTGTTCATTATCACCGTGACCACATTCCTATTCTTAGCAAAGATTCTCCTTCGCAGAGCAGCAGCCTACCCTGCTGTGGCAGCAGTCCCCACTTACTAATTTACAACTCCACCCACTAAATGCCACTGTGAATTATAAACTACTGAAGTAAACCATGTATTTTTAACAGCCTCAATTTTACCATCATGCCTGTTTATAAAAGTCCAAGGCATTTTTGAAGTGCAAAAATGCTAAGTTGGCATTTCAGGTTATTCTCAGGACATTAGCTGTTCCTCCACTGTAAGGTTTCCTCCTCTTTTCTCCGCTCGAGAAAATCAGGGCATTAATATGCTGCAAAATGGAAACTGGTTTCTACCAACATTTCATTCTTTTTCTGGAGGGAAAAATCTTAAGAAACCTGAAGAAAGAGCCCAACCTAGGAGCTTGCAAGTCTTTGCGCAAATCCTTTGCCAGAGTGCAGGTAAACTTTCCTGATTCTGTCCTAGGCTTTATTTCCAGTTTGCTACTGAATTTCTTGCCATGCAGTAGAATAGTAGGTCCTATGCTTTATGAACCACGTAAAACACAGTGGGGACATCAATGTTTGCATGCCACTATTTAGTTGAGTTTTTTTTTAAATTGGGTTGTGTTGTAACAGAGATGACCTTTGAACGTAAGTGGAATTCGCTGTAGCAAATTTCACCCACAGTCTGGTAGTCATTTACGTGTACTTCGCTTGAAGCACACAAGTGACCCCTCTGAGCCAGTTGGTGATTCAGAAGCCAACTTTTTTTCTTACAGAATCATTGTAGAGACAAACAGTATACTTCATGGGTTGCCATATTTGCTAATGATTTGATAACCGTTGCAATTATATTATGTAAAACATAAACTCCACCTCATGTCTGCAGTACGGTATCAAAGCTGTGAAGTATACTGAGTCATAAGTAATGCTGGTTTCTTTTTTCTGCAGTGATAAGGCTGTGTAAATGTTTAAAGCCAGCAGCTACCAGAAGCATGTCACATAAGGTTTTAAATAGCCTGTTCCTCTTCTACCTTTGGTGCTCATTGTCTGCCCACAACGTAGACTACTTTAATTTTGCAAGACAATAAAATGACAGCCAAATAGTGTCAAAATGAAATTTCAGAACCAGCCAAGCTATGATAAAGGATCAGATCTTTGCCTGTGTTACTCTTGAAAATCATTAAATCACTGGGAAAGCTTGCTTGGAGACCTGGCTGAGAATTGTTAGAGGCAGAAAGTGGTCTAGGTTTGATACATTTTCTTTTCTTAAGTAGCTTCTGGCCTCCATCTTTTTATGAAACCTCGGAGCTCGAGTATGGTTTTGGAAAGCGAGGATGGTGGCTCTGGAAGAGGTTCAGCAGGATGAGAAGATCCTGGAGTTAGCAGAAGAGAGCATCTCTGTAGGTGGCAGCCTGCTGTGGGTAGGAACAATCAAGAGAGAGGAGAGTGCCTTTAAATAATATAAAATTAGATGCTTGTGTTTCTTTGGAAGTAAGTGTAAGCTGAATGATCTGGTTTGTCTTGTAAGAATTGTAACTCCAAATGTATTTTAAAAATCCAGTTTCT
Source organism: Elanus axillaris (assembly GCA_026212715.1). Lineage (NCBI taxonomy): Eukaryota > Metazoa > Chordata > Aves > Accipitriformes > Accipitridae > Elanus > Elanus axillaris. The sequence continues at coordinate 17,207,845 of JANZLQ010000095.1, read as the reverse complement.
TTCCATTTCACATAAATTTCCTACTTTTATTAAGTCTTGTTTTACTAAGATTATGGTGGAGGAGAAATTTCACATGGATATTTCTGAAGAGATAATCCCATAGTGTCTCTATAGAGAAAAATGGAGTTAAATGCTATGAATGGAGAGTTCAAATATTGTTCTGACATTTACTGGTGACATTCCAACCGTTAGTAATTCGATGCAGTTATACTCAAGCAGCAACATATTTTATGAAGCATGTGATGCAGAAATAGACATTTAAATACTTCTTTGCATATTTGTATTTCATGGGAGATTTCCCCAGACAGAGGCATTCAGAGGTGGTAGTCTTGCTGATTTGTCTTTCAGTGTGCGCCTACAATAATGGAGGGGAAATGCGGTTGTCTTTTAGTGACATGTTTCTAGCAGACCCACCATCCCAAGATCTGAAACAAAAACAAGATCCCCAGACTGAAATAAATCCCAGTAACAGAATCAAGAACTCCATGCTGTTGTTTTGCAGAAGACATCCTTTGAATCCTGCTAGGTACTGCTTGTTGATAGCATTCTTGGCATGGTTCCACTCCCAAATTTAGCGTGCCTAAGCAATACTCACATCTGCTGGGGGTACTGGGAACAGTGGTATCAACGGCAGCTCCTGTTTTTTTGGAAAATACTGCTTGCTAGGATTCAGCTCTTCTGGCTTCGCTTGCCAAGCTAATGTCTGGAAACAGGGTGACTCTATACAGTAAGTCTTGTTTCTTTCTAGCAGCCTAATCACTTCTCAGTTCTTGGCATCCTATCTGGCTTTGAATGGTGAATATCAAGAATTTCCTTTCCCTTCTGTCTTCTCACTATATATAATGAACGAAAATTCCATGTTCAAATAGGAACTTTGCTCCATCCATCCAATTCTGCCCCCTTTGGAGCACTTTTCAGTATCACATAACAGAAAAATAGTGGCTCTTTCTTTGAAGGTGTCTCTTGTGAAGGTACTTTATTCCAACAAAGTATGAAAACTTCGAGTGCCCAAGCACCCAGTTTTTCACAAGCCCTCTAAGCATCCTTTCTCATTGTGCTTTTTGGCAAACTCACATTACTTGATCTAATCACTCCCCACAGTTTCTAAAGGACACCTTGATGATTTGGTTGTCCTTTCTCTGAACAATATTGAAACTCTTGAAGTCGCTTCCTCCCTTCAAACTTTCTTCCAGGCAGAAACAAACACATTTTTTAATAATTTTCTAAAACCTATTTTGGAAGTTAGATCAGAGTTATGTTAGAAATACCTTTGCACACATTAGAGTCTAATGCCTGAGTTTTCTTTTCACTGCAGCTGCAACAGTCCAAGTGAAGACGTAATTTAGCTCCAAGACTTGTTGCTCATTTTCATTTTGCCTTTGCTTTGTATCTTGCTATTTACATGAGCTGTGGAAGTTTCAGAAACTCCACATGATCTACTTCCCAGGGATTATACGACTCTACAGTGAAGACTTTGTTTTGAATAGCCATTTCATTTTCCTCACAAATGGCACATTTCAGTGACAGCTGCAATTTGGCCAATCAAGTACTGGAAACAAGACAATCATGCCAGAAAGACCTCAGTAATTATTCTCTGGTGCTTATTTTTTCTGCTTGCTTTTAGCACAAGTAGCCGAAATCTTAAAGGAAGACTCTAACAGCAACTGCCTACCCTAATATATTCTCTACAAATCTCCTTACTTGTTCAGGACCATCCTAAATTTGCTGGTTTTTCCTTTTTTGGCAAAAACTTATGTTTTACAATCTTATTGGTCTCACAGTATCATTTATTTAAATAGGAGGAAAGTGTATTTTACTGTAACTATTACCTCCTGGATAAATATTGGTTTATAGTAGCGAACGTCATACTTCGTTTTGCATGTCAGACCTCACTTCCAAAAGTATGAAGAGATGCACCTGAGAACTGTACACATGGATGAATTATTTAAAGGTATGTCCAAGGTTGCCAGACTTGATTCCAGATCTTAGTGATTTAACATCTACTTTGGTCTGGGATGATATAAATTGAGTGCTTCCAACAGGAGACCGTCATGAAGACTCACATACACTTGCAAAGTTGTGTGAAAGAGCGTATGGATTACAGAAGCCCTTCTAAGGTGAATGCCTAAGCAGTTGGTTTTGGATGGATGGCTAGATGTGGGATGGATAGTTTTAGGTACAAAGTCTGGCTGTGCTGTCAAACTGCTCTGAGAATGAGGTTATTTCTTTTATGATAGATGAGGCCTCTGGTGGGGCATGTGAGATGTGATCAGACTTCTTGAATTATCTTACCGTTGTATGTATTTGATTAGCCATTCGGAAGCTTAAGTTCTTGAATCTAAAAATCTGGAATTAATTATCCTTGCTTAATGTTTATCGCACTGGAATGGATTAATCATCCTTTGAACTAGATTGTTTCCATACCAATACATAACTCAAGATTAACTTAGACTTATCAGAATTTTATTAACTAAAAATCCATAGGCCATTAATAAAGGCTTTCTGGGTCCGTACCAGTCTCAGACATTTCCTTCAAAGCAGTACACTGCTCTCAGTCAACTGCTCTGTTTATTCTGCTTCTCCAGCGGCTTTTGATGCTGCTCTGTTTGCTCATGGAAGGTGCTCCTGACCGCTGCTAGCGGAGAGCGTCTTTCCAGTGCTCAAACGCACACGTGATGGCGATTCACAGTCCCACACTTGTATGAGAAGCGTGCGGACATGTAACGTATTTCAGGCATGCACGCAAACATAAAAAGAAAAGGGGGTTGTGAGCAAAATGAGAGTGTGAACGTTTGTGGTTGCAGCTATTGTGCCTTCATTTCAAAGTATGCTCCCTTCGTCTGGCGTGCCCACTGTTCCTAGCGGAGTGAAATAATACTCTCGTACAGAAATACCTTAGAACACTTGGCTTCATTCCTCTACTTCCCCTCCCTTCCTTCTTTAAAAATAATGTTTGCCCACAGTTTTGTAGGAGAAGAAACTCACAAATTTGTGAACCTCAGTACCTTTATTTAGAAGTTGCATGCAATGTTTTCCACACATCCTCAGACATGCTATTGTTCTTAGTTGAGAAGAAACAAAGACAAAACCTAAGTTTTAGTTCACACAACACAATGTGTTCTATTTAATGAAGCAACTCCTACTCCTATGCTCAGTCCCTATCTAATTCATTTTTTGATATTCTAATAGTACCTCTTACAGTCAACGGCTAGGGATTTAGTAAAACCCTGTAGGAGTTTTGCCGGTGCCATCAGCACAGCCAGGACTTTGTTATATAGTTTTCTACTCACTGTACGTGAAGTAAAAGTCTGTAGCTGGCTTCTGAAGCTGGGATTTTTGTTTTATTCAGAACTATAGAGAATTGTGGACTGATTCAATCTGGCCATAAACAAGTGCAGCACCTTTTTAGTCAGTGATCCTGTTCCAGATCCTTAGCTTGCCCACTTGAAAATATCTGTATTAACTGCTCACAGAGCCCATAGGACAAAAATAACTTCCACACTTTAAGCCACTTAAATCTGTCAAACTTGAGAAGTTATTTTACCCAACATAATTCAGCGTTTGAATTTGGCAGCTTCAGTGACATATTGTACCACAAATCGTGTTTCTTAAATACGTCCCTAATGATGTAAAATTCATAGGCCAAGGCACCTGCTAACCATCTGACAGTGTCGAGGCATTTGATATTAATTTTAGAGCTCTTACTGTTCCATTGTGTAAAACTCAGTATTACCATCTTCAGATTTAATATGCATATGTGCTGGCAAATACGAAGTTTATATTTGGACTGCACACCTGTCTGTGGGTGACTATTGACCGTGGCCATATTTTTGAAGTTAGAAACAACAGACTTAGTGTTCATTGAACGTCTCTCAGAAGAACATATTGCTGACAGCTGTTTTATTCGCTAGGTACTAAAACATTAAAAGAAGCTATATTTGGATTCCTTTAAATAAATAATCAGGGGTTTTGTAGTTCTTAACATAACCTTAAACTCTGTAAAACTAAATGATATATTGGGGTTGACTCTCTGGAGCATCCGCTCAAGAAAAAGGATGTTGAGTAGCCTTTCAATTGTATTGACCTCTTTAGCTGGAACCCTTCTTCTTAAAGAATATATTGACCTTATAAAACAAAGGAAATAATGATTGAAATTGGTAAAATAAGATGAAAATTCTACTCACGCATCGAACTTTATGTTAAGGCACCCAGGCAATCCCAACACTCACGGCCAATACCCTGGAAGAAGTTACCTTTTTTGCTATTCTACTCTATTGTTTCGGAATACTCATTGTATACCAGATTTTGCTCATTTGCTTCCATTTGCTTGGAGACAATCTACGCTTCATAGGTTGGACAAAGAAACTCTTGTAAAGCTGTGCTTGCAAGTGAACAGGCCCTAATTTTGGCAAAACTGCATCTAGTGCATCTTTCAGTGTTAGCAGCTCAGGCACCTGCCATCTCCTCTGTCTTCCCTAACAGGGCACCAGTGTAGACCGTAATACTGGGAAAAAATGGGACTATAGTATTGCAAAAAGAAGAAAAGAAAATCCTGTAGAGGACCAAATGCCCACTTGTCAGACTGCTGAAATAGGTCCAGTAAGAGTGCTGGTGAGAGGCACGAATATTCATTTTCGTGGTGAACTCTTTTGCCCTTGAGAAATCATCCTGCCCCACCACAGCCATGCTCTGAGCCCCAGGCACAGCCGGCCATGGTAAGCAAAAGAAGTCAACACTTTTCTTCCTGCCTTGGGGATCAGCAAGAGCTGGAACCCTCTGAGCAGCCCTTTGCTCTTGGCACAGGATATTCTGTCCCTTGCATCATTGGTGGGGGTTGGGAAGAAGTTTCCTCCAGGGAAGGACAGTTTGCTTGAAACGGAAAGGCTTCTTTGCCTTCCTCTCAAATAGAATTTCAGAGCCGGAGAACTTGTGAACAGGAGAAAACCGGACAAAGTGGATGTTTCTCTCTGCTGTTTTTTCAGCGGCAAGGAGTTCACTACAGTCAGTAAGGCCAGGACTCAGTCCTCACGAAAAACTACCAAGCACCTGGCTGAACAGAGGACCTTGGTTTCTTCCTTCCCACTCCCAAAGAACTCCAAATTTTGAGGAATTTTTACATTCTCCAAACACAGGCATACGGTAGGAGCTGAGTAGGCGTGCAAGGGCACACACACAAGATCCAGTTTATACCTTGGAAAGTGTTGGTATAACTTTTTTAAAAAAACAATTTGTCATTCATTACTACCTTGTGAATGGTAGCTGTGATCTTTTCAGCTGTGTGCTACTGTCAGTAGCTCTCTTTAAAACGTACCTCTAATAATGCAAAACCAGAAATACAGCAGACAAGGAATGAAACTAAATCCCTGCAGCTGCTTGTTTGTTACTCTCATGCCTAAACGTCTTGTTTGTTGTGGATTTGCTCGTTAAAGAGCTACTATCGCTTTCTAGACACCTCTACCTCCTGCCTCTTCCGCAGTCATCGTTCTTACTGAAATATTGATGGGGCAGAATCATTTGCGAGGTGTTAATAGCATGTAGTCACAGCAGGAATAATGAAAATGACCAACTTTACCATAGAGGAATGACAGCAAAATACTTCCAAAGGGAAGTTGTTTGATTCAGTTTCAGGAAAGCATTTGCTATGTCTTTGGTCTGCATACTTCTCATTTTTCTGCACAATATAAGGGTTTATGTTGTTGCGATACTTATGGTGGCTTATGCAGGAATAGTTTGGGTAGTATTTTAGTACTAGCACTGGAAATGGGGGAGGAAATGAAATGAAGCACAGTATTATTCCTGTCTTTTACTTGCATGAACTCTCAAATCAGGTCAGTTCTGTTCAAATTTCTAAACCATAGTTGCCCTCCTACGGGTATGATGATTAAACTCTAGGCTGCTGTATGACATATCCAATGACATTAATTATAGTCCCATTTTATTAATGATTTGTGATAATAGTGGTACCAAAAATGGCCATAACAATTCTTAGCTCTGGAAAGTTTGGCAGCTGTAACATCCATGGAAAGGTCATGGGGCAAATGGAAGAAAGTTGATTATTCTCCATTCTGCATTACACTATCTATCAATACCTTTTCTATAGTAAGTTAAAGCTGATTCAGGCTAGATATGATTTACGGCATATTCATTTATACCAGATGTTAATTTAAAAAAATCATTTGCTTAATACCAACAAGTGATTCCTGTAGACTTCCTTTAACTATCATATGCAGTTATATATATTTTCATATATATATACATATATTTTCAGAGCTCATTCACGTTTCCCAACGTAAAACAAAGAATGCATTGATGTGAAAAAAATCCTCCCACGATGTCCAGAGAATACAGCTATATTAAGCGGTTCCCAAAGATGATGTAGGTTCTCCGTTTATGACTAGTGCTCACATACGTGGTGTATTTTTAAGAGCTTTTACACATTTTCTGCTAGAAAACTTGCAGGTATTTTCAGCAGCACCCAATTTTTGAAGACATACGTGAGCAATGAAGAATACATTTTTACGCCAAATTCATTGGAAATGTAGTATAGTCCTGACCAGTTCCTTATTTTTTACTCATTTCTCTCAGATCTCAGGTCTTTTTAGTCTCAGATCTGAGCAGTGTGGCAGCAAGACCTCAGCCATGGAGGGTTTCTGCGTTCAGAGCAAGTGGCTCCCTCACATCTGGCTCTGTACTGATGCTCTGGTTTGGTCATGAATCCCCAGCTCCTGCCTGCAAGCAGCTTTTGTGGAGGAGTTTGACTGGAAATACAGTCAAGAATGGGCTTTTGCTGCTACATCCGATCAGCGTAGAGGCACATCCTTGGTCCTTTGGCAGCCAGCTGGTGCAGCTGCATATTAGATGACAATTGCATCTTTTAAAATGTCCCCAATGTCTTGCTTCTTGTTTCTAGCATTCCATAGTAAAATGCTGATTCTTATTCCCACAGGTAGTAATGATGCTCCTAGGGAAGCCTAAATATTTTTTGTGACTATATATGATTACCATACTTGCTGGTTTTATTCACAGATGCACTCTTGCAGGAATTGTCATAACCAATAACCCTATCTGATTGAATCATGGATATTTAATCCAGTGATGACAACCAATTTCTGTGTAGTGTTAGCTTTGAACTTCCGTCAGTCTATAAAACATAATGAAGCATTTGTGATCTCATTCTGGTGGGGAAAAACTCCAGATCAAAAGAAACTCTTTTATGTTTCCTTCATTTTATTATTCACAGTTTTAATTCTATAGGCTGTGGTCCACCGGATGAAGATGCTTAATTAATAGTTAGTGAGCTGAGTCGATCTGAGAAACCTGGTCTACTGGGGCTGATGGGGTCCATCTGGTGATAAAAGGAAGACTAGGGAAAATGTGGGCCCTCTCTGAAGTAAATGGGAGATTTGGTTACCTGGGACATGGAGAAGGCTGAGGTACACAACAGCCTTTTTGCCTCAGTCTTCACTGGCACGTGCTCCAGCCACACCGACCAAGTCACAGAAGGCAATGGCAGGGACTGAGAGAATGAAGAACCACCCACCGTAGGAGAAGATCAGGTTCGACATCATCTAAGGGACGTGAAGCTGCACAAGTCCATGGGAACTGATGAGATGCATCTGCAGGTCCTGAGGGAACTGGTGGATGAAGAGGCTAAGCCACTGACCATCATATTGGAGAAGTCGTGGCAGTCCAGGGAAGTTTCCACTCACTGGAAAAGGGGAAACATAACCCTCATTTTTAAAAATGGAAAAAAGGAAGCCCAGGGAACTACAGGCCAGTCAGTCTCACCTCTGTGCCTGGCAAGATCATGGAGCAGATCCTCCTGGAAACTATGCTGAGGAACATGGAAAATAAGGAGGTGATTGGTGACAGCCAGCATGGCTTCAGTAAGGGCAAATCGTGCCTGACAAATTTGGTGGCCTTCTAGAACGGCGTTACAGTCTTGGTGGATAAGGGAAGAACAACTGACGTCATCTACCTGGACTTGTCCAAAGCATTTGACACTGTCCTGCATTGCATCCTTGTCTCTAAATTGGAGAGGCACGAATTTGATGGATGGACCACTCAGCGGATAATAGGCTGAGTGGTCGCACTCAAAGAGTTCTGGTCAATGGCTCGATGTCCAAGTGGACAGCAGTGACAAGTGGTATTCCTCAGGAGTCGGTACCGGGACAGGCACTGTTTAATATCTTTGTTGGCAACATGGACAGTGGGACTGAGCGCACCCTCAGCAAGTTTGCTGACGACACCAAGCTGTGTGGTGTGGTCGACACGCTGGAGGGAAGGGACGCCATCCAGAGGGACCCTGACGGGCTTGAGAGGTGGACCCGTGAGAACCTCATGAAGTTCAATAAGGCCAAGTACAGTGTCCTGCACATGCATCAGGGCAATCCCAAGCATAAATACAGGCTGGGTGGCGAGTGGATTGAGAACAGCCCTGCAGAGAAGGACTTTGGGGTATTGGCAAGAAGCTCAACTTGTCCTGGCAATGTGCATTTGCAGTCCAGAAAACCAACTGTATCCTGGGCTGCGTCAAAAGAAGTGTGACCAGCAGGTCAAGGGAGGTGATTCTCCCCCTCTACTCCACTCTCATAAGACCCCACCTGGAGTACTGCCTTCAGCTCTGGGGACCTCAGTACAAGACATGGACCTGCTGGAGCGGGTCCAGAGGAGGGCCACAAAGGCCCTCAGAGGCTGGAGCACCTCTCTCTCCTATGAAGACAGGCTGAGAGAGTTGGGGTTGTTCAGCCTGGAGAAGAAAAGGCTCCAGGGAGACCTTAGAGCAGCTTTCCAGGACTTAAAGGGGCCCTACAGAAAAGATGGCGACAGACTCTTTAACAGGGAGTGTAGTGACAGGATGAGGGGTAATGGTTTTAAACTGAAAGAGGGTAGATTTAGATTAGATGTAAGGAGGAAGTTCTTCACCATGAGGGTGGTGAGGCACTGGGAGAGGTTGCCCCAAGAAGCTGTGGATGCCCCATCCCTGGCAGTGTCCAAGGCCCGGTTGGATGGGACTTTGAGCAACCTGGTCTAGTGGAAGGTGTCCCTGCCCATGGCAGGGGGGGTTGGAACTAGATGATCTTTAAGGTCCCTTCCAAGCCAAATCATTTTGTGATTCCATGTTTTCAATGAAATCATTGAAGAACTTACTTCAAAGATGCCAGATGGATTATGTTTACAGCTAAATTAGCACCCTTGATCTATTTTTAAGTGAGGATCCTTAAAAAATATATGAACATTTGCAAGAGGGAGATAAAAATAGGCTGTGATAAAATTAAAAGCAATGACAGTTAGTAAGGTGTACTACTACACTGTGCTTCAAGATGAGCGTGGCTGACTCTCTTTTAATAGAGTAAAGGTGCTCTCTCCTGCCTACCAGTTATGTTCAGTGATACTTGAAATAAAAGTATTACATTAATATTACCATATTGCACTGATCTGTGTAATAAAAAGACTTTGGTCGATAAATAAATATTTACCCCTCAGGGTGCAGATGACACTGGCAGATGACCTAGACGATGCCCGGCGGTGAAGCAGGCGAGGCTGAGGGGCAGCCGCCGTGGAGCGGGGCTGTGTCCCAGGAGCCGGCACAGGGAGAGGGAAGGGGAAGGCAGAGCCCCAGGATGAAGCTACGGAGAAACCGGCGCTCCCAGTGGGCCCAGCACTGGAGTGAGGACAGACCTGTGCCATTCCACTATAACCACAGTTACATTCAGGTGGTACCTTTCCCTTTTCCCAGCCCATGGTTAGTCTTTTAGCAAAGCTAAAAAGTGAGAGAAATAAACACAAACTTCACATCCGGAGGTGGCTTCCACTATATATATATATATATTTTTTTTTTGTCACAGGACAAAGAAAAGAGATCACGCAAAGGACTGTGAGACAAACTTTTTCTTGTTTTTATCTTTTGTTTTTCATTTTTGTGTTGACCTAAACCCACCAATACATCTTTCATCTTTTATTAGCTCACAAACATTGCTCTCAAGAACACCAGGAGGGGAAAAAAGGATTCATTTTACAATAAGGCAAAGCCCTGCACTGCCTGGAAAAGTGAGAACTCTGGACAATGTCAGTCCAAACAGTCTCCCGTTTCTTTCTGAGCAAGAACAGTACAGAGGAAGCAGGCTCTGCCGAAAGACATGATGTATAAACAGCAATAGTAAGTCCAGCAATAGTGTAAGCAGAAAAGTCAAACCGAACGTTGTATGTCTGGCCATTACAAGTGGCACTTCTTTGCTTGCTAGATGAAAGAGCATCGTCAGGTACAGTGGGAAGACAGTAGAAGCTGTGTAAAAACACTTGCCATCAAGCATCGGATCCACACTCACCGTGGAGGTGGCCTGAAAAACCACTTTAGAAAAACACCAGAAAATTTCTGTTTATTTGTTCTGAATTGTATGTCTAATTTACTCACTGATGGCTTTTCAAAGCTAATTGCTGGCGAACCAAAGGCTCAGCTTCCCTCTTTTTCACATATGATTTTTAAAAAAATCCTACTGGGTTATTACTAAATATGCAACTGCTGTAAAAACTAGGAGTCATTCGGTTCCCACAGTTATTTATGCTGCGTGGATACTGCTTGATAATACATCAGCTAATAGAAAGAGCCAGTAGAAATACACCTCTGTCAGTAAAGGAAAAGCCTCTCCTTCTTCTCGGACACAAGAAGGAGTTTGAAATATTTCCTGTATTGCAGGAGTGAAATCTCATTCAGAAATGCAAGAAAAGCAGTTCCTTGGTCAATCTGATATTTCAGCCGTTTCAGATCTTCTCTTCCCTGTGCCTTTGTGGCTTGCTCCCTGATTTTCCACTGCCTGCCGAAAGACCGACACTCAGTCCCTCCAAGGAGGATAGGAGAAATATAAAACCCTTTTGTGGTGGCTGACAGTTTCAGGCCTTCACTTCAGCCTATTTTTGACAATTTACGCTCACCAATTTACTATTGCTGCTGCAATCTCAGTATGATTAATAACAGACAGCATGCTTCTTTTTACTGAAAGATTCACCCCAGAGTGTCCCAGGCTATCAGCTGGGATCAGGCTCCCAAGGAGGTTTTCTCCCGAAATGAATACAGAGGGGTATTGGAAAACCAGGTTAATATTCCATATGCGCTCCGTTCCATCAGATTAGGTTTCAGTAAATCAGGCTCATCAGCTGCACCTTTTCTTCACTGCCCGAGACCAGATAAAAGATTCAAGGGACGTACTGCTCGGTTACAAGGGGTATGTTATGGGGGAAGGTGCAGAGCTAGAAAGTTCCTTGTGTTCCGCATCTAACAGAAAATGGTTTGTGGGGAAAACTGTAAATAAAAGGACATATGGTACAAATTATACCATAAGCGCTAAACAAATCTTAAACTGTAAACATCTTCTTGGGTTAGACCTTCTTAGCAAATTTCAGCTGTCTCTGCCCCAAGCTGATGGCTCCAGTAAGTGTTATTTTACTAAGAGAGATTAATTTGTTTGGAAGCTTTACGAAAGAAAAGTGACTCGGGTGCTATGAGAAGCTTCTCGGCAGTGGCACTACTCGCACGTCCCCACGCGTAGGAGCAGCTGCATCTGTGAGTCAAATACGACTTTCTATGGACAGGGGTTCTGTCCTTCTGTGCAGAGGAACCTTTCTCAAATTTTTTAAGCTGTTGCCAATTAACTGCAAATCTTATTCCCAACATATGTGGAGCTCCCAGCTGGACTCAGTCAAATAAAGGCACTCTGATAGTGTTTCTGGGGTACTTTTGATTAACTAAGTGTATCTTACCGTAAGCAGGATCATTGCCTTCACTGGGCATTATTTCTGAAGATACTCAATATACAGCAAAATCATCGTTAAAATTTACTAAGCTCAGGGAAAAATTTTCCGGGATATCTTTGCAGATCATTTAGTACTAGTAACATCCCTCTAATAAACAGCACAAACCAGCTTCTGTTGATGCTCTTACTGATTTGGCTGGTTTAATGTTATGTTTAGAGCACTTTCTGCTTTATTAGCTATTATCTATTGTGAATAAAAATCTCATGCATGGCATAATACCTCTATATAATGTTCTGAAAGTGAAAGACATATGTTCCCTTGACAAAAATACTTTACAGCAGAAGGAATCCCTTAAGAGTTGTGTAGCCTGTAAAGATAAACAGATAAAACCCTTTTATTTCTGAGGTGGAAAAAAAAGTGTTAAAAAATTAAGCTAAAATCTGTGGCTACTTAAAAATGTGGTCCTCCAAACAGACATTAGTAACTGTAAAAGTGCTGAGTCCTCTGCTACGGAGTACAAAGTTAATTTCACTAGACAGATAGTAACTCACCGGAAAGAAATGTAAGACTATGAGAAAACAAGTGAAAACTTCACATACTTCTTACTATTCATTAATAATTACTGACAGCAGAATGATGCATGAAATTACCATGAACATCTTGCCAAGGCAAGACTGATTTCTTCTTCACTTCGGTTAAACTGTTCATATTCTATCTTCTGTATTTGACTTTTTAAATTTCCTTGTGCTTTAGCTCTAGCAGACTGAGTCCCAAAGGGCACAGCTCGCGGTGAAATACATCTTTGGGGTACCACACTTAGGACAGATGCTCTCAGGTCCTTGATGGAGAATTGTGAAGAGGAAGGTCCACCCTTGACCAGCTCCGGACACAGAGCTGCTTCCCCGGGGCCCCGCGAGCAAGAGCCACCGTGCCGGTACCAGCCACTGCAAAAACATCCTCAGAAGCAGCTGGAAAGGTAAAGGCAGGCTCTGATGGAGCTTTTTGCAGTCTGAAGGGAGTTCATCCCCTCTCCTGCACATCTGGTGTGTATTTATGTGCTCTAGAATGTGGAAAAGTAAAAGCTAAACATATGGACTTAACCCATTTCACCTAAAGAGGTGAAAAGTGGGTGTTTAGATATTATCAGGTCTGTAGCTGGCAGTCCTATCCACGCGGTGTAAATCTCCGCAGATGCCTGTGCGCGCTCAGCTCCATCAGACCCGGAGGGTGGGCAGCGCAGGAGGAGGACTCGCACAGATACACGACCTGTCTGCGGACAGCGTAGTAACATCCTGGCGTGAAATATTCTCATGCTCTTTCAATGCACGGGAGCGAGAACATCCAGGAAACAAAGCTTGGGCACAGCTTCTCTTGCACAGCATGTCTTTCGGGTTTTACTGAACACGCACAGTGGCCGGTCAGTAGAGGAATCTCCTCAATAAATTATGTTTTGAGTAACAATGTCACCTTTAGTGAGACAAACCTGGGTTATCAACCAACTGTCCTATTTTGGCCTCAGACTGGGTTTAGATAAGCAAACCCAGGACTGGGGGACACGCAGCAGGACCTTTTCTTGCTGTCATTCAGCGCAGCACTGTGTATTTCGTTCAGGAGAAGCATTTTGGATTTCTGCGGGTCCCAGAAATCCACCAGTACCAAACATATATCATATTGGAAGATACTGTGGTGATGCCCAACATCGGATGTAATTCTGAACCCGCGTTGAAACGTGCTGCTTAAAATGCCCCACGTTCACCATTGATATAGGATGTGTTCGTGCTCTGGGCTGAAACGGAGCAGCACCTGCTTACTCCAATGTATTTATCCATCTCTCTAAATAGCTGCTTTATTAGCAATTGTTGCTTCTACTGTAAAAGGTGCTTACAGGCAGAGGGTTTTACCTCATAAATCACTTCAGCATGAAGATGGATGTGCTTTATGCAGAAGTGGAGTTTGTGCCTTCTTTTCTTGCTTACTCATATTAACAGGAATGTGTATGCAAATATCCTATCTCCCAGCAGCTACAATAAATTTCTCTTGGGCACTTGAACCCCTTCCAGCTTGATTTAGAAGTTCAAAAGAAATGTAAATATATAGATCCCACCCCCCCAAGCTGACAAAAGCTGGGGCAGGGGAAGTTGACTCCTTGGGTAAAGGTTTTAACCCCATGTTAGCAGTTTTTGAAGGTGCTCTGGGTTTGATGAGATAAGGTTGTCTTCCCCCCCACCCCCTTGTACGTGGGCTGCAGTTCAATAAGCCAGAAAAATGTAAATAACGCAGATACGAATAGGACATAAAATACAGACTGATGGTTAAATACACTGCGGCCCTCTGTATGAGAAACAGCCTCAGCAGAACCCCAGGTGAAGCTCTAGCTGCGATGTATTGTCTCTAATTACAGTGATCAGTCCCAAACAATTAGCTGATTTCCCTATATATCCCCCAGGACTGAAGCAATTCTCCCTTACTGTTGGGGTGAGGCTGCTGAGATGTTCTTCTGTGGGGCTGCGGCTCTTCAGCTGGGTGAGTGCTGGCCCTGGGCAGCTATTTTGGGTGTTTCTGTAAGAAGCGATATGTAAACAAGGCTTTTACTACATGTTGTGGCTGGACTGTCATGCTTAGTAGGGTCAATATGTTTTAACAAAGTTGATTCTTTGTAGAATGATGTTGGGGTTACTTTGGGCTCTTTGGGGAGAAGTAGATATGCTTTGTCCTGCTGTTTCTGGCGGCTGGGTGAGTGCAGCCGTTAATGTGGATCTTGCGTGTAGCTGCGGGCTTTGAGTCCTTATTTAGTTCCTCTCTACTATTTCTCTTCTCTGCCATGGTACCCACACGTGTATGCCTAGAAATCTGTTCTATGCAGTTAAAAGGGTTGTTTTGCTATCTCAGCACTCTGCCACCGTATGTGACTGTAGCTGCAGTCATACGGGAATATTGCAAAATGTTTGCACGTGGACTCGTGATTGCAGATGCGCGCTTGGGCTTTTTTACTGTAATTTCTCTCTTATAGCTTTGGTGTAGAATAAGGGAAAAACTAGAGTTATCACTTTGTTGTAAAACTTTGGAAAACATCTGAAAGAGTGGAAATCCAACTAGAAACTTGGGTTTCTGTAGCTGGTGAAAATAAAAAAAAAAAAGGTCCAGGAGGCAAAATATGCTGCTTGCAGGGTTGTTTCCAAATCTGTCCCACTAACCACCTTGGCACATAGTAAATGGCTGCTAAAAGAAAGGGAAAAACTTTTTTTCTGCCTGTTCTGGTGGTGGGCAGCTTCGTACCCTGAGTTTCCACCACTGAAATCAATTGTGCTACACGACACAGAGTTGAAGTTTTGCATTATAACTAAATCCCAGCAATCTGTCTTGAAATCCCATCTCAGATGGGATAAATCAAGGTGTGTCTGTGTCTCTAGCACAGGCTCTGTGCTCTGAGGGGGATGTGCGGGGTCGGAGCCATTGCCCCAGATCCTCCTGCATCTGAGTGATTTAGCTTTGTGCGAACAGGCAAAGCATTTGGACTTCTGCCTGCTGAAGTAAGTCCTCATTTTTCACATCCAAAGTGCCTTTGCCTCAACCTGCATCATTGTGAGAATTAGTTTAAAAAATTTAAAGCTTTCTCCAGATATGTCTCACTATCTCAACTACGTTGATGGGTGCTGAACAGCTCGGCTCGTTGGGAGCCGAGAGCATTCTGATACGTTAAGGACTTTCTTCGCCATGTTAAAAACATGGAATATATTTGAGTGAATACAGTAGTAGGAAAAAAAAAACCTCACTTTTTTTTTTTTGCCTTTAAAGGCAAGGTTTTCCTGATTTGTTTCAGAAACCTGATAGGCATGTGGGGCCAAATTGGCTGCTGAGGCAGGCACAGGAGTAACTGTTTTATTTAATGCAATTTTACTTGCTAATAAGACCACAAACTTTACCCTGCAAACTGATAAGAAATACTAATGAGCTTTTACAGCTTTCAACAGAAAACTCTAAGGATCGTGTCTAGATTTTAGACCAGAAACTTCTGTGAGAGCAGCCGGTGAGAGTCTGGCATGTTGCAGAGTATTCCCTCGTCTCACGCCGTGCCTGCTGCAGAGGGACAGACAGCCCCAGACCACGGCTTTCCTTCATACTGCTGCAACAGAATAGGCAGCGTTCAGTGCCAGGGTCATCAGATTTGCCCTGGTGAATCTGTAGCAGATGAGTTGAAACACTGGCATGTAGGTGTATTAAGAGGATCTTGGGGACTGCTCGCTAAATAGTGTTAACTTTCATCCCTGCTCACCACTGGTGGTATTTCCATTCGCTGAGCCAGGAATAAAAAGATCTCCCATGGTCTTGAAAAGGCAGGGGAAACAATCAGTGAAGACCTGCAAAATAACTAATCTGCTGACTCTGGTGTAGCAACATTATTTATTCCCCCCTACTACAGGGAATAAAACAAGGGTGAATTTACCTTGTCCTCTTTTAAATTCATCCCTCAGCAAGAAACTGTATTATGGGAAAGCGTTCCCACTGTTTTGGCATGGCTGCTATATTACTTACTGGTTCTGGGAGTATCATTTTGGTAACCTAAGAAAGGAGGAGTGTGATCTTTGGAGAAGGAGGAACTCTAAGGGAAGAGGAGTGATCTTAAGTGCTGTGTTTTGGTGAAAGGAGGCTTTGTCCTGAATGACAACTTGCATCATAAAAAGTTTACTTAAAGATGGCCTTTCTTGGCAAGTAATGTGTGCCTTGCTTCCAGTGAAGGCATCCAAGCATGCGATTTAATTCTCCCCCGCAGCGCCGGGGATTGTGAAGGACTGACCTAGTGTTACCTGTCCTGGGTGTAGGAAGAAATGAGCCAAATAAGGGGGGGGGGGGGGG
>JANZLQ010000095.1:17171379-17185263 GCA_026212715.1 Elanus axillaris | reverse complement strand
ATCACACTGGCAAGCCTCCAGTCGTCTGGGACCTCTCCTGTTGACCAGGATTGCTGACAGATGATGGAGAGTGGCTTAGCAAGCACCTCTGCCAGTTCCCTCAGGACTCTTGGATGGATCCCATCTGGTCCCATGGATTTGTGAGTATCCAGATGGTGTAGTAGGTCACTATTTGCTCCTGGATTAAGGGGGGGTATGTGCTGTTCTTCATCCTCGCCTTCCAGCTCAGGGGACAGAGTACCCTGAGGATGACTGGTCTGCCTATTAAAGACTGTGGCAAAGAAGGCATTGAGTCAGCCTTTTCCTCCTCTCTGGTGGCAACATTCCCTTCTGTATCCATTGAAGGATAGATATTCTCCTTGGGTTTCTTTTTACTGTTAACGTGTTTGTAAAAACTTTTTTTGTTGTCCCTTTCAACAGTAGCCAGATTAAGTTCTAGCTGAGCTTTTTGCCTTTCTAATTTCCTTTCTGCATGACCTAACAAGGTCTCTGTACTCCTCCTGAGTTGACTGCCCCTTCTTCCAGAGATGATAGACTCTCCTTTTTTTTCCCCGACTCCTAGCAAAATCTCCCTGTTCAGCCAGGCCGGTCGTCTTCCTCAGCAGTTCCACTTGTGGCGCATGGGAATAGCCTGGTCCTGAGCCATTAAGATTTCCATCTTACGGAATGTCCATCCCTCCTGGGCCCCTTTACCCTCCAGGAGTGACTCCCATGGGAGTCTCTCAACCAGTGCCTTGAAGAGGCCAAAGTCTGCCCTCCAGAAGTCCATAGCGGTGGTTTTGCTGACCACCTTCTTTGCCTCAGCAACATATTGGCAGCTCTTGCTTCAGTCATGATGGCACCAAGAAATGAAGAAGTAGTTATCTCTCCTTGGTTTTATCGATGTTATATTCAAGGCACAATCAGGAAACACTGACCCCTCACTCCCTTCATGGGCATTTGCTGTTTATTGTAAATATTTGTACATGAAACTGCAAAAGAGCTGAGACATGACCCTGTGAGATGCCTCTGCAGAAAACAAGTTAAATCTGTCTCTTTGAAAAGAACATTGTAGACGGCAACTTTTTCCTTAAATGTTCGTATTTGTGAAAGCAGTAGGTAGCTTTTAGCAGGTAGCAATACTGGAGAAAAGAGGGTGCGTTTACCCAGCTTGATTAAACTTCAAGTAACACAGGGTAATGTATTTCAGGGTAGCTGCTTACAAGGAGCTGGAGCTGCCTATCAATCTGCAGCTTGAAGTATTTTACTGCCAGCTTAGGATGCTGGAATATCGTATGCCGTCCCTCGGTCTGCATCTCCTGGCTGACCTGGCACAGAGGTTTGTCCGAGGGTGCCACCGGAGTCAGGGGGCCGGCGGTGAGTGTGGGAGCGATGCTCTGTCCTGGCTCCTTGCTTGGAGAGGCAGTGGGTACCCCAAGGCATCCACACCACAACCAGGCTCTTCTTCTCTGGGGCAGCAAAACGTACAAATTTTACTCTCCCGTTGCCTCTCCTCACCTCTTTTGTGGTAGGCTTTTCTCTGGAAAGGAGGGTCTGAAATGAGCCAACTTAAATCTGACCTTTCATCGTTGAACAAGGGATTCATGAATGTATCATGTTTAGGCAAAAAGGAAGGTTTCCAAACCACTCTTGTTGAAGAGAAGACTTGCAAAGTATTAGCTATATTTCTGAGTATCATTCCAGAGCATGGCTTGACTTGCTTTACTGAGAGACTAAACCCGATCCACTACAACTGACTTATTTGTAAGTACTTATTTTGTTCCTTTGCATATGAAACAGTATCCAGACAACACAAGCTGTCTGGTGGAAAATTTCTAAGTGGTTTGCTATTCCTCTCTCACAGTGAATTCCTACCGTAGCACATTCGGGATAGCGCAATTGCAAGCTAAAATAAAACTGAAAATATGACAAAGGGAAGCAGACTGAAATAAACCCCTGGTGTGAGATGTTATTACCTGTCGTTGGGAAAGCAATTCAAGATTTTCATACAATTGGCTATAACATTTCCTGAGCTAAATTAGGCTGTCAACAACCCACAGAAAAATAATTTAACAAATGTTAGAACATCTTGGGGGTAAAAAAAGAGAAAAGAAAAAACCCCACATAAGTACAAGGGCAGGATAAAGCTATTGTATGATCTGTCATGAGAACCAGCAAATGGAGAGAGCTGTTTCTAACACTTGAAAAGCATCTTGGGCAGCTATAATCCAGCTGGCTAAGCTGATTTAAATATGCTGGCTGGGTAAAGGAGAAGAAAGATTCCCCCACCCCCAGTATGATGGGGGCGGGGGGGGGGAGAAAATGTTGTAAAAATGTTGTTATAGCTCCCTTTGAGTTAGCCATGGCATGTTTCAGCCTCTGAATGACACTGTTGGGCTGCATGCAAGTTCAACAATTTTTATTAAAATTACTATTTTTATTGAATTACTAAAAATTATTTTGCCCCTCTATTTTAAATCTCTATATGTAGTGCTATAGCCTGGTATATATTAAAGGAACTTTAAGATAGATGGGTATGCAACATAATTTAAGACTTGCCAGTGGGAGAGGGACAGAAAATATCCACATCATTAGAGTTTGAAAAAGATGAAGTCTATGCTTGCAGACAATCAGGAGATAAAACAGTGGATCAGTTTGCCAAAGAAACCTTTCCTGACTATGCTGAAATCTTTTAAGAGAGGTTATCAAAGTACTCCAATAAGGCTATTGCATAAGGACCACGTAACCTAAAACCAAAGCCACACACAAGATGCAGCTCTACGAGTTGCCGCGCAGCTGTACAGCATTGTCTGGCTCCCGTAATTACCTCCGTGTGTGTGTTCTTCCCCGCACAGGGAACAGAGGGAAGCTCAGCTGTAGATGAAAGCAGAATCCCGACCAAGATGCCAACCTGGCTTTACAGCTTTGCACGGCACAGGGAGAGGGGGAAGGAGCAGAAAGAGGCACAAGGCGCAGGGTCCGAGCTCCACGCAGGAGAAGCGAAATGCGAAAGAACGAGCGATTATTGGGGCACGGTCAGGAAAACCATATGACTGTTCCTGGTTTTGTTTTCAAATTGAGCAGGAATACCATGAGGATGCGTGCGCTCAGGCAGACAGCAGCAAGCCTATGCTGTAGAGCCCGGTGTGGTAGTAGAAATGTCAATCCAAGTAACTGAGAACTAAAAAAGTTGTCATAATAAAGCTGGTTTTGTTTGGGAGGATAATCCCTGCAGACTAATGGGCTACAGGACAAAAAAGCCCAGTGCAATCTGAAGTGCCACCATCCATCAAGCTTTTTGCACTTACAGCACTTAGACCTCCACACCACCAGCCTGCGAAGGAAGGTGAAGAACTTGGGCGAAGAAACCCCGTGCTACAGCACTGTGGTAGAGAGAGAATACAGATGCCAAGTTGCAAAGGGCCAGACGCTGCTCCGGTCTATTTATCTGACATTATCACTGTGGAGAGCAGTTCCTGAGGGAGATGAGGAAGCCGCTATATGAGAAGAAACCAGACCATGAGTCTCGCACCCTGTGGAGAACCAGTGTTACTGCCGGTGCCTAACCGAAGCCAGCGATCCAGCATCTATCTCCTGCCGCCAAATTCACCTCAAGCTCCAAATATGCCTCTGCAAGAAGTGCCATTTCTGAGAGCAAGAAGGGTTCTCAACGGCCCCCAAAGCCATTGAGTTTCCAAGATGATCACCATATATTTCGGCAACTATCGGCATTTGTTATATTTTGCGTGCATTTCATACTCTGCTTAGGAATAACCACGTGGGGCCGAGGGCTGGAGGAGAACATACCCCCTGCGCTGTGCGTGCTCCCCTCTGCAGCCGGCTCCTGCATCTGCGGCTGGAAAGCACTGCAGGCTCCTGTTAGAGTCGGGCATTTAGACCCTTAGAAAACCGAAATAGTTTGAATTATATAATTATGAGGGGTTTTTTTCTGTATGATATTTATTCTGGGAAATACAAGGTGGGAGGCTAAGTTCATATTTTAGACTACAGGAGGTAAATCAAGACAGAGGTACGTATAGAGTGTGTAGGTTCAGAGTTGCTGCTGTTTAATGGACTGCAGTCACGTATCACAGCATGTGTGCATGTAATTGTCTCCCAAACTGGAGACTAAATCCTTAAAGGTTCCCTTGCTACACATTACTTCTATAAACAAGAGACGGAAATATAATACAGTATTACCAAAGTAGATGATTCATTCTGATATGCTACTTAAAACACGCCAAGGACATTAGCTACAGCTCAGCCAAAAACTCCCTGTCTGAAATAAACATTGATTTGATGGAGTCCTGCATTAATTTTTAAAACATAACAGCAGGGGGCAAGGAGGGCCAGGGTTTTTCACTGCAAACTAGCTGCTTACACAATAAGAACGAGGTACGTTTCAGTGCTTATTGTTCTTTTTCTAACTAATTCTCCGCGGTAGCTGTATTTGCAATGGCAAGGTTCTGAATAATTCTAAGGCTTTTAAGGCTCTTTCAGAATAATTCACTTTTCAGTAAATTGTCTGGAAAAACACAGGCTGCCTTGCACATAAGAGTGCAGAAATGTATTTTTAGGGTCATGAGCTAAATTAACATCTGGCTCAATTGATATTTCAGCCCTATTACATGCATTTGGTCTGAATGTAGCCCACTGCTTATTTTTTGCCCTTGGATTATGCAATGGCATTTATCCTATATGCATATAGCATGCAACCTATCCCGAACAGCTGAATAAATCTTGGATTTTCAGTCATCTGGCGTACTTGTAGGTTCTCCACATTTTTTATTGCTTTGCTTACAACTAATTACTCTGGATACAGCACGGTCTATTTATATGCTTTGTAAACACTCCCTCTTCCAAATGCTTTGTGGTATCTCTTTCTTCAGTGTCGTTACAGAAGATTGTCAAGTGAGGGAAGCAGCTGAACTGGAGAGGCGTAGGAAAGACCGGAGAATAAATCCCCTAAGATCAACAAGGAAGTGATTGTCAGTGTTAGCAAATATTTCTCTGATAACTCTTCTGTTAAATTATTTCTAAATTTGGAGTAATATGTTACCTGCTGCTATGCAAAACGAAGGTTTGGGTTTTTTCCTGTCAGGCTGCCACGTGAAGTAACTTCAGTGCATAACATCCCATCGAGTAGCACAAGCAGCTTTGGTGCTACTGGGATTCTCCCCACTACCTGATGATGGTCTGACAGCCGTGATCAGTCTTTCAGTGCTCCTGCAGGCACCAGCATTTCCTCAAAAGTATCACTGAGAGAATAAAATTCTCTTAAAATAAATGCATGTCTTCATCTGTATGGATGAATGCATTGGCTCTAGTTCTGCAGGTAGGACAAGGGCATGCTTGCCTGGCTGTTGCTAGTACATGTCATTTCTTCCAGCAATCGGTATGAAGCTTCCTATCCCCAAGTTTGCTAAAGCAAAGGCCTTCAGAATCTCTTCCTTCTGCCAAAGTGCAGAAAATGGCATTGAGTGGAGGCACAGAGCTGCTGCTGGCTGTCAGAGGCAGGGGCGACATTCTCCTCTTCCATGCCATCAAGTTCCTGAAATGCGGAGTCCTTCCACAAAACCCATGGGTGTATTTGACAGTAACTGGGATTTTGCAAAGGTTAAACTGGACCTGGTAGGGATGATATTGCCAAAACTGAAGGTTATGTTCATATAGAAAAGCACGTTACTGAAATACCCAGATGGATTCGAAGAGAGGCTTTTACGTCTCGGAAAATTTAACACCTTCTGATTGCCGCTGTTTCCTCGGGAGTCTGCTTTGCCCAATGTGGTGGTGGTTTAGGACCTGCGAATACTCAAAATGGACTGCTCAAACTTTAACAGGAAGGCTCAGTTTTATCATCAGCCTCATACCGCCCCAGCTATCGCAGTGAATAACAGAAAATAAAACCCCAAACCAAAGTAAGCCCCACAGACCAAAACCAAACACACCCACCCTACGCCCCCCCAAACAACGTAAAAGACCCCCCGAACTGGTGAAGGATATTAAGCTTAGGGAAATAATTTTCTAATGAATAATGTCACTTCCAGAATAATGCAAATCTGAAAGCATTTGGGGATATTTGTCCAACTTCTTAATTTGTATTTAAACTATGACAGTCCTTTCTGAGATAAGAGAGGTTATAGCTGCAATTCTTTGTAAGGGAATAAAATATTAATTTTGTTGAAATTTTTTATTAAAATCCATCTTGTTCCAACATGCAAAGAAGAATGCTGTTATATTTATGTATGTAACTTTGAAATCATTGCAAGTTAGCTATTAAGAGAGAATACTTTGCTTTGGAAAAGAGCAGCTAGCTTACATGTGTCGGCCGACAAATTTAAAGTAAAGCTAAACAACTGATGACCACAAATGCGCTTTTTTTTTTTTTTTGGTGATCTCCAATCTATAAAATAGAAAAAGAACAAACTATAGAATTTTTATGTCTTCGCCCCCACCCCTTACTGGTTTTAGAGATGTCTACATTTTGGTCCATGTGAACGTCTGTCTCAGCTGGATGGTTTCAGAAATGTTTAAAAAGCCCCAGTAGTTTCTGTAGGGATGTAAAAAGTATGTTGTTGTGCCTGTGTTTCAAAATGGAGACCGAGGTAAGGTTTGGCATCTCCTGCTTCAAAGCAAATGGCTAAAATCTGGCAGTGCGGAAGATCGTTGTGCCAGACTGATGTCTCTTGCCTTGCCATTACAATTCACACAGGACCTGGAGCACCAGAAGAAGGTCGGAGCCCTGTGAAAAACAACCCACGATCCTGTAAGGGCTCCAGCATGCAATGCAAAGTCGCAAACAAAAGTTAACGCTGGTACTTCGACAAGTTCTGGACTTCCCAACCTTGCTGAAGTTCATAAACTGTTGCGTGTGTGTTTGGGTCAACATGGTGCAGTTACTCATATCATCTGGTCTTCAATTTTTGACTATGTCTAAGCCAACACCGGATAACTAAACCACCATGAGGTTTTTACAGCTCTCTGTAATAAGAATAATCCAGGCACATCTGGCTTAATGAACTTGTTTGATCCAAGCAGAAAAAAAGTCTCATCTTTCAGATGTATTCATAGTTTTTCTCTACTTTTTTTATCAGTGTTCATAGGAGGATTTTATTTACTTTTACTTTTTTAGATTACATGAGTGGGGAGGGGGGAAGGGTTGCTCTGAAATAATTCTGTGCCTGGTGAAAGACCTAGTCCTTTACTCTCCTGCAACAGTAGTTCTCACTCACATATCTAATCGATTTTAAATAACTGAAGAAAAGGATCAAAATTTCATCCTAAAAATAAGGTGATGAAAGTAGCCTATTAAAAATACTACGCTATATTATTGGTGGTACAGCTGCAAGGGATTTGCCAAAATTAATTATATTACTATTGTAAAAATATCAGCAGTGAAGTTAGTGCCAATGTATTTTGGTCTTGGATTCCACATATTCATCTGTCTGGTATTTTCAGAAAAAGCAATCTACTTAAAGTCTCTTTCTCTATAGAAAATTTTTCCTGCCATTATACATGCCTGATCTAGAATTCTTAATCTGGAAATTAAATGCTCATCATAGAAAAATACCGTGTTGTACTTGACAATACTTTTGGCTTTCTTCTTAAATCCAGAGATTACAAGAAAACAAAAACCAGCAAGGCGCATTCTTTTTTCCTTTATTGGGAGCTAAAGAGTACTGAGGAAGTCCAATGATGACTTCTCATGTGAAAGAAAAAAAAAAAAGAAGTGGGAAATAGCACAATTTCCATTTTCATTGATATTGTTAATACCTACTGAGTCTGGAAGATCCTGTTTTGATGAACGTCATCAACAAATGTTGTCAGGTTTAAATTACTCCATTGTTCTGCATGATTTAGGTATGCTGTGTGTTAAGAGACTCAGGATATTTAAAAACCACTAGAGACAATTGGTGGGAAGTTGGAGGAGACTTTCTGACATATCAGAGCAATAATTTATTGTTAATGGTTGAGATAACTGTGTGAAGTTGGTCGAATTATTTAAGTTTTTGTGTTTAAATTTCTCTCTTCCCCAAAATGGAGTTCATAAGCATTCATAGTATTATGACATTATTTCTCTCTTCCAAAGTTGGGGCGGGGAAAAAAGGGAGTTCTTGTGGCTGCCTCAAATAACTGTATTTTGCATTATTTTGAAGGTCATAAACTGGAGTCTCGTGGCATTTGCTGCTTCTATAATCGTGGAGAAAATTCTGATAAGCTTTTTTAACATGAGAACAAGTCCTCTTAGATTTAAGGTGGTGGTAGCCACTGAGCATCAGCAGCTTACCCGTCATCAGGTGGGAAAGTGGAGGACTGAGGCTTCTCCAAACTCCCCTTGCTGTGGCCAGAAGCTAATTTTGCAGAAGCAAGCCAAAACTGTATTTTAGTTACTGCGGAAGGACTATCTGAGAACACGTTCTTTTGGCTGCAGGGCAGCGCTGTGAAAACCTGCCCAGCCCCAGGGCTGGAAGCAGAGATGGGCAAGAGAGACTTTTCGAGGACTAACGAACTGCAGAATGAAGCATCTCCCAGAGTTGCTAAGAAAAGAAAGGGAATGTCTTTAAAAAGGACTGGCCTAATGCAGAGCTCGCTGCGGCTCAGGGATGAAATACTTCTCAGATGACTGCGCTGGTTCTTCCAGATGTGTGAGCAATTTTTAGTGCTGATGAGATTTTGCTAGCGGGCTGAGAGCACCATATGAGTGTGGGCAATTTTACTCCAAATGGGCTCCATTTTTATTCTCTTAGAGAGTGGTTTTCAGGAAATACCTGCAGATTTTATCCCACAGAAAGGTGTCCTATAAGATGTCGCTGAGGTTTTTTTTTGACCCGTAGTTTCAATGTGAAAGGGCACTATGGAGCACTACTGAGGAGGTTAAGTAAGCGTCCTTGGGTGCTATGAGCTAGTGTTTTTTCACCGAGGACAACCGCAGCTTTTTATTCTTTGCCAAAATAGGCTTTTGCTTCCTTTTACTGATGGAGGAGACAGGGCAAGTTTTATACAACGACAAAGAGCCAGGACCCTTTGGGGAGGGCTCCCGCCGCAGGCTGGAGGCTTTGGGGAGACCTGCTGGGGAAGCCCTGGTGCAGGGGACCCCACCGGGCTGCTGAAGGCCCACGGCACGAGGTCAGGGCCACCACTTCGGTGGGGAACGTTCGTTAAACACACCCAGGCCGAGGCCTGTCTTGCTCGCTGGGTCCCTCTCGGCACACGTCGGCAGAGGTGGTAATTTGGTCCTGGGAATACAGACCCTTCTGAGTCTTATTTATCTTAGTCGTCTTTATGGACTTCACCTACGAGGGGATTTTCAGTTCAATGAGTATCGCAGAAAATACCTCACGTCAAACACATCTTCCTGCCCGTAAGAGTGGGTGTCTCCACTTCCTGCCTGGGTGGCAAAACACTCCATCGATGATGGGATAAAGATTAACTAAAAATGAAAGTCATTGGGTTTTCTCTAATTCCTTCTCTGTTTTTTCTTTCACCAGTTGCTCTTAGGCTCCAGAGCCCCTCTTTGAGATGGAAACTTACTGTGCTTCTCTCTTGGCAGTTTGGCCTATTTGGTAATTGGAGTCTTCTCGTTTGGTGAGCTGTTCCCATGGTTCCCACGTTGCGCTCGTTCTTGCTCTCGTATTTTCCGTTCCCTTATTACTTTCCTAATAACTGCTTCTCAGGCTTCTCTCTTCCTTTAATATTTTCTTGTGTGTTTGGCTAGGCTTCACCACATTCCTGGTATGGCATACAATGTGCCATCACTGGAACAAGACGTCACAGCTTTTCAGCGGCTGGGTGTGGGGTTGCTGCTCCACAAGTCTTGGCTTCAGTCGCCTGTTTCAGCTCTCTCCCTCAGCGTTTTTACTCTGCTTTACGGTGGGTCTCTGCTGTAGCAGTGACTTTCTACAATGGACGATACCTGGTCTTGTAAACAATTGCAAGCACCTTGGCTTCGGCGAGACACCTTTCTCAGTTGGAGCCGCTGCAGCCTTGTGGTCTGGAGCCTCTACTCGGTCTTGCGGTTCACCAAGGCTCTCTTCTGTTCCTCGCTCCTGGCTGGACACGTTCTCTTGTTTGCTTTAACTCAGCATCTTAAGGAATCTCACTAGTCTATACGGCCGTTTGTGGCTTGGCACTTTTGTCCATCCTGACTCTGTCGTGGCATTTTTTTGCTCTGTGTGCCAGGGCCTCTGAAGTTCAGTCCCCTGAACCCACAGCATCTCTGCTTTCCTCTCCCAGCCCCTCCCCACCGCAGGTTTTTGTGCGTTGGTCTTGTAAGACAGAAAAATCCTCTCTACTCTGAATTCGTCAGAATGTAAATTTATGTTAATTATCTCTAATAATAATTATCTTTAGTTTGCTAGTAGGAAGTTGGAAGGGCTAGAATGAATCAAAAATTCATCAGCTGTGCCCCTTAAAGGCATTTCCAGATTTTTGACGTACTGAAAACTGGAGAACATTGCTTCTCGCTAATTCCTTCTATCAGAAAGTAACAGGCATAACTAGAGAGAGAAGGCAGACGCTGGTCATTACAATTTCTTTCACTTCTACAAAGCGTAGACACATCTAATGGTGTCAGACCTGGAGTCTCCTTTCCTTCAATTTTAGCTAGTTGTCGTCAAAGACATGCTGTAATCCTTTCCATTTCTTGTATTTCTTAATCATATTTGATAGCTTGGTAACTTTCTTTAACTGGAGCAATGTGTTAAACTTCTTTTTGGCTGCCACAGAGAGAATTCTAAATAAATATTTTAGTGAACTAGGTTCCAGCAGTTTTGGTACGCAGCCTAACACCATATATTGTGGTGTGCAGGGAAAAATCAGCTCTCCAAAGGGAACTCAATAGCAGCATGGATCTTCTGCCAAAAATTCCTAATTCTGGGACTGTACCAGGAAACTTGTGTGGGTCCCGTTCTGCTCCTACTCAAGTCAAAGGTAAAGCTCCTACTGACTGCAGTGGGATAAGGCTCAGGCTCCAACACTCAGTCCTCACATTCCCGCTTCGCACGTTGTCCTTCAAATTCTTATTCATTTTTAAATTTCTTTTTAGGCTCTGGAAATATACTAACCATTGCCCTCTCCTGCGTGTCTTCTGGAAGGAGAATCACAGACAGGAACCATTTTCCCTGCCTCTTACACTCTTTAAGAGGAGCTCCTGTTCTGTGCCCCAAAGCGTGGCTGGAACTCAGCAGCTGTAATCTGGAGTGACAGATGAGCAAGTCAGGTCATGAAAGGAGGAAAACAACTGCTGGAAAAGGAGAAAACAAAGAGAAGAAGAACTTGCAATCATGTCAGAAAGGCAAGAAGTGGTATCTCGAAGGAACTAAGTTTGTATGTCAGTAATCCCTGGGTTGGAGAGATAAGAGAAGTCAGGGATAGATAGGCTGTGGTCAAGCAGGAGATAGCAGACGTGGAAAAACGGGATCTCGGGACATTCACTATAGGAAATGAATCTCCAGCATCACTATATTGCAATGAGTGCTAACGTGTTTGGAGCCTGACCGTGTCTTTTGCTGTGTGTAAGTATACAGATGGCTATATATAGCTCTGGAAATAAACACACGCAATCTGATAGCTTTAAACATAGTAGGTTTTGCTTATTAGGCTGTAAGAACACTTGCAAGAAGCAAGTGTAGGAATAAAACGGACAGTGATTTTTGCCACGAAGCTTAGAAGAGATCTGGAGCTGACTGAAAGCACAAGGCGATGGGCAACAAGTCGGGGGCTGCTGGACTATTTCTGGCAGCACCAAGCACTCGCTGTCTGACGTCGGGAAAGTCGTTTGATTTCCTTGTGCTTTTTCATTTGCTTTCTTCATCTGCGTTAGATGGTGCTCGCTTCTTCTGTTAAGAGCTTCAACAGCTCTGAAGGGTGTTAGTATCAAAGGAGAGCAACCAAGCTGCAGAGCAAGCGCAAGCCTGGCCCGTGCCTCCCCACGGCCCGGCCGGCCCCTGGGCTCCTTACAGGAGAATAGCCAAGAACCCTGCCCACAGAGCCCGAAGGCAGGGCTCAAACCACAGCACGGGCCGTAACAAGGACCTAGAGAGCAAAGCGACAAACGGCAGTGAAGCGTCCCGCTTTGGGAACTTAGTTTTGTAGTTCTGAGTACAGAAAACGGAGCAAGCAATGCTAGTTTTTAAACTTCATACTCTTTTAAGTCACTGCATGATCAGGGTCAGGAAAGCTTTGTTGACACCCTGTACGTACAGCTGGCAAGAATCTCAAGTTGTGCCTTCTTCAGCGCAAACGCTGCTGGAAAGGGAGGTCTGGACACATAATGGCCCCAGCCCATCTCGCCATCCGCTGCGGGTTGGCTCCTCTACTTGTCCATGTGCCCTAAAGCGAGGACAGGATTTAGCCAGGGGCACTCTCGGGGCAGAATTCTCTCCATAATAGCCCCAATGCTGATGCTAAAGGGTTAGGAAATCAATTATTTGTCTACTGCATACAAGACGTCTTATTTAAGGGATTGATAGATTTCACGGAATGGCACCAAACCATTCCAAACCCAATCCGTAATGTACACGTCTTAGTTTATCTTAATATAATAAACAAAATAATAAACAAAATAAAATAAATGAAATCTAACACTGTAGCTGTTGGAAGCCATTCAAGTGTGGTTTAAAACAGCAATGCTGACACAGACTTCACTGCAGCAGTGTCCCGTACCTCCCTGGGCAGGCACCGTCTTCTCTTCAGCGAAAAAATACACTTTCACGTTTTGCCGTCACTGTGTTTAGTGCAAGGTACATAGACGGGAAGGCAAAGCGCTGTCAGATTTCACCTTTGGCTTTCAAAAAGTGAAGTAAATAGGGAATCCCGTGGTAGCCAGTGAGACTATCTAGATTCTGAACGAGTCAAGGTTTTGAAGATGAATTTGAGTGTGAAATTAAACACTAAAACGCTCTGGTGTGTTGCCTGAGAATAACTTTTTTCCCCTACAGCTTTGGCTTCTGTTATGCCCAAGAAAATTCACCCGTCTAGGTTTGCTCTTGGTTCCCTCACCATTCCCCCCCCCCCCATATTTTCCTGCCTGCTCCCAGCTACCTGGATCACCCCTAAAAGTCGTTTTCAGCCGAGCGGAGCATCCCCAATGACAACAATATAAACCCCTTGTCTTGTACAGCCTTTCTTTGCGCCATATCACTTCTCTTGTTTTCCGTTGTTTGGGAACACGTTTGGTTGTATTTCATGTCACCTTTCTCCACCTTACCTACAACTGAAGGTCTTTGCGACAGGTCTGATGTGAAATCTTCGTTCTTGTAACCCCCGGGAAGAGCCAAATGCCACAATCCCAACTCGCATCAAAATTTCTGCTTGGGCGGATGGAAGCTGCGCAGGATTTGAGCGTGGGTTTGCTGTACAGCGTAAGTAAAACTGGAAATTAAAGCTAAAAAAGACCTTCTTTAGGAAGAAGGCAGTGAAAGGTGTCGTGCTTCTTTTGGCATTGTAATGCTACCAACTGACATCTGCTCCTCGACCATTTTCCAGAGGGAGGACTGCGGGACCCCACTCCAACTCCACTCAAAACGCAAACCCTCCGCTTTTACACCATTTCATCACCCCCCCCCCCCCGTTCCCCACGTTTCCATTTAACTCCCAGCTTCCTCCCGACCCTTCCCAGCGGGAACCGACGGCTCTCCTCGCCCCTTCGGACACCTTAACGCCGCATTCCCTTTATCTGAGCCCACCCCTTATCCCATCCCATCGCCGCCAAGCACGGACCGGGCGCACCTGGGGCAGCCGCTGCCGGGGCTGGAGGGCGCCGGGGCTGGAGAGCGCCCGGTCCCGGCCCCGGTCCCGGCCCCGGTCCCGGTCCCGGCCCCGGCGGAGCCCTGCGCGGGGCAGCGCGTACCATGCGCGGCCGGGGCCCGTCCCGCCCCGGGGGCCGTGTTTGCTGATGTAATCGCC
>JANZLQ010000095.1:17147191-17165769 GCA_026212715.1 Elanus axillaris | reverse complement strand
GGGGGGGGATGTTGAGAATTACCTGCTCCTGGGTTGGGCTGGGCTGGGGAGGGGGCCCCGCGAGAAGCAGTGGCACCAGCTGTGAAGTACCCCCTTCCCCTACGGGGCACTTGGTTTGAAAACTGGGGTGAAACCCCCCAGTAAAACCGCTTAAGTGGAAGGAGAGTAAGTAACCAAACCCATCCTCTGCTACACCAATGAATTTTGACTTCTGTTTTGTTTTGGTTTGTTTTGTTTCACTGAGCAAATTGATAAAACCAGATTTTTGCTCTGTGGTTTTCATGCACTTTGGATGTTTCTGGAATGTTTGAATTGCAAACCCTTGGAAGGGATATTAAGATTTTTCACTAAATACTGCTATATATATGTGTGTGTTTAAATACATATATATATATATATAAATATTTAAATCGTAGCATGATTTCTTGTCAGTATACCATTACTAATGGTTGGTCTATGCATACGTTATCCTCTGAGCTGAAGGCAACCTGGCGGTGGGAGGAACTTGTCTGTCATTGCTGTTTGAACCATATGTTCCTGTATAAAGTGGTAGGGCTTGCTTCGTGGGCTTCTTTTTGCTGTGCAAACCTGATGAATTAGCTGGCAAAATTCGATCACATGAAGTTACAGGTGTTTGGTTGCAACTGTGTTGCTTTCAAATACTGTTTATTCCAGATACTCAACTGTTCTCTGGCATGCTCCAGCAAATACTTTTAGTCAATCTAGTGTTATGAAAAATCAATGAGGTCACATACGTTAATGAGCAAGAGGGTTGAGCTGAGGCTTGAGTGTGAGTTGAGTAGTTAGTACCAGAACTATATTTCTTATATTTTTAGAAATATTTCTTCTTAGAACTGAACAGATATAGGTTACTATAATCATTACATACATCTGTTTCTGTGCCTGGATGTCCAACATTTAATAAATGAGAAATACATTCTCTGCTAAAGATTCAGTCACTAAGAGTGTGATTAGGTGCAAATCTGGCTAATATGGTAATTGAATAAAACCCAGCAGAGAGTCTGTTTTTTAACCATGGTAAAAATGTATTGTTTGCCCAGCATCCCACACTTTTCATTTAAAGCAGATTTTGAGCACATAACCTCTGTCAACCTTATATAAGTTCATTGCAATCGGTAAGCCTGTGATACCTATCAGTATTGCACTCTTCTATCTGAGCATGAAGTTTTAAGTCAAAATATGATGGATTTTTTTTTTTTTACTTTGTGAAGAGTATGTCTTATTTGTAACATGACAGGATTTTATAATATGGGAACAAAAATATGCCACGTTTTCATTTACGGTAAAATGATGTGATATAGTGACAAGACTGATAGCAGGTCAAAAGTATCTAATGGTCTCTACAAGCATTAACTTGTCATTTATTTTATAGTTTCTTTACAGTAACAATTTTTTTCTTTCCAGAAAGAAATTTACTACATAGCAGCATTCATATTTGAAGGCTGCTGCAAGAAAATATAAACCAGATGTGGTTACTTTATTAATAAAAGCCAGTGTAAAATATATGTACTATATATGAGGGCATACATAATCCTAGATCTTTGTGTAAAACGCCTTCTCAGCATCAGTGGAAAGTTGTACAATGTGATGGCTTTGATCCAGGACTTGCTGAAGTCAATGGTATCCTGCCATTGACTTAGGATGTTGAATCAAGCTTTTAATTCCTCGGAGCTCTGAAACTAGATGTTTTCTCACGTGTTCTTCTCTTTCTTTCCCTTTTAGGAAGACTCTGCTTTTTATTGCAATATGTATAGCTATGGGTGTTGCACAAGGACCCAAACAAGGTGAGAATGCTTTTTTTATAACAGGACATTTGTACAATCTGTTCCTAGATGAAAAGAGTAAATGGCTGTTGTTACTAGTGACCTTAGGTTCAGTTCCTTAATGGTTCCTTAAAGAAAATACCAGCTACAGCATAGTGATAGCAAAAGTTTAAAGCAACCAGTTTGGAAAAGATGACCTTTTGAAAATTACTCAGATTTTCTGTCTATGAAATTGCTTACATATTTAAGCAAGCTCTTAATAAAAGAGAAGCCTTGTACAGTGAAAAGGCTTTGATTGTGTCTTCACTGCAAGTGGGTGTCCTTGGGGGTGGCAAGCTATGACTGAGTTACCTTTGCACTTAGGGCTGTGCAAGCAAACCGCTGCATATAATAAAGGCTTAGTCTAGGCTGGCATCACTAAAGCAAAAAGTGAAATAGTGTATTCATTTGGTTTTGCATTCAGATGCAGATGTTAGCGAGGAAATAGGGTTGCCTTGTTTTTAGTTTCTTTTTTAATCTGCCAGCTGTTATAACTGCACCAGATGTGCAGCCTGCGCTAGAGACTGCTGCAGGAATATTAGTGTCCCAGAGTGGTGGAGGGTAACATGCCGTTTAGTCATTTCTTATCTGCCAGGGGAGTGGCAGCATCGGTTCTCTGCCATGTTCCTTCACAGGTGAAGCAAGAAATGGGTCACCCTTGGCTGGTAAGTACCTTAACTGCAAAAACTCGGCTGAATACAAACAGCTGGGTTGCACGGTTAAGACAAGACTCATTCCTGATAATGTTTTGCTAGAGCCCTGTGGGATCTCTCAGCAGCCTCCCACTGTTATTCTCACCAATGCCTTTTTCCTTCTCATCAACTGCAGCTGGCAAAGCTTGGTTTTTCCTTCGGTTGCCGTTGGTTCCCCTGCACACGCCCCTGTTCTCTTTGCAGTTTTGCCTTCCATTAGTTACTTGTTGTTTGCCCGGTAAGATTGGTTGTTGATTTTTCACATTCAGCTCAATGGGGGGACGTATGCTTTTGTGACGATGGGATTTTCCCAGATTTTCCTAACAGCCGGGCCAAGCTCTCATCAGAGGAGGGGCAGCACCTGTAGTTGTGTGTGGCCTGCCCTGCTCCAGGCCTGCAGGGATGGAAAGGGAAGAGGCTGCTTTAGGGAGGCAGTTTGCACTTTCCCAGTGTAGCGGGAGCAGGTAAGGGATGCCAGGGACAGGAGTGCAGCAATGGTTTGAGTTGTCTTCATCACTCCAGCCCACCCTCCTCTTCTGCAAAGAAATAAACAATTTCTCTCGCTTCTCACGTGCCCCAGCCTGACAACTGCTTTTCTAATGAGACTTCAGGTGAGGACTGTGAAGGCTACGGGACTGGGGGCAGCAGCGACACGGGGGAGTGGGTGCAGTCTGAGGCTTGTTTGCCTCTTGGCTGAGAGTACCCCCATGCACAGCCTTGCAGAAATGGGGTAAAGCCTCCAGTCTTGACATGCTTATATTTGATTTTTTTTTTTTGTCACCAGCAGTTTTCCTACCTTTTTTTTTTTAATCACTCAACATCATTTCTAGATAGGTGTATGAGAAGCCTGTGCACAGATGCCATACATGACTTCATTTTCTTTAAGTGCTTGCTTGGGACAGAAATAATGCATTGAACCTTGGTGCAACTTTCTGTCCGTGCGTTAATTTGGTCCCTCATGCATTTATTTGCACAGTCTGTAAAGAAGGTTGCAAAAAAGTAGTTCAGAGAACAGCAGAGTGAGGAAACCTCCTCAAAAAAAGAGCAGCTCAAGTGTATCCTTCAGTCTCAGTATATAATCTGCAGAGCTAGCACTATTACATTTGCAGTGCTTAAGAGTTTGTCCAGGAAGAGGATTGTCTGCCCATTAGGAATATGTTAACACTTAAGTTGTTATTAAAACTTTCTTGGCAGAGGTATTTTGAAAAAAGAGTGTTCTGCCAAATATGAAGATGCTAGCTAGGGCGATAAACATTCCTCTCCTGAGCTGATAGGACAGCCTGTGCCTGCTTTACCTGAGAAGCTATGCCTCGTTCATTTTGGTAGGCTACTATACATTGTGTTCGGTGAAATATATGTAAAGGTACGGTGTCAGCCTTTAGGAATAATACTTGGAGTGCGGGTCAAGGACATCCAGCATTGACGAATCTGGTTGGCTTTCCTATGCATGCAGTCACTCAGCTTGGTGTCTGGGGGAGCACTTGTTGCAGCCAGGTGTCTTAATTTACCCAATTGCAGATGCAGCATCACCTAGGAAATGGGCAGCCTGATGAGTTATTGCTCTCAGTTCTGGTGGAGCTGACTGATGAATGACCCTTGTCTTTCCCTTACCCATACTGGTAAAGGGAAAGCAAGTAATGTGTATGCTAGGATTGCTGAAGTGGAGAGAGCACCCCAAAGATCCTGCCTTCAGAATAGTCATGAGTATGGAGGAATGTGGATAGTGACCAAGAGAGACTGAACAGAAGAGGGGTGTGGAACAAACAGCCAAATCCCCTTATCCCTCCCCAGTTCCTTTTGGGGATTTTTTTTTGTGCTGCAAGAAGGTCAGAAGATTCTTTTGCCAAAGCCCATGTTAGGTTTTCCCCCTCCTCATGATGCAGTAAGGCTGTGAATTTTTCAAGTCCTCCTAGAAGGTGGAAGGCAAGCATTTGACACCAAAACCCCAAAACAACTTTTCCTTCAAGAAAATGATCTGTAACAATTTGGGGGACTAATGGGTTGAGTAAACAGTAAGTGAAGACAGATGTTGTGCAGACATGAGTAAACAAAGAAAACTGGCTACTGATAGGTAAAGAAAATAGTGGTTGTCATGCTGGGAGGAAGAGTTGAGAGGGTTGCCTGCTCCCAAAACCCTGTGTACTGCCAAGAGCTTCTGAAAGCCTTAAAATAAAATAAAAATACATTTTGGACCAGAAATGAAACGACGGGCCAAAAAAGTCTGGAACAGCCTTCTGGCTTGACGGTGGGTTAACAGGCAGCAAGTCAGCAAGGAATAATTAGTTGATACTTAAGCTTTTGCTGTCTTTTTTCACACAGCATTTATTTGTGTTTAGCTTTCTTGGGACCTGTCATTGTTTGCAGAAATCTGTTTGCATGGTGTGGAGACTGTGTCTTATTTCTCACTGTGCTCTCAGATGATTTTCCTTTTTTTTTTTTTTTTTTTTTAATAACTTTGAAACAGTGTGCTGTTTTCAAATCAGAACTGCCAACATTTTGGCAATTTTGCTTGCAGCTTGAGATTTACTAGCAATACTCCTTGAATGTCCTTTTTAAGTTGTTTTAAGCCAGCTTAAGTTTAAGCTTTTTGTTTTATACTTTAATTTATACTTCTTTAGACAGATCATGTGCATTGTTATTTTTAAATACATATATATAATTACAAATATATTGAGATACAAGTACTTGCCAAATGTTTCAGGTCAGGATGTGATATTTAGGCACAACCTTAGGTTAGATTATTAGCTGTTCTCCTCTGTGCGGTCAACCGGCCCAGCCAAGTGCACAGAAGTGCTGGAGCGGTGTTTCCAGCCTTGCGGTATTATTTGCGTGTGTAAGAGCTCTGCATTGCCTAGAGCTCAGGACCTGTGGTTCTTCCAAGCTTTCACAAGGGCAATACAAGTACAGCTTTCTCCTCCATAACTACATGCAGACCATGCAGGACTGGGGTCCTGAGAAAATGTGGTGGTTCGTTAGCAGATGCATTATGCTTCGAAGCTCTGCTATAACCTGACCCCTGTTATCAGTTTGACAGATAAAAATACAGCCATAGTAAATTAATTGCTCTGAGGCAAAACATCTTGAGAAATTGGCGTACTCGTGACTTTCTGCAAGGATATGCTTTCTCCATACCTCTGTCTGCACTGGCTACCTGCCAGGATAATCTTGGCATGTCCGTGAATCTCAAACATGACTAGAAACACTACAAGGTGTGTAATTAATTTTCAAGATGTACAGTATATTCAGGTTGATGCTTTTGCTTCCAATTTATAAACCACTCTCAAGGAAATCTCAGGCTCTTTTCATAATTTACCACTGAAACTAAGCCAACATCTGTCTATTCCTAAAGTTCGCCATGATTACATTCAGTAAACAGAAAAAGGGAAGACTGGGAAAGGAGACCTTTTTTCCACTAAAAGAATGAACATCCATTTGTTTCAGTTGCTCTTTCCTCTTAATATAGCAGAGAATCCTTAACTTTTTCCTTGGTTACTCCAAATTTTTGTTATGCCATTTAATAGCTTGCTTTACTTAATATAAGCACAATATGAATAGTAAAAGTACCCTCAGCTAAATGCTATGGCTAGTGCCAGTCTCTTCCCCGTCAGGCTTACTAGATCAGTGGAACTGTTAGATACTACTAGTCATTTTTAGATAGGCAGTTCACTGAAGCTTAGGTCCAGCCGGTTGTTCCAGTTAGGGGGGGGGAAAAAGATCATGTAGTATGCTTCTGTGCAATGCTGTTTATGAAAACTACAATGTTCAGTTTCCCCTTGTGCAGAAAATTGGAAGAATTAGGTTAGAGGGATCTTGAACACAGGTGGTCCCACCTCCCGCTGAGATGCGGGTCAGCGTTGAAGTTAGTTCAGGTTGCTGGGTCCTGTCCGTTGGGCTTCGTGTAATCTCCATTCTTGGAGATTTTCAACGTCTCTGGCCCCTGGTCCAGCACTTAACCCCTATTGTGGTGAGAATGCTTTTTCTTTGTTTGGAGCTGGAATTTTTTGTGTTGCAGCTTGTGCCCATTACTTCTCAGCTTCTATGTTTTCCCTATAACCCCAATTCAGGTAAGGGACCGTTGTAATGAGATTCCCCCAAACCCTCCCATCTCCAGGCCAAGCAAATGCAGCTCCTCCAGCCTTTTCTTGTCATGTGTTTTAGCCCCCAAACGTCTTGTCTGTTATTTCCGTGATTGCATTTTCTCTCAGTCTCTGCAGTATTTCTGTAGCACCTTTCACAAACACCCAGACAAGCAGTTTTACCAACCAATGCCGTAAGTGCTGTCTTATTTTGTGACCCTACAGGAGGACTGCTGGGGATGTGTGGTTTAGCTACTATTCAAGCCTTCGTAATGTTTCTGTTTCAGCTGCATCATAAGGGATCTAACAGTGTCTTTGTATTCATCCTGAAGCAAGCAGGTGTTTGTGCACACAGACTCCATGCCTTAATCAGATTTAGGCAATACCAAATGAATTTGGTCGTCTTTGACAGTTGATTTAGCCTTTAGGAGGAAAGTGGCTTTGATTTCTTACTCCAGGTCAGATGTGATTATCAGGAGGCTAGATAATTGTGTTCCTATGCATTAGGTGAAGATATTTAGCCAGGTAAGAGATGGAGATACTGTAAGGTCCAGGCTAAGGAAAGGGCTAAAGCACAAAGCTCACATTATATGAGACACTAGGGGATCCAACAGTGAAAACACCACTGCCCATTCCACCCTGTAGAAAGATCTCCTATCCAGACTTGATAGGCCAAAGCCAAATCTATCAGACATACATCAGTAGATTCTCTGTCTCCTGCTGTGGAGCGCACTCTTAATTCGCTGTCTTGTCTGGGTAGCTGCAGCCTGGCATCCTCTAGGAGCCCAGATGAGCCAGCAGATAGGACCACTGCCTCTTGGGTCCTGACATTTTGCCTCTTTCCTTGTTCCTCACCACTTCTGCTTCTGCAGAGTTCATCTCGCCTGTGGCCCTAACAAGTAAACCGTGCAGAGGGAAAGGGGGTGGCAGCAGCACACTCTGTTGCATGTCTCCTTGGAAAGATCTTTGTTTTTCTTTAGGCTGACTAACTTTGGCATAGATACATAGAATCAAGGGTGATCCCACTGGGAAAACAATTCCCTTTGAAGCCGGCTCAGTAATGACACAGGGCCTTGCTTGGTGGAGGGAGAGCTCCCTGGTGGAAGCACAGCAGTTCTTCCCAAGTTCCAGTTGCATTACCTCTGCAGCACATCGTCGCTCCTCCGCAAGGCTTACCTTTGTATTTTGCTTTGAGCCAGTGACTCTTTTGGTGCTCTGCTGAGGTATTACTGTGTTGCAAATAGCTTGTCCCTTCTTAAAAACAAAGCAACCCTCCCCTCAAATGCTTTCCTTTAAACTTTTCAGATAAAGAGGAAAAGCATGGGTTTATTGCAGAAGGCTTTTGCAGAAGAACAAGTTAAAGGTTAAAAAAAAAAATTATCTGCTCAAAGAGTAGGCAGGATTAGCCAAATAACGAAGTGTGTTCATTGATTACTGTGAAAAGGTTGAAGACAGCGAAGGGGATTTCTCAGTTTCATAAATGAAGTAAGCTACAATGGACATTATGTGGGCCTTTCTGTGTGTTTGGGTTTTGGTTGGGGGGTTTTTTTGATGGAAATTTTGTTCGATTTATGTGAAAAATTAGTGTGAGGCACACCAGGGATTTGGTGGCCTTGCCTTGCTCTGTGCAGTATATATGCTCTGGGAAGTACAGATTTGTTAAGATGTGTGTACATTTGTTTATATGGATCTGAATTTGTGAGCTTGGAAACAAAATCAACAGTATGCCTTTATTTCTTCTTACAGCAATAGATGTTCTTCATCAACTAGGCCTTGTGAAAGATGTTCAACAGCCCTCAGAGACATCAGTGCCCTCGTCATCTCAGTTACCGCACGGTGTTCGTCTAACCGTATCAGGAATTGTACTAACTAGTGATGCATACATTGAGTCCCCCGTCATTCAAGTCATACCATCAAATCTAGGGCATCAGTTCACCATATTGGTTGGGTTGTACTCTTACAGAGTAAATAATGCTTTCCTTTTCAGTATTAGGAACAAAAGTAGACTGCAGTTTGGTGTCCAGCTGCTACCGAGAAAGGTAGCAGTGTACACTGGAGGGAAGCAGTCTGTATACTTTGATTATAGCGTTCACAATGAACAATGGCATTCATTTGCCATTGGCATTAGAGACAAGACTGTCTCAATATTTGCTGAGTGTGGAAAGAAGTACTATAGCAGGGAAGTACTTTCTGACGTGGAGACATTTGATTTGGATGGTTTATTTACCCTGGGAAGGATGAACTCTCGCTCTGTCAGCTTTGAAGGAGTTATATGTCAGCTAGATATTATTCCCTCTGCAGAAGCCTCTGCAAACTATTGTAAATATGTGAAGCAGCAGTGTCGCCAGGCTGAAACATATCGATCTCTGCTAGGAGTTCCACATGCGTCAGATGGGCTGGATATTTTTTCAAAGATGACGATTGATGAGAAAAAACAGTCGGAAGGTGTATCGGCTTATAGAAGGAAAGAAGCATCAAACGTTCCTGTTACCAGTGTTGCTCAGATTCATTTTCTACCAGAATACTTTGTGTCAAGAAATGTCTCTGCATCAGAGTTTGCAGAGACTGAACCCCTGTTGCTGGAAGCCTGGCCTGAAACAGAACTCCAGGAGAATGTCAATCTGCCTCTTCATCAGCAGGAGATGAGCAAAAAGAGAAACATCACTAAAAACCCTGCAGGATCATATCCAAATACTTTAGATAATACCACAGAAGATGCAGGCAGACAAAGTGAGCCTTCTCTGATCTCCCCTGTAAAACAGAGTAAAGCTAAAAGCAAGGGAATGGACAAAGCAAAACAGCATTTAGGTGAACCAAGCAATAAGCAGCAAATCTTCAACACAACCCTGTACAGTTTGCCTGCTGACCTCTCTCTGGATAATCAGCTCGGTCCAGGGCAGGAAGGTGCATTTGATGCTGATGAGACTTATCACACGGAAAACAGTTATGAAATTGGTATTGATAATTATGCTTATGGCAATGAAGATCTTGACAAAATATTTGAAATGGGAAGTGTCAGAGGTCCAAAGGGGGAAACTGGACCTCCTGTAAGTTATCTTTACTACTCTTTTTTTTTTTTTTTTTTTTTTTTTTATTGTAATGCAGCCACATACATTTAACAGAGGCTTTGAAAGAAACCTCGCAAAGCATGCCAAAACCGTGACTGCAGCTTCTCCCGGCTGTATTGTACAAATGTTTGTCTGCCTTAAGTATGTCTCTTTCCCACATGTGATTTTGGTGTAAGTGTTGTATATTTTTATTTACTGGTGGAATACAAAGACATTCAAGACATTCACATTCTGGTGAAGTGGTAGGCAACCCAGACTTCTTTAAAATTTGAAATGCAGCCAGGTGTTTGTAGCTGCTCATTATGGAGACTGCTTGCTTAATAAAATTACAGGATAAATTCATACAGTACACAAATGTAGACACTGATCCATGAAAAGAATAACTAGGCTGTTTGGAAGACTGACATAGCTGAGCAATGCTATCAAAATTCACAAAGGTAGAAAAAGACCAGTTGCAGAATCTAGCCTGGCAAAACCATTTGTAACTCAAGGTTACGGGGTCATGCAAACCTGCATGTAAAATGATTTTTAGAACAGTCTTACAAGACTCTGGCATTTTTTCAGGTCGCAGGGTAAGTGATTCCTGAAACAATTGCAAATGCACAGTAGTGCTTTTAATAGAAACCCATTTGTCCTTATTATGTGCACAAGGCTCATAAACTTTTTAATATGTAAAAATGGGAGCAATATGTATATGAAGCTATGGACAAGAAAGAACAGCAGTTCCTGCTTAGCCTGGGAAATATGATAGTGCTTGTTTGAGGTTTTGGTTAACATTTTTAAACCGTAGCATGGAGTGGATAATTCCACTTGCTCTTCTTTATTTTTTTAATTTTTTTTGGTGTGTGTGTGCATTTGTGTGGTTATTACTGGAAAGCAGTTTGATATGTTAAGCAGCTCCTAACATACAGTTGAATGTGCCTGTAAACTTATTGCATGTATTCTTTCAGCACTGAAATAATTTTTTCTTAAGGTAGTCAGCAACTGAAAACCTATTTAAAAGTTCAGTTTTTGCTCTAAACAGGATCCAGATGCAAAGGGATTGTTACACAATTGAAAAATGTGTTAACAAGTAATTCACGTTAGTCCAGGGGTGCACTTGCTTAATCTCTTTTGAATGTGAAGTCCTTCTTTTTTTCTTTTGGTTCCTTATGATAGTATTTATGGGGACATATCACCAAGTATGTAGCTGTTATCAACATGACGTCAGTTTCCATTTGTGGAGCTTAGGACATTTAGTAACTGCTAATGGAAGTTTTTAATTTTAGCTCATAGCTTGTACATTGTGATTTTGGTCAGTTACAGCCAAGAAAGTTAAATCCATTCTTTTTTACGTGGCACAGAAATGGTTGCTGATAATGCTGTTGATTGTTTGCATTACTAAGAAACACCAAGCAAATGCTCTGGGTTTTTTTTTTTTAGACACAGACACTATACATACAGTGTCAAAGATGACAGTTGATTTGGAGAGTTCAAAGATGTCTCTGTTAACCATTTTCTATGCCTGTCTTGCAGACTGGGGACATAGAAGTTTGTATCATCCAGGAAGGCAGTTAGAGCAGACTTTGTGTTCGGTACAGGCTGTAGCAATCAGTATGGTGCATTTGTGCTGAAGTGTTTTGCTGGGTCAGGATTTAAATAACATGCCCAGGGTCCTGGAGATCTGTTTGCAGAGATAGGAGGTTAATCTAGACCTTTTGGGGCACTAGTTTGGCTGAAGGGGCCAGCAGCACCCACTGGAACAGAGGCAAAGCTGAAGCATTGGGCTGCCAGAGGTTGATGCCAAAGGGAGAGGAGGGCTCTGCGTGGCCTTGTTCATGCAAGCTTTTGTAAAGAATTGTGCTCCGTGGAGGCTGCATGGCACAGTACCTGCTGCTGTTGTTGGCCTCAGACTTGAAGAGGTGATCTTGGTTTGCTTTCTCAGTCTAGTACACCCATGTAGAGAAGACCAAAGATGATCCAGCTTTTATATGTGTGGCTTTAACACTTTAATACATAAGTACCCACAGAGTCTTATTGATGGGGAGCCTAAAAAAGCAACATTGAGGAACTTGCAAACTTCCCTCGCAGCAAAAAACCCTGATGAGGCATGAAAGCCCCCTTTTTTTCTCTTCTTTGTTATGTTGTGGTTGGTTTGAATCTTCTTTCAAGGGTCTAACACAGAAATAACATTTGTTCTATTGGAGTTGACAGGCAAGAACTAGCTTTTGTGGTTCTTAAACTCCTCAGCTTCATTTTAGCTTTTAATCATCTACCAGAACTGATTTTTGCCTTTTATAATTAGGCCCCTTGATCCCACAGCTGTGGAATTCACCCACTGCTGCAAAGCAGGGCTCCAGAATTCAGCCTTTCATTTGTGGAT
This sequence comes from Elanus axillaris, assembly GCA_026212715.1. NCBI lineage: Eukaryota > Metazoa > Chordata > Aves > Accipitriformes > Accipitridae > Elanus > Elanus axillaris. The sequence continues at coordinate 17,153,748 of JANZLQ010000095.1, read as the reverse complement.
AGGATATGGAAAAGGGCACCTATTTCTTCAAAACTATTAAGACCCTGATTATAATTCTATCAGTACGATGACCAAAATCCGCTACAAAAATATAAAGTGAGTTTAAAGTAGCACAGCATGGTCTCCTGAACCACTGGTTTAGAGGGAAAGCTGCTACATTCATCTGATGAGCCACTCCTTTTTGTGTTGCAGATGGTGTTGGCACTGTATAAACATTAAAAAATTAAATAAATCTTGTGTGTATTTTTAAACTGTTTAGCTTTCAAACTGGTATTCTTCACTGTGCAGTTCTAAAGCAGTTTGTAGTAATGTGATACATAGTCCCACACTGGTAGAAGGTGGGGTTGATGTGAGCTGAAGAGCTGATTTAGGTTACTTGCTGGTAGGTAATTGCATCTGCAGGCCTACGTGCACAGCATTTGGCTTCCCCTAAGAAATGATCTAGGAATTAGTTTCCTCTATTGGAAAAGCTTTCTGGATTATGAAGACACTCAGCCAGGAGGAGAAATAGTAGAAGGCCAAACGGTGGTGTTCCTTAGTCTATCTAGTTAGTAAGGAGAAGCAGTCTGGAGTTATTGCCAGGAGGAATTGGAAATGCAAGCCCTGCATTAGGCAGAACCGAGTCCTGGATGAGATGGTGTTATTCCAACTAAGAGGTGTGAGAGTGAGAACCCCGAGACGGCAGTTCAGAGATCCTAAATGTGGTGCTAAATAAACAGCAGTAAGGGTAGTGTCAGCTACGCTTTTACTCTTAGCTTATTTCACTTACTTTACTCTTAGCTACCCTTTCACACTTTAGCTTATTTTTAGTCTTAGCATATTTCTCAGTTGAACAAAATTGCTTGCTGAGGCTCTCCCTGGCCACAGGGGATATATTGGGCAGTTAATCACTTTCATGCATTTTAGTTCTGCAGGTAACCCTCATGTTTCCCTGCCCAGGCTGAGAAATCAATCTCGGTATCTGCTGATGCAGATAAAAACTTAAGGTTCTTGCTGTTTTATTTTTAGTAGCAAAAAGATAATGTTAGTCTTAAATATTTAAACATTTCATTTAATTCACCCGAAACTGATGCAGTTTCCCTATCTTCTGCACGACGGTATTGAAAAGCCTTAATCCATAAACCAAAGCCACATATATCCTCTGATGTTGATGACGCTGCTTTGGCTGCTGTACGAATTCTTGACAGACAAAAAGAAAGACTTCCACAGCTGTAAAGAAAGGAGGTTAATCATACACAAATGACTGCCTGCTCTAGGGCATTTGGAAAGAGAAGCGTGTGGTTTTCTATCATTTCCAGTGAAAGGCAGATGAAACAAGAAGAAAAAATAGGTGGTCATTCATGTTTGGTAGGATCTTTGTTGCTCAAAATTAAATTCATACTGTATGGAGTAATATGCTTTAAAAAGGTAGACAAAACATGCTAGAAGTAGGTAGAAGAATTCTCAGTGAAAGAATCAGAATAGGTCATCTAAAACTGATGGGATGAAACTTAATGCAATAGTACAGAAACTAAAAGTACAAATAGAGGATGGGGCAGTGATTGGTTAGGCAGTCAGATGAGGGTGATAAGAGTGATGTTATAGTGTACTAGAGAATAAATGCATCTTGCCACTGTGATGCTTGATACATTACCGGAGTGGTGACTATCGGAGCCAGGCTATTTTTCTACTGGTCTGGGTATGCTGAGGCTGCAGTTTGAAGAAGTGTCTGCAGTTTTGGATGATGAGCTTTAAAAAGGATGTAGACAGACTGGAAGGTTTGCAGAAGGTTACAGTAACAGTGGCACAGTTATAGAAAATACGATTCTGAGCAAACGTTAAAACAAAAGTGCGTTTAGTAATGAAAGTAAGGGACAGATGTTACAGTTCTGCAAAGGGTGAATTAATACTTCACAGAAGGTGTGGCGAGATACAAAATTTTAGGTGGGACATAAAGAAAACATAGCTAATCGGAGTGATACCTGTACAACAGAAGAAGTGATATTAGCAATGTTAGAAGTGGAATTTCCTTTTGTGGAGGGTGGTTTAGACTAGGTTTGGAGCCTGACGTTTCTGTTTACTTCCCTGCTGTATGTCAGGTATTTTGGTGATAATGTGCAGAAAAGTTCGTGGGTTTTTTTTGTTTTGCTGAAGGACCACCTGCCTTAGGTATTTGGTGGATCAAGCATTAATTAAACTCTTCTGTTTCTTTAGTCTTTTTAGAAGTGTTTGAGGTGAGTGGAGGTTGAGTGGTTGGGGTGTAGTCAAACATCTTTTAAAGAGAAACTTGAGTGAATATGATATAGGTATTGAATGGCAACAGGATCAGCATATGCCTGTGCAGAAGTTTTAACTACTTAATGCAGAATTTACAGCTGTGCATCTAAAATCTTAGGGGCTTCTTATGTGATTGGAATGCTTCCTATTACCTCTGGCATAGGGCAAGTTTAAAAACACATGCCCCCATAGAAGGGCTTCAGTATCCTAGAAAATGTCTGTGAAAGTTCACCATTACATTCATCCCAATGACTATTTGAAAGTGAAAACTTCCAGAGGAGTAGCATCTTATTATGCTTATTGTAAGCATTTTATTATTTCAGGATTAAACCATAATTATTTGGAACTTGAGCTTCTCCCCTCAATAGCTAAATAAATTTTTTACAATTCCTAAGGACAATAAGTTGTGGTACCTTTCTTAAGGTACATATGATCTGTTTTGAGCAAACTGATCTTACTAAATAAATTAATTTTAAATTTGCATCGGTAATATTTATACAAAGTCAGTATTTTTTTGGTGGTGGTTAAAATGTCAAATGCAAAAACCCACAGTAACACTTTTAATTGCTTCAGGTTTGTTTAATTACCTTTTCCAGTAGTTGGGGGAAAAGCTGTTCAAACAAATGACTAATTCCTTGGCCTAAGGAGATTGGCTCACTTTCAGATGTTGACTTCTGTGGCTTACATGGATGCTTAAGAGGCATAGAAGGTTCCTAGCTAGTATAAAACCAGTTATGCTGATTGGAAGTTGTAGTTGCTTTCACAGGTTGAAGAAGTACATAGAGTGGAATAGCTTCTTACAACTAGTTGGAAAAGCAGTTGCAGGAAGATTTACATGTCTAAGTCTGCTTACAGTAGTGCTGTTGCTTGAGTTGCAGGGAGGAGTCTGAGCTGGAGGTTAAGGAGTAACCTACTCTGGTTAAGGAGAGTCTTTGTTAATACTTTAATCAAACACCTGGATTGCTGGTGGTAATTGCTTATTATTGTTAACCAGAGACTTCATCTACAGTGGTTGACTGTTTTAGAAGGCTTGAGAAAGCATTATTAATCTCTGGCTGCATAGTTCAAAATATATTTTACTGTTTCTTTTAGGGGTTGCTGAGGGCTTGGTTGTGATTAGATTTTCTTCTTTTTATGTTTTTTAGATTAAGAGAGATAATTACTTAGGAATTAGTATAATCGAAGTGAGGGGAGTTTGGGGGTTTTGATTGCTTCTTTTGGGTTGGTTGTTGGTTTTTGTTTGTTTGCTTGTTTGTTTTCCAAAGAAAATGGGTACTATTTAAAAGAAAAATTTAAAAGTCACATAGGGAAAAATGTTCTCGCTGCCCTCATTCAATAAACCAGCAGCAAAGATCAGGGATTTAAATAAATACTCATTAAGATTTCTATTTGGAAAATGGGGGTTTGGCTATTAATGTATTTTTAAGGAAATGTAGAAAGCATCTGAAACAGGCATACAGAAGAACTTTGTACCACAAATCACAAAAGAATGCACAGTAGTTGCAACGATTTTACTTAATAAAAAATATGTTTCCCCTTGTAGTCCCAGGATAATTTTCTAAGCAGAGTGCATCTCTGAACTTAGAATTTGAGAGGACATACTAGAAAGCATACTGCTTCAGTAGTGGCAGGGTGAGAGCTCTCTGTGCCGTTTCAGGTATGTTTTTAGACCTGGACAAGAATGCCAGGTCAAGAGTTTTCCATGTGTCTGCTACACTTTTTTTTTTGTTAATAAACACAGGGTCTTTTTACTTTAGAGAAATATGAAGATGCTAGTGTGCATTTATGCAATCAGGGTGGAGAGCGAGCCTCCCATGATAAAAGTATGACAATTTACAGTTTGACCTAAAGACCAAGACTCTTAACACAGATTTGTCTTCTAAATTACACAGAGAGGGAAGTGCAGGGTATGGGTGTCAGCGTGACTTAATGCAGTATGTATTGTCATACAAATATTCCCAACTATAACCAGGCAGTTGCACTACAGTTAGACTCCTAAGGTTATTATGATTAATTGGAGAGGAAAACCTTTTTTTTTTTTTTTTCCCTCAGAATAATGTTTTTCCCAAAGTTGTCCAGTGGTTTGTATTTCGGCCAAATGAGTGTAATTGGCTTGACAATGCCTGAAGTTCGTAATCATCACTGTCTTCTGTGCTAGTGAAGTTATCTTTCCAAGGAAAAAGAAATAGCACTTCCACAAAACTTCAGGTTTTTAAAAATGCAACTTTTGTCTTAATAAAATGATTCATTGGTTGCTGATAAAACCCCAAAGGTTGTTTGTCTTTTTTCCTTCCTCGTTTTCCCCTTCCCTTTTGCTCCTCCCCTGTGAGTTGGCCATTTCAGCCACCATAGTTGCCCTTCTGATTTCCTTGGTATCCTTCCCAGCTTTCAGCAGTGTTGTTTGGTGATGGGCAGTATGATACTCAGTCTTTTGCCTAGTGCCTCAGCTGAGAGGCTGTAGTATATACAGGACACAGGAGTGCTAACTGTCATCAACTGACCTCCTTCATGACGTCTGACTTTCTTGATGCCCATCTTTCCTTGTGGGAGTACTTGGTTTCTGTAAAAGCTGGGACTTGGTGTGCTGATGTTTGGATGCAGCTGAATTCACCCTTAAGAATAGCCCATGCCTCCTTAGGATTTGTGATAGATGAAATATAATATAAATTAGTGCAGATTTTAGTCTAGATCTCTCATTCATATTTGAGTACAATGAAGTAGATCCTGTATGTGAAGCAAGCACATCCAAAAAAGGAAAGATTTCTATGGTCAAAACAACTAGATGTGCAGGGGGTGGCATGCTGTCTAATATTGTTATAGCGTCTAATAATCTGATTTGTTTGCAAAAGATACATCTGGTTGTATAATAGCATTTAAAATAAAGTCTGCTTTTTCTTTAAAGAGAATGATATTCATTATATACAAGGACAGATATGCTACCAGTTATTCTTATCAGAAGCTTGTAATAGGAAACTGAACAACCATTTGTCCTCGTTTATTTTCTTCTATTTCATGTCTGTCTTTTCTGTGAGGTAGTATCTCATTTTTTCAGATACTCCTGACTTTTCTAAAATGTGTTTGGCATGCCAGCATGCTTATTAAAATGGCTTAATTATTCTCTATTTTTTGTTTTGAAATACACTGCACTTGCTCGTTTCTAATCCTTGAATTGATCTCTTCTTCCTTTAATACAAATACACTTAAGTAGAAATTACTATCTAGATTGTAAGCTCCAATTCCTCTGACATAAGATACTTTCTAAACAGAGATCTGATTTAGAGCCAGATTAAAAACACACATGCTTGTAGTTTGGGAATTGGTTTTCAAGTTGAGAAGGTCTGCATGAGCAGAAAGTCATCAGTTAGAAGAACTGGTCTGATTCAGAGTTGTGATACTGTCTTGTATCAGGTTTTAGCCTCAGTAGTTTTCATTTTCTATTACCAGGGTCCTCCAGGTCCTCCCGGTTTACCTGGTCCATCAGGAAAGAGAGGTCCGCGGGTGAGTAAAACAGCCATGTTATTCTGTAGCTCTAGGCAGGTCAGCAATAATCAAACTGTAGTTTGCATAATTTTGTTTTTCTCAACTTTATTCAAATGCTTGGTGATTATGAAAGTGTACGATTCTTAACATTTGGCAGATAGGTTAAAGTAAGGCAAAGCAAACAGGTTTTATTTTTCTGCTGTGAGCTTCCAGCATAGATAATTCCGTCTATGGGTGCGTACACAGAGCATTGTTTCATTTGTACCTAGCTTTTGCTGCTTGCAATATTAACTTTTAGTTTTTCCATGCTGCTCCCATCTGCTGCAATCTAAGGTCATGTTAATTTGTTTTTGGAATGAGGGGGAGTGAGCAATGCATGCCACTGCCACAGAGGAGCAGGCAGTGGATACAAAATTAACCACTGCAAGAGAGAGGGAGGAAAAAAACCTACTCCCAAAAATCTGTTTTAGTCTCTTGTGTTACAGCAGCTTGATGAAAGGGGTGATAGATATCTGGGTAATTTGCTCAAGACATGAGCTACAGTAGCAAAAGTTGATTCATTTTGTGTGACTGAGTGCACCCCAACATGAGCAGGGACAGCAGCCTTGCCCTGTGCAGGGGACAGAGCACAGGCTTTGCCACAGTGAGCAGAAACCCGTGCCCCAGCTGCTGAGAGCAAGGGAGAAGCCTGTGCCACTGCAAGGACTAGTTGATGGGGCAAAAGAGGGTCAATCTGTGTTTGCACAATTGTGTGCAAAAAAAAATATGCTTGAAGAGTCCCTGAGGTCATAGTTTATTTGGGGGGGGGGGGGGGGGGTAGG
>JANZLQ010000095.1:17122025-17147091 GCA_026212715.1 Elanus axillaris | reverse complement strand
ATAGGTACAATTAAGCCAGAAAAATGGGGGGGGGGGGGGAACACTTCTTCAGTTCAGACCTTTGCATTCTCATCATCCTGTTTCGCACCCATTTTCCACGGCATATACCAACCATATCATACAGTCAGTCATGCCTAAGTCTTTCCTTTACCAGAATCTTCTGCAACTATGATGGACCCCACAATACTGGAAACTGATTGTAACAGAGGAGCATCCAGGGTGCTAAAATTGGGTTGGTGATCTCATTAAGAAGACTCAGAGACGACTTATCTTGTTGCTATCTAAGGCAATTTTTTACATCGAAAACACAAAAGACAAGTTATTTGGAAGAAAATGAGCTCAGTGCAAACTACATGCCAGCAATCTGATAAATATACTGGATTACTTAGAAAAATCTTGTATGCCTAGGAGTCACTAAAGTCTGCATAGCACCAGTGTAAGTCACTCTGCTTTTCAGAAGGTACTTGGTATACCAAATTGTTAAAACACCAAATAAAAGCTATTTTGGTCCATAGAGACATCACATGTTGCCTGCAAATGAATACAAAATGACCTACCAACACTGTTGTTAAATACAGTTATATAACAAGATCCTTCTTACATCTTTAATTATTTGTTTCAGATCTTACTGTGATTTCCCTTTCTCTTGACAGGCAAGAAAAAAATTACAGGCTGGAGAAGAAACAAATAGAAACTGAATAATATTCATCAAAGAGAAATTTGACAAATGTTGGTTTTTCATTAATTTGAAAAACTTTTATGAGGCATGCAGAATGGCTGTGAGCATACTTAGAATTCATAAGCATTTTCTGAATGCTCTGAATGTGTTATACAGAGATGACAGATTGTTTACATTGGCTGTTCAGTTCAACTGATCTTATGCTATTTCTGTTCCTTTACTGCCTGACAAATTTATTAGCAGGAGAATAGTGAGTGAAAAAATAGCAGATAATATACTAATGAAATATCTGGATTCACAAAATATCTGCTGAAGACATAATGAGCCTTAGCTATTCAGTTACTGAATAATTGCAAGTGCAATACCTAACCCTTTGAATAAAAAAAAACCCAAACAACAGAACTCTAAGAGTATCTTCTCATCACTGAATCACCTTGTCATTTAAGCAGATCCTATGACTCAGCAAAATACAGTTGAATGCCCTATATAGAAAATCTAATTGTGTGTTAGCATTATGAATGTGATTGCATGTATCCTAACCCATCTCTGTATTAACCATGCTAGCTTCTTGAAAGTTCTGGTTCTTCAAAGAGGCATATTTGGGATAAATATTTTCCTTGACAACATTGTGTATTGTATAAAACAAATAGGTGCAAACACTAAATTACCCTGGAGTTTTGTTGGTTTGGTTTGGTTTGGTTTTTTCCTCAGAATTGATTAAAAAGACTGCACTGAGAGTAACAGCATTCCTGGAACAAAGTGACTGTTTTAGGCACTTCAATACTAGGCATGCTATTTATCCTCAATTCTCTTCTGTAGCACATCGTCTGCTGAAAATAAAAGCAAGCATAGTTACTGAACCTCTACATGCATCCTGAAAAGCTGGTCGTGCTGAAAATGAATTAGAAATTCTCTCAAAAGAAAGAATAATAGAAGCAAGTCACAGACAAAAGTTTTCACACAGCTAAGAGAGATACGGAAAGTACAAAATATCAGAGGTTCTGCACAAGCGAGTGATTTAATCAATGTCAGTCGAAGGAAGCATCTACATTGCCAGCTGGCATAAGTACAAGGAAATATTGTCAGTGTGGCAATTTTATTTTTCTTTGTTTCTTCTTACTTTGGAAACACCTGCTGTGCTGTTTGCATTTTATACATCTGAATGACAGTTAAAAATAGGAGTAGACATGTTGGGACTTTGTCCTTAAAGCTTTCTGTAATGAAGTCTAGGTTAAGTATATATCAGACTCTGTACTGATTTCTTAATTGGCAAACCTGCTCCTGTGGCTCAGTTTGCATGAGAACATGCAGAATGATATCCTTTTCCTTGAAGAATTCTTCTGGCAATACAGATACACTGAATACCTTGCAGGAAATTTTAGGACTCAATGAAATTGCATGAGGCTACAAAGAAACAGCCAGAGTTATTTTCCCTGAAGTTACTTCCACAGAATTATCAACCTCTTTGCTTCAAGGAACAACTTTTATTAGAATACATCCTTACATACTTGTACCAATCACTTTTTGCTATATTCCCCATGTCTAGATATAAATATTATAATTGCAAACCAGAGCCTTTGGTGTTGTCATAATTGTTAACCCTGCTCCAAGACTGTGGGCAGGCTTGCTGCACTCTCCTCCCAGGTCCAGAGATTACTGTGTCTACAGCAGTAACCCCTTCCCTGACTGTTTTAGTGCTCTGTTCCTGCAGGAAATTGCTGAACTGCTAATCTGTTGACCAAGACTCCACTGATTACTCCCTGACCTATTCCAGCAAAATGGGCTTCAATCAAATACAAAAGACCAATTTAAACTGGAGACACGAGGGTTCCTTTCCACCTCTTGACCAATGACCACACCGGTGTTCTCTGTCCTTTGTGTGATGCCATTTTGTGATATTTTTAATTTTTGTCAAACCAAACTGATGCCAAATGAGCACAGAGCAGCACCAATGCTGACACCAGGGCAGAGAGAACTGCACAGTGGGATCCAGCGTAGGGGCATAAGTGAGGCTGATTGAGTGAGACTCAGAGTGCCGTGGCCCAGCACCGACCCACCTGATTTTGACTGAAATGAAAAAGGGACTCACCACAGGAGAAACTCCTCCAGCAGATCTGTAGCAATCAGCTGCATCTGTGCTGGGGGTAACAAACTGCTTTAGCAGAAGCTGTAGCTGGAGAAGGGTAGCCATATATTATTTAAACTCACCTAAAGCAGGAGAGTGAAAAACAGCCGTAAGAGTTAAGGTCTTCTAGAAGAGTACATCTGTTGACAGACTTGGGCTTCAGTATTTTATTTCCTGGCTCATTCTCTCTTTCATTTCTTCTCTGCTTTGGATGAAATAAACTAAAACTTCTGATATGCTGTAGAAAACAGAACTAGTTGGGAAATTCTGTCATTTTCTAAATAGCCATGAATGCCAGAAACTTTTGTTGGTTAGTGCATGCCCTGAATTTGATGAAGCCTGTCTGAATGTATGATTTGGTAACTTGGCTACACTCTGAGAACCAAAAGCGTGAGGTACACTCTGTGTGCCTCGAGTGCAGTTGTTATGTGGCTGTGTAATACATTATAAAACTACTAAATCATAAGGCCTCTGCAGAAAATTATCTTTTAGAGAAACAAAACACTTTTTTTTTTTTTGTTAAAGTTTTACTTTGTATCTTTAGGGACAAATCTGTTTTTCATCCTGCTCCTCTAAACAAATGGACTTGATAAGTGTTGGGGATATGCTCAGAAATGTCACAAACACATGGAGAACTGCTCACAAAGGCAGTTGGCTGTGAAACAGAAAGAAGAATTGATGCTCTTGAAAGGAGCAGATCCATCCAAACCAAATCTCTACCAAGAGTTAGACAGATCTTTTTGGCTGATCCAAATCTGAAAGTTTAAAAAAAAAAAAAAAAGTAAGGAAATGTGAAAAAAAAAGCCCAAACAAAAAACAACAAATAAATCACAACTTTGCTTTACAAGCACTGTAACTCATGATATCTATTATCTAAAAGTCCCAATACCAATAATCCAATAATGAGGATGTGACTTGAATATTGGGAATTCTAACTATTGTAAGGAACAGTAAAATGTCCTGAACTTTCTCAAGAAGGCAGCGGTCAGATTAGTATGAAGCTTTAGTTTGTTTACAATGGGGTTTAACACTTGTATAAGTAGACTCTCCTGAGCTAACTCCCCTCGGCAAGCCGCACTTCATGCCCACATCTAAGGTAATAAATGCTCCATTTGAAGAGGATTATTTCCTCCCTCTCCTCTTCTGCTTTGCCTGAACAAAGCTGGAGGTGGAGAGAAGGAGGGGGAGATAATCCGTTTAGCATGCAACACTTCACACCTGCCAGGTAAGTAATAAATGCTGCATTCCAGGGGGATTAGCACAGTAGTTCTTGTTTGGAGCAGAATAAAATATTTTCAGACACTGGACCAAGCCCTTGGGACTTAAGTCCAACTAGGGTTCTGCCATTTAATTATTTTTTATATACCTGCTGCATTTGTTTGTTTTCTGAGTAAGTCAATACAAATGCAGAATGGAAATAACAAAAGCTGAATTTCTGGGTTTGTTTGTGTATATGTCATGAGTAATGCTAAGCATGTTGATAGGAACCAGTGATAATGAAATAACATTTTATGATTTAAAGATATACATTCCACAAGAGGAAAGCGAGAGGCAGAGGATTCTTCCTGAAGCCCATGTCCCATACAAGGAATGGTCCCTGAACTCAGCCTATCTTGGAAGTTCATGCTAGTCAGTGTGACAGTATCTTCAGAGTGTAACTCAGCAACCTGTGACGTGCTCTGTCTGCAACTGACTCTTATCGTCATGCTTGTGTTTTTCTGATATTCCTATTGTATTTTATTGCATAGAGTATAATATCATGTTTTCTATATTACATAGTATAAAAGATGATACATATTTTGATATTATATTTTAGTCATTCTGTCCAGAATTGCTTTTTGGGGAATTGCAAGAGTGGGTCTAATCTGAACAAAGGGGGGGGGGGGGGTAGGAGAAGGGCAGCTAGAGGGAACAGGTGAGGATTTGTTGTGTAGATGATTTTGGGCCATGGTATTTGGGGATGTAAGTGGTTATGGCTGGAGTGTACTTGTCTAGGCAAATCACAAGTGGGAGATAAGGGAGGCTTATATGAAGGCTTAGCAGATGTGTGGGAGGAGTTTTGACTCAGCCTTTGAGGAACATTTAAACAAGCTGCTGCTCAATAATGTGTTGAACATCCTGTGCTTTGCTGGCTTTCAAAACTTGGTCTGACTGAGTAGGAAAGTGCACTGGTCAAAGGGGCTGAAAACCAAACTGATGCTTTAGAGCAGTTGGAGGCAAGGGAGTGGACGAGACATGTTTTAAAGTATAAAATTAAAAATATTCCTTCAAATCTCTATCTTCCTGACTTCTTGGATCCTTTTTTCAAATTATCCTCCTACGTAGGAGCTGACAGTTCTTAGAACTCAGCTTTCTGTGTTGCGTAGTGCCTCTGTTGAGGATACATCCAGCATCAGAGGCAAGATCCCACATACTCAAGGTAGATCCTCACAATTGGGAGCCTGTCTTTTGTTTAGAGGAGGCTGCCCATATGTTTAAAGCCATGCCTGTCAGTGAGATCTCTCTTGCTCAGTTGTTGTTTGTTTGTTGTTTGGGTTTTTTTTCAGCAGGTCTTTTTTTACAGGTATAGAGTACTTAAGAGCACAGTGCTCTACCGTGTGAGTTTTCTGGATTAATTATTGAGTGGGATGTGCATTCCAATGTGGAGAGACAGCCTACAGTAGCCTGCCTGGAAAAGTATGGAAAAGGCCGAGATGAATATTCACCAGTAGTTCTGAGTTTAAAATACACATTTATACGGGCCAAGAAAGTCTATAAAACTATTTGATAAGAGAAATAAATGTTTTTGAAACATCAGTGCTCTTTAATTTATGCGACACTGATAAATTCAAGCAAGTACAGCTAGTGAAGATACATGGTATGATAGATGAGTTTTTTGAGCCAAAAAGCACATAAAACCTTGTTGATGCAAAGTTCATGTTCACATCTGCCAGTCTGCCCTGTGACTTCTGTCTTCCTTCACATGAACTGCCATTTGTGATCCTGAAATGTGACTTGAGTTGTTGAAGGGAAGCAGCAGAGTGCAGAGCCACATTGCCTGGGCTGCCTTCAGGGTCTCTCGGGTGTGTGTCCAAACCTGATCGTGACAGAGATTCACATGGGTTGGACACTTTGAGCATGGTATCAATGCCTGATTAATGGTTAGAGATTTCCATTAAAAACTGATTTTGATGTCTGTAATTCTATGGTAGAGAAGTCCACATCTGACAGTTAAGGTTTTCTAAGTGTCTTGGCTTGTTCTGAGTTTCTCAATAATGAAATTTCAGCGATTTTGGAATTTAGTTGGTGATCAGACAAATTTCCCCTGATGCCTTTCATTTCATGAGGACACTTTTGCATCTCTGTGTTGCAGTACTATGCTCCAAGATAATAACATTGCAAGCAGCAAAAGCTAAGAGCCACTTCAGCACTGCAGCTACATTGGCACTTTCTATTTGTTTCCTTTCTCCTAAATCCTTGAGAGCCCCTACAAAGTTTCCAGTGTGAAATTGATCTCTTAAACAGCACATGGGATTAGCATTTCTGTGGAGTTATGTCAACATTGTCATTAGTGAGAGGGAGCACGTAACAGATACAGCTTTCAGTATTACTGCAAGGTATAACTGGTAAATTCAGTCCCCTTTGAGGGACACGCGCACTGAGTTTATCTGTTGTTAGATGAATATATGAGAAAGCTGAAAAGGAGTCTTATTATTTTTGGTATTTGGATTGCTTGGGTGGAATTTTGGCTTTAGTGAATTCAACAAAAGCTTTATTGCCTACTTACCAGGGAAAGGTTTTCACCGGTTTGGTCCTTCAGTGTTTGAAAGATGAATAGCTGCTGACAGCCGTTGCAACAAGTATTTTCCCTAATGTGCAGTTTGTCAAGGAGTGAGGATTGCTGAGCATATTGCAGGAATAGACACTTATCCTGGAAGATAAAGATAGTACTGATAGCCTGTTCCTGGAGTGGTTTAAGTCCAACTCTTCTAGTAACAAGCCCATTTTCTACACTGGCTGTGGGAGAATCAGGTTGATGAAGGGGTTTTGTCCGTGATTTGTTTAGAGAAGGTAGAATACATTGCTTTGAGTCAACCTTTAAGTCAGTGAGAACTGGTCCAGTTCCTTCGCTCTGCAGTGTGTAGCTGGATACCGCAGAATGTGATTTTTCTAATTTTATCCCATGCCTCCAAGTTTTGTAGCTGGAGAGCAACATTGCAGTGATTGTGTGCCAAATACCTGTTAAGAATTATTTGGGAGGACAATAGAAACTGAGATATTTAAAAGAAAGGAAAGTACTCAGCTTCACTTTTAATTTTTTAGGAAGATGTGCATGTTTTTTTTCTTGAGAATCCTTGAAAATCCTAACCAGTGTTCTAAAAGCAACAATGATGCAGTAAAATGACTCCCTGCAAACTGTTCGTGCTTGGTCAGTGGAGTACTGAATAATCCCACTCATTTTTGGTTGTTTTTTTTTATAGGGTATTCCAGGACCACATGGTAATCCAGGTTTGCCAGGACTGCCAGGTCCAAAGGTGAGTTACTTTATCTATGTTGCCATGTAAATGCATGAACTTCTTAATGACTTTTTGGAAGCTCCAGAACTGTTTCCTATAATAGGAGCGATTGGCCTTCTTTGGTTTACAGATGGAGACTGTTACTATAAGTGTATTTTAATTAAAAGTAACCAACCAAATTGAACTTCATATCAAAACAAAATAGCAGTTTATTCAGGGGAAAAACCCCTGTGTGAAGAATGATGACTTGGAAACTGTTATCCATGCAAGTAGTCTGTACTTCCCAAAAGAGTTCCTGTAAATCAGCTCAGCCTCTTTGATAAACTGGAGTTTAAGTGAGAATAAGCATTTAATTGCCTTTTTTTAAAGAAAAAAAAAAGGGAAGAAAAATAGACTGTCATGCTCTATTAATTCCTCTTTTTTTGTCACTGTCTAACCTTTGATATTGAACTAGTCTAATATTTCAGAGGTTACTTTATTAATATGATAGGATAATTTTCTGAAGATTTATGGATGTGATATTTAAAACCAAAGATAAAATATGAGACTGGAAGCTCAAATAAAACCCTTCAAACTTCTGGAACCTAGGCCCTTTAAATAGATTTGACAGATTTGTGCAGTTGCAGAATGCCTTCAACTCATATTTAGTTTGAACAATTTGATAGATACGTTGGGAAAAAACCAACAGCAACCATGATTTGTTTTAGTGCAGTTCCTAATGGCAGGAATCTGACCTGTCATGACAGGCGTTAAAAACTGCTTGAGGACAGAAAAAGAAATTTAATAAAGCTTTCAGTGTCAAACACTGTAAAACCAAGTGACTCTATTTTGTGTGTGTGTGTGCTTTAGTTATTATCTAGTTCTATAGGAACAGTTAAACTTAGAGAGTCACAATTAATTTTTACCGTATTTATGCTGACTATATAATAGAATACATTGCTAGGAAAATAATTGTAACCAGTTACTTCTAGGATTTGTTTTATAATGTATTTTCCACCTCCACTGGATCATAATTCTGATCAGTTCTGTAGCTGTCTCCGTGATTTTAAGAATAGAAGGAATTGTATGTGTGTGCATGTACCTATTTATATTTTATATCTATATATATATAAAATACATATATGTATACATTAGTAGGTGCTTAGTGATCTCTTTCATTTTTATTAGACTATAAATTATCCTTTCCATACAAGTATCTTCTGAAATGCTTTTCTTGAAATAAAAATTAGCCAGGTGCTTACCAAGTTTTGACTGTGAAGATCCAGTTGACCCGCACTATGTAAGCTGAAACGAAACACACTTTTGTTTGATCTTAAAACATCACAGACAAGCTGCAACAATTTTCTGGCAGTAAATTAATGCAGAATTTTATTCTGCCCTTTAGATACATTTGTTTTTCCCTTGTGTGCTGAAGCATCCTTTATGCACTTGCTTTTGACGTGTGGGACATTAGCTAATACCCTTAGAGTATAGTACCTAGCCGTGATCACGTGCTGGCAGTTCCAACCGATAGCCAATGTCCTCTGCATTTAATTCCTGATAAACAGTTGATGGGTGTTTTTAAAGTCATTTAAAAGTATTCATGAGGTTTGGCTGTATTCCTGGCTCTCTGAAAAATGGATTAGTTAAAAAAAATCTAGTTTGTGGATTCTGGCACTATTCTAAGTACACTGTAATTTTACATAGATTAAATAATGAAGTACTTTATTTTATCTTCACATCTTGACCTGTGGTAACGTGTTGTTAATCCACAACTGAAGGCCGTGCATAACAATGGCTGTTGTTTTTTTAGATTAAAAATTATGAGGAATTAATTGTGCTTATAAGGGAAAGGAAAGGCAATGGGTAAGTTATCAGAAGGTCTGTCTTTTAACTAGCTGAAAGCTGATCACAATTGTATTGCAACTCTTAGTCCAATATGGCCATGTTGGAAAATGGAAGCAGGAAGACAGTTTGGAGTTGTTCAAGGAATATAAGTATTTACCTTCCAAAATGTAAATCAGCTGGAAAATACTCTGATAACTCCTGCCATGCTGAAGAACCGTGTTCTCTGTGACCTGACACATCAATTTAATGCAACAGATTAATTTTGCTCTATTTCCAGTCTTTGTTTAGTATTCAACAAGTTTAGTTTCTCAAGTGGTCTCACGTGTACAAATCATAACTGCGGAGGAAAGGATAACCCCGACTCTGCAGTGCCGTACACAAGAGGAAGGTCAGGCCTGTTAGCATTTCAAGTGAAGGCCCTGTATCTTACAGATCTAAAATGGCTGACCATCAGGGAGGCACATGCTGTCTTGTACCTCCCTCTGAGCATCCAGTGTTGCCCCCGAGAGTAAGATTGTGCCCGCAAATGTTTTTCCCAACTTTAGCTCCCTTTCGATGAAGGGCACATATCATCTTTAATCTAGCACTGCTGTGGGTCAATTTTAACAGTAACCTTTATTTCCTTGGCTATCTTGATGCTTATGAGTAACACCCAGTGTTACTCTACAGCTTTCAAATCAAGAGCACCATTGTAGCCTGTGCCGTTTATATGAACAGCTCAATGAAATGTTACAGCGCTTTTTGCACACAGCTTTTAGTATGAATTAGACCAAGAGATTCCTCCTCAATTACTGTATTTTCAGTTATTAGTGCATGAATGTGGTTTCAGCCTATGGCTCTGGGAACTCCCCAGGTGACTGCTCGGTCATCGTGACGCAGTTCACCCAGGGCTGTCTCAGGAGGTGCCATTTGCTGGCGACTTCTGTTTTAAGGACAGCGGATTTGACTCTGAGGGGTTTGTGGTAGCAGAGCTGCCTGTGAGCTGATAGCTCCACAGAGACGGGCTGCCAGGCCCGGCTGGTCCTGACCAGCCCTGGCTCCCAGCCCCGGGCAGGCCCCAGGCCTCTGTGGCACATTTTTCTGCAGTGCCTGGTGCTTATGTGGCTGCCGGCTCCGGCAGCGGTGATTTGAAATAGGAGAGATTGGTGTGGCAGCACCCTTCCTCTCTCCGCGGCCTACTCTTGGATGCGGATGGTAATTCCCGGCCAAGAACGATGAGCTGTCTCATCTGCTAGGAAGTAATTTGTGATTAAACAGAGGCCTTTGCATGTTTACAGCTCTGTCCTTCCCAGTCTGGTGCATGAGGCGGGTACTGAGCGTGAGGAAGCCTGGACAAGATTATAATCCATGCGGTAACACAGCCTGATAATCTTGCACAGTGTTTGGGGAATAGGTGGTGTCCTGAAGTGGTGGAGACATGGGGAGAGCATTTCAGCTGAGGTGTCTGCTGTAATCCTGCTCGGATTTACCAATAAAATCTGCTTATCAAAAGTTTTTGTACATGATGACATTTGGAAAGTGTAAATCTCACTTTGATGTGAACTCACACTATTACATTTTGTTGTAGTTCTTTATTGAAAAAGTTATGAGTAGAAAAATCTGTAATAACAGGTGCATTTTCTATGAACATTACCCCTCCTCTTGCTGTAACAGTTGAAAATACTTGTTTCCACATATATCATTAAAAACTCTCTTCCCTGATTATATTAATGAGCTTAATTTGTCTGCAACAGGGCCCTAAAGGAGACCCAGGATTCTCTCCAGGACAGGCAAAACATGGAGAAAAGGTAATAATTTATTAATTACAGAAAAATGTTTTGTCTGTCCCATTCTTTTGTTGAAGTCTTGTTTACCATTCGGACAAGTTATAACAGCACAATGCTTTCTATTTACTGTGACGCTGGTATATTTTGACACTTAATTATGTGAGACTGACCAGTGCAGACACAGGTGGTGTAATGAACCAAAGACAAATAAAAAAATCATATTAAAAGCTGAACGTTGATTTAATTTGTAAAAATAAAACAAAAAAAAATTAGAAGTTAAGTACTTCTAGAACAAATGAGATTCAATTCTGTTCCCACTGATATAACAAAGTACAGATTCTGGTTTTCTTTAGTAGCTTGCATTAGTCCAGAAAGTTGTGTAAGACACGCAAAATTTGGTGATGACAAGTGCACACACATTATTGCACGTCATGGAGTATTTAACCAGAGATTTTTTTAACAGGCTCTTGATGCTAAGATTTGTCATTTTGCTTCAGAGGCTTTTCTTGCTAGTTTCTCCTAAGCTGCTTTAGCCAAACTAGCGGTTGCACTCTCTGCCCAGAATATTTGAGTATAATTATTTTAAATGGTTCCTCATAGAAACTGTGGACTTGAAAGCTTGTGATTATTTCATTTTTAGATTGCAAATCTAGTGACTATGTATGAAAATTTAAAATCCGTGTGATAATACTGAAAATGTAATTCCATTTTTGTATTCTTATGTGTTAGCCTACACTATATCTTCTAGAATATCTTCTATTTATGCTAAGTTTTAAGAACATTTCTTAGTTGTTCAATTGTGGAACATTTGTGCTAAGTAGAAAACACTGTAAGAGTCCAGAACTGCTCTCCATAATGAAGCAAGCATTAGCAAATAACTATTGTTTACTAAATACTGATGTGTACATAAAATAACTTTTATTTTCATGCATGTGTTCTGTCAAACCCTAAAATTCACAAACACGTATTTTCAATGTTAATTGACTGCTGAACAAAATTCAGAAATGTGTTTGTTGATGCACTGATAAGAAATTGAAGGGCAGTTTTGTAGAAATTGCAACATTATTTTAATCTAACCAGCTTTTGCTTTTGGCAATCTAATCATAGTGCTGTGAACTATACATGTCTACCTGAAACTCAAGGTATATTGTTTGGCATGAGTCCAAGCTGCCACAGAACAGTCTAAAGCCCACCCATTTACATGTATGACCTACACCTAAACATATGTGGAATGAATCTGTAATCCAAAAATATGGGATTTATATGCATTTGTATAGTTTTCACCCAAGTCAAATTTGCTCAACCTAAGTCATGGACGTGAATTTACTTTGATGCTAACTAATTTCCTGGATCTCTTCCTTGACTCATTAAATTTGAATTTGGGTGCTAATCCTGAAAGAGTGAGTCTCCTCACTGTCAGTCCTGAGCAAGGAAAAAAGAACTGGAACGACCTTCTGTCCTCCCCCATCTGCAGCAACCCTAAAATAATATATCTTTTTCCATCTCCCTAGCATTTGAGATGCTCTAATTCTCATTCACGTGTACCATCATATAGTTGCAAAGTTTAAAGAACTTGAATGAGAATAGCCATATGCCACCGTAACACCTTTTTATGTGCATTTTTCATGTTGTCTTTTACACAGATTATATTTATGCCATGTTTTATGCAGCACATACCAAAATGGCGTCCTGATTCCTGGTTGAGGATTGTTGGCATAGCAGTAACACAAACAGTGATAGTTCAATATATATATATCTTTATTTGGGGTGAAACCACTCACTTCTGAGGGAAAGGTTACCTCAGGAATTGTCTAGCTTCTTCATTCCCATTTATGTTGGCCAAAAGTAAATGTTGTGAGTTTGTGAACTAAGTCTGTTCCAGCCCTGATTTGGCCACGTTGTATGATGCAGGAGCATGCATGCACATTGCACCAGCTGACTGCAGCTGAGGAACCGTTGCCTTTTCAATTTTCTTTCTCAAAAAAAAAAAACCAACCCCAAATTATGCCTGATAAAACAACATTAGCTACTTCTTCATATCTTCTCTGCATTCTTGGACATTTGATTTGAAGTCCTACACGGTTATAGGCCTGTGTCATGTTCCAGTGAAACACAAGTGATTCTAGATGTTTCTGTTGTACAGGGTGATCCAGGACCCATAGGCTTTCCAGGCCCACCTGGGCTCAAAGGCCAGAAGGTAAGATTCTGTTTCCATTCTCATGTAACCCTCCCTGGCTCAAACCAACAGCAATCAGGTAGATGTCTGGTGGTTGAGATGTGATAGAAGGGCTTTAGGCCTGCTGTTGGTACTGTGACTGTCTGCTGTGTCAGGCTCCAGGGCCAACAGTGCAAAACCTTTCCTTGCAACCAAATTAAGTGAGATCATTGCAACAGAATGTAAATTATAGCTGCTTTGATTGGTGTTCTTCAAAAGGCATGGTGTACCCCTGCTCAAACAGAATAAGTGCTAGGGAAGATAGGCTTGCCTGCAAGATAACAGCCATTTTTAAATCAATTGTATTAAATTTTCAGTAATGGTTTTTCATTTATTTTCCTAAATTGTGTATTTTATAGTATAGAAGAAGCTCCATGGGGTCATGTGCTCAGTATTTCTGCACTGAATTACTTACTTTTTTCCAAATGTGTCTCAGAATTGCTAAAATAGAGCTCAGGTGAAATAAGTTCCAGTTTTAGATGCTACATGAGGTGCTGGTTTTTTTTTAATATGAGAAATGTCAGGTGCCACACATTGCATTTAAGTAATATATCCAAATTATGGCTGTCCTATGTATACAGGAAAGTATAAGGCAGACAGGTAGTTTGGGGAAGAAAACATGAAGGATGTCAATAGAGGAAATGAGACAACCTTAAGAAAATGAGCACAGGAGACTGAGGGAGTGAATATGGTTTATGTGGAAGGAGAGGTCACCTGACATGGGTCCGGTAGGCTGTTCTGATTAGTCAGATGGTGACAAACTGGTGAGGTGGCAAAAATCAGCAAGAAAGCTGGAGGGGAAGTACTATTAAATGCTGTCTTTGCAGAAGATAGTTCAGTGTTGCAAGTGTAGTAGAAAAACAGGGACAATAGATATCACAGGACAATTTTGAATTGGTATGTAACACTAAAGTTGGCTGTAAAGTGTCCATCAAAAGGATGGAATGAATTGTTAGTAAGGTAGGCCCTGATATTTTTGGCCTTAAGTTTTGATATGTAAAGAATATTAATTAAATTCATGCCTGCTATTGAAACTAAAGAAAAATGGCATTGCAACAAAATTTATGCTCAATCTTATGTTTTAAGATGGCTTCATTTAACGTTGTCTTCACCTTAAAGTGTATGACTGCTTGTTTGGTTTTTTTTAAAAGTCTAGTCATTCATTTCTAGAATTGACCAAAACATAGTAAAAATGTGACCAGAAAAGGAAGCTATCACTGAATTAGCACCAGGACGAGTGTGGAAATTTATTTTGCCAAACATGTGGCCCATAGTTCTATGAACTGAGAAAATGTATAGCTGTGACAAGAATTTGCAGCCCCTCTGTTGAGAGTTAATGCACAAGCCTGGACACCGATAACTTTTGTCACTGCTGATCTTGGGCCACCTTGAGATTCCCCAAGTATTGTGCTTTCTTATTTCATCAGGTTTATAGTTTTGCTCTGAAAACAAAGTAGTTTTTCTTTTAAAGCTTTTTTAGATGGGAAGCAGATGTCACTTGTTCTGGATTATGAGACTGACATTTGGGGGCAAGAAAATTAAAATCTTATGGCCATCGTGCTCTCTTCCTGCCACAAGAATTCACTCCTTATCTGAGGGTTAGAGACTCAATCGTGCTCAGTTGATCACTGGAAATTTTATTCTCTGTTTCCATGTTGTACATGTCGGACACTAACTAGAACTATGTTTAAGATAACTTTTGCCTGACCCAGATTGTAAGAATACTAGCTTTTGAACAGCACTACACCTGTAAACAGTTAAAAGTATTTAATGCTTAGTTTTTTTTAATTACAAGCCTGTGTTTATTATGTTTTAAATAATTGATCTTTAGTTACTGCTTTTCAATATATGTGAATAGGTAAACGTGCTGTTAGCTCATTGTTATCTTCAGAAATTGTTTTCAAAGGAATGCGAGCACAAGCAGCTGTGAAGTAAACCGGCTACAAGAAAAAACTGCAGAAAAATCAAATACCTCCATTTTTGTTTTGTACCCCAGTACTACTGGGGAATTGCTAAAATATTGAATAAATAGCGTATTTATGATATTCTTTCTCATCCAGGTGAAAAGGAAGATAAAAAAATCCTACATATGAGTTAATGGTGTCCTAAATTCAGTTTGATTTTGACAGTCAGCTTGTGTTAACTGAGTAGTTTCTAAACAGTGAGGTATTCAATAGTGAATAAAAACTCTAATATTCTTCCAGATACTTTTAATAGTGTAATACAAATCTATGTTCATTTCATGGCAATTACTTATTGTCATATTGACTTTTGTCAGTGTTTTCCTGAAAGACCTAGAAATTTGAGTGTTTTTCTTTATGGAATTCATCATCCTTTTCCCATTAACTGGAGTCGTGGCTTTGGAGAGCTGAAGTGGAGGGAGTGCTGCAAAGCTAGCTGCCCTCCACTGCATGTGATTGCCCCATTCCAGGGTGGCTGTGGAGGAAACTGCGTTTAACAAGTTTTCCAATCAGAATTTGCCTGGTTCTGAACTTCCTGTGCAACATTATTTGGTCCTTACACAAAAACATGTGTTGTAGAAGTTTGAGGCAAGTGTGCATGTTATTTTCACTTTTTTTTAAAAGAAGAATTACTTTGAGAAGCCATTATTTCATGTGCTTTTGGTTCTATTTTTCTGAATATCTGAGATTGTTAGGAGAGTTTCTTGGAAAGATTAATTTTACCCACACCCCCAAAAAAGATTTTGAATCCCTCAATGGAATAGAACAGCACTAGTAAACTACTGTTTTGGATTAGAACTATAAAATGTTGTGCTTCTTTTTATAAAGCTGAGAATCTACAAGGTTTTTTAGTGAGACAGTAAAACAAACGTATGTTAATAATCAGGACTCTGGGAACAGATTATTGTGATTGACTTTACTTTTCATTACATGCCATGTGCCGGAGTATGTGCCCTTGTGGTTGCATATAAAATATGACATATTTCTCATGTCTGTAACACATACTTTAAAGAGCCAAGTTTTGCTTGGGGTAGGGCTCCAAATTTCTTCTAGCTTAAGAACAGAAAATTGCATGTTTATGAAGTGTTTAAAGGCCTGTTTTTCAGGCATCTTTTGAAGCAGAGAAGCAATGGCAGGAGATGAGGGTTAGTTTGAGGAGAGTGCTGTTTCCAGAGCAGCTGCCTGATGTCATATCTGGAGCTGTCTTGACAGGACCATCTTTAAATCAGCACTCAAAACTTTCCTTATATCAGTCCAGAGACCTCACAGAGCGGAAGCCCCCTCCTTCCCCCTCTCCCCCAAAAGGGCCTACTTCACTGTACAGACAGGCAAGTACTTACCTCTGCTAGCCAGAGTACTGGGGGGTAGATTGTCAGCCACAGGACACTACTCCTGGGCAGTAACTTGCCTGGGATTGTGCCAGTACATTAGAACAACTGCAGTGCCTGTGTGGTTGCAGGTACTTTACATTGACATTGGAAAAGCTTTTTAAAAAGCTTGGCTACAATTCTTGGGCTAGAGTTATTCCCTAATATGCGTGTAGCAGTACATCACAGGAATCTGGATCTATAAAACGCTGATAAAATTCACATACTTTAGTATAATATAGTAAGATACATTGAAGAAAAGAAATTGGTTGCAACCTGAGAGGGTTTCTTATTTCCTTTTGTCTTTAATTTTGCATCCTGTGAGGGGCAAGGCAGATAGATAAATTTCAAAGCAGTAGCTGTGGTGATGTCAACATTATGCTACCAAGCGTGTCCCACTGCTTCTCCTAGAGAGTGCCATTTTCCTTGAGCGGGAGGAAACTTCAACTCAGTGAGAGAAATTCCTCTACTGAATTAGATGGAGAAAAGGTCCATCTTTTATATGTATGCTGTTTTTTTTAGTGTTGTTTCCATTCCTTAGGATATTCGGGCTTAAGAGATGCTAGGTAAAATCTTGGTTGGTTAATAAACATCAGCGAAGAAGATAGAATGGAGCTATGAAGAAGAAAACCAAAACACAAAACCTGTTTGCTGATGAAGTTTCTCAAACCTGGATGGTGTGTGATGACAACATGGAGCTGATAAGGAAGCATTGCACAGGCTCATGTGACAGTGCATGGGAATCAGTTTTTATGCTAGACTTACTTCATGCCCAGAATTTTTTTTTTTCCTGCACTTTTCAAAGACTAGTATCTCTCTGTAGCTGATGGTTGTAGCATTAGGTATAACAATTCACCTACTGATTTTTTAGAGGTTACAGAAGCTTTTTGGCTTTCTAGCAAAGTTGCTGGTGTTATACCAGATGTATTTTAATAACAAAAGCCTAGAAATTCTAATAAAACACAATGGGCACCAGTAAGATGGAAAGGCTTGGCTTGAACAGTCCTTGCTGTTATGATTTAACATGTACATTTTGCTATATACAGACTTCACTCAGACTGAGTCCCACTGTGCTAGGCATATGGTAGAAGTCAGACATTTAAACTTGCTATGAAGTCTTTTCTGAGCCATATTAGTTGGCAGTAAAGACTTTTCTCTCACGCAGACCAAAGTATTCATGCAACTTGCTGTGTTTTTGAAATGTGCTTGAAGGCTATATTTCTGTAATTGGAAGCTTCAAACCTTTCTCTTCCACAGTGAGCTTTTAAATCAGAGCATTAATCTTCATTAGAAATTGGGAGATACTGCATCTTGCAAACTAGTGCATGTGAACTTATGTTCTTCTTGTTTACTTTCATCTTAGCTCA
This sequence comes from Elanus axillaris, assembly GCA_026212715.1. Lineage (NCBI taxonomy): Eukaryota > Metazoa > Chordata > Aves > Accipitriformes > Accipitridae > Elanus > Elanus axillaris. The sequence goes on along the minus strand of JANZLQ010000095.1, from coordinate 17,129,288 downwards.
GAGCAAGCTCAGTCTTAATTTACAAGGGTAGGCTCAAGAATACAACCCAAACTAATAAAAACTAAGAATTTTAAGAGGATTAGTTAAGTCACAGGAAAGGAAACCCTTATGTCAAAACTCTCACTTTGGAATGATATTAATTTTAGCATGTTTTAGCTTCATTCCCAATCAGCATTAAGTGAGTTTTAATAAATTGAATGCCATGTTAACTCTGAATAGGAATATGGGCATGCTACTCTAAAATATGAGTTCAGAGCAGTTTTCCTCTGGCAGAAGTAAGGTGCTGTTGTGTAGAAACATGCACACCAGTATCAGTCCTCCTTCTTCATCTCACAGTTCCTTGTAAGCCTTATTTTGAGACTGTCCATGCAGGTGTTCATCAGCTAAACTGACCCACTTTGAAAGTAAATTGTGATAGCTCAAAACTCTTTGAGCATTTCTGTGTATAGCAGCATTTGCTTTCCTTTCCTCCTTGTACAGAAATGATAAACTACTCGGAGATGTCTTCTAGCAACACCTAGTTTAGTTGAACATTTAAGCATAGAAGAGGGTAAAATTCCGGAATGGACAAAACTCATGAAATACAGAGTGGGCTGGGACTGTAAAAAAGCCTATATGGCTTTCTGAGGCACATTTTGAAAGCTAAAGATGAGTTACCAGTTTATGCTGGCATGTTTAGTTCTGCTTTAGCAATTCAGTACAAAATTTGGGTTTAGGCATGCATTAATATGGTAAATTGGGATATTTCATATTAACTGGGTTGTCCAAGATCAGCTCCTGGCTACCTGTGTTACAGATTATTGTTTTTCCCAACAGCAATGCAGACCTGCATCCTTAGGTACAAGATAACATCTATAAGTTATTTAGACAAGCTATGGGAGAAGATCGAAGCCAAAACACATTCTAATTTTGCAAACTGGCAGTGCAGTCTGTGTGATTAGCAAAATGAGAGGACATACCTGCTGTGTTGGGTTTTGAGTAAATGAGGCCTTTGGGTTTCTTAATGAGTACATCTCTTTTGGATTAAGATTCCTCAAGCAAGCCTATAATAGCAAAATTGCAAATTTTGAAGCCTTACAGATGTCATTCTCTTCTATTGTCTAAAATGATCATCAAGCCAAATCATTCCATCTTTTAATCTTGTGTATGATAATAAAATTAATTTCATGCAGAAATACTCTTGTGGTCACACAGAAGCTTTTCGAAAACTCTAGGATACCTGATCTGGAGAAATCAGTTACAGAATTCCTTCTTGTTACAGTGGGTCTCAAGTCCCTAGCGACTAATGACTATCATCATGCCACAAGGCAGCCAGATGTTTGACACCAGCCAAGACACTCCTGCTACTCAGTCAATGTCTTTAAGGCCAATTTTATGATAGATTTCTATCCAGAATAAGGATTGTTTTGGTCTTTCTCTTTCAAGCTGCAGCTTTTGGAACTTGAGTTTTCTCAGTACCTCTTGCAAGGGATGTGGAGACCAGACACTTGGCTTCTGCATCAATCATGCAACTGTTAAGCCTCCTTTTTTGGCCAGCTTGTCTGGGTATGTTTAGTACAGTGTAAAGACATCCAAGAAGATTCCCCTTTCAAGTGTACCAATGCAGATGGCAGGTTCCAGCTCTATCTTTATTTCTTTTTTTTAAGTGCTAAAATATGCAAGAATAGTCAATGCACAGGGAGTAAAGTTTGACAGCTTCATGATTCCAGCACCACTTCTGGGATGAGGAACAGGTTATTCTTTTTACCAATATAAATTCCATAATATAAGGGCTGGAATTTGTTCTATGTTAATTTTAAAAAGAGATACCATGTATCCTGGAAGGTCTGTCTGGTTTGAGAGTGTCCTAGAATAGTCTGGGATGACCCTCTACTTATACTTCTCCTCTGAACTCCCTTGTTCAGAAATGACTTCATGACAGGGATTTGGAATGGGGAAACGCACTGTACCAAATCCAGTTCTTCAGTTTCAGCAATAGCTGGTGACAGCATCCCATGTACTCATTTGTTTAAAAGAGTACAAGTCTGCAGCTGTCTTTAAGCATGCTGATATCTTGAAATTGTCTGAACTGCCATGAAGATTTCTTACTCCTTTTCTCTAACTCAGCTTTCATATGAGCTGCTAAATGTAAACCATACTAATGCTGCAGGCAAACAAGTTTGGATGATTTTATTCTTGATAAAGGGAGATTGGAGTAGGAAAAAAAGGTCCATTTTGTGTGTTTAACTGTATTTATTGCATATCTGTTTCTCTACCTGTAGGGTCTTAAGGGTTATGTGGGACTGCGTGGGCCAAGGGGTGAGCAGGTAAGTGATGAAAGCACAGCACACTATACTCTACAGATGAACAATTGAGGATAGAAGAATGCATAATCCAATATAAGTGTTCAATATAAGCAATTGGTGTGAATTACTGACTGCTTAAGGAAATACTTGATAGCTCTTGACCAAGAATTGAGCCTATTTAGAGATCAGTGTGGTAAAAAATGGTCTAAATGAAATGGTAAAGATCAGCTTGTTTTTCTTCAACTACCATATTGGCTTGGCAGAGGTTGGTGTAAAATTCTTGTTAGTGGCACAGTTTGGATTCTCTCAAAACCTCTGCTGATTTAATGCATTTTAAATCTCCTAAAATGTAGAAAAAGAAATGGTTATTCAGTGCTTTTTCTCACTTCAGTGTCAGTTCAAGAAGCTATCTGAATGGTAAACTTCAAAGACATCCAGTTGCGTCTTGTTAGCATTAGCAGAACTCCTAATGGCAGAATAGATGGAAGCATGAGTCTCCTTTTGGATGATGCTGAAAGGGAAACTGTGATGGTAACAGATGATAGACACCCAAAGGGAGATGAAAACTCATGAATAGCATCTGTGACTTTAATGAGTTTTGTATGCAAATCTTAACTGAATGAGTGGTGGTGTTTATTATAGGTCCACAGGCATTTTTTGGTGATCACTATAATTTAGCAGTGAGATCAAGAGATAGCCAGTGGGGAAAAAAAAAAAAAAGTCAGTCTTAATATCAGAAGTGTGTCTCAATCTTTGAAAAAGTTACAGGTAAAAAGTAATCAGTTAGTTACCATGGAGGTGAAAAAGTGAAGCTTGCGTTGAAAAGTAAATCTGCTCATTATTCATGCAGTCAAGCTTATAAGTTCCTTTGAAGGCAATTCATGTTCAAGAACATGAAAACTGGTGCTGTGCAACTGTGTGATATCTCAGCGTTCTCATACTGCTGCTGTAAATACTTTCCTTTGTTATTATCACTTAAAAGTTATGTCAGTATTTTCTAAGAGAACATTTTGGATGAAAGAGTTTTATTTTGCAAGTAGTTTTTACTGCTGGTATTTTCAGGCCTGGCTAGTGAAGGTGATGAGTTAGACCAGTTACTTGTCATCTGTAGCACCTACCTGTGCTTGTAGTTTTTAGAAGCTTGTACAGCGAGGACAGACATTCCTCTGAATTTGTGAATTGTGGAACTCCTTGGACAGCTGGTAACAAAGGAAAAGTTTTAAAAGATAAGTTGTAAATGCAATGATTCTACTGCTTTTTTAGTTTTTTCATATATGCATATTTTGAGATACAGCTTAGCCAAAATAGGAGACCATGGATCCTAGTTCCATGACAGAACATCTGTCAGAAGAATCATTACTGGTTGAAAGCAGGTGGCAGAATCATCTCAGTGGCAGCTCATTTAAACAAAAATTACTGCATCCTCTTTTTGCCTCTGCACTCCTGAGTTCTGCTTCCTAAAGACTGCTGTTTCACCATAAATCAGCTGTGAACAGCTCGGAGAGGAAGTCCTCATCCGTTGCTGTTGTAACACTGACATATGACAGTGGGTGGAAGGGTCAGGCTGGGGGAGTGTCCAACTTAGGGACTTGGCTTGTTTAAAATGAAGTTAACTGAACACAGGTAGGTGCAGCTTCCTAGGTCTTGGTGGTGGGCCCATGGCATTTGACACCACTTCAGAAAAGCATATTTTTCTGAAAGTAAACAGTCAGGTGCGCAGTTGTTAAGTAATAAAACAACAACAAAAATTACGTGGATTTGATTAGGAGGAAGAAGATGGAGAGAAGTTCTATACATTCATGACTAATCCAGTGCTATACTGACCTCATTCTGAAGAAACAAAAAAAATTTGGCTTTGTAAGGACACAAGGATTTTTCTTCAATGAAACATTTAACACAACTGTTCAAATACAGCTGACACCAGTGCAGTTATTGCATTGTAAGGACCTGTCTCCTATATCCTCAATTACTTTTTATAAATAGCATCTATGTTTTTAGTGTGGAAATAAGGGGTGTATTGTTGTATTTCACAAAATCTCAGACTACTCTTCTTGTAATGCTTTTTAAAGCATATGTAACTGAAATTGGTGGAGTTACTTGTGTATGATGAGTAAATTTTAGGGTGTTGCTGTATAGCTTGCTTAAAAAGCAATTTTGCCATGAGCTTAAGCTGTGTCGTATGACTGGATGTTAAGAGAAATGATAAAACAAATAAACTCCAAAGCATGATATTAAAGCTGTTTGTTGTTTCTTTCCTTTTTTTTAAAAATTTTTCCCTACCTCTTTTTCCACTTAGGGAATTCCAGGAATGGCTGGCAATATTGGGGCAGTTGGTTACCCTGGCAGGCAGGTGCAGTAACTATACTTATGTCTTTGCAGTTTGGGGGGTTTTCTTGTTTGTTCTTTTTAAAAATACCATCTAACTCCTTTAGAACTACTAACAGTATAAATGTATTTGTTGAGTCCTGTCACTTATTGTTGAAACAAACCTCTTTCACAAGTAGTGCCCTTTAGGTAATGTTGAGTCTCGTGGCTTTTAAACTTGGATGGGTTAGATGCAGTAATGCCATACGTTTCTGGAATACGGAAATGACATTACCCAAGTACTGAATGTCCAAACACTTTATGCTGCTTCATAAGCCTCTTGTGGTTCTATGTGTTTTATCTTCATCATATTTCAAGTTCAGAACCAATAGGAAACTGCCTGTTGTAGTATAGTTCCTCCTGATTTTCACCAATGCCTTTACTTCACTGCTGAAACTATTTCTTCAGCCCTTTAGGGAAACAGAACATAAAAAGATACATTTTTTTTTTCCCATTCAGATATTTGAGAAGGAGAACCAATAAAGCCAGAAAGCAGCTTTTATAAACACAAGCACCTATATATATATTTTTTCCATTTACATATAAGCTAACAGATACCTCAGTCCAGTAAAACAAGTAAGACATAAAGTAGAAGTTCTCATTATTTTCCCCATATAAAGGTATATAAGCCAAATTCAACAACTGACTTTGTGGTTTTGTGTCTGCTTAAAGGGTGAATTTGACCAATGCTTCAGTGTTTTATTGGGCTAGGTTTGTAATGGCTATATATTTTAAAATTCCATTACAATATTTTATATAGTAATGGATGATAACATGTTTGTGTTGAATCACATAGAATGTTTAGAGCATTTGGACTACATATGCTATTCTGACGTTAGCTTTAAAATAATTGGAAATGTGTCCAAATATAAAAGCTTATGAAAAACCCTGTGAAATTATGTCACTGTAATGCCAGATCACTGAGTCTAGGAAAAAATTTCCTCCCAGAAGAAATAATTTTAATGTAAAGGAAGTTTCAGTCATTGTCTAAGTTCAGCCATGAATTAATGGGAGACCTTTCTGAACATGGTCCCAGGGAACTGCTTGATTACACCCTCTTCAATCCTTATCATTTTAAGGATGTATTGCCAGTTTACAGTTAACAAATACTGTTACGGTTCTTTTAAGTAGAGAATATCTGGTTGTTTAAAATGAAGTACAACTCATGTCTTTTTGTAATAGGGCTTAGCTGGACCAGAAGGTAACCCAGGTCCTAAAGGTGTAAGAGTAAGTAAGCATTTTAAGCATTTTGGCATGCGTGTCTATTTTTACCCATACAGTAGATAAGAAAGGGAATTTCATTCAGCTCTGCCAGTTGTATGCCCACTGAACTGCTCTGTGTTTACAGAACCTACAAATGAGAAAACATAGTGTTTCTTTCAAAGTACGTGTGAGAATTTTTTTTTTTTTTCCCATGGTGAGCAGCACAGAGCAGTCTTCCATTGTTGCCCTTCCTCGCACTTGGAATGCATGCAGGCAAGAGAAAGAAAGCAATAGTGAATATGGGTGTGTGAGAGCTGGGAGTGAAGAGGAGCGGACATTTCCTGCCTGAAGCATTATTTCCATAATGGAAGCTGTCAAGAAGGGCGATGTATCTGGCATTTGCAATCTGTAACAGCTACAGAAGTTGATAAAGGGAAACCATCTTGTTTAACATAAAAAACATTAAAATGAACTTGAGATTTTAGAGTGATTCAGCTGTAGTCGTGTATAATCCACGGACTGAAGGCTCTTAATGCTTTCCTGATTCAAAGTTTGCTTTTGATGATTCTTGGAGGTAAAACAGGTTGGCTTTTTTCTGGTTTTGTTTGGTTTATATTTGGGTTTTTTTTAATAGGCACGTGTGCATGCCTATACATGCTTGTGCGTGTATAAGTATTTTTTCAGACTGACTCTCGCCATCAGGCAGTAGACATGGGTTTCCAGAAACTTGCACGTTGCTGGTTCTACCTAGGATTTGAAGGAGCCTTTTGCTAGATGTTTTCAGGCCCTCAGCTCATGTTGTACAGGTTGCTAAGCAGTGTGCTGTGTTCTCAAGTAGCTATTAAAATAATCTTATTGTGTTGCTAGATTTGCTTTTGTCCTGTTTTTTTTAATGTAGTTACTAAAAGCCTTTACCTGCACCAGCTTCTTAAACATATGTCTAGTTTTGAGGGGTGGGTTTTTTTAATGTCAGTTTTCATTACAGTGATGGGGAAAATTAGTTCATCAGGATCGAGTGCCAACAGATATTGCACCCTCAGGGATTGTATCTTTTACATTTCTTTGGTTTATTTTTGCTCAGATTCTTAAGGCATTTTGTCTCGTTCTCCTCTCAACCGACAAGACATTAAATGATCCCAGTCACTTCCTGAGAAGTTACTACTTCTCTGTTTACCCAAAGCTAAAAATGGCCAGCGTATGAGTAATTTTAGGGGAAAACACCTGTCAGATCTTAAGGCTAAGTCCTGTATATGAATTCTACAAGCAACTTCCAATAAAAATGATGATGCAGCCTGTTGAGACATAGTACTGTGCCATGGAGGTGTATGAAAACGTGATACAAAGTATCTTTAGAGCTTAAGTTTAGAACATTACTGCAATCAAACTAGACACTGCTTCTCAGCTGTTTTAA
>JANZLQ010000095.1:17096585-17122014 GCA_026212715.1 Elanus axillaris | reverse complement strand
AAAAAAGAAATGCCTTCATTTTCCTTATTCTCATTAGGCTGGATGACAAGATAGGCACTATCGTTCGTAATTTAAAAAAAAAAAAAAGCAGCCCCCCAAACCCAGATCATTACAATCAGAGCACTGGGGGTGCAGAGAGAGAGATATGAAAGCAAGGGATTCTTTTTTCAGTAACTAGTAATAATTTTGTTCCAATCTCAGTTTGAATCTAGTAGTGCAGATCCATCTCTACTACTATTTTTGTAAATTGTACTATCATTTCTGCTGAGTCAACAGCATGTTTCTGTGTCCATACAATGGATTATATGATAGGATTGATATCTGACTTTCTGAGAGGAAGGTAGGAAAATAATGCATTGTGACTGAACTTTAACATTCTGCTTATGACAAGGTAAACTTTCTGGGACTCTTGCATACAGCGGTGATCGCACAGTTATTAAAGATGAGAATGTATTTTCTGACATATTTCGTAAATAAGGTTAACTTCAGCTTTTTTGTATTTCAATTATTCTAATAAATAAGGTCTCTGATGCAACTTTGTCTTATTGGAAGACTTTCTTAGTACTTTTTTATTAAATGATTCTGTACCCTTATAATAGGAAATTGTTTTTTGCTCTTTGTTGGAGGGTAAATTCTAGTCACATTTAAGTTTATTGAGCTTCACTGGTAATTTCAAATGAGCCTGAATTTAATCCCTGGATCTTGAACCCACAGCTGGCCAATACTAAAGGACAAGCAGTATTGGTGGGAAGCAGCCTTGTAATTGAGCATTGTTCTTACATTTTTAGGGTTTCATTGGTCCTCCGGGGGTAGCAGGACAACCAGGACCTGAGGGAGAAAGGGTAGGTTTAATAGAACGTTAATGAGTTATTGATGTGTGGGTGGTAACGCAATATATGTTAGAATGGGAATGGGGAAAAAATGTACAAGGTAAAACTGTTCATTTCAGTCTTTGTCTAAAAGCAGAACTGACATGGAAGAAATTAAATAAATAGGTCATATCTGATTAGTACAATCAATGAAATGCACTGGTGCTAAAGTTAGATAGGGAGCAGCTATAAATTATTGTTTGCATTTAATATAGAGCTGCAAGGATTAGTGGTATTTTTTTTCTTACTGCTGAGGTCCATAATGAGTATTTTTCATTGAAGCAATTTTATTCAGTCAATAATTAATATTTGTCATTTGTCAGATTATGTTTACAATAAAACCAGTCATGAAAGTCTTAATCTCTGTCACTCTGCGCTTGAGTTTTTTCTTGCTTCTCTTGCGCACAAAGGATGTCTGGCCATGTACCTTGATGGAAGCGGGCTATGGCCCTTCTTCATAGTTGTTCTGATACGGCCACAGTAAACACAAGCAAAATGTGTGTTTCTGCCCCTCTGTTAAAGGACATTGTCTGTGTGATTCTTTGCTCAAATCTTTTTTCTGTTGTTTTGGTTTTTTTTCAATGGTGCTTCCTCTCGCATTGTCTTTTCCAATCAAATGCAAGTTTAATTACTTGAATTTAAGCTATTGGAGAAAAGGAAACCTACTTATGATGGGTTATTTCTTTCTCAGGGCATCCCAGGCTTCCGTGGAAAAAGAGGTCCTAAAGGGAGGCAGGTAAAGCTTCTAACACTTGTTACAATTTCTGCTGCCAATGTAAATGCACCTGTAATTCACTTTGTAACTAATCAGCTGAAAAATGTTAGTTTTATTTTTTTTTCCATAGATGACTTTCTATTGTTTCCAGTTAGTACTTTGCAGTACTGCAAATTCTGTGCAGGTTATAACTACTAGATCTTTTGAAGTGATGAAGACTTAACACAATGAGCCTTGTGGCTGGTTACTGATATCAGCTACATGAGGGTTAAAAGATGACAGAAACACATAAATATATTCTGTAAAATTCGTGCTAGCACAAGGCATAGATATGATGCAAGTTTTATAAGTGTCTGATTTTGGTGTTGGTCTGAATGTAAATCAGCTGCTTGATATGCCTGATATTTCTGGACTATGGTAAATTAAAGCTGTCCTCTACTTAACATATATTTCTACAGCTGAGAATAAACACAAATCTGCCAAGTATACATTATCAAGGTTTACATATTTTCTGTGGTGTATCTTCAGTGCCAAGTGTTTTGTTTTCTGCTGCAACCTTATTATTTTAGGTCTTAGAAGCTGTCCAGGAGTTCCCAATTTTAACTTGCTTGTGGTTTGAGATTGGAAACTGTGGTAGCATTCTCCAGTTGTGCACTTGGTTGTGCTCAGCAGTTCAGATGACTTTCATCTAGCATGTTGAACAAGTTTGTTCAGCAGTGGTGGTGTGATTACTATCATTTGGCCCTTGAAGTATGCTATGAAAGTTATGGAGGATTCTGTTTAATTATGTTTTGTTTTCTATGTGTCTAATGCTAGCCAAAAAAGGCATTAGCCTGCAACAGAATTCCTTTTGATGTAAAGAAAGGCAAGTAGAGAAGAGTGTCATTAAGTTGGTATTCTGCTCTTTCTGGAGCTGCTATCAAATTGTTAAGGTATAAAATCAAAGTAAGAATCTGGTTTTTAATTATTCAGCAGGCAGGACAGGGTGCTTCTGTGCTTGTTGACCATATTGTAGTTTGCTTATAATTTGAATCAAATGATACTTTGTGCATCTGAGTGTTGGGCAAGAAGGGGTCTGTGCAATCAGTACCTTGCAGTAGCTGGCACTGGGCTTGCTGGTGAGTCACATGCAACATTTAAGAAGAAGAACCTGGATGGAAAGCAAAGCCTTGTGCTCAGTGTGGAAAAGGAAGAGGAGGTGACAGAAGGGTACTCTGAAGACATGTTTTACATTATAATCTCATTCTCAGTGGTGGTTTCACTGAGGCTTCTGATTGCCAGTGCAGTAGTTTGTTTCAATCCGTAACAGTTGGTGCTGTGCCTGCTGTGGTAAGCAGGTATTTTTCATTTACAATAAGCGCACAACTTCTATCAGTGCCAGGCTATGGTCTGGTAAGGACTTCTCTTTATATAAATCAGTTCAGAGAAGTTTCACATAGGTGACAGAGCACCAAAAGCACCTCTGCACAATGTCCATGATTACCTTCATTGAGTACTGATTCCTTTGTAATGCTGTCATTTCCTCAATCCTAAATTTCATTCCAAATCCTTTCTATAATCTATAAAGTACTTATTTTACTAAAGGCTACTAATACAGGGACCAAACCAGGAGAGCAATCACATGGAAACCTGGCTTGAAGTACTTTGCTGGATCACAAGTTTATAGAATGTGCGTTATTTTAACCCCAGACAATGATAGCTGTGACGACAATGTTTTTCGACACCAGAGTTAACAGCATCAGTGCTTTGGGGCAGGGGACTGTCACTAAAGGGAATTTGGCATGGGAAGTGCATAGTGCCTGAAGTCAGGCTCCTCACCTTGTGTTCTAGGATGCAACTTATTTCTTTGGACAAAATTTCTGTCAGTAGGGGGAAAAACCCTTGTCTGACTGGCAGAGGTCCTTCCGAAAGAAAACAGAACCCAAATATGATCTCATTTTTGGAAGGTAATACTAAAGTATAAGAAAAGTGGATCGTACAAGAGATTGCACACTTACAATTCAAAATGCTACAACTTAGCAAGTTTATTTAATAGTTATACATATTTGTAACATCTCTGGAATATTTGAAATGGAACAAAATATTAAATTACTATTGTGAAGATTATAGAGTGAATTTTAGATTAGTTTTGCATATGATATGCTTTAAAGAAAATATTTCATAGTAAAAGCATATGTATTCAATTTCTCTCCATTGTATACTTGTAATAGGAAATTTGGCTAGTTCTGCAGTATTTCTAATCATTGTCTGTCCTGTTAGTATGATGCATAGTGCTTTTACTTACATATATAGTTTGACCACATCTGAGGGAATGTTTTTACATAGTTTTCTCCTGTATGGGATTAGTTACAACCAGCGGTCAATGTGACAGAACAGACCTTGTAAATTACACTAAGAATTTATTAATCAAGTCCACTGTAACTGTAAAAACAGTTCAGGCTCTGTCTTATATTAAAATCATGCAGAGTCGTCCTTTGTATGCTTTATGGTAATGTTAATATCGATGTAATAAACCACTTGTTGCACAGCAGTATTGTTATATTACATCCAATTTTAGACTTTCCTGACTCTTTTTCTATGTTGCATTTTCCTTTCATTTTTCTACTTAACTAAGATAGTTTTATCAGCATCAGTTAGAAGACACATGCTGTTGAGAATGGGATTATGATGACTGTGGGTAATCTGTCCTTTTTGTAACTCATGCAATGCTGGGTTCCTGCTGTATATAAACCATATCTGTGACCTGCATGTATAATCTGGTGGCTGGTAAAACTGTCCCATTGCATCCTCCATTTCACTTTTGATGACTCGTTTGTGTGTTTTAAAAAAAAATTGATATTCATGTGTGTTATGGCAATTCTACCTCTTCCAACATCTACCAATGGTAGGCAATACAACCAAAATACTATGCTGTTAAGGAAAAGGGTAGTAAATTAATATTTGTCTACATCCTGTTAGCTGGTAGCTTTTAACAACATAGGCACTGTCAAATACCCATTTTGCATTTGGGAAATTTTACAGTACATTTTCAGAGTTGTGCAGAAATTTGGCCAATGGTGTACAGATTGAGAATCAATGAAATCTGCTTTATTGATCATTAACCTATGAATCTCTACTGTTTAAATGATAAGACAGTAATGACATAAAGACCTGTACTGTCAGATCTTACAATAATGGCTATAGGTTCTTATTTGTGAGTTCCATGATCAGATCCTGAATAAAAATTTCATTGTTGTGAGAGGTATTCCTGTCTTTTGCTTTCTTGAATTTGCAGGAGAATGCAGAAAAAACCTCCAACCAAAATCAACCCAAAAGATGCTACAGGGAGTGTTAAGCATGTCTCAGATTAATTCACAATGTCATGCATTGTCATGGGAATTAAGAGCATATTAAGTTGTTTCAACATACTCTTTTAGCACTGTATATGCATACCTATATATGTGTACATGTTAAAAGTTGCCTTAATTTTTATAGAATTTTAGTTTAAGTTATTGCTAAAGCCAAATATGGCTTAAGCAGTGCTTAAACTACTTTGATTTATGATACGATTTTTCCACCTCCTTGCCACAGTTTCATATTGTCTTTCTGACTGCTGTTTGTATAATATTGTATGATGATGCCTATCCTCCATTCCATGAAGGAAAGACACTGCTATACTAAGTCCCGGACAGCTATGTGGATGTCCTCCAAACAAGGTAGATTACAAAGGCCAAATTAATTGTACCTTTGACCTGCAGCAGGTTTGAACACAGTCTTACAGCGGTGAAAGATTAATGCCTCAAAGTACTGTTCCTTACACACAGAGAGGGGTTAAAGACATTTAAACATTGAAAAGCCAAAGAAGAGTATTTAATGTAAAAATTACTGTAAAGATGGAATTTGCTGCTTTTCCCCATGGAGATAGACTAGTAATGCTCTGGTGCTTTGCAGCTGATTTCTTCAGGTGAATGCACCTCTCGGTTATCTCAGTACTCTAATACTGTGTGAGACTTTTCAGTTCCAGGAAAAGTCTTTTCCCTGTGAGTGCCTTAGCTTGGATTTTCTCCAGGCAGGATCCCTTTCCAGCTTTGTATTTTGCAAATTTTGTGACAGGCTCTTCTACGGACCTTACAATATAATTAAAATGGTTGTTGACTTCTCTGTAGATCTGTGCTCCATCCTTTCTCCTAATTTTATACAGTGATAGGAATTGTGAAAATATTGCATGGTGCTGCTTCGAACTAATAGCGTGAGTTAGCTATTAGCTTCATGTGGCTTTTCCAGAGAAACAGTGAGATCTGGCTGACAGTAATACCCTGATAAAAATTAACTCAAAAAAACCCAAACCAAACCAAAAACCAAATCACTTTTCCCAAGCAACTCACGTGCCTCTGCATGGGCATCATTAGAGAAGTAAAACAATCTGCAAAACCCTGAGAGTAATCAAGAAAGGTTAGAACCAGTGAAGTGGTGGATTTCCATTTCATTTTGCTTCTCAAGCAAGAAATGGAAATTCTGTTTGAAGCTTTGATGCCTGACTTGGCCAGTCGGATTTCTTCCTTGTCCTGATAATCCAGTCTCTGAAGTCAGAACTGATAAAATAAATGAGGCTTTTCCATGTCTTGCTTGAGTTACTGTTTCAGTCTCTAGATGCAGACTAAGGCAAGTGCTCACTTTGGTAAGGACAGTATTGTGCCAGAAAGATGAAAAATTTGATTTCTAATGAACATGTGTCATGCTGAGACTGCAGCCATTAATATTTGGGGAAGAGTAAGAAGATAACAAAAGACAGATGTTTTAGCGAATGCTGTAGGTAACAGGAAAAAAAAATGTTTGAAGTGAAAATAGGAAAAAATAGGAAAAAAGATAGGAATAAGAAAAAGAGACTCCAAGCAAACAATTCAAGTAATACTTGTTTAATATTGCTTTTAAAGCATTCAGTCATCTGATTTTGCCCTATGCTTACATTGTGTACAGTTACATCTTTTTTGGTTCTGATTTTAGGAGACAAACAAATACCACTATACCATTCTATTCATTTGAACTCTGTAGCTGAAACTTTCTGCTTCTCCCATTCCTCCATCTCTCTGCCTGAATCCACTTACTGATGTCTTAATTTCTAATTCTTACAGATATTCAGTGTTCAGACCACCCTTCATGTCCCGGAGAATAATAAAAAACCATTGTCTCTTCTGCTTTAGGGTTTTCCAGGTGACTTTGGAAACAGAGGCCCCCCTGGTCCAGATGGGAATCCTGTAAGTATCAAATTGTGTGTTGATTAATGTAGCACTCTATTAACTGCCCTCCCAAATGGAAAGGAGACTTTTGCTTCAAAAGCTCTGTGTTGAAGTCCACCAGAAAATTTTGGACTGTTACTTTTCCATGGAATCAGATAGGATAGTACTGTAATAAGCAGCGGTATAAAAAAAGAGAAAGAAAAGAACCAGAAAGCTGCTGAGAGAGCACAGTTGCCACTGCTGCGTGTGCTGACTACCTTGAGAATCAGATGTCTTGCTGTCCTCATTGCATTACTGATGAATGTTTTGTCTTCAGAAATTCTTGCAGTGGATATGACTTTGCAATATTTATTTAAACCATTATTCTAAGATCACCTTAACAAAATGGGATTCTGCATGCATGCCAAAACCCAGCTTTCCTATGCTTGTGCATTTGATAGTTGATTTCATCCTTTGAACTGTTACTGAATACAATTATGCTAGCATGTCATTTAGTGCGTTATAATCAGTATGATAACAGCTTTGTCCTTGGCAGTGTGTGCAGGCTAAAGTGCTCTCATGGTATGGTATTCAGACTGTGGCACAGTCACGTCACTTCACTGGCTGCCCTCAAAGGAGCATTGCTGTCTTGCAGTATTTTTAGGGAAGCTTTGGCTGCAGACTCTAAACTCAGGTTTCCTTTGATATGAGAAACCAGTGAAAGGGCTTTGGGCCAGACAAGGGAACAGTGATAAGTGCTGGGCAAAAGAGCAGCGGATTTGAATCTGCTTTTATTGTTGGATGCTCCTTTGGAAACTGCTGTCAGTTTGTGTCTAAAGGTTGTTCTGATATGGGCCAGAGTCAGCAACTAGGCAGAAATGGTCCCTTTTTGAAGGCCTGCCCTTTCCTGACACCCATCTTAGAAACTTATTTTAGAAAAGCTTACATGAATTTTGCTGGTGGGTTATCAGTGTTTGGTGTGAGCATTTTGGAACATAGAATAAAAATTATTTTGCATTTCTGGTCCCTGAGGCAAAGTTCCCCTTCTGGGAATGCCAGGTGATGTCAGTATGGTACTTTTAATCTTAAAAGCCCTCTGAGGGTTTGTGACTGTCACCAGCTGCTTTGCTAATGATATAAAAAGGTTAGTTTTTTCCTTCCCCTTCTGGCACTCCCAAGTCTCCCTCCATTTGTGTTAAAGCAGATACTGTCTTTCCACAAGATCTGCAGAACAACAGTATTTTAATAGAATCAAGCTCAGAAAGCCTGGATCTGAAATTACAGACTTGCACTTTACAAAGAAGCTTGGTTTAATGCACGCATTTGCAAACAAGTTCCTTCTAATCTGCCAAGACAGCTGCTGATCTTACTGCCTTCAGAGACAGGCAGCAACCCCTCTCTCCTCCTCCCCCAAAACTCACCCTACAGGGCTTGTTCAGGCAAGGGGCCGGAGCTGCAGCTGCAGGGGGCTGCAGTGCTAACGGGATATTTACAGAGCCTGTTCAGGAGCTGGCAGTGGGGAGTGGGGGCTGCCTGGGAGGCCTGTGGTGGCAGGAACTTGAAGGGAAGACATTTCTTCCCATGTGCTGACTTGACACTAATGACATTTGTCTCCATGCCTAATTTCTTCTGCTTAACAGAGTAATGCCATCCTTCATTTCCACAACACCCTTTCAGTCCTCTGAGGATGTCAGTCTGCCCTGGAGGATTTAGCTAGAGCATTTGAATTCCTCGGTGGTTAGTTTGGAGCAGGTTGGCGAAGGTGTGTAGGCACCGGAGGAAGGAGGAGAGCATGAAGTGTCCTCTGTGCCATGCCCAGCAGCCATGCCCGTTTGGACAGCTTCAGAAAGGGCTCACATTTGCTTGCATAAAAGTTCCCCTTCACTATGGGTGCCGATGGGCCGCAGTGAACCTGGCGTATGATATCCATTGAGTAGCAGGTCCCGGGTGTTGGGACAGTTTGCAGAAAGCAAGTATGCTGGCCTGGAGGGCTATAATACCCCTTTCATGCAGAGCAAAGAGACTTGGCAACTGTTTTCCCATGGTGTTCAGAATTTTAGCCTCTGCTTGAGTGCAACAGAGGCAGTAGTAGAGTAACGTTGAATTTGTTACTTCTACATAAAGTACAAACTCTGTAGTTTGTATCAAGAAACAATTTTTTCATAGAGTGTAGCATTTAATTTGCAAAGGTATTTCTATGGACTGAGATGGTGTTCTAGATATCTTTCAAAGGAATGCTAATAAATTCTCAAGGTGTCTTTTTTCCACCCCCCAAAAATTTTTTTTTTCTTCCCGCTTTAAATATCATGGTAACAAATCTCATATTCCTTAGTACTGCAGGAATGATTTAATGATGCAAGTATCTTGAAATCTAATTTGACAATCAGGGATTTTGATAAGCATGTTCCCCAATACAATGCTAAGGTGTCGTTCTTCAGGAACTCTCTAAAAATCCCAACTGACGTGCTTTGCAGATCACTTTTGTTTATCTTATCACCAGGAATTTTATAAAATAGTAAAATTCAGATAGTCTAAAATTCATTTTCTTTGAAGGGAATTGTTGGTGGTGTTGGTCCTCCTGGATTTCCAGGACTAAGAGTGAGTACACTTTCATTACTTACTTTGATATGACTTCATTAGAATATTTGTTTTGTGTGTTTGTGAAATTATAAAAACAAACATAAGAATCCAGGGATTTAAGCAAATTTTGTTTTAGTTAGTCATGATTTTAATTAAAATCACTCTACTAAACTGCTGTCATGTTGCTGGTATGGAGTACTTCTATATCTGGTTTGGATTTGTATGCTTATTTCTGATCTGGTGTGTCTGGGTTTTTTATTTGAAATAGCCAAGTTTGCTAGTTAATACCTCTAAAGTTAGTGCCACTTTATCATAAAGTGCAATACTTTCAAACATTTTAACATCCACAGCCTTCGTTCATTCCTGTATATGGCTACCAAATTCTAAGCAGAATTCATTCCTAAGCAAAATTACTTTATCTTTTATACAGTATCATATTCAATTTTTTTATGTTTTTAGAATAAGGTTGTGATGCTCATTATAGAGTTGTAAGATGTATAAATACATCTGTGCTAGAGAAGCTCTGTGACATGAGTGAGTCCTACAGGAGGTGGGAAAGACCGATACTTTCATACTGTGTAGTCTTACTGCCTTATTTTAAGTAGTTCATGTGTTTACTGATCGAGGACATGGTTTTGATTCTTGATATTGGCGCAATCAAGGCTGGCTACCCAGCCGTGTTCATAGTTCATAACATGTGGGAGAAAATAGCATGTTTACACTTGAATTAAGAAGGCCATAATTGTCTCCAGTGTTGGCTTTTTTTTTTTTTTTGATATGTGGACATCTGAAACATTCTTGATAAGTTTGTTAGTTTACACTGATGGTCATCTAACTTCTTTGAAGTATGACAGTTGAGTTCCATTATTATTATCTGTTTAATGGTATCTTCATAACAAAGAATATTCCTGTAAGTCATCCCTTGCTGCCTGATGGGGATTGTTATGGCATTGCTATAGTGAAGACACACAAGCATGGTCAAGGAACCTCTGTGGCTTCCAGCCTTCGTCATGCAAACATGACTCATAGTGTTCTTGTCAGCTGACATATGAGCCAACTGAACTACTCATGAGACTAGAGGTTGCACTCTTGAGAATTTACTTTGAATTATAGTTTGCTTTTCTTTCTTACATGACCGCCTTTAGAATTTTATCTCAAGGATTTTGATAATTGTGCAAATGTATCTGAGGTTTTTTAAAAAGCCTACCTGCTAAAAAGGTACTGTTACTGATTATTTTGACTAAATCTTAGTCAGCAGTTTAGCCCTTCCTAGAATTCATGAGCATAAACATTTGCATGGTCAAAGCTCCATTTGTTGTGTTGCTGAGTTGCAGTCACTTATGCAGAGAGACTGAGTATCAATAGCTTTTTGTGAAATACAGTAATTATTTTCAATCAGCAGCCCAAAACCTTTGCCACTTGTACCTAGCTCTCATTATGGTTGTATTTTGGCTATTTCTTGAAAAAAATAATTTGATGGCATATTTAGATTTTGACCAGCATGAAATCAGTAATTATTTTGCCTGTGAACCCCAATGGAGTGGCCTGCTGTCTGTTGTTTATACATGGGACTCTTTTGCACAGTACCAGCTGTGTAAAAGAGCACTGATTACGTGCCCATGTGCTCTACATAATTTGTATTCAAAGACAAGAAAGTAAAGCATAGAAACTGAAACTGACAATTTTTCTTTATTATGTACAATTTCTAAGCTAATTCTTCCTGTCTGCAGTTTTTAGTTTTGCAATGTGAAAATTTGGAGCAGGACTTTTACAGGGTGTGCACTGATATTCACAGCTTTTGTTGGAATTAGAGTTTGACCTCCAAAACTGCTGGAAACTTCATCTGCTGCAGCTCCATTTGACTGCAAGGAATTAGGGGTCTTGCACGGAGCCGGGAGCTCCTTTGATCTCTACACTTCTGTGTTTGTAGCTGAGGTGTATGTATATATGCTGAAAAACAATGACAATAATTTTGCAGATGAGCTTCTGGTCTTAAAAGAGTTAAGCTCTTGGGATGACAAATACATGAACAAAAATATGTATGGACAAGTGCTTATGATGTAGAAATGCAGCTCCGTAACAGCAGGATCATCGTACATCCTTCCGACAGCTTAATCAATCTTACAGATTTATTAGGGTGTTTTTAAAGGTATCTTCTTTATTTAGCCAAGACACATTAGCATTGCTGCTCGGGGACAGTTAACTCGCCATGGTTGATAAGACCTTACTGGTACAGCCATATTTTGCAGTTGAGGAAAATGGCCCAGCAACATTTCCTCCAGATTTCTGAACACGCTTTGGAAGCTTCCAAAGCATCAGCAAATCTAGTTGGGATTTTGAAATAAGGTCGGAACATGGCTAAAGAGGACTTCGGTATCTAGTGGCATCAGTCTTCTGTGGACACTAACACAGTGTATAGGCATCATCAGTAAAATTTACTATTATGCACTCCTCTATGTCTCTGCATTACATCAAATTAATTACTGTGGTTCCCACTTTCCTAGTCAGTAAGATAATTGGAAGAGCTGTGCGTTGTTCCAGAGTTTCTTTACAAGGGACCATTGCGCTCTTTCAACTGTAGCGGAATTTCACCAAGACACCAGGGGAATTTCAGGCAACCCCAGCATCCCCAGGTACAGCTTTTGTGGTGCAGCCCTGTTCCCTGACCACACCTGTTCTCCTAATGGGCTTCTGCACCCTGGCCTCTGTTTTCACATGGCCCTTATTCAGGCAGGTGCTAGTGGTCATCCAAAACTGAGTAAAGAACTGGACACCTCAATGTTTCTTCTAAAATAGTCAGTTATAACACATTACATGCTATCACAAGATGCAATATTGAACATGAGATTAAATATAGTATTCTGGCAAAACCAACAGCATTAATTCAAGTAGCTTGTCCAGCCCAGCTGTATGCAGTGTCAAGAGCTAATTGTATTTTTGTATTTGCTTATGAGAACAATGGCAAAGTGAGCAACATTGGCAAGAATTTCTTCCTTCCACATTTTTTTCAATATACAAAGCTGTTTACAAGTTCAGAGTTTTGGCTGGCTGAGCAGTCAGTCTCTCAAGATTTGCAAGGCCATGAGTTTTAATAGGATGAAGACTTTCAGAAAATTTACGACTACAGTTATCATAGCGAGCTTTTCTTTTTTTTTTAATAATTTTTTTTTTTCTTAAAACAAAAAACAAACCTAATACTAGGAAGCATTAGTTTTCCTTTTCTGGTATCTTATCTTTTTGACATGTAAAATCATTTTGGTTTTAGTTTCACTTGTCACATAGAAATGCTGCAAAAGATACGCTTTATGTAGCTGAAGTAATTTTTGGTTTCTATCTATCAGCAAGTTTTAACCAAACTGATAAGCATGTGCTAACATATAGCGAGGCTGTTGTAGATGGAGGACCATTTAAAAAACTGACAGACTTACTAATTCAAGCCTTTTCTTATCAGGGAGATCATTTTTCAGTTATAATTTAGTGTAGTTCAAGTTCTTTGTTGTTAATTAGGTCAGCCAATATCTCTGGAGACTGTGACAGGAGTTTCTTCAACCTGAATTTTGTAAAGCAGTTTTGGAACTTCTTTCCATTGCTTTTTTTAAGCTAAATTTCCCAGCTCATTATCCCTCTGTGATTTTTCAACCAATGCTATTGTTACCATAAGTATGCATTTCAACGTACAGTATCATTAATATAGAAATGCCTTGCTGAGCTAGAATATATAGCACAAGCAAGAGACAGCAGTGTAAACAATTTATCTTGGCATCAGCTAACATGACAGAATATATCATTTGAGCAGTCATGGAAAGCTAATGCAATATAGAGTGGCAATTTTCCTGGGAGCTTTACCAAGCACCAGTGAGACGCTAAGTCATCAGTCTTCCTTTTTCTTCAGTGAGCCATGAGTCTGATGATGGCTGCAGAAGAATGCTTTTGCTAACATTGCTGAAAGAGTCTCCAGAGAATAATGAATGTGTGCTGAAGTGGAAATCAGTAGGTGTCCATCTTATCTTTTCTATGTCACTCTGTGCAAGCAGCAAAAGATTTCTGTATTCATGTTTGTTGCTAAATTCTTGCATAGCCACAGAGGTATAACACTGCCTTTTTTTGTTTTTTTTTTCCCAGAGGTAGAATAGGCAGAAAGTAGATAGACTTTCCCCTCTGTAATACAGTTTTAACTATTGCTAAATCATTTCTTATGTTTAGCTCACCATCTTAATATTATTGTTGTTGCTGTGTTCATCTTTTAATTTTCTTAATTTTTTTTCATTTCTGGTTCACTTTTCAAGTCATAAAATAGTCCATATGAATCCCACAAAGGACAGATGGAGTGAGGGCTTTGAAGGTACCCCAGAACAGAAAAAGTTAGCATGCCTCTCAGAACTTAGGTTAAGTTTGCACATCTGATATTTTGGGAAAATCCCATCTCTTTTTTAACTTGTAGAAGTCACTGAGAGTTGAGAAATTCTAGTAAAAGTCACTTTTTATGGCACTACTTATGGTAGAATAATTCCTTTAAGCCAAATTTGATGCTTACAGAGCAGTGATGTCACGTAACCCTAAGGACAGAAGGAATAGCTACCAAATGTGCAGCAGCAGTACAAAAGAAAGCTTCCATATTCTGCATTGGCTAATGCACTATCTTCTCTTGAATACAGAATCCATGGGAAAAGAAGGAAGTTTGGTTTCTTGTGTTTCTGCTGATGTAGTTGGGAACTGTAAATGTGGAGGGCTTATAATATGGATACTTTTTCCCCCCAGAAATTAGCCTGAAAAAGATTTTGGTTTCTCTCTGTGGTGCAGAAAATGTCACATTCTGGTACCAGTATTTAAGTTACTCCATTTCATCAAATGTTTAATGCAGTCTTCTTTCTTGCTGTCTCATAGGGAGGCATTGGGCCAGCAGGACCAAGCGGACCATCAGGAATTCCAGGGCCCACGGTATGGTGCTAAACAATCCCACAGCCCGGTGCCTAGGCTGGTTTCCAAACTATAGATGAACATTGGATTTTTGTTTTCTTCATTTTAATAGGGTCTCCCAGGGAGTGTGGGACAGCCTGGAATGAAAGGTGATAAGGTGATTTAAATATTTCCATTATCTTAGAGATATATTGTTCTTTCAGACTCCTTTCATTAAACCATGAGCAAAATAATGTACTGGACAAAGCCTTCCCTTTTTCCTTTTGATTTTTCTCTTCTGACTTTTAATTTTTAAAATTACTTCAGTCTCACAATCTGGTACTTTAGAGAAACTTACTTCTGGACACAGCACTTAATACTGGGCATATAACAATATGCAGTGCTGTGCATTTAGGGTTTCCTGGAGCGGGTGCTTCAGTGCAACATCTTGCATTGTCATTCAAAGATCTGTGTTGAATTCAATATTTAGTATTTAAAAGTATCTTTCTCATTCTCTAATTCTGATAACTACCCCATTTTAAGCCACATACATATGTCTGTATAAAATATGTTGTTTAGGGTGAACATGGCCTTGCAGGAGAGCCAGGAGACCAGGGTTACCCAGGAGACAAGGTAATTTCTAATTGCATTGTTTTACAAAATTGTCCAATATCAGCAACCTCATCAAGCTTCTGAGTCTTAAAATGCAACAAGTCAGTTATTGGATACCACTGAGTTAACATATCTTTAAGAAATGCTGTGCTGATTAAAACTTAGTTATGGAAAGTATTGAACAAAGACAAGTAAAGGACATGGGCAGAATTCTGGCTGCCGTGTGTTCAGAGGTGCATCAAACAAGACAAGAGTTATGGTATGATCTGAAACCTGCTAAGAAACTGTTGTAAAAGATGGTTTTCACTTGAACCTTGAGGTTCATCTGCAGCTCACCTGGACCAACTGTGGTTAGCAGCAGCACATGGTCTGGCACACTCCTTCATATTGTGAAACTGAGATAAATAAGTATCTTTTTTCCTATTTGGCTAGTACATCAGAAGTCACTGAAATAGCACATCCTGTGAGAACTCTTGATGAAAGCTGATTGTTAGAAGACATTTCTCATCCCACAGGAATAATTTGAAGCCTGTTTGAGGTGGCAAAGTGTAGCAATCTATTGCTTCCAACATAACACAGCAATACATTTTCATGTGTATTTAATAGCTTTCTTTTTGCAGGGTGCTCCTGGTTTACCAGGGCCCCCAGGGATCAGAGGAAAGCCAGGACCCCCAGTAAGTTTACACATCAATTTTTGCTCTCAATATATCACCATATGTTGTTATATTTGATGCTTCTTTGTATCTTATGTTCACACTATATGTAATCCTCTAGAAGCTACCTAATTCAAAAAGCACAACGAATAAGGTCTAAGCTGCTTTTATTTCTAGTGACCGGTTAGTGACTGGTCAGATCCTAATGGGTGAAATTTTATTAGAGGGATCAGTATATATGTCAGATTTTAATATGGGAGTGCTTAGGATATTAGATATTCTGCGACAGTCACTTTGTGGCAGAATAGCCATGTTGGTGATGTTTGAAATAAATCCACTGAGAGCTTTGGGAGCTGCCAGGATGACCATTTGGGCTAGCTGGATTTGGAGAGAGTGGGGGAAATCTCATTAATTTATTAATGGCCAGTCATTTCTCTCGGGGATGGGAGTAGTCATGAATTCCAGTGTTTACTGGTTTTTAGCAACTTTAAAGGCATCTGTGCAGTGTTGGCCTTCTGCATTTGTAAATGTTGAGGCAGAAAAGGCATTGCACAGGGTTACCTGGCTTTTTCCTCACCTCTTTTTAGCACTACTGTCTGCCTCTTTTTGGTGTATAATTAAAAGCTGCCAATACTTAATGCTGTTAAAGAATTAATCACTCCAGTCTCAGTTCTCTTATGTGCAATCAGGCCACTATCTGATAAACCTTAGACCTTGTGAAAGTCTTAGGCCCTTAAACTCAATAAAAAATACTTTCTTTGTCCCAGAGAATTTATAATATAAACACTAATCCTGCAAAAAATTTACA
This sequence comes from Elanus axillaris, assembly GCA_026212715.1. Classification (NCBI taxonomy): domain Eukaryota; kingdom Metazoa; phylum Chordata; class Aves; order Accipitriformes; family Accipitridae; genus Elanus; species Elanus axillaris. The sequence continues at coordinate 17,105,686 of JANZLQ010000095.1, read as the reverse complement.
CAAATTTGCTTAAGCTCAGATGGGAAAACTCAGCCTTTTTGCCTTTAAAGATATAAGCATTTTCATTTAAAGATAAGCATGTGAATTAGCCTATTCCTGAGCAGTTGTGGATTTTAAGCACAAACTGAACATGACTGACTTTTTGAATTCTATGAAATGAAGATATGAGACCTCAGTTCTGCACGTAATGTAAGATCTAACTTTTTAGAATACATTTACAATAAAATAATTCACATTGAAAATTAAGAAAAGGTTTTCCAGGTCAGGCTTTAATTTTGCTCAAGGAACACCTAATTATGGCAGCAGCAGCAGCAAACTTTTAAAAATGTGGAAGAATGGGTATAGTTTAGAGAAATATTTTGGTCAGTTCTTAGGTGTGTCAGTATATGTATATAATGGTGTTACTATAACATGTGGATAGGACCTAATTTTACTATTATTAATCACAAAACTGCCATTTCTTTGGCCATGACTGGATAGTTAAACTGTATAGGTAAGTGTGTAAACCAATACCCAGAGCAGTTACTTCCTGGACTTTTAAATAATGTGTAGTTTTTATTGTGAAAACTGCTATATATTTCAAGATTTTTTTATGCAACTGATTGGATCATCCCAAAACTCCCAGTTTCATTTGTCTAAAGCTAATTTGTATTTTTTGTTGGGACTTCATAGAGATATGAAGAACTAGTTTTAATTGAATCCAAAGAGAGGCAGTTAAAAAATTTCCTGTTTAGTGGAAAAGTCATCTCAACTTTTTGTTCACTTTCTTTTTGATAAATGTTTTTAAAATCTTCATAACAATCTGTTGGTAAAAAAATGAATTATCACCAATAATCTAAGTGTTTGGATTTTTTTAAGGGGAAAATTGGAGATCCTGGATCCCATGGACCATTGGGTCCTCCAGGACCTGAGGTAAGAAATTGCTTGATAGAGGTAAATTGAATGTCATTTAGTTCTAAATTACAAAAATCAGAGGTAGCTGGGTTTGCTTCACAGAACATTGTTGTCTTAGTTGAATTAGAAAATATTTTTTATTCAGTCATATCCAATGAATTCATTCACCTCCATACAGGTTCTAGATCATAATTTTTTAATGTAAAGCATTCATATACAGGATCTTTGAATACAAAGTAGTTCATCATTTGCCTATGTGATTAGGATTGTCTTGAATCCAGGTGTTATGGATTATACCTTGAATGAGGCTTATGTGATTTCTCAGGCACACTTCCATTCATGAATTCTACAGCATGTTTACAAATGGGATTTTCCATGCCTGGTTGCATATTTATCTCTTACAAAACAACTTCATTTGCGAGGAACACAAAGAATAAACACCAGTTACATAGAAGCATTGCCAAGCACTTGAATCTAGCAGTGCAGAAATTTCCCAATGTGCACAGAGCCTGTGCTTGCTTCTCACAATGACTTTCCTCTGTGGCTCAGGATTTTAGATTTTGTAAGCCTCTTCACTGCTAGCAAGAGATTCTTGCATCGTCTCTTCTCTTTATATAGCTTCCAGCAAGGGAGATGGACCTGTGGCAGGTTAATAGCAAATTGTTGGTCTTGAAGCCTGTGTCCTGATGACCCTGATGCCTATCCTGGTAGTCCTTCACAGTTCCTTATTCCAACCAAGGCAAGCTATTCCTTTGGGCCTGGGAAGAAATTCCTCATTTGGGGCTAGTACCCTCAGGGGAGATATGGGTGGGAAAAATTCCTGTCTGGAAAGCTCAGCATTTCCTTTTGCTCAGGGGTGCAGAATTACTTCAGCCTTTAGAAGGCAAATAAAATACTTTATGTGAAATAATTAAAACTTGAGTGTCCAGGTAGTTTTCTTTGAATAATTGTCTGCAAAATGTCAGGTTTAAACTACAAAACAATGTTTCTTTTAACTTTAGTCACGCAAGGTTTGCCTTCTTGTACTTCATAAAAACGTGGTCACCATATGGCAAAATAGCAGAAATAGAAAGGAGGTAGTACACCAGCATCTTGGAACAAACTGGAAATTCTAGAAGTTCTATAATAAAAGGAATTTAAAATAACAGTTTAAACCTGAAGATTGTATCTTAGTCTCCCTGTTACTTTGTCGTATAAAAATAAGGTAGTTGTTGTTGCCAGAAGCTATTTAGACATAAGTGGATATATTAAGTATGAGCGATTAGTGCAGATTTTCCTACAAGAAAAGCCTACTGTCATATATCTGATCAAGTCTCTTCTTCCAAAACCAGACAGCTAGCCAGTCAGACAGGGCTGATTTCCTTGTTCCTATTTAATTATCTGAGTGGTCAGACTTCCCATGACCCCATGCAGACATTACAACCTATACTACATGTTCCCCTTGATGTTTCTGGAAACAGGAGAATGTGATGAATTAGCGTCTTACAAGGGGAGTACTTTGAATTTGGTATGGACGTGACAATCCATACCATATGCCTTTTAGGAAAGATTTTATTGGGGGGAAAAAAAGGCTATGTTGGAATTTGTTGGCCATTGCTGTGAGTGGGAGGAATAAGGCTGTGTCTGGCCAGTGGCAGAACCTGTCAGATCCTACCTCAAACTGTCTCTCTTCTTTTGTCCAACACTAAGACAGTGGGATTTATAAATGTGCCCTGTCCCCATGTTCAAGTTTAGTTTTGGTACATGTGAAATAAGAAACTGGGCATCCTTTGGGCTCTCCAATTACATATTTGAGTATGTATTTCATTTCCAGTATAAAGAATAGACAGTCATATCCCTAATTTTCTTCCTGTGTAAACTGCTGTAAATCAGGCACTACAGCAGCTGAAGTCTATAGTTATCCCTGCATACAACAGTGGGAGCAGGCCTGGCAGGCTTCATTTATCCTCCTGGGTTTTTGGTTTTTTATATGCAGGTCAGCAGTTGCTTCCTAAATCTTTCCTCTGCAGCTGTGCAGCCTAGGTACACCAGATCAGAGTTGGAATAAGCCACCCACTCACAGCCAGGGTCCATTTCAGAACTGCAGTGCTGATGGGTAGGAGTAAGTAGAGGGAGGGACAGAGGTCTTGTGCTCGCTCTCTGGGCGGCTGTATGAGGGTTGGCTGCCAAGTGCATTTTTTTCAGTGCAGAAGTCCTGCAGTATCAAGCCAAATTCTCTTCTGAGTATGTCGCCACAGAACCAGGGGCTGTCGCGTGCCTGAATGCGTGCTGCTCACAAAGCATTGGGTATCTTTAGTGAGCACTTTATGGAGCATATTCTGCATCAGTTTACACATTTTCCTGCTTTGTCATGCATCTAAAACTGAACAGCCAAAATTCCAACTTTCTAGAGAGCTTTATTTTATTGGTATGGCAAGTGGAAGGTGCTGGTCTGACGGTTTTAACCCACAATGCCTGTGTTTACTGTGTACGACAAAGTATGTAATGCTTATTGTTAATGTGAGTGCAATTAGACACGGTTTTAACAGGCTTCCACACATATTCAGAATGTTTCATAGTTAAATTTCGCCCTGTGAAGCACATTCAATTATCCCCTAAGAATGAGGGTGATAGTTTCCTTCAGATGTGCCTTCAGATGTGCTTTGAGTATTATAAATAGGTTTCATCTGGAGCAGAGAGAGCATTAGTCATTATCTTCAATAGAACTTTTTTCATCTGTGCAGTATTTTGATCTGAAGTGGTTAGCTTATTCTTTCAGGAAGGTACTCATATGGGATTCAGCTGGTATGTTTCATGCTGAAGGCAATAGCATTACAAAGGAAAAGGATACATTCAAGTAATAGTAAACAGTCAAAAAGGCACGTATTTTGTAAGTGAATCACTGGCTGCTTTGAGTGGTTCATTTTAAAAAAAAAAGTATTTTTAATGCATGTTTTATTGTATCACGTGATGTTTTGAGGTTGTGCAAACAATACCATGAGAGCAGTGACAACAGCCTTCTGTTTCAATATTGCGTCAAATAACTTGCATGCAAATGAATTGAAGGAAGTATAGAAATAAAGGCAACTTTATAGCTGAATTAACTGTATGTTCTGATGTACATCTGAAGAACTGTTCTTGTTGTAGAATTGCTTATACTTTCTGCTTGACTTTGCACAGAATCTTAACTGGTCCTTTCATATATTTATTTGACATAAGTACATGTTTCTGATTTATTTTTTTTAAGAAATAGGTATTAATTTTGCAGAAATATTCAATTTACCTTGACTTTTTAATAGCGTTGAACACTGCTTGTTCATGTGACCCCCCCTGTGTTTTATATTTTCTTCAGAGTGATTATGATAATTCAGTCTGTGCTTGTTAGGTCCTAGTCTTGTTTCCACAGAACTCCATAGGTACTTTGCATAGAATTTGCCATCTTGGATATTTTCCTTTGTCAGGCAGAGCTGTGAGACTTCAGTGGAAAAGAAGGGACATGCAGATAAACAAAACTTGATTTGTGTTGCTTTACCAGGGTGTTACTTAACTCTTAATGTTCTGAACCTGCTTAGAGTAAGACAAGCTAATATTTAAATGGTTTCTATTTGATTTTAAACACCTGCACTGCTTTGGCTCTTGGGTTTTGGTGTTGATCTTGTAAGAAACAGTAGTCTTGCAAATAAATTTGAAGTTTCTGCCTTACTTTTTCAGTCTGGCCTTAGTCTAGATGTGGTCTGATATATATGGGCACACAGTTGTTAGCAGCATAGAAGCAACGTACAGTGAAATAATCCTCCTGCAAGAGAACAGAGTTCCTCTTGCACAAAGATTATTTCACTGACTATTAGCTACTAGTCTCTTTTCTAGGGTTTAAGGGCAGAGATACTTGATTTTCAAAATGCATAGAGTTGTTTGTTCCTGATGACTTTCCTCTGTAGTCAGGCTTTGCCAAGCTCCACTGTCACTTATATCATTAGAAGCATGCCTGAAAGAAGACCCATTCCTCAGACCATAGTCACTTGACTGTTACTGGAGGACTTGTAACACAAAACCGAGCCTGAATATTTTCAAATCCATAATCTGGTATTTCTGTCCCTTATGAAATGCCGACGTTTGATGCTTGTTTTTACCATAAGTCAGAAGAAAATTTTAAAACTTGCATCTCTCTGCTTAGCATTGTTATATGTATTGGAAAGTTCCACAAAAGTAGCTGTTGATGTTGAGTGAGTGGCTTGATTTCTGAGTCTTGTGAAAGCAATTGATCAGGTGGCTAAGGTCTCCCTGGGCTGTGACTGCCCAACAGACCACCTCTTCCGTGGTGCACTTTGCAGGCTGACTGCTGGAAGTCTTCAGGGCAGACATGGAGACTGTTAAACAGTGTTCAACAGCAAGTGTAGCTCTAACCAAACTGCCATGCTCCCTCTGAAATCCTGTCCGATCCTTGGAGTGGGTCTGCACTGAAGTTCTTACCAAAGCTCTTAATCTTTCACATTGTAGATTTACAGAATACTTCAAGACTTGGTCCTTAATATGTTGATTGGTGGCTGGCGCTGCTGTGTTGGTTGCTCAAGTGAATCACCAGCCACCTTCTTGGCCATCCAGCAGCCAAACAGGTCTGTGAAGGACATATTTTGAAGGGCCTTGCTCATGCTATAGGTTACAATAGATACTACTTGTTGTAAATACAAGGATTCTAGTGTGTGTTGCATATAATATGTACATGCACTAGATGGTTTTAAAGGATGATGCATCACATTTGGAAAACTGGTGACTTTAAGTCTCTCACAAGAAAATCAATCACTAGTGTGTCAGTGAGCGTGGCTGAATAAACCTGCCATGTGCAATTAGACAAAAGCACAAAGCAACATCAGCATCATTTTACTGACATCTTAGCAACAGTAAATTGCAAAGCTTTCCTGTGTTGTATGCTGTAATCCATGATTGACCTTTTTTCTGTTCTCTGACAAACTGCAATTGTACAGTTGTAATTTGTACTGTTAGATTCCTTCCCCCACCCTTTCCAAAATCAGAATTGAAGGTTTGTAGGAAAAAATTAAAGTTTTGTCTCTGCCCTTTAAAAATGCTGGCATAAAACTTTGGCTAGATTGGCACATACAGAAGAAAGCTCATTTCAAATCTTTTTTTTCTTACTACTTTCCTCTTTGTACTTGGCACATTATTGATACTGTCACGCAGTTGTACAAATGGCAAAGAGCAAAGTCCTGTAACTGTGTGAACGCTGACATTTCTAAAATTGTGCAGAGAAAAAAATAGATTTTTTAATTGAATTGCATAGCATGTCCTGTCAGAAGAATAATAAACACTTCTTATTTCAGAATACAAAATTGCAGCTTGTTTTCTCAGTTTAGAGAGGTTGTAGTTTTATGCAGAAATCTTCCTTTTGTAGTTTGATGACAATTAGTAATAAAGCTCTAATGAGGTATCTTGTTGAAGTTCAGTAGCTGCATCCAGTCAGTATTGCTTCTGAAAATTCATTCTAAATTCTCATTGAAATGAAACACAGCATGTGATTGAATGAAAAAATATGGAGCAGGGGAACTTGGCAACTGAAGGGACTATCACAGTCCCTAGAGAGGTTTTTGCTCTGTGGTGCCTTTCCACCAGCGCTTATGTCCCGATCTCATTGAGGACTACTGAGGAGCTAGAGGGCATGATAGTTGGTGACTAATACAATGCTGGCAAATGTCCTGTGGCAACAGCCTGGAGTGAGTAGGATACTGCAAATGTAACAGAATTCCTAGTAGAAACGGAGTGTAATTTCCAAACATTTCTGATACTCTGCTTCCATGTTAGCAGCCACACAGGAAAACAAACTAAAGAAAAGCAACAGCTTTTGCAGATCCATCATCTCTGAAGCACTGACTTCAGTACAAAAAGTCAAACCCTGACATAGTAACAGTCTGATCCTCTCTGCATTTTTTGTTGATTAAAGATTATATAGACAAATTAGAGCACTAAATATGTTAATTTTATATTTAAATGTATTCAGTACAAAAAGCAACACTTTCTCAGCAAGGTTAAAGTTTATTTGTGTTGAGATAGCTGGTACTTCAGGTCCTTCTGACACCACCTCTAGTTTGATTAAACTGAGTGAACTCTAAAGCACTTTGCTGGCAAAAGGCCACATCTGCAGCAAGATTTTGAAAATCATTTGTAAGCTACCAGCTGCCAGGCTTCTGGCTGATGGGAAGATAAAAATCTACACTTTGCATTTCCTTAGTAGAAGTAATAATATTGAGTGATGTTTTGTTCTGAACAGTCTCTGCTGAAAATTACGGTGCAGCTGGTAACTAACTATATGTTGATCTCCTGGCCTTTCGCTTATGGAAGAATACTGAAGTTTTAACCATGAGTAGCTTCACAGGGAGCTGCCTGCTGAGTGACTCGTGACAAATTCAGATATAGGTAGAAATGTGTACCACTTCACTACTCAGAATCTGAATGGCAAACACCATTGCTGAGGCGTTTTAAGAACTCCTTTCTGGTTCGTTCATTTTCTGGAATTGTTTGAAGTGATTATGTGTGTCCTGGATTATTACAGTTATCTCACGGATTATTAATGTGAGAACATCTTGGAAATAGTGCTCTAATACTGCCATAGCATCTGCATTTTCTCTGTGGTAGTGCTCGAGAAGAAAAGACTAAATCCATCTTTACCGCAAAGACAAAAATGATAAAGATATTCAAACTTTTAAATGCATTGCTACTGTTGATGCTCTCAGGCCAGTAGCCCTCTTGCATCCTAAGACTTTGCTTGACATGGAAGGGTTTCCAAATGTCTTGATGTTCTAACTTTTTGATAGTGCTTGTCAATACTTACATGTCACAGTTCTTACTGAATTCCTTCTAGAAGTATTTATGCAAATAAATAAATAAAATAGGTGTATTCCTTTCTAAAAGTATAAGAATCTTTCTAAATACACATTTTTTCTTGATGGATTGTTTTCTGGAATGTTTATTGCCATGAGGGAAATTGTCTCTACGTCAGCATTTAGCACTTGTTCACACATTAGTTAAAGATTTACAGATGTACAAAACAATCCACCCCTTGGTAACTGTTTAAGGTCTGTAAAATAACCAGATTTAGAATCAAGAAAGGATGAGTTAGCAACTCACAAAGAACTGGCCTAACTCTTCAGTGTATTTCAGTAGGTAAGTGTGGTCAGGATTTTTAAAAATCCTTTTATGAACTGCATAGAAATTTAGGTTGATAAGAGTACTTTAGGCATCAGTCTGGGTGCCTTGGTCACATGTGACTAATATGCTATGTGCCACCTAGAGGCATGTTGGAGTTGTTGCACGGCTCTACTAGTTTGCTTTATGGCAAAAAGAAATTAGCACCGTGATGCTTTGTGAAATGCTGTGTGTTAGGGTTGTTCCACTTACTCTGAAAACTCAGATCAGTTCTTTTTTATTCTTTAGTGGTTTGCTTTAGTACTCATTAACATTCAAGTGCTAAAACCGATTTTTTTTTAAGAATTCATGGTTCTTTTTCATATTGTTTTATACATTTATTTTTTATTTAATATATAAACACACCTAAAAATATTTGCATCCCATCTAAATCTCTATTTATAAGTCTCTCTGCATCCTGTTAAGACCAGGTTATAGAAATCAAACAGAAGAAAGCCCTACGAGTAAGAACAGCGATCCCCTAAATAGTTATTTTTATTATAATGTGGTAGTTGGGGGTGAAATAATGTTTTCTTCTAAATTTCTTGCTTTAGTATGATGACTTTTTACCGTTCTGGTAAGGTTTTTTGTGATTAATGTCAGCTAATTATGAATAATCATTAGAAATTATTATTGACTGGTTTTGAAGCTCAGCTGTTCCGGAAGAATTGAGTATCGTTAACTATTACTCACCTAGTGAGGTAATTGGTTTTTTACAAAAAATTCTTTTTTCCTGCTTAGAGAACCTAAAAAGTGACTCTTGAAGCTTTAATGATGACATGTTTTAGCCTGCGTTAGTATGGAAGTGTGCCAGAGAGAATTTCATGCTGGAAGTTCTTTATGAGATGTTTGTCGTGGTTTAACGCCAGCGAGCAACTAACACCACGCAGCCGCTCACCCCTTTCCCCCCCCAAGTGGGATGGGGGAGAAAATCGTGAAGAAAAAAAAAAAGTAAGGCTCATGGGTTGAGATAAGAACAGTTTAATAGAACAGAAAAGAAGAAAGTAATTATAATGATAACAACACTAATAAAA
>JANZLQ010000095.1:17055157-17096485 GCA_026212715.1 Elanus axillaris | reverse complement strand
ACCACCCAGCAGCAACTGAAAACATCAGAGTGTTATCAACATTCTTCTCATACTGAACTCAAAACACAGCACTGTTAGAGCTACTAGGAAGACACTTAACTCTATCCCAGCTGAAACCAGGACAAAGTTCTTCAAATTGTTCTGAACATGTATGATGCTTTCATTTCCATTATTGGAAAAGTATGCTTGCAAAGATTGATATTTATCATTTTTAATCTGCAATGATTTTCTGTTAAGGAAGAAAGAAACTTGTTTTTGCTAGTGTTAGGTGATGGATGTGCACAAATGTAGTAACAAATATTTTACTCGGAGGAAGAACTTTTCAGTGGCAGTCTTTCTATGTTCAGATAGGCAAGATTTAATGAAATGTAGAAGCTTATAAAAACAACAAATCAAATACTATCTTGACAGATGTCTGAGCCCTGTGCTAACTGAAGAGTCAATTACCAGTGCTTCACTTTATCTTACAAATACAAAGATTACGTTTCTTCACTGGATGTTTATGAAATTTAACTCACTACTGTATTGCATAAAGGTTAGCTGCATCATTTTTGTTTTCTTAAAATACACTCATTCCTTATAAACCAATCTAGTTGTAGCACTGGATTCATCTGACATAGAGGCATTCTCAGTGTCCCACTCTGCCTACTGGCCAGATGGTTTGGGGTCATCACTTCAGTTGATTCATTTCCTTTGCATATTCATTTTTTCTTTACCAACAGCTGGACCTGTACCACACACTATTTCACAAAGGCTTATGCTGAATAATGCTACATGCTGGTGCCCTTCAGTTACTGCCAGCCAGACCTGGATTAGCACCTGCTGATTTGGAGGCAAAAGGCTTTCTACTTTTTCCTTAATCTTGCAGTGATCTTGTCCTTAAAGTGCGGCCAAGGATTAAAGGGCTTCAGCTGCTCTCTAAGCTTTTTTTTTTTTTTTTTTTAAACAGTTGAATTCATGAGTACAGGACCTGGTGCTGGCTGGTTTGTGGGGTTTTTTTATGCATCAAGACCAATCCAGTGGTTTAATTTCAAACATTGCTTAGTGGATAAAAAGTCTTATGCTAAGAGAAATTAAACCCATACTGACATATGCTAAATTGAGTTTAATGAAAGCTGCCTAAAATCTGTCACTTATCCAAGTCCTTTCAAGGAAACTTAATGGATTTTGACGTTTTGGGGGTGCTAGAACAAATTTATTTCTTGTTTCTGTGATTTGGGTTTGTTAAATGAATGAACAGAATCAAAACAAGTACACTGGAAACATTCCTACTCTGTAAATCATTTGTCTGTATAATTTCTTTAGGGTTTTCCGGGAGATATTGGTATACCTGGATTAAATGGCCCTGAAGGTCCTAAGGTAAGACTATGTGAAAATTTATTCCTAGTAACAATAAACAATATAAATCTCTGAGGAAAAGCTCCAAGAGATGGACACTGGCATTATGAGAAGATAATCTTACTGTCAAAATACAGGTACTTTGCCTCAGGTATTTATATGAGGAAATTAATCTAATGTTTAATGCCATCCGTGCAGTTATGAGGGTAATTACTGTGTTAGATGGAAGCATGTAGTGGCAAGTTAAGTGCAAAGAAATTTGGAGAAAATCATATGTAGCTAGGAAGTAGCATATGTTTCACCAATATTTAAATAAAATGCATGCAGATCTCTATAGTCTCACTTGAGTAGTACAGATCATTTTTTTAACAAATTTTGAAAGAAATGGTAGCTAAAGATATGGAGAAAAAAAGGTAAAATTCACACACCAGATTAAATAATAGATAAAATAATTTATATAATAATAATGGATAAAAATTATCTATCAAAAAATTACTGTCCCAGATTAATTTAGCCTCTGTTCTTTAGTAGACTAATATTTTAGTCCAAGCTTAGGCAATAATTCACATGTATAGAGTTTTCAATGAAGCTTTGCATAAAAGCACGTACGTGAAATTTCTTGTTTAAAATTAAAAGGTAGAGACTAATACAAAAAGTGCAGGTGGGTCAGAAATTAACCCAGAGGAAGATGATTAAATAGTATCTAAAGACTGACTACTTGTCATTGAAAGACAAGTGCCAATTAAGTTCTTCACTCACTAGCCTTGAGACTATTCTTACACTTTTCACTAATAAATAGGCACAAGTAAGATGGAATTAAATTTGTACATGAAACAAAGTTGAGCATCGTAGGTGATCTTAAAAACTGCACTTCGTACTAATTCAGCCCACTTCTGTTACTTCAGACTGAGGCATGCAAGGACTAAAACAAAAAATCCTACTGTAAACTTAGAGCTCCACACTTAGCAAGAAAGAGAGACACTGCCAGATCTCTCTGAAATGAAAGCACAATAAGGTGGTTAGAAATTAAGTGAAATTCTAGAACACATGAGGCAAGGTGTCTTCTTAATGCCACTGCACAAAGCACGAGAAGACTTTATCTAAGTAGTACACACAGTTCTGGGCATTTATATTCCAGAAGGATTCAATCAAGTCAGACTAGATGCAGAAAAGGATACTTGAATGACTGTATTCTGAGAGGCAGTTTATTTATTCTACCAAAATGAAGGGGCTTTTTGAGCTTTGTAAGTAAACCAGAGGGCAGAAATTGGTGAGGCAAAAGAACTGTGCAAGACCAACAACAGCACTGGTCTAAGGACAAAACTTGCAAGTTGTCCATGAATAAACAAAGAGGGAAATTACAAGATTTCCCATCAACCGAGTTGTGAAGTTCTGTGGCAGACTACTCAAGAAATCATAGACAGTGAGTAGTAAATAGTTTAAAGATACAGTCTTATTTGTACCTGGAAGACTGTAACAATCCCCCCATGCCAAAGTTAATCATTCTTGAGAACATCTCAAATAATCCAGTTGCCAAAGCCATAGCTGGTCTTTTCTGCATCTTGTTATCCTTCAACTGTGTCAAGAGCCTTGTCCCAAAATAGTTCAGACATGAATTTACTTGGAAGGCTAAGAACTCATGATCTGATGTGGCAAATTGGGGAGAAGTTAAAATACACTTCCTGAGACAGGTATGGACTTTTTCTTTAGTTCTGACTTACTGGTTTGCTACATTGTTTGTGTGTATGTATAATGTTAGTAGCCTTACGTGAATGAATTTTATCTGACCACTGCAGTGGCACTTGCTTCTGTGTTTTGGAATTACCAGCACACTTAAAAAAAACCTTTTCATGCAACACTGTATCCAGAGTCTGGGGGAAATAGTAGAAGAAAAATACATCAGTTCTTGAACTGCGGATCAGATTCAGTCCTCCAAACAGATACATGAATGATGTAACTGAGATCTAATCCCTGCTGCCCAGTTTCTTCAGTAAGAGTTATTCCACATTATATCCAAAGTGTTATATTAGATGTTTTTGTTAGAATTGGGTTGATCTTGAATACATACATTACTGATGTGCTGCCTTTTCACAGATTCCAGCAAAAAAGTACCAAAAGGTACCCTACAAAGTTTAAGACTCTGTATTCCTTTGATACAGAAACTACATAGCTGAACAAGATTCTATGGTGTCTAGCACGTTTGGTCTTAGAGACAAAAAGCTTAGACAGCCTGATCTAATCAGGGAGAATTGATGACTTTATATTTGAGAAGGAAGATTACCAAACTGGAAAAATTCTTACGCTGCTCCTAATACCAAGGGAGAAGGGCTGCATAACACTAGAAACGTTTGGCTTTTGGGATTCCCAGCTGTCTTGTGTTGACTGCAGTTTTAAAAAATTTCCTTCAGCTTTTATTTTTAGAAAACTGTTCTCACTGTGCTGCTCTCTTCCTCGTGTTTTTGTTTATGCTTCCTCAGAAGCAATACCCATTTTAAAAGCCAAGAAAGCTGGATAGGCTTTATTTTTTAGCAGTTGGCATGGGAGGAAATCAGCCTTTTAGTGGAAATTTTAAGCTCTATGAGTGTGATCAGCCATCTTTAAATACCAGTAGAAGTTCTGGATTGTCAATTTTCCCCAAATTAGTGCAGTATTCAGCAAATCTGACCTCTCTGAAATAATGATCAAAAGATTCATTACATAATTTGGTCTACAGCACATTACTCAGCTTGGAAACAGTATTTTGGAAGGTGTTTGATCTTGATCCACAACTTTAAAAAAAAAAAAAAAAGCACACTTACATTTTTAAAAAAGGAATAAGAATGTTTTTAAGAAGTTTTGAAATAATTTAGTTCGTTTCCTATGTTATTCTTGCAATTATTTATGCTCTGTAACTGAGAAAAGTGAGAGGAAAAATTGGTCAGAATATGCTGACTATAACTGTAGTTTTTCCAGCAGTGTGTGTTGTACCATGGAAGTAGTTGAGAACTTCCTTCCTTTGCTCATTTATGTTTGTTTGGATAACACATTCAATAGAAGTGGCTATTAGGAGTTTCACCACTTCTGGAAGGGATGGTCAATTGGGAGGTTATATATGTGAAATACAGGATAGCCCCATTTGCTGACTCACGCCATTTTTTCCAGACACTTTAGCACATGTCTAATGACTACCTTCATTTTCTGTTTGTTGCCTGAAACCTCAAAGGGGAGATGGAAACTTCATTTAGTCTTAATATTAATTTTACAGTTTGGGACTTTTTTCTGGATCCACTTCAGTGCAGTGGAAGGGTGTGTACAGTAGCAGTGTTGCTAACGTTTTCACTGTGCAATTACATTTTACTGAAAGCCGTATCTCCTAATGTGCTTTGCTATTAGAATAAAACAACAGTTCTGTCAGTGAAAACTTTTTGTGACTAGCTACACAAGAATATTACTTACGTAGTGCTACTAAAAGCCCTCCTGTCACTTTTGGGCTGGTATGTCAAACAGCAGTCCACTCCAGTCTTTCCCAGACTGATGGGCTCTGATGAAACTCAGTACCTTGAGGTGGCCTGTTCCATTTTACTTTTACTTAAACTGTTACTGGACCAATGCCTGCATCTTCTGTCTAGACTTTAGCTTCATTAGTAAGCAATTAATAAGGCTTACACTTGGAACTTTCCCACCATTGCTTTCTTCAGAGGCTAATCATGTCTCTCCTAAGGGGCAGTTTCTTTGTTCTTGTTGCTTTTTCTGATATTGTTAAGCTTAGCTTTCCCAGAACATTAATAATATGTTTACACAGATTATTATTTTTTTTTGTCCTACGCCAGGTCAAGTGCTTTTCCCAATTACTACCATTGTAATTGGGATGACTGAGATTTTTGACACTGCTAGCTGCGAAGTCATTTTAACAAAGTTTTGAAAATGTTGGTGTGAGCAGTCATGAAAACTTGGAGCTGGCAGAGGATAAGGTGCTTTATCTCTGGGAAGCTGATTATAATCCTGACAGAAAAGTAAGGGCTGAAAAGCACAAGTAGTTTTGGACAAGCTAGTAGCTTAAATTCACTTTGTAGCTCATTTCCATTGCAATGTTGTGATCACATGTTATGCTAAAGACTACCTAAATTAAACATCTATAAGAGTTACATTGGTTTTGCTTTAATCCTAATATGATGGTGTGCTTTACATCTTCAAAAAAGAGGAACTGTTCTTTTGTGAGCTCCAATATTTTTTCACTTCCTTTTCAAAAAGACAAAAGAAAAAAGCTTCAGAAAAATCTATGTGGTAGAAGTTTGTAAGATACTCAGTTTTACAGCAGATTTTAAAATTCTGCTGCATCTTCTCCTGGCTTCCTAAGGGAAATCCAAAGAACAATAGTAAGAAAAGAGGTCTGCTTCCTCAATTTTGCATTTCTTTCCAGGTTTGTAAGAGGAGAGAAACTAGACCAACCTGACTGTTGGTTGATATAAGTTCTCACTGTGTTTGTTTGGATGTTTAGGGACTTCTGGGTGACCGAGGGCCTCCAGGGCCACAAGGCCCCAAAGGAGTTGAGGTAAGATGGAAATATTATCCAATCAAGAGATTATGTTTAAAAGAAAAAGTTGTGAGGGGTAAGAGGGTTAGACAGCAATGGTTACGTGTTTGTCGTGGTGTCATGCAAAATTTCGAGTTTCTTTTGCATTTTGGGAGGTGTTGCAAAGAGGTATTAGCAGCCTTATGGGACTATGCATCCATTAGGTGGTTTATTTTAGTTATTTCAGTGGAATCTCAGATAATACGTGTCCAGAGCTGGATGTGGTTCTTGTAGTTACTAGGGAGGTGGGGACGTAGCATGGAGATAGAAACCATGTATGGATTTAATTACAGTACCCTAGATACACTTAAGTAAACCATTAGACCCCATTAACTGAAGGAGGAGGAAGGCAGCTCTTCATCTTATAAATTTATTGAGCATTCTTAATTCATCATCATAAAAATAAAAAATCATGTCTCTTAGGCTAAAAGTAATTAACATTAGAAATAATCTAATCAATGATTCTGGGGTAGACCTCTAGATTTCTAAGTAGCTTAATTATGGGCTTCCATGACAAATACTGCGTGGGTAAAAGCTAACAGTGGCAAAATGATCTGTTTAGTTAGAAGCCAGGAAGCTGTAGATAGTATTTCTTAATTCCTCTGTTTCCTATTGTTTGTAATTGAAAAGGTGGTGTACCACTTCGTCCAAAACCTGGAGAAAATCTTTCATATTGAGGAGGGTCAGTGAACCATAAAATGATCACAGCATGACATCCTGGCATGGCATTGATACAAGTCCATGCTTTAATATAACTGTGTAATGAGTGATCCCTGAAGAGTTAATGCTACAGCTCTCCATCATGCATAATTATATCTGTGCACTGCGTAGCACAGGCACAGTGTCTTATTTCTTCTCTTGCAAATCTGACAAGCCTGACCCCGAGCCTCCCTCCATTCCTGAGAAAAGACAAGGATAAACCCTAGCAAAATGGCTTGGCTAACTTGGTGGCTGTGGCACGGCAACATGGAAGAGAAGAGCAGGATGTTCCTACTGCTTTTATAGTCATGAAGTGTCAAATGTTGCTAGAACAGAGTAACTGCAGGGCAGACAGAGAGGTTGACCCATCGTTGCTGAGTCTGCCTGCTCAAAATTGTGAAAATATTGCTATATTGTTAGGTATACCAACAGTTTCACAGCCTTTCTGGCTGCATCTAGGGGCTACGTAGGGCATGGCTTTCTGGCTAATGAATTTGTTTGAAATCAGATTAGTCTCTCCTATAGTGTTGCTATCAAACTTGGTCAAACACATCTGAAGCAAATTTAAGATGATATAATAAGTACAAACAGTTATCTGCAGATTTTCTTTTTTAAAGCTAGACTTGGCATCAAGATTATTGAGTCCTGATTTCTTTTAGGGAGAAGTAGGACCAGCTGGACCTATTGGAGGAGTCGGCTCAAGAGTAAGTATAAGTAATTTTGTTAAGGCAGACTATTTTTCAGTAGAAGTACTGCTTTAAAAGGTAAATTTACTGTGAGAAATGACTGCATTAAAATGGCATCTCCTGAATAAATATGTCTCTTCCATCAGCACATACTCAAACCAGAGCTGGGGGGGGAGAAATGGTTTTCCATACGAAGGATTTGAAAAGAAATCATAGCCATGGTGCACAAAACAAAACTTTTGGAAAGGAAAGAGTCGCTAACTAACTGCTTATGGTCCTCCTCTGAGGCAGATGAAACCACCATGTACTTCCTAGGGACTGAACTAGCTGATACATCAAAATATTTGAATTGGGGAGGAACCCACCATGAGACTCTGTTCACAAGGAGAAATATAAAGGACTGATGCTTTAAGAAATAATTTTCAAACTGATCTGGTAGACAGTTGCTGAAAACAGTAAAGCTGGAATGCCACAATGCTGTTTGTGGTGACATGTTTTAAAAGATAAAAGTTTAAAATTAACAACCATTTTTGTTAGTTATAAAACTTTACTAGTGTCTAAGAGTATTTTAGTGGAATTGAAGCTTATTATTAGAAAAATTCTAAACCAAAAAGAAAACTAGCCTGCACTAGGGACTACAGGAGTGTCGCTAAGTTTATTGAAAGCTATACGATCTTCTGCCTTTAACTGATTTGCTTATGTGTGGTAATTACTGGCTTGGTCTTCATTTTGGATGACTTCCCATTTCTTGCATGAACTTGGGTAAGTCTTTACCATTGTTTCCTGATTGTAGAGTGGATATAGTCCTATGTCATTTTTCCTGTTCATTACCTATTCAAAGCTGGGGATTTGATTTCTGTTAGAAATAATATTAAAATGCTTATTTGCCACACGGATTAGGTGTTTAAAAAAAAAAAAAACACTCAACCCCAAAACATGCAAACAAATGAACAGAATTTCAAAAACACTTTGTGACTCAGTTCGATATCCAGTTTAATCTGCCTGAGCTTCTGCCAAAAGCTCATGGAAATTTTTGTTTTGGCTCAATCATACTTTGAGTCTTCTGCTTGGGCAGGGCTTCATGGCTAGACAGCATCTCCATATTGTGCTGTGGCAATTGGAAAAGAAGATGCTGCAGCGGGTGACTCATGGTCAATGAGGCAACTGCCTTCACGTTCTCTCCATCACCAAGCATGCACAGGTCACCATCAGCTGGTGTCAAAGTGACCTAAAAGGAAAAATTTCTGTGTAACCTAGCAAACTGAAATATTTTCAATCTATTTTGGGTCAGCTTGACCTAAATTATTTTAGTTTTGATTTCTCTCAATGGGAAATGTGCACACCACTGGCGTGTCTTATGGCTCCCTCGTTTCTGTCTCACAACAAGCTGTTGAGAAAAGAATGTGTGGCTCTGAGGTGGCCTCCAGGGTTCCCGTCTCCAGACATTTTTTAGTAGCTTGCTGGCTAGCATCCCCTTCTGAAATGAGAGGTAGGGGAAATGGGAATTTTGCTTGATGGAGAGCCCTGCCTGTTTCTCCCCCTCATCCCAGGGCCCATCTGCTCTTGCTTGGATTCTACAGCTTCTGTTGGCTCCAGCTGTTTCACAGCTCCAGGCCAACTTGTTTGCACTGCTGCTCTGAACTCTGCTCCCATCTGCGCTTGTCCTTGCTTCTTCACTCCCACTTGTAGCATAGTCTGTGTCATTACTTTGGAGAGAGAGAGTCCCAACCATGAAGTTGTTAAATCTGATATAGTTTAGCTGAGTCAGTAAGCTGCTGAATGCATCTGTCTTTTTAAATTATGCTTGCTTGATTGCAATTTCATATCTTTGTGAAAAAATGGCTTTGTTTCCATTTTCCATGAAAGGACTTCTAAAAAGTAAATGCTACATCTGAAAGTAAATGCTATCAAAACTGTGTTGTTACTGTACTAATTAAATAGCCGTGGGGGCAGGGGAGGTGACTGAGAGGGACCTAAAGAAGTGGTCTGGCCATGCATGGCCCTGAGGTACCATCAGCTGTCAGCTATGCCTTTAGCTGACAGGTGTGTCTCTAACTTGGGTTTTGCAGCCTCCAGGGGTGGCGATACTTCATTCTCCTTGGCAATCTGCTTCAGTCCTTTTCCTGTTTCACAGACAGTTTTTCTAATGTCTAGTCCTTCCATCTGAAAGTCTTATCTGTGTCTTTCTCGCTACAACCTTGCTTCCTGTCCTACAGACCTTATTTGTAGGCATGGTTAATAGGTTAGTCCTCAGCCACTGTTATACTGACTTTCTTAGGGTTTATCTAAATGAGGTAAAGTATCCTTGTAGGTGATATATTGTAAACCTTTGATTATTCTTATGAAACTGTTCTAGTTTTCTCTTGGACAGTAAAGGAGCAGGTTTCTAGTGCATCTGGAATTCCTTATCTCTTCTACTGTGTAGTTTTCAGGTCAAAGTGTCCAGCCCCCAGTTCAGGTTTAGGCATGTGCCAAGCAGGCAGCCATAAATTTTCACCTCATTGGCCCCTTCCGCCGTCCCCCCCCCCCCCCCTTGTTTCTAACATTTGCTTTAAAAAATGTGCATGAGACCAAAAACCACTGGGACCCACCTGACGAATGCTGCCAGCAAAACAGGTCATCCTCTCCTGGAACAGACGGTGAATATGAATGTGCACTCTGGTTCTCAGGTCCCAGCTTGGAAACAAATTCCCATGTGTCTAAAAGAACGGGAGCCACAACTGAGGATGCTTCCCTGCTTGCTCAGGGTATATCTCAGCTTCCACAGAGCTCAGCCTGTTCGAATTTAGGAAGAGGTTTTCGAGCTGAATCTGATCACACAATCTGATTTTTTCATTCACTCCTTTCCACACCTTCCCACCCATTCTATTCCAAAGTCAAATACTTACATTCTCTAAATTCATCCTTATAAACAAAAAAAATGCTGATTTTTTTAGTATCTATTTATTTGTTCTGTGAAAATTCAGTAGATGCCACATTAAAGAAGTGACTGTGTTTATTCAGTTTCCTCCCAATTAACTCTTTCTCAAATGCTATCCAAATATTAACACTGTAACTGTCAGTGTAGCTCAGCTCAGTCAGTGTGAGCACTGGTGCATTTTATTATTATTATTTTTGTGTGTATCTTCATTGCTGGAGCAGAAAATGCCTTAAAACAATCTCCCCCCTTTTAAAACCAGAATATAAAAAGGAATTGTTGTGAACTGATTCGTTTCTGAGATACATCTGTAAAACAAAAGCTGGTATTTATATAGTCATAAGGTGAGCAGGTTCTCCTGACTATGGGGGAAAGTGTTCTCAAAGCTGCTCCACTCCCCCAGTGCAGTATTTTCTGAAGGTGGCATATGTCTTCCTGTGGGCTGCAGGCATGTGAGGAGCTTGTGGAGGGATGGGAATAGAGTGATAGTGAGAAATATTTATATTAAAATATACACACCGGTATCAACCCATTGTGAGGTGAAAGGAAGTGCAGGTGGTTGCCGTTTCCTGCAAGGGAAGGGCAGAACTTTCAGCTAATATTTTAGGAAACAGACATTTCCTTTGGGATTACCCTGCCCTGGAAGAGTAATTTTCTCAGTGATTTGCAAGCAGAAAAGCAGCCATCCCTAGTTTAACCTTCTGTCAGTGGCTTTTCCTCCATGTGTAATTTACAGTTGAATTGCATTTCTGTTTAAAGCCGAATCTGTATGTTTCAGATTGCTTACCCAGTTAAATCCACTTGTTCTGTTTTCTGATTAACTTGCATCTGTTGTGTGTCCTTCGCAGCTAGTACATAGCTGGGGTACCACAGCCAAGAAATCTTTACAAGTTGTAACTTCAATTCAGATCCGATAGGACTAAAATTATCAAGGTAGTTAATAGCAGCCAGTAGTTTTCTTACAATTAATTTTGTTTCAAACATTTTTACGTTACAAACTTGCTCTCTAGAAAGACCTTAAGGTTCTTTGCAGCAAAGTAGTTAAGCAGCATGTAGTAACCTGCAGAAGCCGATCACTTGTTCTTTGCTAAGCCTTGTGGAAAGACATGACTTGCTTTATCTGGGTGTCTCAGAATTTCTCTTGACGGTCTTTTCTCCCGGCATTCCTGGCTGTGCCATGTTTTAATCTGTTGGCAAAAACAAAAATCTTCGTTCCTAAAGCAGTGATATTTGTTAAAACTTGTAGGGCAAAATGAAATCATTCAGGCAGAGAGAGAACAATAGAGGTAAAAAGGGATTAATATGAGAAGTCATGGAACCTACTAAGACAATATAATTTTAAGCCATATAGAGAATTTCTCCGATGCCCAGAAACTAACAAACACATTGTGCTCTGACAGACAGTCACAGAGCAGCCTGAGCAAAAGAGCCAAATGGAAAAATCCCATCTTTTTTGAAGAAACCTGTTTGTTATCTCTTGCTTTAGTTGCTCTTGTCTCAGAACAGCTGATGTGGAAAGGAAAGCTCTCATTACAGAGTCCTGTGATTACAATTATTCAGTCTGCTGGAACAACAGCTGATAATTTCCTTTTAGCAGAAATCTGCATCTTTTTGATAGTGAAATATTAAAATGTTGAATTAATTTTCTTTCTCCAGTCATCAGGCTTCTGTGATCTCCGTAGCAACTTGCTCAAGAGCCACATCTGGTCCATTGGACCTTTACTTTTGGACTAGGGTCTTTCCCTCAGAGCAGATGGTGAAAATCTGTCTAGGCGAGGCTGTGCTCTTCAAATAACCAAGTGGTGAGGCCATATTTTATGTTGTAGAGGAAGTAAAGTATACCTGGAGGGAGAATAGCCTCCTGAAAGTGAGACATAATTAATTACAAACATCTACTTGAAAATTCAGGAGAAAAGCATTCTGGTTTGTATGCCTTTATGGGGCTCTGTGAGTGACAACAGAGTGATGGGTGGATGTTATAAAATGCTTCAAAGATTTGTCACTTCATGGCCTCCTGCTCTGATTGATATTGCTGTATTTCTTCCAGGTAAGAATGGTATTAAGAGAGTATCATAGCAACAAGATCTATCAGCAGCAAAATGGTAGTGGAGAGAGATGAGGCTTAAAATAATCAGTTTGATGAACAAAGTGGAGAGGATATTTGAGCTGATTTTGTCTGGTTGGGGAAGGACAGTTATGACACCAGTCCCTGAATTCTGAACATCAAATTCTGTCAGTGTGAATCCCTATTCTGCTGGAATTAGCCAGGAGAGAACATGACTTTGCCTTTTCTTTGTCTCCTTAATATGTATTTTGAAGTGAAATTGAAATGTGTTTGATTCTTGGATTCTGACTGTTCTTCCTCAGTGTCAACTCCTGTAAGAGTTAATATAGATTCTGCTTACTGTGCTAGTAATTGCAGTAATAATCAACAGTGTGTTTTGAGATGTAGACTTATAAAAACACTTGCTTCAAATGTTGGTATTAAAGATAACTACACTGTGTATTTTTGAGTGCACATATTTTGATAAATACAGAAATAGGGATGAAATTATCTTTTAAAAATAAAATACTTACAATGTTTTATTCTAATAATTATTTTAGGGAAAGCCAGGACAGAAAGGTTATATAGGTGATCCTGGACCAGAAGGTTTAAAAGTAAGTGATGGTTTTATGTATGAAATAAAATGTGTTTGGAGTATCAACTGTAGACAATTATACACTGCTAAACACAGTGGCATGCTGGTGAAAGGACATGAGTACATATGCTTCCATATAATATAAATGCATATCATACTGGTGATTCTGTTTCCTTGCAAGATCCGATTTTGGAAAAGAAGAAAATTATGCAGCTCTTGAAGACAGGAATGTGTGAGCAAAGACAGCACCTGCTAAAATGAGATATACCTGCCTGGGGATGTGAGGGTGGCTGAGCCTGGGGGCAACAAAGGACTGGCAGATTTCAGGGCTGTGAGGGATGAGTTGAAGTGCTGGAGTTTGAAAGAGGAGCTTCTGGCAGCAGAATTTCTTAGTGCTGAGTTGCAGCTGACTAAACAGTACCCAAATCACTGTTCATCAGGGCACTGAGATTATAGTTGTAGCCAGATAATTAATAGTGCATATACAGCCAGCTTCCACTTGTAAAATACATAACAAAATGTTCTGGAGTTACATAGTGTGACTTGCAGCGTTGTTAAGGAGAACAAAATTAATGAAACTGGCATTAAGTATTAGATTAAAGCTTTTGGGGCAAGGGGGAGAAGTTTGTTAAAGTGCCATTCAAATGTCAGGTTTTTCTAATATTTCATAACAATTAAAGTTATCAACAGTGTGCAAAGGTAACATATACTTTTGAAGCAGTTGTGAAATAATGAAAGTAATTTGTTGAAAGGAAGATTTAAATAAAAACTAAATCTTTCATTTGTAGTATTTGCTGACTTAATGTATTTAGTGAGCCCTTTAATACATAGTTTTCATTTTTGCAGCCAAGTCCTAAATACATTAGGACATCTTTTACAAAGTCAAAATTACCCACTGACAAAATTAAATTTTTGCTGGTTGCTTAATTTTAGCTTCTAATTGGCAGATGCAATTTAGAAAATAAAGAGGCTTCTAGGAAATTAGAGGATTTTAATATACACATATGAAAGAAATTACTTTTCTAATGAACTACATCATCTGTTTTCTACATTTAACAGGGAGAACAAGGAGACCAAGGAAACCTTGGAAAAACTGGTGAAGCGGTAAGCTTGAATTCTCTTTCTGGTTTTATATTTCATTCTATATTTATTTGAGAATAAACGAGTAATTTGTTGCAGTAACTTTCTGATGAAGTTTGCCTTTCTTTGAAGCAGTAGTATGTTGGCTATACCTTTGTGGTCTTTCAGACTCATACTATTTAAAGAAATTCCCCATTTAAAGTATTTTCCAGAGTTAATTCTGCTTTTTTCCTAATAGGTACAGTGAACATTACAGGTAGTTGTAGGTATCTTCCAAAGCACGTTTGAGTAAGTGAATGAGTGATTCTTTTCCAGTTAAATCATTTGAGAGGCTACATTTAACCTGAGATGTATTTTGCAGACTTGTTCTGTCTACCCTCCATAAAATCACAGAACTCAAGGTGACCTTGAGGTGGCATGTAGTCCATCCTCCACTGCCTCAACAGGATTAGTTATCTTTATATCACTCCTGACAAATACTTGGCTAACCAGTTATTAAAAAGTTCCAAGAAATGTAGGCTTCATGACCTGCAGGCAGCCCAGAGCTTCTCTATCTTTATTTTTTAAAAGTTTTTCCAATTGTGTAACCTGACTCTCTTCTGCTGGAAACAGCATTTTACAAATGATGGTTGTCATTGTGTGCCTCCTTCATTCTTTCTTTTCAGGCTAAACAGTCCTATTCACTCAGCCTTTAAGTCACATTCTTACTCTGCTGTAGACTGTTTCCAATTCATCTGAACATCTATATGACTCCAGCTTACTTCTCAAACTGTTCAGACTACTGAGAGAAAGGAAAAATTGCTTCTTACAAGCCATATTCTTGCATACGCGTGCCCATTTTTGTAAAAGTGTGTTGTTACTCAGTGATCCAGTCTCCAATCCTATTTTTAAAGTCGTCATCTTTCCCAGTTCTTCCATTGTAGGCACTTTTTTAGTTGACAATTACCAGTTAAACATACTGCCTTGCAACAATCCCTGCTTAATTTCACACCCTGCCCTTCTGTATTTTTAACTTTTGTCTAGAGATTATGAGCAAGTGTGAGTTTGTGGACTCATGCTTGAGTTACCCAGATGCTGGGTAGAAGATGACTAAATTGGTTTTGTTTCTTGAGTTAATGTATGCCAAGGAGAGATACCATACCCTGGTTTGGGCTCAGTGCTGTACTACTCACATAAACACTGTTCAACTTAGCAGTTAGAGTGAGCTCCCCATTGTCTGTAAAATACCAAGCAGATGTACCCCAGACAGCTCATCAAATGGTTGGTTACTGCTGAAATTTTCCAAACTGCTTGTAAGTCAAGTCCAGCTCCTCCGTGCATTCTGAAGATTCTGTGCTCCAGGGAAGG
Organism: Elanus axillaris; assembly: GCA_026212715.1. Taxonomy (NCBI): domain Eukaryota; kingdom Metazoa; phylum Chordata; class Aves; order Accipitriformes; family Accipitridae; genus Elanus; species Elanus axillaris. Next base: position 17,081,227 of record JANZLQ010000095.1, on the reverse strand, counting down.
GGACTGAGAAGCTGGACTCCCAGTCAGTTAAAAGTTTCTGCTTAGACAGGAACTGATAATTGCCATATAATGCCATAAGGTGCACTTGTCAGCCAGCATATCTCTAAACATAGCGAGTATACTTAGCAGCAGCTTGATCTGTAGCTTTGCTCAGCAGTTTATACATAGCAAAACATTCCTTTTGTTAGGTTATAATCAGAGCTGTAAAGCAATAGTTTCCTTCCTTATGATACCATTTGGAAAATCTGGGGGGTTTTGTATTGAGGAATGATTAGGGCAAAGATGGATGAGTACTGGAGAATGAATATGTCATGGTAGAGGAGAACAGATGGGAGACATCATAATACTATGTTGCTTTTATGGGGAGATGCAGAAATGACTCTACTGGGGCACAATAATATAATCTCCTGTCCATACAACCAGCGCTTCTCTGCCAAAATTACACTTGGTTTTTGTTTTTGTTTTTTTTTCTTCCAACAGTGAGTGAAATGAAGCTTTTTTTACATATGAATTCTGTTTTTCAGCCTGTAACAAGTCAGGGAAAATTGATAGCATTTACTCTGCTGTACAGTGCCACATGCACCATAATCTTCAACGAAAGACAAAGCTAAGCTCAATCTTAAATCAGTACATTAATAATAAGACATAGAACAGTCACAGAAGCTAGTTACTTAACCTTAAGTTTCTGGATTTGTCATGGTCTTTGTTTGGCTGCTCAGTGAACTTGAGTTCAGTGCACATGTTTTCCACAGCTCTAGATGTTTTCTATTAACATAATAGCATTCACCAGTAAATGAGCTCCACTCTAATACAAATGTAATATTCAGTAGCTCAAATATATAATCAATGATTATATGTTGCAGTGATGATTAATAAAATAGTCATACTAACTACCTAACTCTAATCAGGGACAAGCTGCAAGAATAAAATAACAAAAATATTTTTTGTGCCAAAAGAGGGGATGTTGCAGCCCTGTTATAGTGTTATAAAGATAGGTAATTATGGCCCATCATTAATTACCACTTCCCACTCTTTCTATGTGGAGAATTTGCATATGATACAGGCTGATATGAGATACCTGAGAACTGAAGTGGTTTATAAGCTATTGATAAATAATTTTTATTTTACTTGTGGATTGTAGAATGTCTTCTGCTTTACGTACACGCATTTTAATCAAATGAGCTTTATAGGCCCTTGATCCTATTATATTACCTTTGCATTATTTGGCAGCAGAGGACTAAGGTCCGCTACATGGTCTTTTAGGGGGATAATATATATTACCTTGGGGTTAAGGCCAATGGTAAAACACTAAGAGCAGGAGACAGCCTTTCAAATGCACTCAGCAGAACTCACAGGAAGACCTTTCAAAATCCTGTCCCTTCACTTTATTCACCCCTGTAACCTGTAACAGTTAAGCTTCTCCTAAGTAAATTGAAAAGTACTGGCAGGAAAAGGATGGTTTTTCTCATGCAGAAAATGGTTTTCCAGATGTGAGTCCTGAGGCAAAATACTCACTTCTGTACACTTTGGACGCATTAGTTCCAGCTTCTCACCAGCTTCTGTTTGTAACAAATAATTTTTCTTTTCCTTGATGTGCAGAGAGAATACAAACTTCCTAATTCACAGATAAATCCACTCCCTGCTATTCAATATTGGCTCTGGTGGCATATATGATGACTCCAGGACATCTCTGGAATCAAACATGCCACATACACACACACAAAAGTTTTAGAAACAAAAGGCAAAGTACAAATGCTGCTAGCTGCTGTGACAGATTTTAAGGTGGAGCCCAAAAGAAGGCATGGAGCAAGGCATTTGTCCTTACTGATGCCTTTTGAAGTTTGTGTTATCAAATGCTTGGTGACACCAAATACAAAGAGGTTTTGTACAAATGACACTAAGCAATGTGTAATTACTGTATAATTTATTTAATAGTAAAAAAGTTACTAAAAAGTTGATAGGAAGTCCAATGTCTAATAAAATTGTGTATAGTTTCTTCCTTCTGCACCATTCCCCCCCCCCCCCCCCCCCGCCTTTTTGGCTTATATATTGTTTGTTGTTTATTCATGATCTTTATTGTCTAAGTTTTTCAAATTACTGAATATGATGCATACTTTTTAAGGTCAAGGTTGAAATACATGATACTGGTTTTTTAGCAATGGGGAATCCATCACAGTATTCCAATTCTCCAAAAGAAAACTAGTGCATTTCCTGAATAAGCTGTCAAAAGAAACAATTTTGCAGTAATAAATCCTGTACATGTTGAATTCATAGCAAACTATGACATGAAGCACACATGCATGTCTGCTGTTGATACCCAAGGGTTGCACCAATATTTTTCTTCTGTTTCTTTCCATTTTCTTACTTTTCCTGATATTATCCATCTTCTGTCTTTGACTAATACATCTGTCACTGCTGCCTGAAGTGCCAAAATAATTATTGCTTTTCTGTAGCAGCTTTTCCAGGTTGAATACTGCTTAATATCTGCTTATAAAAATACAGATGGCAACTGTGCACAAGCAGGAAAGTTTTAACAGCAGGAGATTGGACCATAATGCTTCGTTATTCAGTCTAGTGAGATGTGATATGTGCTGAAATACAGCTTTGTCAATAGGCTAGAAGCCATGTTGTCCAACATTTCTTAGGTCACGTGAAGCTGCTGACTCTTCAGAACACATTTCTGCTGAAGTATTTCTGGATGCTTGTCCAGTGTGAACACTGAGTAGACTGAATTTATAAAATGTTCACTGTGCTCATAAGCTGAAAATGACACACATTTAATACTAGATCAGGAATGTGCCCAAGATCAAACTTCAGACACTCTTTAACCGAGTCCTACAACAAAAATTGTTTCTCTGGCTACAGTGTATGCCCTGTTTAAAGAGGAATGTGGGCAGGTTCAGGTGGTGCTGCTTGGCTAAGCAGAGCCCAAAGCTGCAGTAGGACCCAGCAGCCATCCTTTGCTGAAAGATACTCAGTTAACTGCAAGACCATCAGGTCCAATTGAAGAGGGATTGGTTAAGATAGCGAGAGGTAAGGGACAGCAGGCAGAGCAAATTTGCACTACTGATGAGATAAACTCTTTTGGAAGTCATGCCAAAGGAAACAACCGCTTCAGCTACTGAGAAAATTGCCCTTACATTTGGGGGAGGAAAGTCTCACTTTGCTGACTTGTGCAACTCCATTTTGTGTGCTTAGATCAGATGCTACCCAGTGATGGATAGCAAATATTTGAAAACAGCTTCAAGCAACTCATGTAAATGACTTGTCTGTGTTAGTGTCAGGGATGATTTGAAAAAAAATATTCATTGCTCAACTTTTGTGGCACAAAATTGAATTAATCAGAACTGAAAACTGTTGCTTGTCAGGATTGTGTTACTGTTTGGTAACACTAGTGTTTACCCAGACTTGGGCACACTGAGTAACTAAGTGCAAGTTAATTCAAATTTCTCCTTGCCAGTTCCATTACAGTAATTCAGCTCTTGGCCCATATGCTTCTGAATTGGAAATCACTGACATTTATTCACATATTGAGGGAGAGTACAAGGGTAGAACTGTCAGCTGCAGCATATACAACTGGTGTCAAAAGAGCAAAGTAAAATAAGCAGAGTTCATGAACACAAATCCTGGAAAAATAATCTTCAAAGACCCGGAAAAGTTACATGTGAGCAAGTTTGCCCAGTTGCAAATAGTTTTTGAAACAGTAGAAGAGAAACCAAACTGAAATGAGAAGTGCTTCCCCCTATGAAAAAGAAAGCTAAAAAGAATAGAAAGTTCCAGTCCAGCAGAGAAAGTTACATTCGGGCAGTCAATGGCAGCTCCATAGCAGGCTGAAAATGGTCAGCCTGTGAGAGTCCGTGGGAAGGCAAGAAAATGCTGCAGTCAGGCTATGTGCCTAGGAGTTGAGTTGCTTTTGAGAAGAATTCCCATAAAGCAATACCACATCTCCTGCAGAGGTAAAAATTAGCTGGATTAGGCACCAGGGATGCTTAGTTCATGGAGAATGGAAACTGCAGTTCCTTTTGCTTGAACAAAAGATTAAATGGGCTTTAACTGATGTTTTCAGGATGCTCAATAGAAGGAGTTCTTTGAACTATCATGAAGTCTGGGCTTTGGGGATATGCAAACAAGAATTGTAAGCCATAGGCCAAAAGAAAAGTCAATTTGAGGAAAACCTGTTTTTCAAAGACTGGTGAATGCATGGGGCACTGCCAAGGGCTTCAGAAGAAGGAACTAGTTCAGCTGCTTTCAGAAACCTATTGGATACAGATTAATGTAAGTTCTATGAAGCTCTTATGGTGAGTGGAAATAATGATACTTCTGTGTCTGTGTTGCGCTTCTTCTTTTTACCCTAGATGAACTGATACACTATCACTGCTGCTAGGTCTTTGTCTCAAGAAGGATGGGGAAACAGGTTACAATATCTGGAGTTAGCTTTTCCAGGCTGCTGCTCATTTTTCTTCAAGGACTTTTTGCTAGTAGTGCTCTTCTTCAGCTAGTTTAAGTTGCTGTGCTACCCCACAAAATACCCACAGCTCCATACCCTTTATGGTTTTGCAAGTTAGGACTAACACCTTAAATAAGTCAACACTCCCTATACCATTGAGAACAGTCAAAGAGAAGGATAGTCTGTTCCATGTGAGATTTGTTACCCAAGAAAAAAAGCCACTAGTTACATGCATAAATGTAAATAATTTTATCCCAATTCAGTTTAGCCAATATGTGATTCTCAAGTAGTATCTACCTTCAGAAGAAAGTTTTGTTTTCCCTTTGCACAGATTACAAAAAGCTACCAGTGTGAACTTGACAATCAAAACCAAGAACTTCTATAAATAAAGTGAAAACATTTCAGATTTGAATGGAGTTTGTGTCACCCAGTTCACTTCATGTCATCTCTAAGCTGCTTATGGCAAGTAGACTGCATAAAGTGCAGCATCGTTCCCAGTGAGTGAACTGTGTCCTGACTGCCACTATAGTACTGACCTCAGGCTGCCTTTTTAAGATTCACAAATGGAACCCTTGCAGATCTAGTAGAACATCAGAAAAGCATACCAGTCCTCCACTCTTTCCCAGACCAGGAGAGGAATTTAGCCTTTCCGGGGAGTCAGATGCTACCTGTGTGGTAACTATTTTGCAACTGTGGTGTTGTTTTCCCATGACCCTATGTATAGCTTTATATGCATACTTATTTGCATGCCCAAGTGATTTTGCAGCACTAAAATATGAGGAAAAATGTTTAAGGCTATTTTAGCAATAATCAAGGATAAGTTATTCTGGCATGCATTAAACTTATTCAATAATAGCATAGGTATCGGTACATATCTAGTCTTTTCAGTGTTCATCCCTTTTACTGTCTGCCTGAATTTAAGTGATGTATTTCGTGTACCTTAGTGGTTTGGGAAGAAAAATATAGAGGAATAATATCTGCACATGGCATCTGCAGTTTAGCTTCCAAGATTTTGCTAGTGGGCACATCCTGCTGCTGCTTCCTTTAAATGCAAGTGTTTCTCTACATAATGCTATCAAACAGAATGACCCTACTTTACACTGGTGTTACTGGAAGCAAAATTTAACCCATTTACCTAAACCTTCTGTAGATTAAGCAGCGGTGCCAGTACGTTTTGCCTTTCAAATATTCAGGTAGTTGAAGTTTTGAGTCCTTTAAAAATCTGAGTGAAACATCAGCTGCAAGGTACAAATATGGTGCAACTCTGCTTTCATTCGCCTCCTCCACTGGCAGCAACAAAGCATAGATTTTCACTCAGATTATAGCCTCTGGTTGATTACCAAGTAACCTTCTCAACAGATGGAAAGTGCCAATGAAACAGGTGGCCAGATCTCAGTGTCAAAAAGAAGAAAATAGCATCTGCCTTTCAAATATCATGCTTCCCAACGTAATCCTGGGTAAAGCAGCTACACATCTTATGGTCACTTCATAATATTTTTAGTACTGTGGTTATGAGGTAGGAAATAGTTTCTAAAGTTTAGAGGTGGAACGACCAGCTCAAATAATAAAAAAGGACCACACAACTAAAAGCCAGTAACGCTATGTTGCGTACATATGGTGGTTTGCACAGCTGTCAGCCAAGAGCTCCTCAGATGCCAAGGTCTAATATTAGGGGCCATTTTCTAGTCTACTTTTGCATTTTGATAGTTCAAACTACAGTGCCATTAGAGGGCAAGTGCAGTATTAGTCACTAAGGGATTCAAAAGTAACTAATTCAGTAACTGAACTGCCAGTAAACTGTAAGCAAGCTGGCATCAGTTTACTTTATATTCTTTATTTGGCCTTTCAGATAACCCACATTACTAGAGTTTCTCATTTCTAGGAGAAAATACACCCTCCAAAATTGATCCTGTTCCATTCCGTTCCCCAAACATGAATATCCTTCTTAAACACCTCAATAATTTTTAAAAAAAAAAAAAGAACGGGGGTGTGATAAAAGCCAAAACTTTGTTTTCACATGATGCTGTCAGTTTGTACCCAGGTCTTGCATGACATTTAAAAAAACCGGACCGTTGGCCTAGAAAAAGACCTTGCTGAAACTAGAGTGTAATTAGGTGACATTTTCAGAACTATTTTCCTGGTTTCTTTGTTGGTTAGTTTTGTTCAGCTTTCCCAGTTATCTGGAGATGGGGCTTTCTTTAGAAGTTCAGGTTACTCTTAGCTCTTAAGTGCAGGCTATTAACAGCTGCTCCATTCAGTTCATACCTGATACTGGTACGGTAGTAAGTAAATGTTCTACACAAAGGCTCTAGTGTAAGTCTTTGGTTTCAAAAGCCTGTCTGTGGTTCAGCAATATACTGAGTCACATGAAAACACTGATCTGATAGAAATTCACCCAGAAATCTATGACTAGCAGGATTTTTTAATTCCAGAGCAGGTATCGGCTGTCCATGATACCTCCTTTCTCACAGATTAAGAGAACAATTTAAAAATGCTGGCTCATTTGGGGTTTTTTGAGTACTATGCCAAAATGTATAAAGTCCTTCGTGAACTATGAAGCTCATGGGGTCTTAAAGAAATGTTTAAGTGGGAATCTTAACGAGCAGACAGAACTGTGATATTGCTCAATGCTGGGTCTGGAATGAAGTGATCCAGCACAGATTCAGGACAAATTTTAATGAAAATTAATTGGAAATTACAAAAAAAGTTCACATAAAAATGTTAATGTGGCAAGGTCGTATTTTAAATTTACTTATGTCATCTTCTTAAACGAGTGTTGAATAAAAATGTTTGAAAGTGCCGAACTCTAAATAAAATAACATTGGATTGGAAAATTTTCAATTATCACAGAAGAACATGTTCACATACAACCTGACAGGTAACTGCTTCCACAGGAGTGTTTGGAACCAGCTGAATATTCATTTCTTACTACCAAGCTTTTCAATGGACTACTCTATACTTGGGTCTGCATTAAGTGTACAATGTGTTTTCAATTATTCTACTACCGTCCAGTTTCTAACACAGAGCATGTGCCCTGGCAAGATGTTTTTGTCTTCTCAGGCATGTGTTAGTTCTGAGATCTGGTCTCTGATTTAATTTTCCACAAAAATGTTCCTGTCAAGAAGGTTTCTAAAATGCTGTTATTGTCACTGGAGAGTTTTACACCAATCCTTGTAAATGGAAGTTTATGACTTTTTTTTTTTTTAAGGTGATGATTTTTTTTAACCATTTCAGGGTGGGGGGCGATTGCTTTACTTTTCTGTTGTCTAATATGTCCAATTTGATTTTTGAAATCCACTGCTGCTTTCCAAAGGATTGAAGGGGTGCTGGAAGATACTGACTCAACAAACCTGCTTTGGACTGTGTTCATCCTCTTATGTAAGAAATAACGGGACTTGAAACCTCCGTTTAGTCCTAGTGGCTGGTCTCTATAATAAACTAATCCAAACCTGGGATTTAAGGAGCCATGTGGTCTTTAAGAAAGTCCATAGGGAAGAGAACACTTTATGGCTAATGTATTGATGGAACAAGATGTTTAGCTCTCTGCACTTTCTCTTCACTGTATGCTACTAATTGTTTTAAGGACCAAAATTACATTCTTAAGTGAGCTTTTTTCCCTCTTGCTCTCTGCACATGCCTGCCCTAGCTTTGTCTCAGTCTCAGACACTTGCCCTCTGTTTTGAATGGAGGGGTGGAAAAGCATTTAGTTAATGTCATGAACAACTTTCCCCTTGATTCCTCTTGAAGTCGCTATTGCCTTTACCATTTCACTGGCTTCAGTTCTTTTTGTCATCTTGACTATTGTTTTGTTTGCCATACATATTCTGTTCCGCTCATGCAGAATTTCTTTTCCATCTTTTATATCAACAAAAAGCCACTTTCTCCTTCTAGTGTTTTACTGTAAATTTTCTTTACTTAACTACTTTCTTCTGAGGAACAGCCAGTGTCTAGGAAACTTTCTATTTAAAAGCCAACTTTTGTCCTCTCTCCAGAAGGTGTTGTAGGCTAGTCCTGATGTGCTGGGTAATGCAACAGCACTTCACAGTTACTGCTTCCTAGTCATTCCTTCTCTTTCAGACCAGAGCAACTGAGTCAGAAAGACAATACTTTGGAGTTGAAAAGGGGACTTCATCAGGGAACTTGATCAGAGGTTATATAGTCAATGGTTCACTGCTGGGGCAAGGAACAGCTACCCAACTTTCTAATCAGTGTCTTCAGTCCTGTAAATAGTGTGGCATTGGCTGGGAGATCAGGAGCGTCTCTGTGGAAGGAGAATAGGTCTGAGTTACAACTTGGCTCTGATTATGTCTTCAGTCCTTTCTGGAATAAGAGAATCAAAGTGATTAGTCTTTAGCCTTTTGAAACCATACCTCCACACCCCTTATCTTGATGAGCAAGAGTACAGGGTAATTATTTGTCTCAGTTTTCTGCCTGGTACTGAGGCTCACTGTTGGCCATTACTGGTAGCAGTGGTAGCTCTCATTCTCCGAGTTCGTCACGAAAGTCCTTCATTCCTGCCAGTGAGGTCTGGGCATCACCTTAGTGTCCGTATCACCAGGACAAATCAGTTCTGACATATAATACACAAGTTCTCACACATAATACATCAGTCTAGCAGCCATAGAGATGCCTGCTTATCTCCTTAGCCCCTTCCAGAAAGTAGTTTGTGCCAGTATCATCAGCCTCAAAGACAGGGATATCAGTGGCTCATTGCAATATATTTAAACTATGAGATTTCCAGAGTAGCTAGCAGTCCAAGAAAATAGGAAGCAATCACAAAACCCTAGTTACTTTGCACCTGTTGTGTTAAAGTACTTGAGACTGAACTGTATTGAAATTATACGGGTAAAACCTACCAAAAAAAAATTTTTTTTTCAAAGGCAGAGATCTGAGACTGGAATGTTGTCTTTCTGCTATGAAATGATTTCTATGGAATAAACTATTACTAGGGTCTTAAAAGAAGTATGAGCAGTCTAGTGAGATCAGAAGTAATACTTTTTAAAAAAATTTCACTTAAATGCAAGTGTACCGCTACTTAAGCTAGTACATTTCTATATGTATAGAGACAGCAATGCCAATGTGTGAATTGCCATTTTATTTGCACTTTTTAAAGTGCAAATAATTTTTGCTTTTTAAAGTGTTACAAACACAGTACAGTTGTGTATTACATCGCTACTAGGAACTTCCACATCTCTGCCATCTTTCATGAGCAGTCATGCGATGTCCTCTGGGCATCTGTGGCGTTTTCTTCAAGCTTACTGTGACACTTTTCTCAGTTGGGACCCTGCACGATAATATTTTTTCTTTTAGTTTCATAAAAAGAGGGAGTATTTCAAGCACTGGGAATAAGCTTTTTAAAAGTACTTTCTCTCATGTTTCCCATCCCATATGGTGGTACTTGTTCTATCCAGTGGAAAGCTGTGGGAGAGAGTTATTTCATTTTCAAAGGACTGAAACTCTGATTGACTGACTTCAAAGGCATTTGAGGCTACAACTCTTAAAGGGAAAATTCTGACAACACCTGATGAAGTATAATTTTTATTTTGTCTGGCTTTTAATTTGTTCCACTGAATTTATTCCCCTTGAAATTTGTGGTCAGACTGAAGTGCTAGGAGAGCAATTATCACCTTTAATTGTACACTTGTAAAGCTTCTAGCACTGCAAGACTGAGCTCAGTGGCAGATCTTAGGTGGTAGCACAGTATGATGATTAAATTCACATAATTTCTTTTCTAGCAGTAGCCATTTACTGTTGGTGTGTCCAGATGCAGCGATCCTCCTGCATGGATTAGTAGCTAGGTTGGCTTGTGCAGTCTTTGCTTCCCCACAGGAACACTTACACAAACAGACGAGTGCTTCCCTGGGATGCAGTGTGCCATTCTCTGCTGCTGGGGAGCTGCCAACCATTAACTAGTATAGACATTGCACTAATAAAAGTCTGTTTACTTTTTTGTACAGGGATCAGCTGGCTTACCTGGAGAAACGGGGCCATCTGGAAGCCTAGGTGAAAAGGTACAATAATGTATCTGACTACCCAGCAGCAAAAATCAGCTTTGAAAACCACTGGGGTGATAAAATATTGTTTAGAGATCATTTACTGACCACTGACAAAGCTACTACTTGTGTAGCTATTTCAGAGCACAGGGATGTAATAAATGGTAGTCTACGTGCTGTTATTTGAGGTATGCATCTGGTATCCTTGATTTTACTTGGCAATTAATTTAGAGATGATAGATTTGATATCTTCTTCATATTATGGCACTTACTTTACTATTCACTGCTATTGATTCACAGAAACGGGCATAAATTATACTTGTTTTATACAGTAGTCACTGGTTTTGCACTGCTATGTAATGAAGGCAAAAGTAGAAAGGTGAAATTTAGCTGTATGCATTAACTGAGTAAAGAAGACAACATTGTTAGTTTTGTCCGCTGTGCCATAGCAGTTGTGCTTATGAAAGCAAAGTTTGGCAGACTTAGTGTGACTAGAACAGTATAAATAGCTTAGGCATATTTGACATGGTTTTATTTAGGTGAAGTATTTTAAAACTGAAAAACAGGAAACTATTACTGGACTGCATGTCAGCTTCAATTATAATAAAAGCATAATTGTTTATCAGAATGATCCAGCACCATTTGTATTTCTTCCCTGCAGGGCTGAATTATTTCACCTAGACTGGTGGCTGCACTTTAGATATTTTATTGAGAAAGTCTTAATAACGTATTAGAACTTCCATGAAAATCTGATTATAATTTATATAATCTATGAAAGGAAATACATCAGTGGAAAGCACTGCTTTTTAAAACTGAAATTTAGACAAGTCTCATATGGTTTTAATCATACTATCATCTTAGAATTCAGTGTCAAAGGACTCTTGTACACTTGGCCCAACAAATATTACCTTGGGGTACTGCTCCTAGTTTAGCTGGGAGGGAAAAGGCGGGAAAAACCTAATCTAATCTATCATCAGCAAATGGAAGTAAGCTTCTTCATGGTACAATAATTGTTGTTATTGATATGCTTTTTCTGTAGAATTTATTGTTTTCCTCTTTTAGGGATACAGTACAATGTAAACATGCTATGTGGATTTAAATGACAAACATAATTGCAGCATCATTATTCTAAAGAAATGTGCCTTTACAGTACACAACATAAAATAGAGTATTATCACTATGTCACGTGTACCATCTGCAATAAAAGAGTCTTTGTATAGGAACAGTCTACAGCCAAGCCTGATGTTTGGGCTGGATGTTATATGAATAACAGGTGAAGAAGCATGTAAGACAAGAAAGACACCCTTCCTACTTCCCCTACTCCAGTTGCTTCTGCAGCTGCTGAGGGGCTGGCCTTGCTTTTAGATCTGTGCTTTTCTAACACCTAATGAAGAAACGAGGGAGAGAGAAGCAAAATCTTCTTCTTTGCTTGTTTGCTGTGGTGAATTTTATGTATTAAAGAAAGTAACTATAAGTGAGGTGCACCGAACAGAGAGAAAAGGGACGTGCTAGCTGCAGTTTGCAGACTGGTGTAGTACCAAATCTCTTCTTCAGTCTTGTAGGAAAAGGGAAGATAGAGAAACTCAGTTTTATCGTTTCAAAATATGAGTGAGCTTGTAGGAGGAAGGAGTGCAGAAATTCCACAAAAGTGAAAAAAGGTCTCTGCACTGTTTCTGAAGGGCGGTCCCTGAACCAGTGGTGTTATGCACTGCAAAAAGTGGTTCCTTTTAGCAACCAAATCTCTTGCAGACTATGGGCTACAACCGTGACAAAAGACCTCTTGGATTGCTGTGGTACTGTTATTGCAGGTTGGCTTTGTTGGCCAGATATGCCTGGCTCAGTGGATATGAAACGAGTCAGGGAAAGAGCACTCACTGTTGTTTTCTTTTTATGTTAAAGGGAGAGCGAGGCAGTCCAGGACCAATAGGTCCTCCAGGAGAGAAAGGTGTCATGGTGAGTCACAAGAAATGTTACTTACAAAGGCACTTTACTTTCCAAAACAGTAATGAATTCTCACCCTTCTGACTGTGTAAGCCTTATGGAAAAGAGTAGTATTTATGATGCATTGTTCAAAAGAAGTTCCATTTAGCAGCTTTATCCCCTCTGTTGAAGTGACATTGCAAAGTGATCTGCTGAATGAATCAATGCATTTTTGAAAAATGGCTCTTAGCAGCCTTACCTAAAAAAAATAAACACAATTAATTGAAAGGAGAGATAAATAAAGGAGGGAAAGTAAAATAATGATCTCCTGTGTAGACTGGGGTAACACAGGTTATTCTAATAGACTGGTAACTATCATCACCTCTAATTCTACTGCACAGCAATACCCAAACAGCCCCTGGTGCCACTCTTGTAGGAGGACTGGTTTCCTGATACTACCATTTGTCCTAAATCAGGATGCAACATTTCATGCAGCACTGGACAATCCAGAGGCCCCTGTCATGTTAGGTAGGTTGTTGGGGCACAGAAGTAAAAAACTATACACATGTGCCTGTTGTCACATTCATGCTGAAGTTCTCCAGCAAAGTGGTTAGGGTTTGATTGTGTGTTTGCTAGTGAGTACTGTGATGGCTCCAGAATGTATAGAGAACACTTCCAGACTTGGCTATTTATAAGGAGATGACAGGGTGCTGATAAGCCATGTGCTGCGTGCTGTGTCCTGCATCATCTGACACTAATGTCATAGGCAGTGATGAAATCTCAGCGGCCTTACGTCGAGGCTGCAGATATGGGCCTGAGTGTGGTGCAGTGGGGAATGTTCTTGTGATGGAAATTTACATTATTGAATATTTGCAGTAATTAGTCCATCCGTTGGCAAGGAGGAGACCAAGTACCCTCAGACTGCAGACCAACTTAATGATTCATGCAGCACGAGACAATAATTTTTGAAGCATTCTGTGCTTCATTAAATCCCTCTAATCTAGATTTACCTTCAACCAGCTGCTTTTGATCCATGAAAAAAATCTTACTGGAGAGATTATTAAAGTAGCATTTATTAATATAGGATCTAATCTTGCCAACTACTTTTTTCAACTATTAGTAATGCTTATTGCCATAGGTAAATCCACATAAATCATAGCAGCGAGAGTCCTTCCCCATAGTAAGTCATCATAGCCCTCGGACAAGAGCTGTTCTTGGCATTTTGTCGGCCAGTTCTGCCTGTGCCAGGATGTATCCACTTTCTGTTCCCACTGTCACAGCCTTGATGTGAGGATTTTGAAACTCAGCTTTTGTTTCAGTACATCCCTGTCAGTGAGTGCCTCTGCGTGGGAAAACTTCTTAGGTCGCTTTAATGATTATTGTGGTACATCCAAACAAATACCTGTTTTCTAAACAAAATTTTAAGACTAAATTTTGCAAGATTAAACATTTTATTAACTTGCCTCCAGTTTTTCAGGTAAGTAACTGGATTTATTATTGTTGTTATAGTAACAACGTTGATAAAACCGTTCTGTCTTTTCTACATCTCTTTCAATTCTAGGGCTACCCAGGACCTCCAGGAGGCCCTGGACCTGTGGGGCCAGAAGGGTTACCTGTAGGTATAGAGTGGTGCTTTGGTTTGACATAAAATATACCATTTTCTAATTGATTTTTTTACTCTGCGGAAGCCAAGAATGGTTTCTAACTTGTACTGCAGTCTATAAAACTGTTGTGAAAATTTACCCATCCAGACACAAAGTCTGGTCGCCTGCTCTTTACGAGGATGATCCATGAGAAACAGGAAACTAATTATGTCATTAACTCACCCATTCAAAAAGCACTCTGTTGAGACAAGTAGGGGAATAGAATTTTTTTAGGATGGTTTATAATTGCATAACAATTTTATTTTTAATTAATTGATGCCTAATATAATTTAAATATATTCATTATGTGTTTAGTTTCACTGATAATCACAATTATATTCTAATTTACTGTGTATAATTGTGTTATAATTTGGCTACTACGAAGCTTCAGTACAGACAAAAGCTGAATCTTCTGTCAGTTATTATTGGGTTTTTTAACACAGTGTTGCTGAAATACAAGTAAGCTTTAGCAATTTTGGGCTGTTGGACAGACGTAATTTATCCAACAGTCACATCATGATTTCTTGTTCAGTCCCTTATTTAGATTTTTCTAGATAAATTGTACTAACACAATTAATTGAATTTGAACTACAAGTTAAAGTGATTGATTTGTATTGGTTGCATTGACTATTGCTCGGTGTGCATGAGTCTTGTAATTTTCAGAAATCTGGTATAGAAGACAATGAATAATAAGTTTATTCGACATGTAGGGACCTTCAGGGACAAGAGGACCACCAGGGCCACAGGGACCTAAGGGAAGAAGAGTAAGTAATATTGCTGTTTCATGTTACTTAAAGCAGAGAGTAGTGCGTTGCCCATATGAATCTGATGTGTAACCCATGTACAGTTGCTTCCTTTGAACTCTGTACGCTGGACTCGAGCCATTTGTACTGAAATCAGACAGATGATACTTGTATTTCCATGTAGGAAATGATATGAATCTTTATTTCTCCTGACATTACAGTTAAATGGGATTTTGCCATTGATTTCAGCTGAGAGCAGGACCAGAACCAAAATGATCACTGGCCTTATTTTCTGTATACATAAATATGCAAACATTGGCATTTATAACTACCATTGGACTGTTTCAGTGGTTTAGGGACTATTTTCTTTACCTGCATGTCAAAATCACCTAAATGTAGTTCTGAGAGAGGAAAAAGCAAAGCCAGAAGATAGTATATGCTAGAATCCCAAACCTCTGATTAGATTATAATTTCCAGTCCATGCATTTTTATCAGGGAAACGGGAACCAGTTTTCGCTGTATACAAAACAGTAATCCAAAGCCCACATAAGTGAAGAGGGAGTCTGTCCACATCGATTTGCATGAGCATTTGATCACAGTGTATAAAATCAGTATCAGTGAAAGTACTGCATTTTGTTACCTGGGGATAGTTGGCTACATGGTTTTCATAAACACTTTCCTTCATAAACCCCACCAGTCACTTGCACTTCCTATTTGGAGTCTTTTTGCTCATGTTTTTGCAGTCTGAGCTCAAGGTGCGTACAAGAAGTGCTGCCACTTTATAGTATAGATGGGTTTGGTTGCAGCATGAGCAAGCGTATTCTCACTGGGTTTATGGAGCTTGTTGAGAATAGAAGTGAAGATGCAGCCTTCTAACATCAGTCTCACCTAGCAGTGTGACGGCATATCCATGCTTCCTATGAGACTCGTACAACTCGTACCAGTGGCTGGAGAGTGTGTCTTCACAGGTGCTGTTAGCATCGGGCAGTGCTTACCACTCGTTCCTGATAAAGTCCCTGAATCCTGGTCAGTGAGATAATTTTGTTGGCTTCTTTCTGTCACAGGAAGCAGAAACTTTTGTTGCTACAGCAAAAGACAATTATAGGCTTCCTTCATCCCCTTTGTTACTGTGATATGTATGTTTTCTAAGAAAATACGTGGTAAAATTTGGAAAGTTCTAAGATCTGGAGGTTTTACTCCAGTTAAAGATAGATACTTGAGAAGCACACATTGCTTTTTAAGTAAGATTTTACATTAGAAAATATTGTGATTAGCAAACTTTGTAATGCAAAATTTATTAACTATATATTCTTTTATGTTACTTTTTCATGATTGCTAAACTACTAAATAAGAGATTGGGTAAAGAGTTATCTTTTCAGTATATTCAAAATAATATGTCTGAATATATTATATATTTGAATATTAATATAGTGAATATTCAAACCATATTTTAATATTAATTATAGTTGAAATAGGCAATATTTTGAAATGTACAATATTTTTAATATTCTATATATTCCAAATATACAATGCTTAGCAACTTTGCAGTACACTACAGGATTATTCATTAGACAAACTTCACATGTTTCAAATGAGTCTTCCTTCCGTAGTACGGTTTCCTCCTCCTTCAGAAGAAATCTGTTTCAATTTACTTCTTTGTTCATGGTGCAGTTTGTAAGAACAATTTGTGAAATGTAGCATATGAAATGTATAACTTCTGTTAAAAGTCTGCAATAGTTGCTCTGGGTTACCCTGTGTTAGAGAGGTTTCCAGCTGGCAATGCCAAGTGTTTGGGTTGGTTTTTGTTGTTGTTGTGTAGTTTCAGACAGAGAATATAATTTACCCCAGACTTCAGTTTCCTTAAATGGGTGAAGCAGATTTGAGCATATATCTACATACCCTTAGAACTTCTTGTGCTTGTCTGAAGTAGCCATCAGTAGATTTGTCTGAGTCTGGGTTTCAGGATTAAGGAATTTATCTCAGCAGCTCATGGAAAAGGACATACCCACCATCATCAGAGAGAATCTGTATGGTCTTCTGAAAATAGTCTTCATATTTCCCTTACAATAGATGTGGTTTTTAAAAGCCTATTCAAAAGGATATATTAGTAAAAATGTCTTTCTGGGGAATTAATTTGCTAATTTAGTAATAGACATTTTAATTTCATTATCTGTAAAATTTGATAATTTTACATGCAGAAATAGCAAATGCTTCCCACACCTCACAGGTCACCTGCTTATTTTCTGAACTGAATATGCCACACATACATAATCTATCACTGCCCAGAAAAATGAATTTATTGAGACCTATTTGTCAGGCAAAACTGAAATGCAGATATATTTGTTCATGCAACATATCTAACAAAATTCAAAGGGAAACCTTAATTAGTTGCAGGAGGTGATAGTCCACCCCTGTTGATCAGCACAGTGAACTACCAAGAATTGGTGTAAGCAGGAGCATCCAACCCCAGGCATCGGCTAGCAGAGAAGTAGCTCCTGAAGTGTTCAAAAGGTGCTCATGCAAATGTGCTCAGTGAAGGGAGGCTCTAGGGGCTCCCAGGACCTCTATGGTAGTACCTAAAGCAGCCTTCTGCCAGGAGTGTGAATCGCTGCTTTGGTTTAGAGGAGCAAAGGGAAAAACATCCTTTTGCTTCACAGGCAGGTTTGAAAATGTAAATCAAAACAGAAATGCAAAGCAGTTTTGAGGCTGAAAAGAAGTAGCAGCTTGGCACCTCTTTGGCTTCTGTGGCCTGATTCAATGAAACAAATGGGTGTTTTACCAATGGGTAAACAAATGGGTGCCTTACCTCTCTGATTTCAGCAGGAGCGTGTCCGAAAGTGAAATACGTGCTGAAGTGTTATGCTGAATCAGGACACACAAGCCAGTGGCATCAGATGAGTACCCATATGCAGTCATTTTCACTGTAAAATGCTGATGTTTGAGCTTCGTCTAAAGAGGAAAATCCCCTGGGCTTTATTGGTCCACCAGAGTTTTGGTTTGACTGGTGTCCTATAGGATGCAGTGAGTTAGAAGGCTAACTCAAAAGTAATTTGGTGTAAATAGTTGTCTCTGAGATTGGTACTGAACTGCTGTAGGCTGTACATTTTAATTCCTCTGGACATAGCATTCCCTTCCAAACTCCTCCTCTGATCCTTTCCATCTGCCAACATCACTAGAGCTAGAGTCAAAGCCAAGCTACTGACATGAATGTGAGACCTCACCTGCAGGCTCTCCCCCCTCCCAGCAGCATCTGCTGCCTGGTGATTGTTTTTATGGGGGAATGACTTATTTTACTTTAGATTCTATTTTGAAGGTAGAAGATAGTTTTTTATTTAAGGAGTGTCACATCTTCTGCCAACTGAGACAGGAATCTTTGAGGGAAGTCTGTCTCTATGATTTTGGCAGCACATCATGGAGAACATTGGTTATAATTAAAGATCACTCAAAATAAACCCCAAACATCCCAAGCTCTGTGGAAATCCCAGTTCGGAGCTGTGGTTTATGCCTTTGCCTCCATCCAGCATGACTGGGAATGCTTCATGGAAGGGGGTCTCAGAGCAGACCCAGATCTTCAGGCTCTGCGAACAAACTCCCACTGAAGCCATTGAGAATTTTGGCTGCTCTCAAGATCAAAATATCGGACCCAAAATGGAATCTCACATAAGGAAAATATCTGGGGGCCCCTAGAACCTGGGGGTTGTCATCACTGGATTCAGAAAGAGCAGTGTCAGAACACTGAGCTCTGTGTGGCAGGCCTCGGAAAAATGTATGCCACAGTCACATACAGAAGTTAAATAGAAGCATATGGAAATCCCCCTTTTGTGTACTGAAGAACATATCTCGTCCTCACAGCTGGAATCTGCAGGAAGTCGTAGGAGCACTGACCTTCTGCTTCTGCACTGTCACAGAGTAGGATTCCTTCATCTCATAAATTCTGGACCTTTCAGCAGCTGGTTCATGTCCAAGGTTACCCAGCAGCCTACTTCTGCCTGAGAGTATCCAGCTGCTCAGTCTCCAGTACACCTGGGCATTCTGGCCAGCTGGAGTCAGGCTGTTTAGGAGTCCATGGAGTATCTCCCTGTCAGGGGATTTGGGGAGTATGCCACTGAGCATAGTGCTAGCACAGAGCTTCCTCAGCTCATGCTCAGGACTTGATGCATTTCAGCTGGAATCATGTGGAAAGTTGTGTCATTTTGTGACTCACATTTCATTTTTTATGTTCGTCTCATGAAAACGCAGAGGGAGAACCCCACTTTGTAGGTAATTCAATGGCAGAATGACAGTCTGGGAGGTGGGGATATCTGTATCTAAGAGAAGGGATTTCTCTCCATGACCAGAAGGAAGAAATACATTAGTCTGGAAAACATGCTGGCGGCAGTGTAGGCAGCCATGAAGCCATTGTTACTTTTTTGTTGTTGTTGTACTTGTCTGCTAATGTATGGAGAAGAAAACCACAATGTCAGGGACTGGTTCTACTTTTAGTTTGTACCATAATCTCCAACTAATACAACTGTAGCTTTTGATTTGAGAGGAAGATGTCCTGTATCATTAGATTCATTTCATGAGTGAGACCTAAGCAAAATTCT
This sequence comes from Elanus axillaris, assembly GCA_026212715.1. Classification (NCBI taxonomy): domain Eukaryota; kingdom Metazoa; phylum Chordata; class Aves; order Accipitriformes; family Accipitridae; genus Elanus; species Elanus axillaris. Next base: position 17,061,895 of record JANZLQ010000095.1, on the reverse strand, counting down.
CAATAGCTGCTAAGACTCTTAGCACTTAGTATTCTTCAGGCTGATATTTGGTGTTTTAAAGCTAAAAAGCAGTATTTTTTCTTCTCTTACTTTCCTGGAATGCAGCTCATGAAATTCAGTTTTGAAAACACAGATAAATGATATAGTGAAGTGCCGTAAAGTTGGGGTCAGGCAGCAGCAGCTTATGTCTGTAGGAGCCAGTGGGGTTATCTCCGCTTCAGTTATGTCTGTACTGGCATGAAGCACCTCAGTTACCTAAGGACATCAGCGCTCAGTTTTAATGAGTGATATCTTTCCTACTTTTCACAGCAGGGAATAGGGAACCTAGAAGAATGTGTGTGCTGCAGGGTTATGTGAAACAAGTGGCCAGTGTGCTTTATGATACATCAATAGCTGAGTGTGTTTATGTCTTAATTGTTCAAAGGAAGTGAGACAAAAAATGATGTCATTTTCTAATATTCTTCCATGTCAACCACCAAAAAAGAGAAGTAGCTACATAGTGTTTTTGTTATTTTCACTCTTATGTTTAGGAGGCAAGATGAGAAAGAACACAAAGAGTTAATTGGTGCTTCTTGCCTTCTTAGATGAACTTTTTCTCAGCTTATCGTCCTAGAGTTTTCACTGTAATATATTCCATTTTAGAAACAAAGCTGAAGCCATGCCAAAGAAAAAAGTAGTAGCAATTGTTTGGCAGCCTTACTCCTCAGCTCTGCTGCAAGCTAAATTAAATAACAGCAGGCACATCGTGTGTATCTCTCGTTCTGTACTAGCTATAGTAGGAAATGATACAGATCCAATTAATCTGTGCCAATAATGAGTCGCACCACATTATTTATAGGAATGTTATGGTGTGCTTTTCTTAGAGTATTAAATTGCCTTTCCCTTGGAGTCCTGCACTCTCTTCTGTGGCTGGCTAAAGGCGGGCATGGCCCAGAGCCAGAAGCTGAGCAACATGTTGGTTTCTGTTACTTTGTTTTCAATTCAAAATTATATAGTAGAAAGGTGGTGTTTTGAATGGTAGGCCTTTTCACTTGATTATTAGTGATCAGATCATTTGTCACTCTCTTCCTAATGATTGGGCTGTTGATGCGAACTCCACTGAAGTGGAGATCTGTGTGACCAGCAGAAAGGTTTTGGTGTGTTACATGCATAACACAGACTGAGAATCCTGTGCAGTCTCCTGACAGGACCATTTCTCAAACTATGGGCCGTGACCCCCTTTACAATTAAAAGGAAGTCGCAGGTGTTCAAAGAATTTATCTGTTAATATTATTAATGATAGAAGATAAAATTTAGAAAGAAATTTCTTTATTACACGAGTCTGTACAGTCAAAATGTGTCCTTTTTCCTCCTTGAATATTTCATCTTGAGATTCTGTCCCCTGATAGCCCTGTGGAGGATGCGCAAAGACAAGTGACAGGTTATGTATCTCAAAAGTCTAAGAAATGCTAAAACTATCATGCAATTGCTCAGCTTAACATTCTCAATGTCCCCCTTCGTGTGTTGCCCTAGGTGATTCCTCTGCAGCTCTTCCATGAACTTCTCTCCCCATCTACCCTCCAGCTTAATGACTTTTCCTAACTCCATCTCAAAGTTTCCTTGTGTCCCTGCTGCTCCCGTTCTTTGAGACATTTCACCTGTAAGGACTATCCCATTAGAGGACTCTAAATCTGCTTAGTCTGCCTTGAATTTTCATTACAACCCATTTGTGTGCGTTATAGATAGCAGTTACAAAAGAATTGCAGAGCAATAACCTGACATGAATTTGATCAAGATGTTTAGCTTTCTTTGAAATTATGCTATATAGTAGTTCAATAATTGGGCTTACACAGTTACATAATCTTAACGTGACACCAAGTCTTGATGTTGTTATAAAGGCCTCTAGCACCCTTGAAAACACCGTTAGTGTTTTGGTTCTGATCTCTGACTGCATTGAAGTCACCATGAGTTTTTTTCCACAGACTTCAGTATCCTTTGGTTTGGGACCTTTCTCATTGAGAGCCATGCAGCAACCCAGAGTGTCTTCTTCTGCAGCCTCTTTTCTCCTCTACCTTAAAAAAACGCCTATAAATACTCAGTCCTGGCTTAGACCAAAACAAGAAAGCTGGCCAGGCTAACCCAGGGATTGCCTCACAAAAGCTGTCCCAAACTACCAAGGTATCAAAAATATTCAGACAGCTTTCCCTGCCTGTTCATTTTCCTTTTCCTATGGTTTCTGTGTGTTCCTTCTTGCTGGCCAGAAGCAGCAGTGCTGAAATGCTGACAGATAGGCTTCTTGTGGGTTATTTCTGACTCTGCCATGGGTTGTAACTGTATATCAGCTCACAAGAGAGGCCTCTTCTTGAGAGATTTCTGTTTCAGGAGGAAAGCCTAAATGATTCTGGATATATACTGTTCCTGAGTTACCGGTCAGACATTTTCACTGTAGCTCTAGAGAGAAGCAGGGGGGTGCTCACCATCTGTTCAGACAGAGGTTTTGATGTGCATCAGTAAATCCAAGTCAGAGAGAACAGAATTCTGCTATGTTTTGTCTCAAAAAATTCAAGAGGGACATGGAGTTCACAGACATTTTTGAGGGGAAAATAATGTAAGTAAAATCAGATGTGATTCCAAGAAAGTCACTCTACAAGCCCCTGTTATTACCTATTAGAACAGTATTACAGCTGTCTGGAAATCAGTCATGATTGCATGGCCTGCACTATAAACCATCATCCAAGATGTAAGGTTCTTTGCAACTCAGAAATGCACTCTAAAAATGCAGATCATTTTCCTCTAGGCACTGCCATAGCAGTGTACTAGTTCCCTCTGATGCCAGCCCAGCCCAGATGCCACCAGGAAAGCTGTTGTGTTCCATCCTCCCACTGCATACTGCTGTAAAGAGCCTGGCTCTGTCTTCATACTTACCTAACTCTCGCTTTAAAGTTGTCATTGGTTTTAGGTTGTTATTAACTGGTTTTAATTTTATTTTCTGTACTCAAACAGTTATGATGTTTAGAATTATGGACATAACCTCCTAAGTCATCATGGATAAAATACTCTTTTCCATTTTGCTCATGATCTATTTTAAGGATTTTTCACTTGCTTGCAAACTAATGCGTTTAGATTTCTAATCTTAAATAATAATTTCTGAATGTTTTGGCAATAAATATTTGCTATATTGTAATACAATAATATAACAGGTTACCTTTGTTCATCTAGTGGTTATAAAAAGTCAATTTACGAGAGTCATTTTAGTCTTACAAGAGACATTTTAGTCCAACAATAGATCACTATGCAAGATTATAAATTGCTTTTAATCTTGCCTCAAGCTGGTCTACTAATTGAAGAACTTTATCTGCCTGTTTTAGTCTTACTAGCAAGCTGGATTTTTGCATATACAACTTATAATATGCTCAAAAGCAAGCACTCCATATAACCAGTGCTCATCTAAATTCTTCTAAATATGTGTCTGTTGCATGTGTATAAAGCAGATGGAAAAGAGAGCAGAAAATATCAGCCTGCAAGCTGGCTCCGACAGAGACCCTGAACATTTTGTATTTTGTTTACATATTTTTCAGAAAATCTTTCTTCTTAAATCTGTCTTTCAGCAAACCAGAAACGTATTTCATTCTTTGAAGCTTTATTTCACACTTAACATACAATGAAAATTGGTTTTCATGCTAACAAAACGTGTTTCCCCTCTCCTAAAGCGTATGTTGCATCTCCCTGATGATAACCAAAAATAATGCATAATTAATATTCCAAATCACTTTTTCAATATTCAGGGGCCAAGAGGTCTAGATGGTCCTCCAGGAGAACCAGGAACACAAGGCATTAAGGTGAGTGCTTGCTTTGCTCAGCACTGTACAAAACATTCAGACAGACCATAACAGATAAGAAAAGAAAACAAACAAAAAAACAACCCAGCATGTCAGAAGCCATAAAGTTCCATTAAATCCAGGAGATGATTTGCAAATTTCTGCTGTCTTCAGGTACTTCCTTATTATGGTGTAAGCCCATCTAAGCCTGAATCTGCACTTTCTGCAGTTACCCAGCATTTAAACTGATACCAACCGTATGCAGTTTATCTAGCAAATGCATATAGAATTCACACATTGTTGGTTGTTTATCAGGGAGAAAGAGGTGTTCCGGGAAAGAAAGGAGTTCCTGGGCTCATTGTAAGTATTAGAGCCAATCTTTGTAGTAAGCCTTAACACAGTTACTACTAATTTCTGCACTATGTTTGGAAATAATCTGAAGCCAGCATTGTCTTTCAATATTTGTCTTTGACCAGGGTAAAGCTGGAAATCCAGGAGAAAGAGGAGATCAGGGTGCACTTGTGAGTATGAAATTCTCCCCCCAAAATTCCACAAAATCTCATACTTTGTTTCACACTTGGATATGAGGGTATTTGTCTACTTGAGAGCAGCTGGAAAACTCCAGCAGTACAGTTTGCATTTACTCATACAAAGAATCAGGGGCAGAAGTAAGAGTAAGTGTGAACATAGGCTAGTCTGCTAAAACCAGAATACAGTATGACCAAATTGCAGCAGGAGAAATGACCATTGTAGTTTGTAGGGCGGTCCTAGAAGTTGATAGATTTTAGAGTAGATGTTTACTATCAGTGTTGGGATCAATGTAGAAAAATGTGTAAAATATATGCTACCTGTATAGGAGAAAATTCCTCCTTTTAGGGCTTCTTTCAGTGGAAATCTAACACGTTCTGTCTGAGGCTTTCTTTTACAAAGAAGGTTACCAGTCAGTCCAAATCGTATTGGATTTTCCATAAGGAAGGAAGCAGAAAAGCAGAAACAAAGCAGTAAATTGAGACTCAACATGTTGGTCGTCACTGTACTTCTCTTACCTCTTCTGCTCGTATTTAGGAGCTAGTTGCCTCTCATCTTTGACACAATGGGTTTTCATTTCCTGTTCGTTCACTAGGACTTTTAGATATATTTATATATACAGAAATGAATGAATCCAGACCTCATTAGGTTGAAATGATGGGAATTAGTACAATTATTGCAAAGTACAAGATACTGCTCTATTAATCCTACAGCTACAGTTTCTAGATGAGATTGAGACATATTCTATGAGGCAGACTGAGCAGAAAGAAAAGTGGGCTGTGAACCTTACTGACCATCTCAAATAGAGTTTGTAGGGCAGGACACTCATATACCCAGTGTTTAGGCCCAGTTTGTGCACACAAGCAGCACATGAGTCTAAGGAGAATGATGAGGAGCTGGTAAAGAGTGGGTCAGCTAAGATCCATCCCTACATAAAAGACACTGAGGAAGGATTTTTCAGGGCTCCCTCACCTGCCACAGGAGCTAGTGATGTGGCAATGCATGTCAACCAGAAGAAGAGGCTGCACGTATTTCTTGGGTGTTTCTGAGCAAGTTACTGAGTGAGGAGAAATAAGAGAGGAAGTGGCTTTTCACAGAATATGAAACAGCTTGTTTTCAATGATTTTTTTTTTATTTTATTTTAATCTTCCAGGGTTTGCTTGGGCCTCCCGGAGCCACAGGAGACAGGGGACCAATGGGAGAGCCAGTAAGTTGACCCTTATGCCTGCTTAAAAATTTTTCCACATATTATACTGAATACCCTGGTAACTCAAGCTCCGTTTTACAAAGATTCAGTGTTGCCAGCTGTGGTTAGGTAGGAATTGTGGGGTAATTGTTCCAAAACTGCAGGGCTAGAGTCTACCTCCCTTGCTTAGCGTAACTTGTTCATAAGGAGACCTGTTAATCATGTTGGGAAGCACTGCAATATGGGGTGCACAACATAAGAGAGCATGACAGAATTTGGACCGCAATATTATGTGGCTTTACGCTGCATTGAGGTAGACTTCTATGTTATGGATTGTGTAAATGTATGTGCCAATACAGATATTAGTGGTATTTTTTTCAGTCAAAGTTTAGGATAGTTATTCAGGAACTCAGGGACCACATCTATCTGGCAGGTTAAATTTTCAACAAAAAAAGAGACTGTTACAATAAACCTCAGACATTCCTCTGCTGGATGGACTCTTGTTCTGATTGTTATTATTTCAAAGCCACGTTCACTTTTATATGGCTAATATTGTAACAGAAGATTATGCAGAGTCTGCAGCAAATATATGCAAAGTGCTGCCAGGTGTAGCCATGACAGGAATAGTATTGCATCACCATCTCTGGGGGTAAATCAGATTGTATAAATACAGTGGAAAAGTGTGTGGTGTCCTAGGGGGACTTGGGAGAAGGCTGCCATTTTGTAGTGCAGAAATCTAATAGACTTGTCAAAAATTGTGTGTTTTCATTGCTTCTGAAAAGTTATTTTGCACATCAAATGACAAATAGTTAATTTAAATCTTGAAAGTGAACTGTTGACATAAAGTACATTATTTGTACTAATTATTATTATTTCTAATATTATTAAATATTATTTCTACTAATCCATAGGCTGACATGCTTACAGAAAGCCATTGCACACTTTTTGGGGCTAGAACACCACCAACATTTATTTTGGTAAATTTTCTTTTGGATATCATTGCCTACTTGAGCTCCCAGCTTGTATGAGTGGCAAAATGTTTCAACAGAAAATGTGTTCTCTAACAGTTGTTACTGGATTCCTGTTACTTCAACTCTTTCATTTATTTTATCTAATCTTCAGGCTGTGACATGCGAGAGCCTTACAAAGCAAGGTGTCGTGGTTTAGGGCCGGCGAGCAACTAACACCACGCAGCCGCTCACCCCTTCCCCCCCCCCAGGTGGGATG
>JANZLQ010000095.1:17016847-17053653 GCA_026212715.1 Elanus axillaris | reverse complement strand
GCTGCAGGGGGACAGCCTGCCTCACCGTGGTCTTCCTCATGGGCTGCAGGGGAATCTCTGCTCCAGCGCCTGGAGCATCTCCTCCCCCTCCTTCTACACTGACCTGGGGGTCTGCAGGGTTGTTTCTCTTACATGTTCTCATTCTCTTTCCGGCTGCCACTTCTCTCTGTCTTGTAACTTTTTTTCCTTCTTAGAAATGTTATCACAGAGGCGTTAACCACTATCACTGATGGGCTCAGCCTTGGCTGGCGGCAGGTCCATCTTAGAGCCGGCTGGCATTGGCTCTGTCGGACACGGGGAGCTTTCAGCAGTTTCTCACAGGAGCCACCCTTGTAACCACCGCCCCCCCACCGCTACCAAAACCTTGCCACAGAAACACAATACAGTCTCTTAAAAAAAATTAAGAAGGGGAAATTTGGAGACATGCTAGAGTAGCTGTCCATCTAATTTGTAGTTCTATATCTGAAAATAGTTAACACCAGGTGTCTGAGAAGGAACATGTCTCTCAGTTTCATTTTCTTAAATCAGATTTTGTGATAAGTTATCTTATTTTCCAGGAACTAAACCTTGGAAGAACTTTTATTTGTTGTATTTCAACAAAATACAAAATCTAGTTGCCACTGGGCCAATATTGTCTCTTTAAGGCTTACAGCTATGCTAAGGACAGTGTGGTATGTCAAAGGAATTCACCATTACTGGTGGTACCTCTTCCTGCTACTTCACAAACTGTTATTGCATGGAGGAGTTTACCCACGGACCCTGGAGAGCCTTGCATGCTTTTCCAGGAAGGTGGATGCTGGTGGGACCTCACAGGATGCACCAGCAGCCATGGACATAGGCTGGCTGCAGTTACTCACATCTCCAGGAGCTGAGGCAGGTGAACAGAAGGAGCACAGCAGCCCTGGCATGATGTGCAGCAGTGTTTGATCCTGTTGAGCTGAGTGCTCACCCGGATGGTGCCCTTCTGGGAAAGGCGGTGCTCGGACTTGGCATTCCTCCCATCTTTGAGGAGCTGTGCCCATGTAATCCTGGGTAAGTCAGCAGAGGGCAGCCCTTTAAGGGCAAGGACATTGTAGCCCTGAATTAAGCATCAGTTTACTGCTGCACAGCTGGAGCATGCTCCCTTCACAGGTGTAGAGAAGCCAACAATAAGTAGGTGCTTATTTACGGTGGTAAGTGACGTGAGTCAGGAGGCAGGACAGATGGCACATAGGGAGTAGCAGCAGTAGCTGTGAGTCTAAATGCTGGTCTTGCCATATCCAGCCTTGCATGGTGTTTGTAACTGTCCTGGTGCCACAGCTGGACTTCTGGGCACACCAGAAGTACTGGCTGGCTGCATGTATAACTAAGGAGCAGTGTCTGATCAGATTACCCAAATACACAGCTTTTCCCTTGTTTTGACGAGGGTCATGAGCTACACAAAAAGCATTTCTTAAGGAGTTCTTCACTTATGGACCTGGAGCAGTCTGTGTCTTGGCTTTCTTATCAAGAGTAGTGAATGTGCAGATATGATTATCAGGCCAACATATTTTTTTTTATCTTTGAAGTATTTAAAATACATTAAAACATCACAGCTGTATCTGAGAGGAATTTTCAAGCTGGGAAACTGAAGATGTAATGGCATTTATAATCTTCTCCTCCCCAGCAAAAGGGCATGTCTGGATCTGGGTTGCTGAGTCCTGCAGGTTTGCTGCAGGAATGCAGGCCCCTATCCAATGGAGTGAAGGAGGAATCACCTGTTTAAGGTTAATCACATAGTTAAGTGTTTTTCTGGGATAGGCCCATTTGCAGGTGATAAAAAGGCCCACAGATAACCACTGAAGGCAGTGCAAAACAGGATTATTGCCTAATTGTATTAAGTGCCTTTTTTTTGATAGCTTGTGAGAAATGAAATCCTAAGCCTGCCACTAACCCTTCAACTTGTTTGGGATGTTTTCAGAGCTGGTCCAGGAGGCCCCTATATATGGTTCCAGATCTTATATCAGTGTCAGCTGCAGACTGATAGACGTTAGCCAAAAAAATTTGATTCTTCCTTAATGCATCCTCTGTGCTATGGTGTTACTGGTAAGTGAGAAGGATTCCACTATCAGTATAATACAATGTATTCTGCAAATTTTGATTTCTTGTAGAATGTGCTGTCCACCAGGCCTGGGGAGGAGGTGGCATGCAATACCTTCCAGTGTGTTTCCTCACCAGTCACCGCACGCTGGTGCTGCTGCTCACTCTCTGATCAGCCAGGCAGGTGTGGATGCCCCAATGGCTTGGGAAGCAAACCCCAGATGGTCTGAAAGCTGGAATGGACATGGTTAAGAATTTAACTTTTTAGAAAATTGTGTAAAGATGCATATGTCTCCTTTTGCACTTATCTTGGGTTGCTGTTTTCTCTGGGAATACTAAGATTTCTGGGGTGAAAAGACTGTCTGTAGTGTAGCATCATCCTTCCCTTCCTTTCAGATCTCCTCCTTGGCTGCTGGCTGAAGTAACCTGCACAGCTCTTTGCCCACACCCTGATATCGTGGGTTTTCACCGTCAACACACATAATGCAAAACACTGAAATTTCCACTGTTTTTCTACTGTGTCATGTCATTAATTCTGTGCTTGCTGTAAGGATGGTTCAGTTTTTAAAAACTGATAGTCAAAGTCAAAAGCTGCTACAGGCTGGGAGTTTTGGATCAGCTAAGAGTTCCCTCTTGCCTGTGAACTCTAGGTTGTTTCATCAGATCTTTTCCCCACTCTTTCCTCCCCTTTTCCTCCCCTTCCCCCCCCCCCCGCAGCACACAAATCCCTCTCTGTGAGCAGAGATGGACATTCTAATGTGTGCAGAGAAACTGAGCATGCTGCTTTAGGAAATGATCCCTACCTGTTACTGCGATAAATTTACCACTTGTGGTAGGGCTTGTAAGAAAATGCTCATAGTGTATTTACTAATATTACCAAAAAGACTCCAGCTTCTAGTCTATTACACCTCAGTGATTCTCCTGTATAAACATTGCTAAATCCATAGTGAAGCACACAGTACTTGTTTTCAGTTAATTCCATATCAGACTGTAGGCTTTTCCACAAAGCAAACCAGACAGTCTAACAAACCTTAATTAAACAAAGTCTCAGTTAATCAAGAGGAGAGCTTAGTTTTAGATAATAATTTACTTTTGGTCTAAAAGAAGAGACATCTGTGCTATTATTTGAAATATGTTATTTCAGTCTGTCAAGAATGGCAGTGAGATCTGCAATACTGTATGCCATCATGATACTTGTATATACTGTTGGATTCAGGAGGAAAGACAAAGAAACGCACTTTATGTCAACTGGAAGAGTTCTGAAGAGAGAAAGTCAAGACTATTCAATGTAATTTAATGTTAATTGAATGATGCATCCAAAATTTTGTTTAATGCCAGGGTCCAAGAGGACAACCAGGAGATGCTGGCCCTACTGGAGAAATGGGTTTTGAGGTAGGCTTTTAATCATTTATATAGTAATGAGAAACACTCAAGCAAATGAATGTCTGGACAACGTGTTTAGAAATTGTTTTATTTTATTACCTGTAGCTGACGTCAATACCATGAGCTGCTGAGAGGCTCTCTTAAAGCTGTTACAAAAAAAAAAAAATATTTTTTTTTTGGGAAGCACCATTCTCTTTGCAGTTAGACAGTAGAACAGCATTAATCATATGTCCTTGCAAATGGTAGATGAAGAAAAGCAGCTGCAGGCAGTCTTCATGCTAACTTTTGCTTCTATTTTTTGCTTTGTTTTTAATACCTCTTTGAAGAAATATGACAGAATGTATTAGCCACATTTGTAATGAAGAAGCTGAGGGATGAACTCACTTAGAACAGAAGGCATTTGGCTAATTCCAAGAAACGCACTTCCTCAGTCACCCAAAATCCAGTCTTCTGACTGACTATTAAAGAAGGTTTTAAATGTAAACTTTGCAAGAAGCAGTCTGATACCATTAATTCTTTAAGGGCTGAAGACTCCAAAAAGGGCTTTGTTCTCCAAAGGCTCTATCTGCTTGGCTCCAAGCCTAAACAGTGATGAAGTTGCCAGTCAGATTTACAAAAGATAAATGGTTGCTCAGCCTGCTAGTAATTTATGATGAGAGGTGCTGACTTAGTGGTACTGCTGAGTCATCAATACATTCCTCACCCACAGTGTAGTAGTTCCTGAGCTCCTCCTATACCCTCCTTTCTCTTCTTCTGTTGGGGTCTAGTAAGAACAAAGAACTGTGTTGTCTTAATTTGATTTTTCAGACATGCATCTTTCCCAGTGTCTCATGCCATTTTTTGGCTTCAATTTTGGCTGTATTATTTGGTGGTTGCAAAATTATTCTTGGTGACCATGTGTAACAGTAGCTCTTGTACCATGCAGGGACCTCCTGGCCCTGAAGGAGAACCTGGCCTGCAGGGAGAACAAGGCGCAAAGGTACATGTTGAAATTATTATCTCCTATGCTGTTTAAATTTTCAAATTTCCATAAAAGCAAATCAGACCGATCTGATTCATTAGCCAAGTAGGTAGTGATACAGGAAATGAGCCATTAAGAAATACCGTTATTATCATGATGACTACATTATCTGTAAACCCTGTCACCATTAGGAATACTGTCCCTTAAAATCCAGTTACTTGTTTTTATTGTGATATTCCAGGGAGACATTGGACCTGCTGGGAAGGCTGGAGAACCAGGTGACCAAGGTTTAAGGGTAAGCTATGGATGCAAGTCTTCTTCCAAAAAGGAAAGTATGTTATGAATGCATCAGAAATGCACGTTGAGAAACCTTGATTTATCAGAAGAGTTCAATAAGAAGCTATTTTTGATACCTTTTTCTTCAAAAAAAATAAAGTTTGTAATAATATAGCAAGTTAAAAAGAGTATTGATTATAGTGTTGAAGTATTTCTATGCAAGTGTCTCATGTCACTGAGAGACATAAACTAGTGGTTTGAGCATGAAGGTAAATCCAAGGGTGCCTAGCCCAGCTATTAAGATGACAGCAGACAATAATGCTCTGTACAGATATCCAGTCTAGGTGACATAATGGGAACATTATAGTCTCAGCAGATTAGGCTATCTCTGTACCACCATCTAAACCAGCTGATTGCTTCTGGTGCTGTAGATAGCTCATTTGGCACTTGATTTTACCAAGCGCTTGTGCCCCTGCTTATTCTTCCTGTGCATCTTACTCCCCTAAACTGACCCAAACAGTTGCCTGTGAAGGCTGAAAAAACCTTGTAAAGTGCTAGAAACAGATTTTATCCAGGACACTTTTAAAAGAGCATGAACTAAATGTTTTCAGACTTAAGCTGTATCGTTGAGCTGTCTTGTTCCTTTGCTGTCATCTTTTCCTCCTACCCAAAATCTCCAGTGAGGTGCGTTCCACAATTCTGCCTGTCCTTGGAGAAGAGTAATTCCTGGTACTGGTCCACAGTGGGTGCTCTGGACTCCCATACCACTATGTCTGAAATACTATGTTATTTGTATAGGGCAGCTCATATTTGTTTTTTACTATCTGCCTCAAAAGTTGTAAGTTGCCAGTGCCTTTACCTGAGAGAGACAAATATTCTAAAATGCCATGGTGCCAATACTGTTGGTAAATGAGGAGTTTTTCATGGCCCTAAACAGAGTCACTAAACATACCAGTATGGTAGTTATCCACATAAACATGAAAGTTTCAGGATAGAATAGGTATATTTTTGAGGTTACTGTGATTACATGTTCTATACTCTGAAACCAAATGATCTCAGTGCTGCTGTCCAAATCTCCAGTGTTACATGGACATAGTATTGCCTTATTTTTCAAAAGTTGATCATATTTCAGGTTTTCTTGTGTTTGAGATTCATAGTGCTGTGACTGTCACTGCAAATCAGTGAAAAATGAAGACAAAGTATAACAGCAATGTAAATGTTGTCCAAAAGATAATAAGCATGTGTAAAACTAGTCTGAGTTCTTCCAAGCCGATACTGCTGTGTTAAGAAGTTTAGGTAATAACTTTGTTTTCAACTGTTCCCTTCTGCAAGGGTGAACCGGGACCTCCAGGTGAAGATGGTGTTCAAGGAAAAGATGGCCCAAAGGTACATTCATTTTTTGTAGCACATGTTAAGCAGTCATATTAGCTTAAGGAGCAAAATCTCTGGGGTTTTTCTCCTATTTCACCAGGTCAGCAGAGCCGGGTTGAGTGCAGTAAGTTTTGACACAGGAGGCCCTGCATATTTATTATAGGCTTTCCTGTGCCTTTTAGGCATGCACCTACCCTGCAAGGGCTGCAAAGTTGAATGGCTTGATAGAGAAATGCAAGCTGGAGAGCTGAGGACAGTTTATTTCTGAGGTGACTATCATGCTGGAGGGAGAGAGCCCAGGGCTGCTCCATTCCCTGCGTTGGATCAATGCTGTGCCAGGGACTGTGGCAGGTGCCAGGACAGGGGGTGTCACAGAGGATACCCTCAGGTAGTTGGTGATGGATGAGGTAAAATCTAGCTGCAGGAGTGTATGAATGAGATAGAAAGGGCTTTACTGTAACTTGGAGCCTAATCTGAATTTGACTGGTAAGATTTCCATCGGTTTTAGTGTGCTTTTTGTCAGACTTGAAGATTCAGAATTCACTTTTCTCGAGAATAAGTAACTGTAGCAGCAGCTTGACTAAGCTTTATTTTTTGTTTTGTTTTAGGGAGACCCTGGAGACCAGGGACTTCTTGGAGAAGGTGGTGAAAAAGGAGAGGTGGGGTTACCAGGAATTGCTGGACCCCCTGGTGAACCTGGCATAATGGGCATTCCTGTAAGTGTTTTCAGGTTTAAGTGGACTTCTTGTTCATTTGCTTTTTGTAATTATTTTCTTTTTTAATTTTGCTTTCTTCTTTTATATTTTACTTTCTGATTTTCTATTGCAATTAGAGATGACCATTTTTAAATTAGCTTGCCTCCCTTTTCTATGTGGTTCAGCTATTCAGAGTTGGTAGAGAGAGGAGACAAATGTTTTTCGTATCTTGAATCTGGGACCTCTTAGCAGGTAGTGATTCCTCACCACTTGTCATCCAGATGCATACACCACACAACCTGGAGCCTCTCGCTTCAGATCTCTCCTCTCCAGACAACCTTCTGTCATTCGTCTCTATCCTCACCTTCATTTGGAGACTGTGAGCAATCTCAAGGTGTTAGATCATTCTTTAAATTTTAAAAACACCCAAGAAATTGGCAAGATGTATATAGTACCATAAATTGTAATGTAAGATCTTTTGTTGTTTTGTATCACTTTCCCTACTCATGGCTTTGTTTACTGCCTTAGGTCTATCTAGTTTTTAGTTCAGATTAAAAGTTCCTTGGGGCAAAGAACTGCCATTTTGAGCAGCTTGTAAATGATGAAGCATTAGACCTTAGAGCATGCAAAATTTGGCTCCAATTTAAGATTTTGTGCTAAAGTTCTCACCACATACTGCATAGCTGTCATTCCTTTTAATAAACCTTATCAACAGAAGGAACATCTAAAAACAATATTTCGAGAATAAGTGATATCCTGAACATTAATGTTTCTTTAGTTACAAAATTATTGCAGCACAGACAACTGTAAGATTCCTTAAAGTGTTGGTGTGGATTATAACACCTTCTCTGGTAAAGAATACAAGGCAGGTCAAAAGTGACTTAAACCCAGCATCACAAGATAGATATCAGATAATCCAAATTATTCCTGCTGTTGATTCCTGGTCAGTTGGACGGCCTGCCTTTCCTAACAGTGGTCTTTCTACACAAGACGGTGTAAAGAGGATGTTAGGGATTCTGTCCCTCCTGCGCTGGAACTGACTTCCAGAAATGAGGGTCTATCATGCCAGGTGGTACTGCTTCAGATCATGATTCTGTGCTGTGGTGTGATGTCATTTCTTTGGTGGATTTTCTCTTCTTACCTTGTCAATCACCCTGTAATGAGGCATATAGTGTAAAAAGTACGGAGAGAGAAGAAAGAACGAACTTCATTATTCCGTTTTGTTCTAAAAAACCATTTGTTCTTTAATGTTCTTCATTCTGATGCTTCTGTGAAAGGAATTAAATAAACATATCATGAGAGCACCAGTTGCCATAGACAACTGAAACAGAGATTGCAGATGGAGCAAAACGGCAGCAAACATACATAGGTCAAATAGCAAATTAACATTAGGATCCATCTTCATTGTTAGATCAGTTCACATATCTGTTCTGGCATCACTCTTAGCAGCTAATATCCATCTATAAAATCTATTTTGCTGAAGTTTTATGCAATTTCTTAATGTGAACTAGTATTTTGGAGCACAGTTTCCAAAGCAAGTATGTAGCCTCAAGTCAGACCTCAGATTAAATTCCCTTACCAAAAATCATCACGTTCTCATTCACAGCCCTCTGGCTGCCTTCTCTGTAGCTCTTATGTGATTATGAAGTCTGAGTAAACATTAGTTGGAGGACCAGCTGTCAACAGCTGTGAGCGCTGTCCCCTCTGTCCTCTTAAGCATCAGTGTTACAATCTGCTGTCTTTAGCCCTGGGTTCTTCATAGTGAATTACTCTCTTAGTGGAGGGAAAAAAATGCTCTTTTAGTTGTTAGCACACTTAGTGTGCTACAGAACAATTTTTGTTTCTGATACAATGATATCACCCTGACTATTTTTTTTGTTTTGTTTTGGGGTGGCAATTCTGGAGAAGCTTGAGTTTCATACATTGAAATTGTCATAACACAGCTCAGCCCTGGCATGTCTACATTGTATGTAATTATACTTGTATACAATAAAGAATATCAGCACTGTGGCTGTGCCTCAGTGAGACAGGCAGGTCTGGCAATTTGACGTTTGGGAGGATGTGGTTAGCAGAGGTTTTTTCACATTTCTGTTCCACACATTCCAGAGGTGGCTGCAGAGCTGCCTCCCTCCCCACTCATCCTCCCTGGTGCCTGGGAGAGTTCACATCATGGTTTTGGTTTGACCTCCTTCTAGGGATGCGGACAGATCATAGCATCCTGGTCTAAACATGGAAATTGGTTTCCTGTACAGAATTGTCTGAGGGTTTTATTGGAGGTGAGGGTAATACTACATTTTCCTTAAACAAAAGCTAAAAAGCAACAAAGAAGCTTCACAAATCAGTTTAAATTATACTTACCCTGGCTTATCACTACAATGACTCAAAAACCCCAATATATCTCCCTTTATCCAAAACTGAAGCTAAATTACCTCCTCTAACTCTCAGTGCTTTGGGGTTAATTCAAACTAGTGAGCAGTGGACACATCCAGCCCTTTGGGAGGGTCATTTTTTGAAGTGAGCTAGAGGGTAGCGGGGCTGTAGCTCCATAGCACCCTTCATCTACAGGCAGCACACCCAATTACACAGTCACTGAGAGGCAGGCAGTGGTAGGCAGCAGCACTTACTGAGTTAGGTCTCTGCTCTACAGCAAGTTGGGTCAGGGCCGTGCTCTTCACGCTTGACAGCCCCAAGCTTTTCTTAGTTTTCCTCTGGTTGTGTATTGTATTTCTCTAAATCCAGTGGTTGTGTTGAAGCAGTTTTATTCCTGAAGTATTATTTTCTGCATGGACAAGATTTATTGGGTTTTCCCCTGTTATTTTCAGTGCATTTTCACTAGTTTCATAAGCAGTCCCTGAAGCTTGCCCACTTGTTTCTGCTGTAACTTGAAGCAGTCCTACTAACTTGCTCACAGCCACAGTTACTGAGGTTTTTCCTCCCACCTCTCTGCATTAAAAAATCCTGCTTAGTTATTCAATCTGGAGCACAGTTTAAAAATGTTTCCAGGCCTTTCCCAACCATTTCTTTTTCTCTCTCTAATAAATGTCCAGGGCCTCGAAGGAACACCAGGAAATCCAGGTCAGAGGGGCCGTTTAGGAAAGAAGGTAGTATTTTCATCTTTCCCTATTCCCTTTTATCTGAAACTTGAATTTACATTACAAAATAATTCCATTGAACCAAGTTTTATCCCTGTTTTATGTCATGCTTCAAGCCAATTTTTTTTTCTTGCTAGCCATAGTAATTAGAATTGTCATCGTTCTGCAATCAGTAACGTTCAGGACCTTAGGAAATTTAAATTTGTATCAGGATATGATTTTCCAATGCAGAATTGTTCCCGCTGCTTTCAAAAAAACGTTAAGCTTTGGCTAAAACAAAACAAATAATAGAAAGGCTTTAGCAGAGGGGTTTTTTTCACTGCAGAGTTCTGGGTTCAGACATTCTAAGAAATATAGTAAATTATATATGTAAATGCAATACTATTAAATAATGCTGTTATATACTTTGGTTAAGAATAAACTACATTTTGAAGCTCAGTATCAGTCTCTTACTATTTTTAATATGATAACACCAACAGGGGGAAAAGGGGCAGCTTGGCCCTCCTGGAGAAATTGGACCTGCTGGTGACTCTGGCCAACCTGGAGAAATTGGTCCCAAAGGTGCAAGAGGAACTCGAGGTCCCTTGGTTCGTAGAAAACATGCTTATTTAAGAAATAGTGTATTTCTGGTTTAGCAGAATCGTGTTTCTCCAAGGGAAGAGGCAAGTCACAGCTGTAGCACATATAAATATTTTTTGAGGTAGCTGGAGATGCAGGCACTGTCCTTCCCAGCATGTATGTCCTGATGCATGCCCTGGTCTTTCAGCATCAGAATGAGACCTGTGCACCTTTCCAGACAGAAACCCAAGCCATTGAGCTGGAAGGAGTCATCTCATGCTCTGGCCAGGTTCCTGATCTGACAATCAGAGGAGCAGAATGGCAGGGCATGCCATGGAATACTCATGCCCCACAGTCCACATGTAACCTCACTGCTGTGGCTGTTTCTTAAACCTTTCCTGTTCCAAGAACAGAAACCATGGGCTTTGCTATTATATAAAATAAGCCTTAGCTATGGCTGAAACAAAGCATTTCAGATGAGGACTGGCTACTCTTATTGAATAGGAACCTGATCTAAAGTTAACTGAATTAAGTATATTTCTGTTAATTTTGAGCAGCTTTCATCACAAGCTCCCCAAGCGTGCTCCACACTGTATGACAGATGCACAGACACATGCAGCCTCTGCACTAGTGAGGCAACGTGCCCATCTCGCTGCTCCAGGGCCCAGTCCTGTGGCCACTGAATGCAGCACTGTGTCCCTGAACACATGAAGTACAGAAGTAAAGTAACTCTAATGGCCAATATTTTCAAGAGAGGACTCAATTTCTTAAGGTGAGGACCACCCTCAGCTTCTCTTGGCATACTTCACATTTATAAGCGGAGTTCCTCCACACCTCTGAAAGCTCACATCCTTTTGATCTTAATTATGCACAGGGATTGTACAGTTAGGACTGAAAATGTTGACCATTTTTTTCTGCAGAACAGGGAAAAGCCCGGTGTTCTTTACCAAATGAAGTTGGACCTAACAAGGAAGTTGTGTGTGGTTCTCAAATCTCAATATTTGAAGATTTTTCCAAGTGATAACTTTATAAAGTGGGCATTGTTGTAACATTTTACGAGGGAGTTCATTTTTCTGTCACTGATTTTTGCATTTAACAGGGACACCTAGGAGGAATGGGACCTGAAGGAGAGCCAGGAATTACAGGCTATGGGGTGAGTTTTTTACCGAATTCATGTACACACACATCCCTAAGTCAGTCTGTGGTACTCTAAATAATTTCAAATATCATGGGTATCTGTATCTAGCATACACAAATATCTTCAGGAGTGTCAGATACTCACATATGCTTATAAGACACGTGATTGCCTACTCAGAAATATTAGACTTAAGCAATGATGACTGGTTGTTGTGAGTTCACTAGCAGGTTTTTTTTACCACAGATTTGAAACCCTTGTTTGTCCAATGTATCACACCCCTTGTGAATGAAGTTCTTATAAAACTACTACAGCTATTCATTATAAAGTGTGTTCAGCAAACACCACCACCTCTGCTTACTGTCTGGCCAGGCAGTTTCCATTGCAAAAACTGACTGAATGAGGTTAGTTGAAGGACATAAAGGTATTGTGGTTTTCACTGAAAAATAATCATAATCACCATCATAGATGGATTGAGTCCTGCTCTTGCAGATCAGACTGCCATGCCTTTATTTCTGAACAGAAACTTCCATCAGTGGCCCTCACCCTGAAGCAAGAACCAGCCCTGCTCCCCTCACCTGCACCAAACCCTTCCAGAACCTTTGGTTTCCCACTGTGCACAGAGCTTTTCCTGCACACCACACATTTTCTGCCTGGTCCCATTAATTCTTTGCCACATCACTATTTAGCATTATTAGCAAGCAGCAAAAAAAGAATAGTAACAAGCAGCTAAAAGAAAGTTTGGAATTAATTAATTCTTTAATTATTTGGTTTTGGAAGTAATTTTTGGTTTGTTTGTTTCTTTAGGGTCACCAGGGTCCTCCAGGGCCCCCAGGGCCCCCAGGACCCAAAGGAGAAAAGGTATGAAGATGGATTATAACGTTTTACAGTTTGAGTAATTATAAAGGGAGGAAATGTTACTGCATGTTCACTGTTTTCCACAGCATGCAGCAAAAGCCGCTGTTTGCAGTATTTATTAGTGTTGTGAGAGAATATGAAAAGAAATGAAAACTGGGAAAACAGATCATTCAGAGGCAGAGTTCTGAATTATACAGTTGAAATGTTTCAGAGTTTAAAACACAAGGTACCCATTGTAAGAAACACATTCTATTGTATCCAATAGCACCACTGCCCTTAGTGAGCAATTCTGACAGAAATAATTAGTGCAGAACTAACTAAGTATTTGCTTAGCTCTAAGCCTGTGAGTATACCCACGGGTTTTGCCGAAAGTCCAGCTAAGATGGACAAAAGTCTGTGCTTAATATAAGGGCCAGGATGTTGCCTCAGTGCTGCTATTTTAGTGTCAAATTCATTGTTCTTTTAAGCCTCAGATCCTGCAAACAGGTTTGTATGCTGACTGAAGTCTGTGTGGCCCCAAGCAGGTAGAGGAGTTCCCTTCATGAAGATCAGTTTGGAATTGCACCTGACAGAGAAATACAGTCTAATGTTAGGGCCAGTTTTTCAAGGAATACTACTAATAGGCGATAGTGGTTGATGTTATATATACGTTCTGATATAGTTTTCAGAAACAGTAACTGAAAACTAAATTGTTGGGAACTAGGTGTCTAGCTTGCTTGGTCACTAATGAAAAAGCACTTAGGAAAGCCTTAATCGTATTTAAAATGTGAGCTTCTTTGCATTAAAAATTGGTAAATATCATCTGGAATAGATAACTTTTTGTCTATTAGTTTGGAAGGCAGTTGTTTTGTATTTAAAATTTAATGGAGTTCAGGCTGAATGTTGGCGCCTTCTGTACACTTGTTTGTATTAGGTATATTTCTCAAAACAGTGGAAGAAACTTTCTTTTTTCCTCTTGTCAAATATCCTGTTTATCCTTTTCTTCATTAAATAAAGAAATGATTACATGGACATTGTTCAGACACTTATCTTTTTACAGCAGCCTTTGAGAATAATGCAAATAGCTTTTTTGTCTCAAAGTCGTTAAGTGCATGTTAAAATTGAGTTGTCGTTTCCACTGTATTAAAACCATAAGCATTATACTCACTTTTAGCATCTCTACAGTATGCTGTCTGGGTGTTTATTAGCATTTGAACATGTGTGCATTGTAGACAAGGTTGAATTTCTAAGTTAATATCTTTTAATATTTATCTTTGGTTTAGGGTTACCCAGGCGAAGACAATACAGTCCTTGGACCACCTGGGCCCATAGGTGAACCAGTAGGTCTTTCTTTCTCAAAAAAATTATATTAATGCCTCTCAAGACAAGAGGCAATGCAGGTTCTTTCTGAAACTTTATATCACTGTCTCAGGAGTCAGTACCTCCTTATACAAAAGTGTAGAATGATGGTCCTTTAATCAGAAATCCCTCTTTGAAAAATGCAGTCATGTGCTCTTTCCTGCTTAAGAGTATGTGCCCTGTGTTTAGTAACACTAATGCCATTAGTCTGTGTTTAGACCAGCACATTTTAGAACAGAATTTTACCCTCTCTGTTTATCCTGAATTATACCAAATTGCTTTACTAACCAGAAATATGTTTTGACTTATTTCATTATCACTACAAAGCTAATTTAGCTGATTTAGAGAGAGCTGCATTTTGTAACCATTTTTTACTGAATTCGTAGTCATGGGGATTCGATATCGTGGGATATGTCTCTGCAGCAATTACGAACATGTCCCCAAAAAAATGCCATCTCAAAATCTTATGAGAAGTATTTCATGTTCAGGCTTTGATTGTGCCAGAGGTAATACTTGTACAGTCTACTTCTCTTCAGATTAACCTTAATATTTATACCTCACCTCCTCAGAAGGCAAGACTATAAGACCCTGAGGTAACTGAAGACAGAGTCTGGACTAGGTTCTTAATTATGGTAATGCATGAGAGAAGAGGCTCCAGCCAATTCTATTGTAGCTGAACTGGCTCTATAATGCTGACTGCTCTAATGTTGCAAGCAGGGCCTTTCCACCTTGTGGATTCCCTCTAGGAAACGTGCCATGAGGCTGCTGAAACCTTGGAGGGTATACAGGCAGTTGCATAATAGTATCTGTTGGTGGATATGCACTAGGAATGGCTAATCTATTAATTTGTGAACTGTAAAGACACATTGCAGTTAGTGATGCCTGGCCAATTTTTCATTATGTGCCTTTACTTAAGACAGGTGGGAAAAAAGCAGTCCCTAACTATTTCATCTAATGATTGGCTGGATGTCTTCTGGGAAGTCTTGGCCATTCTTACTTTCTATTGGTATGATTCCGTATCCCATCATTTTTCCTTTGACTGAGATTTGGTCCATTTGCTGCAATGAGAGTTAAAATTCTGGGGGAAAATCCCATTTCTTGTGGGACTGGAGTAAGGGCGTTTCCCTAAAGTAGAGCTGGTGAGGTGTATGAATACAGCAGGAAGAACCACATGACTCTCAAAAATCATGTTATTCCCTCTGCTCCTGTGCAGTTCTCATATGTGTGAGGCATTCTCAGGGATTGAAACTGCCTTTTTATTAGGACACCCTTAAAGCAGATTCCGAGTACAGCAAGTCATTTCAGAGAACAACCCAATTTTCCATGTGTTGTCTTACAGAAACCACAAGCGAGTTTTCCTCACATGTCTTGAAAACAAAGTCTCTTCATTTATTCATGGAGATTTTTAATTCAGATGTCATACTTATACAGGTATAAACCTGGAGAAGTTCTGCTGAGGTCAATACTCCTGTTTTATTTATGTCCATGTAAAATCTCTATTTTAGCTTCTAGTCTTCAGTTACAAGAAATTTTAGACAGTGGCTCCTGTCTGACTGCAATGCATTTTATTTAGGAAAAAATTGTGTTGTTCCTTCAGACAAGCCAACTTTAATGTTTGTAATCCTCAGTTCCGTCCCATTGGTTAGTCCGTTTTGAGAGAAATCTCAGCTTTCTCTTTGTACTTCACTGCAACATTATTTGACTTCAGCTGTTATATTTTGCTCTTTGGTTTTCTCTCTAGGGTCCTAGTGGTGAACGTGGAGATAGAGGAGAACCTGGTGATGAGGGCTACAAGGTAATACCTCTTGCTAAACAATTCTGTGATTGTGGAATACTGAATGAATTAACATTTTTCTCTGAAATTTAAGCACTATTTCTTTGTAAATTTAATCCTAGTAATTACTCATTAATTTTGTTCAGTCTTTCAGCACGTATAAGTTTTATGGTAACTCATGCTAATCACTGATGCAGTTTGCTGTAATACAAGAGACAGTCCTTGACACAAAATATCCTGTTTAAGTTACACAGATAATATAGATAGACATAGTAATAAATCAATGAACTGAATATGATCTATGCTTACAGAAGTGCAGAAATGTTTAAACAAATGTAATTCCCACTTGCAGTTTGGAGTAGAGAATTTAAAGAAAAGCTCCCTAAGGTCTGATCCCAGGAAAGCTGAGCATACTTTATTTAGGTCACATCAGTGAATCTGGGGCCACCCAATACCTCCCAAGGTGGGCTTTACTAGGAAATCTATAGCTCACTGAGCATGCCATCCTGAGTTACTTCTATTGCAGTGTTATATTTTCTGCTTCCCAGGGTCATATAGGTCTTCCAGGGCTTAGAGGACCTATTGGACAGCAGGGGCCTCCAGTAAGTGTTTCAAACAAGTGAGATTTCTCTGTTGGCTGTTGAAAATGTATTTTAATCTGCATTCAAATGATTCTTTTTGTTTATTTAATATATGTTCTTTCCAAAGGGAGAGCCAGGTGAATTGGGAGAGCAAGGACCAAAAGGAGAAAGAGGTTCAGAAGTAAGTAGAAAAATGTAAAGCAAAACTGCACTTATTTGGAGTTTGTATGTTTTTACTGTTCACTGACTATCACTGGAAAACTGTTATATAAGGCTAAAACTCAGTGTTTGGGTTTCTTTTTCATACCTGCAGGGACAATAAAAATATAGAATGGAAAATTGCATAATGATCTGGGATAGTAAATATGTGTTATTTGATAGGTAAGTGGTTTTACTTTGGAGTAATATAAAGCATTATGAGAGGCTGTTTTGGAAACATTTGAATGATATTCAATTATACCCTTAAATGGAGTTCCTTGTGGCAAACTAGCTCTGAAAGACACCCAGGATTTTACTGCTCTGATCTGTAAATTAGCCTTCTGGTACTACAATAAACTGAATTTTCAGAGATCTGGAAATTAAGGAATGTGCTACAGAATGGTAGAGGAATCATGACAGAGCAAGTAATGAAAAAGATCAAAGACTACATCTTCTGCTTTAGAAATAATAGTTCATCTTGGTGGTGTGTTGAAAATTGCCAAAAGTATTTTATATTCTCCCATGGGGTAAATTTCATTGGCTTTTGAGATTTAAAAAGATTTACGGTAAAGGATTTCTTAAAATACCAATTGCCAATGCAACTTACATGAGATAATTTGTCTGAGGGGTTCCATAGTGCAACTCCGTTAGAGTTTCAAAATTTTCTAGGTAAATACAAGAATCTGTAGTAGATTAGGAAATTAGGAAATTTAACAACAGAAAGGAAACATGACGCGAAGACATTGTCAGCATGTACTTTAGCCATGCACTTAGATATACTGTATTTGACAAGCTACTCACAGCGCAGGATAAAATGAGTCATTCCTTTGTCTTTCCCTTGGAGAATGTTTTCTTTGTGTTGCAAATGCCCCTCAGATTAAAACTACCATTTGCAAATATGGAACCAATATCCAGCCTGGAGCAACCCATAAGAGCCTAAAGGTTTATGCAAAAATGTTAACAGTGAAAACGTTCATACAGTCTTAACTCCAGTGGCATGACTGGTGCTGCTATGGCAAGCCTTACAAAGCCAATCCCATAAACTACAATGCTGAATCATCTGGGTTTTCTTTATATGCATTCAGAAATTCTAATGAAAGCAATATAAAGTTCTTTGAATATACACATTCCAGTTCTGATTTGTGGAGGGGGGTTTATGCCTTTCTTAACAAAAAGGCATTAAATTAATGAATAGAACAAGATTTTGCTGATTTTTATCATATTTACGTTAATTATAAA
The DNA here is from genome assembly GCA_026212715.1 of Elanus axillaris. NCBI lineage: Eukaryota > Metazoa > Chordata > Aves > Accipitriformes > Accipitridae > Elanus > Elanus axillaris. Next base: position 17,036,136 of record JANZLQ010000095.1, on the reverse strand, counting down.
ACATTCCTATATGTGTTCCTATATGTGACACTATTGTTTTCTAGTGTTCTCTTCCACATATACTCAGTGCATCTACATTGCCTACTTTTCATGACTTTCCTTTTTAAAAGGTATGGGAGGTGCTGTAAAAGCATACTTCCTTACAGAGGCATGGCCAATAGAGGAGAAATTGCCAGGTTCGTAGTGAAAAACTTCTTGTGCCTATTGTTGTTGAAAAAGTACTAAAACCAGCACTATATACCAATTTGGGAAAGGGAAAAATATACAATTCTACCCAAAATGTATTCACTTTCACTTGAAAAAACTTTCTGCTGTCTCCTGAAATGGAAGTAATCTGGTCCAAAGCCAGGCAATGTGAATATGTGTACTAGACGGGAACAACTCCCAGCTCTTCTTAGGGGTCTGAGTTTAAGACATTTGTCAGTTCACAAGTATTTGTAACTTTTAGGGACCCACAGGGAAGAAAGGAGCAACGGGTCAGGCAGGCAAACCTGGAATTTCTGTAAGTAACAAAATTCTACAGTCTTTCTTCAGGTTATAAAACAGAGAAAATGATAACAAATAAAACCAAAATTGAGTCATGCCAGTGGTACCAGAAAGCCTTAGGCTCACTCTAAAAAACCTTCTTATTATCCAGGAAGTGTAAAGGAACCCCTGTGAAAATAAGAATAATTTTTGAAGCTATGTTAAATTATACTGAATTACACTCAGTTAGTTATTCAGCACATGGAAGTGAAGTGCAGCTCATATAATAACAAGGTGCTTCCCACTTGTAAAGTTACTTAATTAGATCATTTTTGCCTGTGGCTTGTAGTCCATGTGCAAGTTATCACATTATATTGCGCAGACCTGTACTACTGTTCACTCCTGGCTCCCAACCGTTCTTTGAACAGCTGCAGCCTGCAGAAGCTTGGATCCATATGTTCGTGATGGATATGGCTGGCAGATCCCGTCAGGTTTACTTACTTCTCTCACTTGCCCTGGGCTGAAATTTTTAATGTTCTTTCTTGAGTTACTGTAGAGAAGCTAACTTGCATCCCTTTCTCCCTGAGGGAGGAGAAAGTGCAGGAAGCAGTAGGTGTTCTGTAAACATAACCGAGAACAAAATGCATCAAGGCTATTTTGGTCCCCTAATAAATAGTACCACACAAGCACATATCGTAAATAACTTTTACTACTTCCCATCAAAACATTGTCAGTAACCAGAGAAATGCAGCTGCTTCACAGAGCTTGTACCTGCTGGGCAAAGTGCAAGAGCCTTTTGATGACAATGAACTGTGTGTCTTCTATAAATACTTGGCTCTTTCCTCTGGAGGACTGCAGAGAGTCTACATTGAGCAGACAAAGGAAAAGAGGAGAAGGCAAGACATTATGGAGAAGTGAGGAGGAGAAGACAGTAGACTAGAGCTTGAGGAAGTTTTCAAAGCACATCCCGAGTGCAAGATACTTCAGCAACCAGAAGTTAGAAATCAGATTAAGATGGCATGCTTCTAATATTATATATGGCTGTTGTTAACCATACTTTTTCAAACGAGATGTGTTGTAGTTAGCGTATTTTAAATTTCTGAGAAATGCATTCATACAGAGATAACTGCAGAACTCCAAGCCCCTTAAGACAGTCTATGTCAGTCTACAGGGAAATAATTGTAAAGAAAAAATCTCTGTTCCTCTGGTGGATGTGATGTGAGGCTTTTTTGTGCAAGTATAGCAACAATTAGCACAAACTTGCCTTATTAGAAGTTTGTATGTATTTTTATATGTTCAAATTTGAACAGCGTATATTTGCAAATGTACAGTACAGAGTATTTAGTAAAAGGAAGGCTGAAAATGTATATAGTTGGGCTTTTTACAGGGATAAATAGATGACTTTATCAGGTTTCCTTGCTTCAGTTTAACGATCAACACTTTCAACCATCTTCTAGGCCTGGCACACAGAGGGGTCAGCCCCCTGGTTTCAGCTGAAGTTGCTCAGATCCCACAACACAAGAAGTCTAAGGTTAAGCCAATAGCTTTTTAAACCAAACATCCTAACTCAGAGCTCCCTTTACAAGTATTCATTTGTGTCACTGGGTCTGTTATTATGTAGGGTTTAGGAAATACTGTGACTGAAATCTAGTTCTCTGATGGTGAAGGTGAAGAGAGCCAATGGTGCTATATTTGATTTGAATTTGTTTCAAGGGAAGACCAGGGCCAGCAGGGCACAAAGGAGCAGTTGGGTACCCTGGACCAGAAGGTGTTCCTGGGAACCCTGGCAAGCCTGGGCTGTCAGGGAAGCCTGGCCCCAAGGTAAGTTGCTTTCCCCATTGCCTCGCTTCGTCACTTTGCGTTATAGATTTTCTAAGGGTAGGGTACTTAAACAGAAGGAACCATTCTCAGTTCCTTGAGCATCTTGAAAATTAGACCAATTCTTTTGTTTTCTTTCTCTTTTCCTCCTAATATTCTGGCTGGGATCTGGAGCCAGCATAAAGGAAGTGTACTGTGAGAAGAACTATTTCATTAGCATATGTTAGTAGTAACTACAAGTGAATATGCTTTCTAAATTGGAGACGCTTCACAGTTTTGTTCCTGAAAACAAGCCATAGGCCCCAACTGAGACTGTTTCCTCTCAGGTTCTGAGATAATCCCATGTTTTCCTTATTGTCTTTGAATTGTAACCTATGTCTCTCAACCTAAGCAGTTCTAAAGCTTTGCCCAAAACCAGTGAAAATGAGTATTAGGTATCTGAGGTGCCTGGAAGCATTCTTGGAAACAGGTTTTTTCTTTGTCTGTTCTTTGCTGTGGGCCAAGGGTGGTGATCAGCTGCTTCTGGGAGCAGTGACAAAGCTCTTTGCCTATTCACTCCAGAGAGGAGGGAGAAAATTCCTTTAGTTGTTCTCACTGTTGATCTCACTGATCACTTTGATTTCAAGTGTGGTGTTTCTCGGTAGTTCTAGTTAGACGGACCGGGAATTGTTATAAAAGGATGCCAAGTTAGATTGGGTGTTAGGAATTAACCAAAGTGCCGAATGAAGCAGTGCTACAAGTATAAATTTCCTATCTGGTTGAACAAAGAGGAAATTAAACAAGCTACCCATAGGGGGCAGATGTACCTTATTCGAGCCTCTTCAGTTTCCGGTAATGTCCTACTGAACCTCTTCCAAGTACTTAAAATTCTTTGGAGCTGGACTTAGGAGTATTACCCCAAATAATTCTTACATTTTTGCCTTTCCACTCAAAATGTCATCTTTCATATTAAAAAAAGACTCCATTACTCCATATTAACAATATATAGTAGCATTACAATTTTTAATAAGGAGTGGCTTGTAACTGATTTTTGCCACAGTGCATAAAAAGAACAGAACTTTTGCTATTTAAGTTTATCAGTCAATCAGGCTATGAACCACGGTACTATATTCAAAAGTTCTGAAAATCGCATTTAATATAAAAATCCTGTTTCATATAACCCTTTTATTTCTCTGAATGCTTAACCGAATGTCATATGAAATAAGAAAGAAGATAAATATCTATATGTATGTATTTCTACTAAATGACACTACAGAAACATTCATTTGGATGGAGGCAGATTTCCATTTTGTATTTTTTAACATGTCAAAATTGGCTTAACTCCATGTACTCAGTAACAGGTTTTTTCATTAAAAATAGTTGCTTTTGTTTATAGTCTGATGTTCTCATATTTTCATAACAAATGTTCTGATCTTTCTTCATGTGTTAAATTTATTGTATGTGAATCCTGACAGTCTACACAATCATACTAGTATTATCAATATGTCTGACATTTATAAACAAGCATGTTGAATTTTGCATGCTTCTGTGGGAAGGTAATCTCATTTTGTTTCTTCATGTAGAGTTCCTTCTTCCTGAAAAAATGAATACTGTGAATCTCAACCATATTTTCAGCTTACCTGTCATGAATGAATTCAGCATCTTGTTTGGAAGGAGCTCCTTATGATAAGCTCAGAATTCTCAGACATCACACAACACTCATCCAACAACCATCTCAAGGAGTCATCTTCTATAATTAACGGAGATTAGTGCTCTCTTCCTGCATATTTCAAAACAGAGTTAGAAAAGAATTAAATAGGGATCAGCACTAAAGGCTATTAATCTGAACATGCAAATTTTCAGGTCTGGGAAAAAAATTAGATATCATATAAACTATTCTGCATAGTTCCCTGTGGGAGGTAAAAGCAGTCACTGGTATCCCCATGGGTGCTTCCATATATACTTCAATGCACAGTTACTGTGGACAGAAAATTACTTACTATTTCTAGATCACTGGTACCTAAGCTGGTGATCCCACTGGGCAACTATTCCTCTTTAGGAGGGTGCTAATAGGGAAGATGCCTTGCATAAGCCCAAAGAGGCAATTGATTCTCTTCAATGTTCTCAGAAGGTCAAGGTAGGTGATCCCATACAAATAACATCAGGATATGTTTAGGGTAGGACAGAACAAGGTTTAAGACAAGCACTGAACTGAACTGCAGTGGGTTATGGCATGGTTAGCATTTGCTTTGCTGACAGTCAGTGACTTGTTAAACTATAGTAACTTGACTCCTCAGAGAACTCGATCCGCCCCACAATTAAAGCACATGTAGCTTTCTTGCTAAGTATGATGGGCTTTTGCTTTTAGAATATTAGCAGAAATCCAGATGATACTGCTGATCATTGTCTTTCCATGTATTTTGATGTACTATCAGTGTGTGTCCACATACACAGAAAGCATTAAGTGGCTTTGACTGATTTGATGTTACATGCCTGTTTTAGCATACAATGAAAAAAACAAGTTTGGCTATTCTGCTTGTAATCAATTATTTTCAATTTCTCAAGGGTAATAAAGGAAACTCAGGCTTGCCAGGTCTGGCAGGTTATCCTGGAGCTCGAGGTCCCAAGGGTTTGCCAGGCATGCCAGGGCCCATGGGAGCACCCGGACTAAAGGTATACACATAGGATCTTGTTTAAGCACAGTGTTACTGATATTGCTTAGTCTTCATACTGCATGCAGTGATTGTGGAACCACTGTGCTACTGTTAATTATGTGAGTAATTGCCATCAAAACTTATTTGAAGGGTAAGACTGCAAGTTGTGCTGACCTCATTTCTATAAACTGTAATTTGAAAAGAAGTCCCATCCATCTGGATCCTATTCCCAACTCCAGAAGTCATTCAAAACACTTCATATTTATTCACTCAAAGCTTTAGGGCCAAGTGTTTCCTGACTTTTCTTTTTAAACTTCTGTAACTTCTAGAACAGTTTGGATGATTTGAACATCTAAGCAAACTATTAGCAGAGAAATACTGTAATTTCAAGCCAAAATCCCAAGTTTGGGGACTAACAAGCATGTCTGGGATATCCATTTATCTGAGGAATTAAACTGTTCTTGTTCAGTGCTGTCAGAAAGAAATCTGAGAGTGCTCTGTTTTCTAGGCAGTTCCAGGTACCTAACATCAGCATATCCTCATATTAATTAGAGTCATTTCAGTGGTAAAAGAAGCAAAGAATGGAAATATTACAGATATTTTTCTCCATTTAGAATAGGATTTTTCATCCAAAATCATGATTTGCAGTGCTCTGTGAGATTTTCTTGGTAAGCAGTTTTTCAAAATGTGAAAACTTGGGGGCAGAAATACTGTCTTTGTTACCTTTTTGTGAAAATATTTTAGTATAAACTGTACTCGCTATTTGTAGTGTTTATTACCAGTGCTCCAAGTCTGGAGACTCCTTCGTCTTGACAATGAGCCATAGAAGGTAGCTCCTGCTCAGAAGTGCTTGCAATCTGAAGAAGTCAGGGAATAGATGAGGTGATGGAAAGCTGTTACACATAGTGCAAAATAAATGTTAAGAGTCGGCATACTGAGCCCAAAAGTCTGTTAGAGCAGAAAGATAACACCAAGGAAAGAGCGTAAGCGCAAAGGAAACACGAAAGGTGTATATTCACAGCCTTAATTGCAGCTCGGTAACCTCCTGAGCTAGACATGGTTTCTGTGTATCTCATTGTCCTCAGAGGATTTCTCATGCATGAATTGTCTAGTTTCCACTTGAATAGATGTAAACTTTTAGTCTAACAGCAAGGAGTTCCACAGCTATACTATGCCTTGCTCAGAGGATTACTTTTTTTAAACTTACTTCTAACCTGCCTGTTCTGTATTTCATTTCGTGAATTTTAGTGCTTGCACTGGGAGATACCATACTGGAAATGATCCAACATGCATGGTCGTTGCATATTTCCAAGTCAAGGAACAGTCAAGTCACATTTGCATTTTAGTGAATGTATAATTATTGAAAGCATTCCTGATGGAAATAAAGCGAATGGAGTAGGTCTATTTCTTAGAGAGAAACGTTGTTCCACACTTCTGCCAGGAAACCTATCTTTACATTTATAACTGTCCTAATTGTAATAAAGGATATATTATTTTCCTATTGACAGGGTGAGAAAGGGCTTCTGGGTCATCCAGGAAAGCAAGGCAAAAGAGGACCTCCAGGATCACAAGGTGATCAAGGACCAGCAGGAGACACTGGGCTGAAAGGACAGACCGTATGTAATCACAGCGGTTGATGCGAAGGACGTAGTCCAAGAGTTACCAACATGAAATAATAGTAAGGATGCCTGTTCCTATTACAGGGAGAAGATGGAGATCAAGGTTTAATGGGGTTTCAAGGATTCCCAGGTCCAAAAGTATGTGCTCGTTCTTTTCTGTTAGATCTTAAGCCATTTACAGAGTGAGAACATTAGGAAAGCATACAATTAACCAGCTTTAACAATAAGTTGTTCAAAATCTGTCTGAACTGTTGGAACGTTGTAGGCAGGACTGTGTACTCCATGTCCAAGGAAGAGTATTCTGAGTCAGTGCACTTGGTATTTTCACTGTTACTGCTCTTAGAAATTATCTTACTTTCACTGATTACAAGAGTTTGAAACAAGTGGGTAGCTAATGTCCATGTTTGATTAAACTGTTCCTTTGCATTTTCAGGGTCCTGCAGGGGACATGGGCTTAGTTGGAATTCTGGGCCCCAAAGGTCCAACAGGCCAAGTTGTAAGTGTTTCACTCCATGAAGGACATTGTCAGGGTAACTTGCAAATGGCACACATTTGTAATTTAGGAAATCATCTTTTTTCTTATTAACAAGGCCAGAAGCCTCTAACCAAACCTTTCTCTTTGAGACTATGACTCCAGTAGAAGCCCTTCCCTTGCACTGCAACACTGCTGTGGTTGCAGCATGGGTACAGATACACAAGCAGAGCTGGGCTCTTAATCTTGAAGGAAAAAAGCACGCTCTGCTGACAAAGTGTGGCTCTCCTAGTATAATTTAATCTAAGCAAGTAGCCTTATCGCTGTCATATCTTTGTCTATTGAGGTTGAACATTTTCTTCTAACTGGCAACAATGCTGATTGTATAACCCTGTTGTACAGCAAAAGAAAAAAGGGTCAAACTTTGCCTGCAGTAAGACAGAGTGGTGCTCAGGTATTATTGATTAATAGGTAGTCTTTTTTTTTAATAAATATTTTATTTTTATATGCAAAGATAGTAACCTGCATTAGCTCATTCTTCATGACACCTTCTTCATGACATTCTACTTTGCTGCTCACCAAAAATGTGGAAGCATCTTCAGCATTTTGTAATATCGGGGAGTGTGCGTCCAGTCTACAGCATCAAGTGATAAAGAGGGAAGGGTTGCAGTATGGAAGGCCTTGCTATAAAATGTTCTTCTCTCACTGCTGCCATTGCCATCACAGAACTGTATCAGTTCAGTTAACCACATGCAGAGCAGCAGCTTCAGGGGCCTGTTCTAATAGCTACTTTCTTTTTCTAAACGTTCCTGTACAAGATAAACACTGGAAATGAGCAGTTTGCTCTAAGTGAAACGGAACAGGAAAGTAACATTTCAGCAGCACTTACTGGCAGCCACACAAGAGTACTTGTGGGCAGTAATAGAGCTCCAAGGTATAGTTGATTGTAGGTCAATAAATATGTGGTCTTTGGTAATCAGAGTACTTAAGTTCCCACTAGTTTTAGTGCATCAACTTTCACATAAAAGAATGTGTGTGGGCTTTCCAAGCATGTCTATTACTGATTATTAAAATAATTACCTTGCTGATTTTTGTAGCAATGTGTACTCAATATTCAGAAAGAGACTATCACCATGATCTTTTGGATATTTGCCAGGGCTGTGTGCTGAGAAACTTTAAAGTAGGACAATTCATGAGGATTTTTCTTCATTTTGAAAACATAGTGGACTAATAAATTCTTTGCTTGTTTACAGGGATATATTGGCCCTGTTGGTCAAGAAGGCATAACAGGCCCAACTGGCAGGCCTGTAAGTTTCCCTTCTTTTTCGCATAATTTGGTTATTTCACCTACCCTTATTTTTAATAATCTGTTTTGCAACTAGCAACCTTCTCATTTTTCTATTTGCAAATAGCAACTAACAGGATCGTGTTATACCATGCTGGTAAGCTAATGTATGTGACTCCAGCATCTGTAATACAAACAAGAAAAAAATGACACAAAAGTCATTGCAATGGCCTTCTAAGCACAGTATACAGACAGCATGCCTACAGGGGTAGTGGGCGAGCCAAGGTGTAAAATAGGATGTAGTAACTACCACCTGGATATTCTTTCTCAGCCTCAGGTCCAAGACATAGAGAGTATGCACACTCAGTTTCAATGTAGCTTATTTTTTATGTGTTGATTGGGCTGAACTGTCCGGAATGCCCCTCTAGACACTCTGAGAGTGCCCACAAGCCCTTGTTGGGGTGTTCCTGGTGCTGGTCAGGTCCCTGTTACAACTTGAACATCTTCTTGCCCTTTCTGACAACCTTCAGTGCACCCTAGATTCCCTGCAGTGGGGGAGCTCTGCCCTCATCCCTGTTCCCATTCCTTGTCGCACTCCCTGTGTCAGAGACGGAGCAGTGTTCCGCAAGGGCACCCTCTTGCTCACGATTGCAGACTACCCAGGCACGTAAGGTAGTTTTAGAAGCTCTTTGTACCACTCAAGTTCCTCTGTCTGTTCAACAAGACTTGGAGTGAATGAGGCTGTCTAAAAACTGAAATAAAAATCATAAAAATAACAGGAATATACAGTAAAAGTAATAAATACAAATATTTACAAGTGAAAAAGAAAGGAGAAGGGAAATGTTCCTTCTATAATTACACTATATTTTCCACTTGTTGGGAAAAGACAGTACTTTGTCTTCTGCATTCTTTTCAGTCCCACTCGGGAGGAAAAATTTATAGTTGCATATACTTGTATGAAGGCTTTTAATAGACTTCATATTGAATGTATTAGTTTGCCATTATCACTAAGAAAGCATTACAGTTGAAGATTACTTCTGTGTGTTATGAAATGCTGCTGTCAAGATGGAAAATTCTTCAAAGAGAAGAATTGTAAGATTTTTACCATCTTTGGAAACACAATTTAAGTGCAAAACTAGCCCAAAATACCATGAAGACAGAAAAACAGTGTCTAATCTGACTGTGAGAGGAGAACTAATGGGGTAATAAAAACAGATATGTAACCAACAGATTTCTTCAGTGAGGGAGAGTACCGAGTTTTGTTCTCTACTCTTAAGATGGTGAAGCACTGATGTATTATAGTGGATCGAGTTGTAGAGAATACAGCTGATTGACACAGAGAACCCTGACAGTTAAAATTACTGTGGAAAAAATGTATTTACAATCTGAAGAAAACGACAACTTTCCACATACAGGGATTACAAGATGTTTTCAAGTAGTTTAGTTTTCTAATAGTACAGGAAAATTAAGGCCCTAGAGTTCCACAGATGATACTGGGCTTTTCATGTGAGCAGTATAACTCTCATGGATATTAATCTGCTTATTTCAGTCCTAGGCAGCTAGAAAGCATACTGGATTAACAGCTTCTCTTTCTTACAGGGACCGAGAGGTGAAAAGGGCACAAGGGGTGAAATGGTAGGATGAGACAACTTTTGTGCTTTCATTTTTCTGGCTGTGTAAAAACTAACCCTGTTTTACATTGAATGTACTCTTGCATGCTCTGAATGCCAGACAGTCATGTTGTGCTCCTGGAGAGCGCTGGCCAAGAATGTTGGTAGCATGAGTCAAAAGTCTGACCTTTTGTTGTTCAAGTTGACTTACGTAGATATGCCCACGGGGGTGTGCTGTCGGCGGTATGGCCCCTGGTCGTATATAGCAGACACATACTACAAACCTGTCCCAGTTCAGATCTAAAAGGAAAATCCTTTGTCACATTTGTTGTCAATGCTCCAGTGCCTCACAGTGCAGCTTGCATACGCATGTTCATACCTCTATATTGTCTTGTCTAGAGAGGGAGAGGTTCAGGAGAAGCCTAGAGCTGAGGATGAGCCTCTGTGCCATGTATGCCAGCTCTAGTAGCAGTAGACAGCACTGATAGGTTATGAAGTTGGTGCCTCTCATTTTGCAGTAAGAATATTACATTAGGTTTTGTGCATTAATAAATGTTGGATTTGATTAAAAAACTGTGTTAGAGCTAGTAAAATCTCCTATTAATAATGACTATGTGAAAAGCCATTAAATTATCATATTTACAGCAAATATGAATACGATAGTTGATACCTATGACATTACTTCATATGACAGGTTTATAATGAGTTCCTTTTCCAGTAACTAGCCAATGTGTTCTTGTTCCTGTTGCTCTTACCCTGCCTTTCACCCCACCATACTTAAAGTCATTTAGTTTCTTTTGTCTTATTGTATTTTGCTTTTAGCAGCCACCTGTGTAGAATTCCAACCAAACTGCCATATAAAAGTTTTGAAAAATATTGAAGTATTCAAAATTGCTTAAAGAATTAAGGCTTGGAACTAAGCTTGCTATACGTGTCTTGGAGAACTTTCCTCTTTGATTCTAATGCTCTTGAGGCAATTGCTATGTCAGAATAAGAGGAAAACTAGTTTCTTAATTTGTGCTGCTATTAACCATCTTAACTGTCTTTTTCTACTAATTGTTTTGCTCATAAGAATTGCAATGACAGCATAGAGCTAAAAATGCAGGCGCTTAAAAAATAATAATAAATAACATCCAAAATGGTGAACAAGAAACACCTGTTTCCATTATTGGTGCTGGTGTTTAAGAAGTTATTTCCTAAATAAGTTCTTGACTTCCTCAAGATTAATTAATCTCCTAAGACTGTCTTCAGAAGAAGAATGTTTAATTTTAAATCATACACAGTGGCATTAGTTTATATTATGTGGCCAAGGAAAGGATTTATTTCCAACTATTTTCAGATACAAAGGAGAGAAAATTATTTTCATCCAACTGTGTATTCTGAGTTTTAATTTATACCTTTAAAATTGATGTTGGCATTCTTCCTAGAATCACAGAGATTTAAACTTTTTTTGTAGCAGTCCAAGTTTTAGTTACAGTTTTTAGTCTGTCAGGGATAGAGTGTTTATTACTAGAAAAAAATGTCCTTTTATGCCCTGAAAAACATGGAATGTAAAATAGTGTCTCCCTGTTGAGGTCAGCGGTGAACCAAAGTTCAGGTCCTGTAGGCTATTTCTAGAGAAAAATTGATAGTGTCAGAAACAGAGTTTCTTGAAAAACTTTAATTAAAATCATTTTTCAATTCAAAAATATTAATATCACTGTGATTGAAACATTTAGAAAAACATGGAATACGCTTTGGAATATTGTTTCAGAATTTTGCCATTTCTGAAAGTGTGTTTTCATTTTCTTTATTTCATGGCATGTCACATAATGAATTACAATATAGAGTCATAGGATAATCCAGGTTGTAAGAGATCTCAAGACATTTCTAGACCAACCTCCTGTTTAAGATAATCAGCTTTATTCAGCTGGCTCTTGAAAACTTCCAGGGATGGGGATTAGATAATCTCTTTGGGCAGTGTGTTCCAGAGTGTGACTGTCCTCAAGGTGAAAAAGGATGTGATATGATATGATAAAGCACAATCCATAATTTTCTATTATAATCATTTATCTTAGATTTGCAATCATTAATGGCAGCCACTACACTGTACTGTGTATCAGACTATTATATTGCAGGATGTTATTAGACTTTACCCTTTATGAGATAGGGTGACATCAAAATAACAAAAGTGGTCAGAAAAAGCTTAATATTAATCATTTTTGTTACAAATACTTTGTTTCTTGGAACATTTCAGAAGTGATGGAAAATATGGAAGCCACTGGGATTGCTCATGCTTTCAAAGTTAAGCATATGTATCATTTCTTGTAAAATCAGGGCCTTACAGTATTAGAAAAAGATTGGCGTTTTAGCCTTTGAACTTCTGTGCTAGCAATCAAATTGGGTGATTAAAGAATTAAAGAGCACACTAAAACTAACTGTTCTATCCTCTGCTTTTGTTATTATGAACTGGAATTTCACTTTGCTCACTTAAATTCTAATGTGATCAAAGGGTAAATCAAGTAGATTTGTAAAGGTAATCCTGTACATTCCAGTAAAACATTTAGCAATTAACTTAATCCATGAAAAGTGTAATTTAACCTTATTTTGCTGCTCTGCAACAGAAAGACTTTTATAACATCTCTATAGGAGTTTCAACATGCTCTGTGCAGTTTCATTATATTTTAAAGGCTTATAAAGGTAATTGATATAGTTGTCTGAAGTTTTAATGCATTTAAGAAATATAATAACCCCCAAAGTAGTTCACTATAGTTAACAAATAGCATTCAATATTTACCTTTTTTTTTCCCAGGGGTTTTTGACAAGGAGACAGAGAATCAAGGCAAATCACATTCCTCTCTTGCAAAATACCTTAAATTCATTGGAACAGTGCAGGTTTTGATTTTTAAAATATTCAGTTCTATCTCAGAAACCACTATAAATTTGAACTGTTCTTGTCCCAAGACTTTTTGAGTCTTAAAATTGTGACACATGCCAAGAACATAGAACATTAACTGAAGCATTCAGTCATCTGAAAAATCCACTGGAATGTCTAAATCTCAGCACTCAGGACAAGGACATCTATTCATCAGAGAGCAGTGGTTACTTAGGGATAAACTGTTGAAGACTGTGCCTTGCCTTGACTTGGTATTTGCATAATCAAGTCCCAAACCAAGATAAACAAAGACATCCTTACACTGTCAAATTAATTTCTCAAGTTTCTTTTTCACACTTTCTCTTTCATTTTATACTAAACATACTTCAACAAGCATGATCAGACAGTCCAGTAATATATCCACATGGGATTGAAGGTATCCTGCCGCAGTCTAACAGCACCTGAGTTGCTGATCTGATTAATTAAATGTGGAGATCAGCCTTCTCAGCTGGCATACCAGAGTGTAGCTCTGTGAAACCCAGCTGATTTGCAGCAGCTGAGGGACTACCCCAAAACAGTGAAGGTCATCTCTGCAAACTCATCTCTCGTTTTGTAATAATAAATAACAAGAGTAATATTTTATGCCTATTTAATAGTAATAGAATTTCAAAGAAAATTTCAAGCTGGGCAATAATCAAACTCAGAAGAGGAAAAGGAAGCTAGGTACTTGCACAGAACCCACCGGGATTTCTATACTACAATATATGCTAAAATGACTTATTCTGTGATTTGCATTTTCCAACACTAATCATTAATGTCTTTATAAAATATTAGTAAATATTTACCTAGAAGATGGCTTAGAGTCCCTTCTATAGGTGTAAGTGGATGAAACATAAATAAATAGGGCCAGGATGCATCAGTTGAAAAGCTGACAATATTTACAGTCCCTAGAGCTTATGCCATTAAGGTCATCTTAGTTAAGTATCAGATGACCATCTCTCTAAACACCTAGAAATTGCTTCAATTTTGATTCTCCCCTATTCTCCAAAGAACATGTGTAAAACATGGGTCTTGGCCTTAAAGCCATTTGCAGCCCCTCAGCATAGCCTTGTTGCTATAGATGTGGTGCTAGGAACTACATGATAGCCCCCACTTTTCTCACCCCTGATAATTCAGCACCTGAACCCGTCTGGTACGGCCACGGCAGGTGATGTGCAAGGCACGCTTAACTTGTGCAGCTGTGGAGGTCATAGTAACCCCTGGCAGACACATTCCCCATGCATCTACCATGTGCTCTGCCTTATGAATGTCTAGGGATAGTAAGAAACGCAGCTGGTATTCTCATAAGAACTGATAAATTTGGAGCCTCAGTGACTTAATTAAATCACTCCTACCAGCTTTGAGATCCTTTTTTTAAATATACATGAATTAATGTTAGATTGAATCTGACCTTTCTTTAACCATTTCCAGTTGCCCTTGCTGGTGGCAGCTTGAAGCACAGCCCAAGTTCAGCTGTTGTAGCATGCAGTGACACTCACACAGATCTTGCTGTGAAATCTCGCAGCAGGAATACATTTTATTACTATATTAAGCGATTTACAACTTAATACCTCTTTAACTAGATCAGTTTCGCAGTATTTGCCAGCATGACCGTGTCAGATAATATCATTTCTCTTTCGGCAGACACTTAGCACTAGCGTGACTATACTGGCGTAAGAGGGCTTTTGCGGGAACAGCTTGTTGTGCTTGAATAATTGGTACAAGCAGCACTGGCTAAAGAATGTTTTGCTTAAATTAACTCAGTTATGTTAAAAGATTTTACTAATACATGGTGCAGGTCTGGCCTATGCCTTTCATTCCTCCTTCTCTTTTGCTCATACTAAGGCACTGACACCTATTCTTTTCCTTGTCATTGTTCTTGCTATTGTTTATGCTACAGCAGCTCCTAGAGGCTTTGAGTATATAGAGATTGAAGAGAATCTAGCAGAGACAAAAGTATCACTGTAATCACATTAATAAACCTTCATAATTGTTCCATCTTAATGTGAATAATTCAGATGGGTTTATTGTTTCGGGCAGGGTCCACGTCCAACCCTAAGGCAAGCCTAAACCTTAGATTTAAGACTATGTGTATTGTAGCCACTATAAGCTAGGGAAAAGCAGCTGTTCCTTCTCCTGTCCTCCCCACTGCATCATCCTAAACACTAAATTGATGCCACTTGTGATGAGGAAATAAAGGCATAACTTCATGACTATGAAGGAAGCCTGCAATATCGCTGTTAAACAATGAGCATAACATGGTCTGGCTGAAAATTTACACTGCTGTAATGGAGCTAAGAAATGCCTAGCAGATACTCATGGAGTAAAGCGGATCATAGTTTTTTACATAGTTTTTTACAACCACCCATAACATTATTTACAATGCTTTCATGATCATTCATCCCTTGTAGTACTTGTAACATGCATATAATGCTGGCACAAGGTATAGCACATTATATATTAATACTTTGTATGACTTCTAACTTAATATCAAAAGTAGTTGCATAAACAAGTAACCAGACAACCCCACAATTCTAACAGGAATATTCATATGTTAATGGAGTATGGTACTTTAACAATAATAACTAACAATCTACAGCTTTACCAAAATCAGTATCACATCTTCTATGTATGTATTGCAGCATTTTGTGATTTAAAAAATACATGAATGTAAAAGCAGAGACATTCATCTATAACTGTTGCATTTTATCTCCATTTCTTTTAGGGGCCTCAGGGACTTCAGGGCCAGCCAGGACCACCTGTAAGTGCATAAAAAAACATGCCTGTATTTTTCCATTGTGATTGCATTATATAAACATGTGAAGCACCTAATACCTTGTTTCTCCCATTCTCTAGGGACCACCTGGACCACCAGGACCAAGAGTAAGTTCTGTAACAACTGTAATGTACAATACAGTCCTTTTTTGAAAGTTAAAATAGCGGGATCCTCTTCAAATGCATTGCTTCTTCCATCACCGCACATGAAATGCAAACACATTTTTCTACAGCTTCGATCACTACAGTCATACATTTTTTGAACCTTCCATCTTACACTGTCGGTTCTGTTCTGCATGATGTTGACCCCTCAACAGGCAATGCTCATGGACATGGTCATACTTTTGACATGGGTTAACTCCGTGACATTCTGAAAGGTATTTCTCCTGTTCTGTACTTGAACACCCTGAAAGACAGCAACAGAAAATTTAGTGCTATTTCTGGCCCAGATGTTCTCACTATATATATATATATATACACACAGAGATTTTGTTTGTTAAGGGTTTGTGCCAGTTAGGGCAGACTGAATATCCGACGTGTCCTAAAGCTGTAATGATGTATGTAATCTGAGAACAAATTGCAAGAACTAGATGCTGGTGTGGGTGACTTAATTCTTTAAAAATAAACAAACCTGTTGTCTGGGTCTAGTATATACATCACACAAAGTGCAGGGAATGAAGATACGCAAGAAATGGACTTCCTCCTTCAGAGGAAGGTCAGTCTTGGTATTTGTTCATGCATCATGAAGACTACTCTGATCTGTTGGCTGCTGATGGCTGATTGAGATATTCTTTGTGTGCTTCTTTGTAAAGGAATAACACCTTTTCACACTTACCTGGAGTGGTTTTCTTAAGTATGTAAATTAAATGGCTGGGACAAATAAGTTGGGACATTAGTCTGTGATGACTATTAGAATATTTTTTTTCCAGGTTCCAGGAGTATGATCGTTAAATTGGGTATGGGGGTACTAATAAAAATCAAATATGCTTTTTCTGTATGTATTCTTGCATTCTTTGGAAATGGAAGGGAGGATCCTATTTTAAAAGTAAGTGTTTACAATGAATTATTTTCTAAAATGACAAAATAATGAAGCTATCATGTATGTTGCTGCAGTGCTCAAAGAATTTACCACCTGCATATTAGAATATTCCTGTTCATCTTTTTATATTCTGAAATATCTTTTTTTCAGAAGCAAGTGGACATCAATGCTGCTGTTCAAGCTTTGATTGAGTCAAATGCTGCACTGCAGATGGAGGTAATATATTTGAATGTATTTACATTGTCATACAAGATACGCAATTATATCAGGGCTTCTTTACAAAGACTTAATTTAAAAGGAATCATGGATAGCAAGTAATTACTGAAGAATATAATTAAACATGCTAGAGTTTATAGGATCAATTGAAATGAAGTTAAGAAAAACAGCAGCATTTCAGGTTTTTTTGTCATGATTGGCACTAATGGAAGTTTACTGACTACCACACATAGCAGGCTGTATCTGTTCAGCCACAAGTAACGATAGTGGCATTTAAGCCTTAATCCAAAAAAATACTGACATATATGCAAATGTGTGGTCCCACTGATTGCAAGAAAATTCCTCACGTGGATGAAGTCAAATACATTTGCATATATTTTCTAGGCTAAATCTAAAAGTAGATTTCACTGTTTGAAATCTGAAACTGCTAAGAATACTATAAAAATCCTTTACCCACATTTTATGTCAACATGTCATAATGACGTATTTGCATGATCTTAACCTGCCTATAACTTCACTGTTCTGATAAATTTAATAAAATGTACTAATTTGTTTATTGGAATATATTATTCTTACCCTGCTTTATATGGCTGATTGCATGCATTATAAATACTTTGCTTCTGTCTGGCTATTCAATGGCCTTTTGACATTTACTGCATATACTGTTGTTGTGATGCTTCTTTGTGGTAACACGTTTGCTAATGGCCCTTGACAGAAATACCAGAATACTGAAGTAACTTTACTAGATCACAGTACAGAGATATTCAAAACGCTGCACTACCTTAGCAATTTACTGCACAGCATCAAGAACCCTCTTGGCACACGGGATAACCCAGCACGCATCTGCAGGGATTTGCTTAACTGTGAACGTAAAGTGTCAGATGGTAAGTGTCCACTTTCATTAAAGCTTAAACATAACTAGGCTTTGAAATGTATTGCTTCTAAATGTCACTTTCTACATAAAAATTCTAATGTGTAGATTTTTTTTATTATATTCTATTGCAGTGTGCCTGTCACAGCTATATTTTATCTTTATTTAAGATAAAATTTCTGAATTATAAAGATGAAAGTATGTAGCTCTCTAATATTATAGCAATATTAGAGACAGATTGTGTACGTAAGTAAACAAAAGCATCCAGAAAAATTGAAACTGAATCCAATTTTGTGATTAAAAGTTTCCCAAGTATTTATAGCTAATCTTGCAATGAATTTTGTGTGGATCAGGTTCTAGATTCCTAATGAGAAAATTGGATACAATACACTGTCACTGTCAGATACACTGACAGTTGTATCCCAGAAGATACTGAATGAATATTTCGAATCAAAAATAATTATTTAAACCTGTAATGTCAATACTGTGACATAATTCAGTTTCTGAGTGGCTAATAAAATAATAAATACCTGTAAATATCCCTGTTATGAAGTATTAGCGTTAACAAGCTAAGAAGGAAATGAGAAATGAAGTTAGAGATTACAGGGAAATCACTGTTCCGTAGCATATTTAAGGATGGATCAATTCTTTAAGACTCTAGCAGAGATGAGCCTAACCCTTATTAGAACTGTGCTCTCCTAAATAAATCTCAATCCTTTAGGGCCACATAGGTCACTGACACAGTCCTCCAGAAGATTACACACACCCATATAAATTGTAGAGCACAAGCTCACCCATAAATTAAGAGAAGCTAAATCCTGATATAATTTGCATGTGTCCTATTTCTTTTATTGGCCCAAATCCCATGGATTCACGATGGCAAGTATTCCTTATTACCACCATTAGGATATGTCATGTAGAAGTGTCTGATGGGAGAAAGATAGTGGAGAAAGAAAGGGTCTTCAGGATGCTGTGAGAGCATGAGAATTTAGATTGGTATTTTCATTCCTGAATATATTAGCTGTATAAAATGAAGCCCGAAGAAAAAAAGTTAAGTTTTAATACAGAAAGAGCAGACTCAAAATACCATTTGTTCCATTTGTTCTCAGTATTTAGCTGTAGAAAGAGAAAATGTTTTTTGAAACTATGACAGTATTCAAGTAATTGTATATGTGATCAGAATTGAATGGTTATGATAATTTTGCTCAGTATCTGTTATTAGTAGAATTATAATAGTGAAAAGACTTTCATATTCCTTTTCTTTCGTTTCCTAGCGAAGCTATGATTATAATATATCTAATACTTGCAAAAAAGTATGAATATTTTTAGCAAATTGTTTAGTAACAATTATAGTTTGGTTTTATTTACCATCTGGGATTATATACTAATAGGAAAATACTGGATTGACCCAAATATTGGATGTCCTTCTGATGCTATTGAAGTTTTCTGCAACTTCACTGCAGGCGGTCAGACATGTTTAACACCGCTGTCTGTGACGAAGGTATGCATTACTTCCAGAGAGACTGTATCTCTGCTGGAACTCTGTACAAATGCATGCTTATTTACTTAACTCATGAGATGTTAGATTTCGGG
>JANZLQ010000095.1:16995353-17016842 GCA_026212715.1 Elanus axillaris | reverse complement strand
GGGGGGGATGTGCATCTTTGTGGAAGAACATGACAATATTAGTGTAACTCTCACTTTGTTCATTTACTCACCTTTCATGCTGATAGAATTATGTTGTTTTGCTTTATACTTTTGTATACAAGGCATAAAAATAAGCCTGAAATGCTCCTAAGCTACATTAGTAACTCATCTCTCAGGGCGGCTAAGTGTAGAGATGCTGAGGTCATTCCAGTGGGAAGGAAGAAAATTATGAATACTTACTACAAATTATGAAAAATTATGAATCACTTAGCTACTTCTAAATGCCATTGGGCAGAAACTGGTTTCCTTTGTATCATTAGTCCATGCTCCTCTTTGCATGTAGTCCTTAAACCCTTGGGAACAGAAGTTTTATATTTGTGGAGTTTGGCATATATGCTGTAGTCATTGAAGAGCATCAGAAATGCCATAAAGTTCCCATACACATTCCTAAATTTGGAAGATCCTTGAATATGATCTAGTCTTGGAAAAGTCTTGTTGAGTAATGAGTAACTATTTTCTGTCTAAAATCAAAGCATGCTTATGAATTTTTTTTATTTTTAATGGGATGTAGGTATTGCCAGAACCTGTGGTCTAAGAAGCCTAAACAGCAGGATGATATGGCTGCAGTTAAAACACTGCTGCTGATAATATCTTTGTTTGAATCACAAAAAAATTTGTTTCAGTTTCTGTATTTAAAAATAATGTTTTCTGCCCAGCTGTGTTTCAACAATGTTGTAAGCATTAGCAAATATTTATATTGAAGCTTTGAAAATGTCCTATGAAAGCTTCTGTTTATAGTAATCACTATAATAGAACCTAACAGCTCTCCTGAAAAATACAAATTGTGTTCTTTGGCATTGATCCCAATGTATAAACATGTATACATGCGCCCATGCCTAAACACCAGACATGTATGTGTATGTCACTTTGTGTTGCTGTGGCCATTCAGCATAGTCCAGCTGTAAGTCTAACGATGCATTTCTCTTGGAACTTAGCTGGAGTTCGGCATCGGAAAAGTGCAGATGAACTTCCTTCATTTACTGAGCTCAGAAGCAACCCATAGCATCACAGTTCATTGTCTGAACACACCGATGTGGGGTTTAAATAAAGCAGGTGGCCAGAAAACATCTGTTAGCTTCAAAGGATGGAATGGTCAGATATTTAAAGCAAATACGCTACTTGAACCGAAGGTGCTTATGGATGAATGCATGGTAAATACTTTTTATCACTAGCATTATTCAAACCATAATGGAGTTCCTGTTTAGGCATTATTAACTTTCTGCAAGTAAATAACAGTCATTCAGGTTCACATCCCTTGAAGCTTACTTTTTACATTGTTCTACATATGCCTCTATATGCCAACCTTTTAATACCGAATTCAGCCATCTATCCAAATGTAAAAGCAATTGCAGTAATACAGGGTATCTATACTTGCTGTTTGCATTGAGTGTCATGTTTTTCAAGACTCTACTAAGACACTTGAGAGAGATCAGAAACAGAAATAAAGAGGTCCTCCAGGAAACTTTAGGAACAGTTACTCAGAAAATGAAAATTCAGGCTTCAGTAAGAGTTCTGCTGAGGTTATCTAACACAAAATCTCAGGTTCAAACAGGCTGGAAATTATTTTTTTGACAACTGAATATCTTTAAATTCATTGACTATGAGTCAATTGTTCATTATATAATAAAATAATGATGATTAGAAATTGACCCCATGACTAACTAAAATATTAAATCATATTTGTATTTAGGAAAACTTGGAAGAGCTTTTTAATTTTCTAATGCTTATTAGATGACTCCACTCACCAAGATGTGAACTATTTGGTGAATGTCTTGGTAGAACACTATGAAATATAGCAGCCAAGCATGTTACACTTTCAGTATTTTATAGCTCTGCTTTTATTTACAATAATGTAAAAGATGTGAGATTGGTTCTATACGATACGGGGGGTGTCATGTGAGATTTTTAACTTCAAGACAGAAAGTGGTTTTATTGAGACACTTTGAAGCTGTTATGCTTCCAGCCTTCTAGCTGTCATGCTAGTGAGATGCTCTAGTCTGTGTCATGCAGATAAAGTATGGCCATTGAAGCCCCTTCTCCCCGCTTCCCAGGTCTGTTTGGGATTGTTTTAATCCCTGAGAAAAATTAAGGCATACGGTGATGGCTCCTGAGAAGTGCCATTTTTCTGTGAGGTTCTACGAGGTCTGTCGCTCGTTCTGTGGGAAACTATGCACTGTACAGATCTGCTGCAGAATCTCACACGTTTCCCTCTCTGCAAGGGTTTCACCTTTCAGTGCTGTCCACTGTACTTGATGGTTTTTAAGAATGGAGTGATTGCAATCATCAAGACACTCCCAGCCTCAGACAGTGTTATAATGTTATTTTATAATTTTTATGAGGTATTATTTTTTACTGCAATTTTTAAAGGATTAGAATAAACAATACAAAGTTGGTGGCAAAAATGGAGCCCTCATTCCCCATGATTATTCTTCAAGGGCCTACAAAGTCATTGAAGTGCCTGTGGAGTTCATAACCTGAGACCTACTGTTCAGATTTGGAGGTGAATTTAGCAAGAGATCTAAGAGTCTATACGAGCCCAGGACTGCTTGCAAAGTGATAGGCACTCTGCTTTGAGCTGTGTTGGGCTGTGTCTGCATCCGCTCCAGCTGGATTCCAGGCTGGGCTTTTTTACAGTTCCAGTTTTGCCAGGAGTGTGCATGGTATTGTATGGGAGGAGTGGCATTTGTTAAATTACACAGTTTCTTTAGGAACTGCTGGGAGAAGAAATGTTTCTGTACACTTCTCCTCTTCCTCTGGCTCTATAAGCACAATTTCCATTGTTGTGTTTTGAAGCTTATCTTTGAAGTGAATCTAATATTCTGTTGCTGTGTGTTGCAGATTGAAGACGGCAGCTGGCATAAGACACAGTTCTTTTTTCACACTCAGGACACTAATCAGCTTCCAGTTATTCAAGTTAACGCACTTCCTCATCTCAAACCAGGACAGCAGCACTTTGTAGAAAGTGGTTCAGTGTGCTTTCTTTAAGGTTTCTGTCCTGGGTTTTTTTGTATCAGCATGGAATTGCTTCATAGATTGAATGCAGAAGTAATGATCCATTACAGGCAAGATTACTAGCAAACTGAATTATCATTTTAAACAGTGTTGGTTAAAGAATCTCAGGAAGAAAAAGACTTCCTCCTATGGAGAAATGGCATTGAAAAAGAAAACACAGACAGACAAGACTACAACAATTTTCATAAAGTAATTTCTCGGTTCTTTCTTGCATAATTTCCTGGAACTGAATATCTGAACCTGGAATTTTTCAGGACCTCTAGTGTTCTTAGTAATCTCTTTAACAACACTGCAAAAAAAAAAACAAAACCAAAAAAAACCCAAAACCAAAAAAGCATCCTGAGGAGAGCTGGAGACCTACAACACTAAGGAGCAACACTGACTGGCTAACGCTCCTAAACGTGCAATAGCTTATGTATGAAAAGCGAATTATGCCACAGTACAATACATCTTCTTTTCTTAAACATTGTTTTATTATAGTCCTGTGTGGACACATACATCTTAACAGATGGCACACTACCTCTTTTGTGTTTCCTGTCCGTATTGCATTGGTGCTCTTCATAACACAAGGTGCTTGTGGCCTTAGCAGACATTATTTGAGTCCCTTTTTATCTTTCAGACTGTATGTGCTGGTTACATCAGGATATGTTTCTGTTGTAAAGGTACTTATTTTAAATCATTGGTCACATACTTCACTATAATGAAAACATTATTTATGTGGATTTCTTGTTTAAAATATTTTTGTGTACTTTTTGGAAATGGTATATGAGACAGCACGTTGTATATGATGCATATAGTCAGAACAGTTAGCTTTACAGCCATTGTAAAAATTGTTGTAGAAGAGCTTCCTACAGTAGTTTTGAGTTTTAGATTCTTTATTTCAGTTAACACTTCTATTGCCAAAGGCATCTTAAGATGATACATTTTGTATATATTTTGTAACTTGTGGAAAAAAAAATCTACTACAGCATGTCTTCTGAATGGCTGCTGTTAAATTATAATCAGCGTTTAATCAACCTAGAAATACCACTTTTGCAAAGTTATTAGATTTTTTTTTTAAATTAAGCTTAAAATGTTCAACCATCTTTTTTTATTAAAGAAAAGAACAATTTTACCATTAGGAACAGCATTCTTTATAATGATATGCCTCTATCTATTATCAGTCCAAAGTGTGCTCAGTAGTACATGGCAAAGTGATACCAGACTATACTGGGGAGCCAGGGGAGTGTTCAAGCAACTTGTTTAACTGTCTTGATCCACAGGAAACCACACTTACCAAAGTATAATAAAATGAGCTTCTAAACTATCTGTTTGTCTTTTACTATTCTGGTTTGTACTGTATAATTCATTCTTAGTAATGATGAAAATCCTCTAGAGGGGTACGTGTTAGGTGCAATGCCGTGGAATACTGTGAGACTGACAGTGTTTACTTTTACAAGGTAGTGTACGTATACATCCCATTTTACACTTTATATCAAAGCACTGGGTTTGTTCCCTTTGAGGAAATCTGGTAAAACTAAAGACAAAGCAAAATTACAGAACGATGATAAAAGTTAGAGAAAATGCCTCGCTTTTTGCATCTTCAGGATCATTACACTCTAACAGTACCACTTGAGACTTGCTCTTAGTTTGGCTGTGGAGCTGATGTTGTGACAAATGGGGGGTTTGGGAAGGGGTTGGGGTTTGGTTTTTTTTGTAAGAATGTAATCTTTTAGAAAATGTTCTGCTTCGTGTATATTTTTATTTGTCTCATTGCCCTATTTTTGGAAATGCGTTGTATCTTATATTTATGGTTTATATTAGCATGTCTCAGAAATTACCTCTCTTATAAACAAAGAGCTTAAAGTATTGTAAAGCTGCTCAGATGTAAACATGTGAAGTATGTGCATCTCTGTCATTGAGGCAGAAATGCACAGCCCATGCAGACAGCACAATGAATTTGTGCAGTGGGACACTGACAGATAATAATGTACAATGTCACTTGAGTTGGAGGTTGCCAGAAACATTTGGCTGAAAGCATCCTGATTCACAGTATACTTGTATATGGTGCAGTGTGTGTTTTGGAAAGCCTCTTGTATTCAGGCATCTTTACTGGAGCTCCTGAGAGCGTTTGCAGATGTCGTACAATTTCGTCCCACAATGTCAACAGGTACCTGTACTCTGCAATTAATATTTTATGGTTGCTGAGGTGGTTACCTGCATTGTTACCCTTAATTTTAGAGCAAGCCCTGAGCTAGATTACAAGAGTCTTTGTCAGACTCCTTTCATCCCTTTTCCTTTTATTGCTGTTTTTCATGGCTAAAAATCCATTAAAAAGCACGTGGGAAGCGGGGCTTTGAAACAGCCTAAGGCAGAAGGGATAGAGCCTGACGGCCACAGGCTGCTGTCAGGGCCGCAGGCGGTGGGCCGCCTCCCGCCTAATGCAAGGCCCGGCGCCGGCAGGGCCGCGCGGCCCGGTGAGGCCGCCGCCATCCCAGGACCGCCAGGCGGCGCCGCTGCCCAGGAAAGGCCGGGGCCGGGCCCGCCCAGGAAAGGCCCCGTCGGGCACCGCGTGGGGAGGCGGCGCGGCCGCGCAGCCATGGCGGAGCAGGCAGGCCCCGAGAGCCGTCGGCGGCCGTCGGGCGGGCGGAAGATGTCCCTGCAGAGGTAGGGGAGCAGGGGGAGGGTGCGGGAGCTGCGCGAAAACTCGGGGCCGCGAAAAGAAGGGCTGCGCCGGCCTCTCCTGGCGCGGCCCCGCCGCCGTGGGCCTGCCCCGGGGCCTCCGCCGGGGCCTGCTGCGGGCCGGGCCTGGCCCCCGGGGGGGGGCGGTGGCGGTGCCCCGGCGAGGGCAGGCGCCCGAGGTGCACGGCGTCGTTGTCTTCTGCCCCGCAGCCCCCGGCGCCTTCTCCTTTACCGCTTCGGGACGAGGCGGTTCTGGGCGCGGGGTGGGTTTTGCCCTCGGTGGCAGGGTCTGTTAATTGGGGTCTGCAGGCCGGTGACGCGTGGCAAAGTGTTCTGCCTGGCCTTGCAGCTGAACTGCTGACGTGCGTTGGGCACTGGAGATGCGGGAAGAAAGGAATCCTCGTTGGGAGTAATTCCTGTTGCTGGTTTGCAGCGTATGAACCGTGGTTTCTCTGGTTTTAGAATACTTCGTGCTGTATACAGAGCCACCTTTTCGTCAGGAGATGGTACTGCTGAGCTTGTCCTTCACACCTCTGCTATCCACTAGCAGCAAGCGCGTGGTGGGGCAAGAAAAATACTTTCAGGCCCGCGTTTTTGCTGTAGTGGTTGAAAGGGATGGGTTTGTGCCGTTCTTGAAAACTGTACTGATACGGAGGGAAGGTTATTTTCCTTCCCCATTTGTCGCAGTTAAAATAAATGAAAAGTGATGATTGCTTTGGTGAATATATCAACAACTTTTTCCTAAGAATAGCAGAAACATCTGTTGTAATAGTCTAGTTACAAAGCAGAAGATTGTATTTGTAGAGGAATATTTTTTTTAATGATACAATATTTATTAGCTGTGTTCCTAAAGCTTACACATTGTGCCTGAGAGGTTCCCTGACTTTGGGGGTTTCCACTGCTAACAGCCAGCAGAAGTTTTGCTGATGACATTGTCGTGGTTTTTCTGTTTTGTTGAAAAAATGGGGTGCAGTTTTCAGCTTTTATTGTGAATCCTCCACATTTATTTTCTATCTGCCTAAAACTGGGAGTATTACAAGCCAACATGGTACAATGCACGTTACAGGTGATCGAAGTGGACAAAAGCACTGATACAGCCAGGCCACAAAGTATAAACGGATACAGCCTGGCTATGCTTCCAACTCTGCACTTAGTATGGGGTTTTTCTCTTTCTTTAAAGCATCGGCACTGTGTTTTAATATAGGTAAGACCCCTGTACATGTTTGGCGGTATTTCCTAGAGCTTGCATTATTTTGTCTGCCACCTTACCTAATCCCAGGTATTTGTATTTTTTCTTTCTTCTTTCAAGGTTCAGATAAGTTTTCCTGAAAATGCTAATTGATGGCATAGTGCCTGGTTGTTGAGCAGGGACCTTCCCAGGCCAGACAGGCACAAAGATACTGCTTCATTAAGAGCTACTTTTTACTTCTTTCAGATGCGAAACATGCAGCAAAGAGGAAGCTAAGTACAGATGTCCACGATGCATGAAATATTCATGCAGGTATCTATATTATTTGTATTAAACTGTTTTGGTTATTTTCCCCACTCGTGTTGAACAGCACGTTAACGTTTTTCTTTTTGTTATTTCAGTCTATTGTGTGTAAAGAAGCATAAGCTTGCACTGAGCTGTAATGGAGTCAGGGATAAAACAGCGTTTGTCTCAGTAAATGAATTTACTGACTTGAACCTTTTGAGTGGTAAGAATATTCCTTGTGCTTTTTAAAACTCATTGTTTTTACTAGGTTAGCATGACATTTTTCTTTGTTCTTTTTTTTTACCTTCAGATTATCGTTTCCTGGAAGATGTAGGAAGGACAGCTGATGCTGCTGCTCGATATCCTACTATGCATAGTCCAGCAACAAAAAAACTTGTAAGTTTTAAATTTGCAGCTTGGCCTGTTGGAGATAGGGTTGACTACCTTTGAATTCCCACTGAGACAGTCCCAGTCCAGATTTCAGAGCTGATACCTCTCTTGTGAAAGTATGAATGACCCTGAATTTCAGAGCCAGAAATCAAAAGAAGTCTCTAGGTTTCTTTAATAATAATATTGATGTCTATGTCCAATTGCTTAGAAGAATAGATTGCAAACAGTGTACATTCTTAAAATTGGTGCATGACCACTCTTGCTGTTTGATGATAGATGGTGTGTTAAGGAAGCCTGAATGTTTCCTTCCACCTCCACAACTTTTTTGTATTTTTAACTACAAAATTTCCAGGTAAACAATGGATTTATTAATTGCCTAAAAATTATTGTATGCTTCCCCATATACCAAATTAAGACAACTAGAGTTCTGCAAAGAATAAATTTAAGCAACAGTGAAGTAAAAGGCAGCCGTCAAAGGGTGAGAGGAGATTTTTGGGAAATTTCTCTAATTCCAGTAAAGCATTAATGAGATCACAGAAATGTGTGGTATTTCCTGAATGTCCTATGACGATAAACTGAAAAGACTAAGACGGGAAAATTAAAAAAACCCAAACAAACCGCAACCCCAGAAAAATAAAATCGGCTGCAAAATACTTCAACTTGTTGATATGTCACAGAAAGGCATCAGGGCCATGTTGTTTCCCAGTCTTGTGAAGATCTCTTTAAATACAACACTAAACTTAGTTGGAGAGAACTTGTGTTGATGAAAAAGTGAGCTCGGAAGACTCCAGCTTTCTCTCAGGCTGAAGTCATACTCTGTGTGTGTGTGTGTGTACTTACCACTGGGATGCCTTGAAAATGTGCGCTGAAGATGTTGAGACGCTACATAGGTAGTAGCTTCTAGGGTGTGATACTAGGCATGTTTACGGGATGATACCCTTAGTGCTACCTTCAAATTGGAATTTGTCAGAGTGGCTGACATGGTGCTTGTGTCCCTTCTGCGAGCAGAGTTGTAGCCCAAAAAACAGCTCTGTGGGTAGTATTACACCCACAGTGGCTGGCAGCAGCTTTCACGATATATAACTATAGAAAGGTTGTTGGCATGTTGTTTTTCAACCTTGGAAAAACTTCACCTGAAAATGTTTCAGGTAGTTTCTAGGCTTACTTTATTAACTTTATTATTTGTGATTTTTTTTTTTTTAAAAGCCAAAGAAAGTACTTCATTAAATGTGGCCTTTTTACAATTTTCCCATAATTCCTGTCAGCATTACTCTTACTGTTTAACTTTCAGGTTTTGAATATATTATTCGGATTTTTTAAAAAAAATTGGTTTTATTTTTTCCTAGTTATGTTGCTTGAGAAACAAAGCTCGGAAGTGTGATATTGACCTGAGAACGCTGCCTGTTGGATTTACAAAAAGAAGAGAAAATTCAACCACCTTCAATTGCATGTGAGTCTTCAGTTGGTTACAGTCAGCAATATTTTGTTTTCACTGAATGCATAGTGATGAGACTCTGAATTCATACCGATATGCTTGCTTTTAAAATCTGTTAGATGCATGGTTTTTCTACAAAAGCTATCTAGATTTAATATTTTGTGCTGCAAGTTTTCATTTTTTAGGCTCTTTGAGCGCAGTTGAACAGCTTATGCAATTCATGCTTTATTTTGAAAAATACCAACCACTGTTGAGTAACAGGAGGAAGAATTAGTGCTGTTGTGTTCTTCCATCTTTTAATTAACATTGACTTCTGTTGTTAGAAAAGAAAATGCTTCTTTAAAGGTTTATGATAGAGGATTGATGTAGAGTGATTGCAAAACCCCCTCTCTCTGAAAAGGCTGACTTTTAAGTCTGAAGAGATACTTCCAATACAATTCTCTCTGCTGCATGCCATGTTAGGAGTTGCTATGCTGGAGGATGTAGATGTTTGATACGGTGCAGTGTAGAGAGACAAGTGCAGACAGACAGATACGAACTCAGGAAAAAGGCTAAGAAGACTTAAATGTTCTTCCCTTTATCCACTCTGTGGGTATTCTCTGATATCTGGAGTTTGTATTTTAAAGTATTTTCACAGTAAAAATAAAAAAATATTTAAAAAAAAATTACACAGTATTTCATTACAGCAGGAGACAGGTCTGGTGTTCATGTTGGTGATCTACAGGGAGCAAATCCAAATGCCTTCAGAGCTCCTCACAGTAATCAGCTGTACCAACTGCCCCTGATGGCTCTTCTGCTCGTTTTTTTCATTGTCTTGGGTTTGGTGGCAGGTTCTGCTCTCAGGACCCGTTTTTCCCCCTGTTGAGCGTGGTGCCAGCGGCTGGGCATTGACTGGCCACCAGGTGTCTCTCTCTGGCAAAGCAAAGACCGGCCTGAACAACCAACCCCTCACAGTCTTTCCTGTCATTTCTTGTGTTCTGGGGCAAAAGCTGAGGTTTTTGATTTAGCAGAACATAAGGCATAACATAGATGTAGAAGCGTGACCTTTTAAAGGTACATATTTTACCGGTTCTGCTAGAGAAAACGCAGGGTGGACCAATGGAAAGAAAGGAAATCTGGGGCATTTTCTCTGCCCCAAATTTATACATCACTGAGGCTCTCTACTCAGACCAGGTGGTAGCCCCAAACCTTGCACATGTTAGTCATTTGAGTAGAGGCTGGCTGTCTCTGCACTGACTTTCTTTTCCTTGGCCGCATGCTCTGCCTTTTACAGATACCTTGTACTAGGGTCACACTGTTGAAGTATCTCACTCTTAGAGCTGAGTTTATCTTTCATGGGGAGTTTCCTTAATGTTGTGGATAAAACAGTGTAAACACCCTGAAGGAGTCCAGGGTAAGGA
This sequence comes from Elanus axillaris, assembly GCA_026212715.1. Lineage (NCBI taxonomy): Eukaryota > Metazoa > Chordata > Aves > Accipitriformes > Accipitridae > Elanus > Elanus axillaris. Next base: position 17,006,410 of record JANZLQ010000095.1, on the reverse strand, counting down.
GTAGCCTTAAAGAGCCAGAGCATGTGCAGAAGGCCCAGGGATGCCTGGATCAGTAGCTAAGAGAAAGACAGAACAGAAAAGGCACAGATACAAGAAGGTATGACGCTATTGGGAAGATCCTGGGCATGGTACAATGCTGTGCTCACAGAAATTAGCCTTCATGTACCACGTTTTTCAGTTCTTTTTATCTATAAAACCTTTTTGGGTACATACTGAAGTGTAGCTTGCGTTGGACACAAGCTTTGAGCAGATTATGCTTTCAGGCATATCATGTGCTTTATGTTGTTTAGCAGAAGCGGATTTAAAAACTAAGAGGATGGGGCAAGGAAGGTGACTTATTGGCAAATAGACATGGAAATATTTCACAGGCTATCTGGGAGAATGCCTTACTGGGTTTTGTCAGTCATAAAGTCCTGGGTTGCTTTTTGTTGCTGTTGTTGCTGTTTTGGAATGCTAGCCTTTCTGAGACTTTCACATCCCATCAGAAAGAACATGATAACATTCTTTGTTCTTAAGAGGATAGGAAGTAACCATGTCTTTCCTGTAATTGCTGTCTAAGGGTATGAAATATGCTCAGCGAGCAGTACACAAAGGACATTTCCTCTCTTTAGCTGCTACTGTTATTCATGCAGCAAGGGGCTGTTTGAATTCAGTGGTGCAGATTAAGAATCAACCTTTAGTTTTGTTTTTTTTTAAATTGGCATGTTTTGCTTGCTCTCCTTAAATGGGCTCCTGAGGAACCAAACCTAAGGTTTGCTCAAACCAGTGAGTATCAGCCATTTAACACCTATCCCATGCGACTTCATGACACCCATAACATTTTGTTGAATATTACATTCAAAAGTAGTAAGGCTGTGCAAGTACTTGCATTACATGAGCTTAACGCCTGACAGTGATCAGGGTCTGGTGTGTTTACTCTTCTGTAGATCGGAACCCCTTCTCATGCTGTTTGTCAGTCGATACTTGTAGAGGGGTTGCTCCAGAGGGTGGAAGTTGGAAGCTGCTCAACATATGTGCATGGAAAGCTGAGAACAGTCTTCTCTGATGTCCTCTTCACATTCTCCATGTGTGCCAAGCTGTTAGGCTGTACGAGGCAGGAATGAGAGTAATCCAAAACTAGGAAGTACAAGATGTATTCTTGTGTCATCCCCTGCCCTGCCAACTCTGGAGGACAGATCAGTGGTTGGTTGGATGTGTTAACCAGGCTCTTCATTCCCTGGTTTCCATTAGTCTGTTTGCTAAATTTGGTGTTGTGAAAGCATACGTGCCAATGCTGGGCAACACATGGATTAGACTTAACTTGTAATATTGAATATCTAGCTAATGGAGGATCATTAGACAGTAGAGTCTGAGTCCAGTTTGTGAACTCATGGGACACCTGACTTAGAGATGGTTTAGGACACCTTATTAGCAAAATATTTTCAATGTGCTGCTTCACCCTACCTTTTCTATGGTGCCCTTATTTTCCAATAGAAGTGGTAGTTCCCCTTCTGGACACATGCTGCCATGGAGTTGGAGTGGCCTGCTGGGTAGGCAGCCTTTGGGAAGGGGCAGAGAATGTGACCAGGTTGGGACAAGGGCTGGAGCAGTAACTGGGGAGCTCCAGCCAGCAGATCAAACAGGAAGAGGGGAGGGAGCTTGCAACTCCATGGCTCCTGGTTCCCTGGCAGGAGGTGATGACAGTGGTGAGATGCTGAAATGGGGCAGTACAGCTCCCTCAGCTCTGCAGCCTGTGCTGCCTTGCTCCGACCCTCCCTGCTGCTTACACTGTCATAGGCATCTGCTCCCCGCTCTGTTCACAGCACCTCCCAGACAAAATCCTTCTTACCTCTCCTCCCCACCGAGAAAGGCCAGAGGCCTGCAGCTTGGGAGCATTTCATCAGATGATATATGCAGGAGAAGCAGGAAAATTTTTCATTCTCTCTCTTCTTTGATTCAATTCTGAGAACAAAATACAGTGTGGAGAATTGGGATTAGCACCAGTTAAGGGATCATTAGTGTTACAGAAGCTACTTTGGGGTACACCTGAAAGCCCTAAAATGTCAACTCTATTCCTGAGCTAGGTAGGGATAACTAAAATTGTTTGAAGGGTTGCTGATCTTGAGAATTTACCAAGGAGTTGTCTGAGCTGGGTTTTGGGCTAATGCTACACTGTTGGAGCTGTTAAACTTGAATGTAGTTGTTACTTGGTACATAGTTTTGTGTGCTTTCTAGGACCCTGCAAAGTTGGTTTCCAGGCAGAGGAATGCTACTCTGGAGTGATCAGAGAGCAGGATGTTAACAAATTTCAGTAAATCAGTAGCTTTGCAGAACACCTCCATGTGAAGACAAATACTGACAGAGTTCTGTACCTGAGATTTACTCTGGGTTTTGGGGTTTTTTAAGCAACTGAAATGTTTCATTCTATAGTGAATCTGATGGTAGTTTTGTTTATTTGCAGAAGTTAAAGAGGACAGTAGTTTCATTCTTTAAAGATTATTACAGTTGGGGTTACTTGGCCTTGACAGTGTCACTTTGATTTACACAGGAATCTCAGTTCAAGCCCAGCATGTTTGATTATTGCAACACATATGGTTAGTAACATCTCCTGCTGTTGGGAGGCCCTTTGGTAGAAGACCGTATGTGTTACAAAGGAAGTACACTTCAGTTTCTTCATTGATTTTCTTGCTGTTTACTGTAACTAGGAAACATAGGAACTTTCAGTAGAAATATTGCAGTTTTACTGTTTATACATCAAATCCAGGAATTAGCTTGACTATGTTTCAAGTAAACAGAGACACATTCACTTTTGTGTACTGCTGGTAGAAGTGCAACAAAGTCAGTTTGGCACTAGGAACACAGAGTTTGGGGGGGGCGGGGGAATGAAATCACACCTCTGCATGTTCTCTTATTTTAATTTTTTTTTTTTTTAATCCACAAGAGAATCTAATCACTTACTTGGGCTGAATTTTCATTGCTTAAGAAAGTTGAGAAAGGCATTATTATCCAAAGGTGTAGATACTGAATGCCCAGTATTTCAATTAAACTTCAGTGCATTAGGTGAGAATACTAGGTATTGTCAAATGAAATGGTCCTTCATTAAACTTATTTATGTCCTTTTCATCTCTTTTATCAATTCAAAGTAACATAGAGAGGTCTCTATAGTATTTGCGCTTTGATGTAAGATGTCCTGAATACTATTTTTAAAACATACTAAGAATATTAGTTGATAAATAGAGACAAAATCATTAGTGAATCGCTGTCTTTGACAGGCTGGCAGTGAAGTTCTTCTGCAGAGCCAGAACTGCAGTTGGTGTCTTAAAACGTGATGAATTTGGAATTTTGAATTTGGAATTTTTTGTCTCTGTATATTTTTTACACACACACAAAAAAAAACCACCTACTGCAATCTAGGCAAAATTGACTTCAGAGGAAATGTAGGTAAGAAAGTTAAGTGTTATGAGATATTTCATAAAAGTTTTAAGAAATACCACAGACATTGGACACTTCTAAAAAACTGTCAAGGCACTTAACTGGTATGTCCAAGTCCCAGAATCCTTTGTAGATATGTCCTTTAATTCCGAGCAGCTGTACTGCCTACCCCCACAGTACTTGGAGCGCCTTCCTAGGTACTGCATTAACCATAAAAGATGGTGAGAATTTTTGCAGTCATCCTGAGAGCTAGCTGGGGGTAACAGCCACTTTGCATATACTGTTGCTGTCTTTGTAACATCAGAAATAAAAATCTTTCAGTGGTTGCTGTGAAAAACTTAAAAATAATTTACATGTAGTTCTGTGAAAACTTCAGTTGATAATAGAAAATAATTTTTTGGAAGAAAGGGAGATAGTTACTTTGCTTTGGAAGAACAGTAATTGCAAAACAGCCTGTGCAGTTCTGAACATAATTTGCAGCTACATCTCACGCAGGGGAAGAGGTGCTTGGCTCCCCTTTTTCCCTCTGATCAGTTTCCATGCTTCTGAAGCAGCCAGAATAGGATGTGAAGCCAAGCAGTGCAGGGATGGGCTGTGATGCTGCTTTTACTGACATCAACGATGTGCTTGTGCCTTATCCAGATCTCTGCCGTTTGGTAGTTTTATAGTCAGTGCGTTGGTATTCAAGAAAACTGTGGAGCGGCGTTCCATGGCAGCCGAGCGGCATGGAACACTTCATGCAGTGAGTTGTTACTCAACTGCAGATGAGTCAATTAAGCATTTGCATTTAGAAAATGAACATAGTACATGTTAGTTGTATTTGAAGGAAATACTACCCCAGTGAGCCATAGTGGAAAATGAAGTCAGTGAGATCTGGAGCCAGGATACCTAATTTTAATCAGAACTTGTTGTGAAACAGCTTTGATAGCATCTACAGTTGACATCAAGTTCTCTAACTGGGCAGAGATCAGTGATGGTGAGGGATGCTTCATGTTAATAACAGGCATCCAGGAGGTTGTTTTTCAAGACTTCATGGTACAGCAAAGGGTATGAAGCTATTCCAAATCTACACTTCTTTTTTCCTTGCCTCCTTCTACCCTGTTCTTAATCTATTTTACCCCTTTCTGCTTGCCATTTACTTTCAGGCAAGAGTACTTAACTGCAGTTTAGGTATTTGCATGCTGAAAAAAAAATCAACATTTCTTTTTTCCAAAGTGAAACTTTTTGATAAGGAATGATCTTTCTAACTTCAGTGTTCAGAATCCCCGATTCATAGCTCTTTCTGTGCATCATTCCGTAGACTAGATTGTGCCCGGAAGGAGGAGGGAGGGTGAAAGTCTGAAAAGAACTCTCTTAAGCTGATTTTACAGCTGCAGTGATGAGCTGAGTCTGCCTCAGTGAGCCCACAGGGAACTGGTCTTGCATGTGAAATCAGAATGTGCTGTGTGAGACCATGTCTGCAGACACATAAAGAGTATTCCTAACAACAAGTAGCAGATAGCTAGAAGTACTCCTGGAACATTGCTCTTTCAAATGCCTGTGTTGAAGACAACCCTCTAGGCCACATACATGTTTCTGTGAGCTGTGTCACACAGTTTGTCTGTTTCCACTTGGGAGAGGAAGATCTGCAGTACTCCTGTTGCTTTGGCTATCTTGTTTCTGTCAAATTTTTAAATCAAAGTCCATATCAGTGTAAGAGTTAGTCACTTAAAATAGATAAACATGGCCTGTTCGAAAAAATTGTGGAAGATGATGAGTTAAATGAAAAAATGCTAGAAAGCCTCATTTTAGTTGATAACATATAACAAAAACCTCATCTGAACAGTCCTTATCTTGTAAGTATTTTAATAAACGAGCCCATCATTAGTGTTTCCTGCAGCTAATGATGGTGACCCTATTTCTATGTCTAAAAATTAGGAGCTTTTACTAAAGTCTCCTTGGGAAAGTGCTTTAAATTAATGCCATGCCATGTTAAATACCAGATATTAACCTATGTCTGAGGAATCACAAGCTTGTTAATCACAAGTCAGTTGCACTGGTTCCATAACCCTATCAATATTCTAGTTTGCTCTGTGTTTATGGTAGATTGATGCATCCTTCAGCTGTCAGAATGAAGAATTGCAAAACCTTGCAAAACCTTGTTTCACTCATCTTGCAAAAAAACTTCCAAAACTCCACTCACGGATTTTGAGTTATTTCAAAACCTTTTCCATTTTGGTAGTTTAAGATGGTATCATACCAATATGCAAAATAGCATAGAATTCATGAGGCAAGGTACTATGTCAGCTCTTGGTTATATATGCTGTGTAATTAATATTTTCTGTGTTATCCTCCAGCTCTGGTCATACAATCTTCTTACCTCTTTCAGACCCGATGTGCTCTAACTTCACCTTCTCATTTAAGGAAGGCACTCTCATTCTCAGCTTTAACATCAGCAGATAGAAGGGAAGAATCACAAGGCGTGCTGCACAACTCTGCTGAGTCACATGTTTTGGGGAACTTGGACTTCATTAGTTCTTTTTATTCGAATTATTAGGTCCTTGGAGCTAGGGTTCTTGCTTGCCCTTTTTTGATAAACACTAACACTTCTGATTTACTTATACTACAGGAAATATAGTTCAGCCGTAAAGCTCAGTTTTCTCCTAGGAATAGCTAGGTAAGGGAATGATTATTTATTTGATAAGAGCACTTTTTATAAAGTGCTTACATTTAAAAATGGTACCATAGTTAATTGAGTTTAGCAGCTAAGTTTACTGTTTTGCTACTGGATGCACGTACACTTGTCTCTGCAGCCAGCTAGAACCTGCTGGATAATGTTTCATCTACCTGATAAATTAAACAACACGTTGGAACAACACTGTCTTTACTTTTAATTGTAGTACTGAAATCTTTGCATAACTGATGGTAATTATCCTGGATATAATGATTCATCGGTCTTAAGTAGTGTTTTAAAAAACAAATTAAAAAAAAAAGGAGGGGGAGTGCCATTAGACGTTCCTATGCTTCATATAGATGTCTGGCCTCTGATTTCTAAATGGTAGTAGTTCCCTCCTTCCTCTTTCAAATCTCTGCTGTTAGTCACGAGTGTAAAATTCTGAAATGGACCAAAGGGCCATGCCCCTACCTTTTAGCCTGTGCTTTTTCTTAGGAGATTCTTTTAGAAAAATGTTATGCTCACCATACCGAATTGGAGAATTTGGAGCAATGAGAGGAAAAATAATTTGTCTTAAGTCAATATTGACTTCAGCAGCGTTACAATAGACTGTTAAAGACTACATTGAGAGCAATGGGTGGTGGGGCCTTCAAACATTGGGATACACGTTTAGCAGAAGTCAGTCAACACCAGAGGATCTACCAATTGAGCTGGCCCTGCCCAGTCAAAACTTTTACATACTGTAGAAGGTGATAAAGTCCCTGTAGTGCACATAAAAAATATGCTAGGGAAAACAGTCTGGGTTATTCCTGCCTCAGGCAAAGGCAAACCCATTCATGGGATTGTTTTTGCTTAAGGACCTGGGTGCAGTTGGTGCGTAACGTGGGAGGAGGGGGAATTCCAATGTGTACCTCAAGGGGATTTAATTTTGGGTGAGAATAATCAATGAATTAAATTGTATGATGTTAATTGCTATATAACACTGAGTAAAAAGGCAAAAAGAGATTTCCTAATCTAGCAAAGTATCCTTTAGGTAATACTGCCTTTCTTAAGATGACCTTGTACTGGAACCATGCTGCAGTAGCTTGTATTCTCAGGGATTAATTATGCTAGTTGGAAAGGGAAGATGGGTCTTAAAACTAACAAACTGGAGAAAGGAACATGACATCAATTTTGGTCTCTACCAAAAGCTTCCTGATCTTTCTGTGAAAGATTTATTCTTTCTAACTTCTGTTACCCATGTTATGCCAAAATGCAGCTTCCCTCCCTGCCCATGACGTTCTCTATTGACGCCATCACTGCTGTGAAAAGTCAAGTCCCCTATTTTGTGTAGAACCTGGCCTCAGCTAGGACCTCTGGCTATTATTACTATTGCACAGGCTTGGCGATCTGTCCTGGGTGATATGCCAAAAAACAGTTTCCTTTTCTGAAATTAAAGGGTAGCTATACATACAGAAAGTCAGCTGGAAGATACTCACTTTTAAAATGTGACATGCTGTTGATTGGTTAATTTGTGATACATTACCTGTATTTGTAAGGAAGAGATTTTCATTCCATGAGGACTTGAAATTCAGCAGTAACTGGGAGCATTGCATCTTTGAAAGTGCATTTCAGCTTCTCTGTGTGCACCTTTTACTCTTTGAAAATGCCATTCAAAATCTTGACTGTATTTCTTCTGCACCCATGCCATAGGCTACTGAGCTTTATCATAGAAAAAACAAGTAGTAGTTAACAGCCAACATTAAGAATATGTATTTCTTTTTCTTTTCAGGGAGAATAAGTTCTACTGGCATTTGAAGCTCGTATTTCCTCACTGTCATGCTGAATACGCTTTAAAAGGGTACAGAGCTTGAAAACCAGATTTTTATAAAGTTTAAATTGCTCTGCTGAAATTGAACTGCAAAATATTTTGATCAGTTCTTATCTATGTCTATTATACAAGGTAAACTCGAATATTATTTTTAGTCCTAATTAAAAGGGTATTTAAATTGGAAAAAAAAATACTTAAAAGTTGTGTAGTCCTTTCCTCTTTGAAAGCTAGCAGGCTTTTCAAATCGGGCAAAATGTTTGATTGTTAGTCCTTTTCTCTATGTAAACAGAGGAGCTGGTATATGTGTGATAGCAATGTCCTGTACACCTAACATACTCTGTTCTCATTGAGCAGACATTCAGCAAGATTTGCCATCCCTCCTCGCCTGCACACTGGGGCTGACCTTCATATAGGATGAAATGGTTGCATTGTTTGTTTTGTAGGAAAGCCCACAAGCACATTTTGCAAAGGCAAATAAATAAGCTTTGTTGACAAATCTTTCTCCTTTTTTCCTAGCCTGAAGGGGGATAAGAAGTATGCCCTTTTCTACTTCTAGGGCTGTAGGAACAGCGTGTTACTGCTGCAGGGTTAGAAACTAGAGATATGCATCTGTTTACTCCCTGTATATGCCAGTGAAGTCCCAGGATTGAAATTGAGATAAAGCTGCCAATTATTTATGCTGTATTGATACACATTTATGATCCTCCCATAAACTACTCAGTTGTGCCACTGTAGTGTGCAAATATGCAGCTTCCTCCAAATGACTCAGATAATAGATTTTTTGTGTACATGATGCACCATGTTTTACATATTTGATTTTTATCTTTGGTGAAAGGGTGCCTGACGATAAAACACTCGCTGATATCCTTAAGCCGTACATTGATCCAGTGGAGTCAGATCCTGTAGTTTGTCAAAGGTGTGTATTGAATAACTTTTCTGTCTAGTTCATCTAATGCACTAATAAAATAAGGGAACAGTTCTGAGTAAGTGGCTTAAACCAGCTGCACTTTCAGCATGCAGAGCTGAGTTCCCAGTCAGCAGTACATCGTTAACTCCTGCGATGAAAACTATCCTAACATTCACCAACCAGCTTACCCTGGAGCGTAGCTACCAAATTTAAACCAGGAAAATATTAAGAAATTGACTTGTGGCATAAAGATCAAATAAAGCAACTGTAATTCCAAAAAATGTAACCATAATTAACCTCAGTGGAGATGCCAGTGAACCTTTTATTTAGAGTAATTGAAAAACATACTGGTAATTGCAGCCCTCATTTATAGGAAATACTTAGTATGTGGCACATTATTGTCTTTATCAAGAAATATATACTGTTGGCTGTTGACATGCAAAAGGTACCCATCTCTTACAGATGACAGGAAGAAAAGTTGTTGTACATCATTGTTTCTCTATCTCTGTTGCATGTTCTTTTTTTTCAGATTAAAAATCTATACAGCGTCTCCTCAGTCAGATCTACAAATTTTAATGAAAATAGAAAACAGGAGACAAAACTCTGTCAGGTAAGGTGGTTCTTCAGTTTGTGTGCTAATTATTAAAAATAGCAAAAAAGAAATAATACGTTTCTTAGTCTTTAATATTATGAATCAAGATTACATAATCTCTTCAGTGAGTAATTACCAGCCATCTTAAAAATGATTCAGCAGAAATGTTATTTCTTTCTCCTTTAATGTCAACACTGAAATGTCTGTGCAATTAGTGAGTAGTAAATTCAGCTAACTCATACTTGGGACGATTTAAGAAGCTAGGGCACTCACAGCTACATTGGTGGAATCGTGTGTGTGCCTGAGCTGCATGAGCAACAGTCCATGCAAATGCAACAGTGTCTACAGCAAAGATAGGTTCGTGTTAAAATGCAAAATTACTCCATTGACCAGCAGAAATGTAGACATCCATTTCCTTCTGCAAGTTCCTCTGTGGATATGTTAACCTCCCCAAGAGAGTTGAAGTGATATTTAAGGAGAGATGTCTTCTTAAATCACTGCAGCAAAAATGATGGGCTTATCAGCTTCCAGTCACTGCATTTGAATTAACACATTTTTTCTCAAAGTTACTAGCTCATCACTCTTCATGTTACCATATTTTTGGGTGTGGGCTTTTAAGTCTCCAGAATGCAGACTTGTGCAGAATTGTTTTCTTTGTTTCCAGCACAGACAATAATCTTGAACTTCAAAATTAAACTTTAAAGAAATAATTTTTCTTGGTATAAATACCATTTTGAACGCTCCACCCTGTTGTCATTGTTACTGAAAAGGATATGTATCAGCTTAATATCATAGCTTATTGTGGTTGACCAGTGATTCCTAGTTAGGGTTCTTAAAGTACATTCTTTTCTTCAAATGTAACAAATGTAAATAATATGCTTCCGTAAAGCATGGTATATTATTTCTAAAGAGGGGAAAAAAGGTATATTAAAAGATTTTTAGTTGTAATTGAGCTTCCTGTTTGTGCTGTATTTTTCCCAGTACTATTCAAAAATGTGTAATGTACTTAGAAATTCAAGCCCAAACGCTGTGATTTTGATTGATTTTTTTTTTTTCTCTTTGAAATCATTGTTTGAAATATGGTTGTAACATTTGCCTTCGGAGTTGTCAGCTAGAAACCTGGTTTTAAGTGAAATTGAAGATTGCAGAGCTGTGGCTTGTATATGCAGGGAGAAGCTCAATTAGAGCTGAAACTGGCCAGTTTTGTTTCAGATAAGAAGGGCTTTTTTAAGTATGTTAATCACAAGAGGAGGTCTAAAGAAAACAATGGGCCGATACTTGTTGAAGATTGCCATCTGACTAATAGGGGTGAAGAAAAAGCAGAGGCATTCAATGTGTTTTTTGCCTCAGTCTTTAATAATATTGATAGACCTTGGGCTGCCCCATCCCCTGAATCGGAGGACTGTGAGTGTGGGAACAGTGACGTTCTGTTTGTGGACACTGAAACTGCAAGGGACCAGCTGTATCAGCTGAATGTTCACAAGTCCGTGGGGCCTGGTGGGTTTCATCCCAGAGTACTGGAGGAGTTAGTGGGTGTTAGGGCAGGACCCCTCTCGATCATTTACCAAAGGTCTTGGGAATCTGGGGAGGTCCCTGCTGCGTGGATGTCATGGTTTAACCCAGCAGGCAGCTAAACACCACGTAGCTGCTTGCTTGCTGCCTGTCCCCCCTGCATTCCCCTAGA
>JANZLQ010000095.1:16961686-16976691 GCA_026212715.1 Elanus axillaris | reverse complement strand
AGCCACCAGACAGAAGAGACCAGCCCCCACCTCACTACAACCCCCTTTCAGGTAGCTGTAGAGAGAGATAAGGTCCCCCCTCAGCCTCCTTTTCTCCAGACTAAGAAGTCAGGATGGAATTAAAATTGATTGACTCAATCTGAATAGGGTGGTTGTCATTGTCTCCTGAGCTAGTAGGGAGGTTGTCCTTTTAAGGGTATGGATTCAAGTAAGTGTTGATTGAACAACTTGTGAAGTTGTGCTGCCACAGCACTAACTTATTCTGTAAAAGGCAGAGTAGAAGGGCAAAGGGAAGAGAGAGAGGATAATAGCTGAGGAAGTGCCGACAGCTCTGTCACAGGGCAGCACAAGTGTGTATCTTCAAGACGGTAACCTTCCTCTTGCTGCAGGGGTCAATCAGTTAGCAGTCATCCCTGAAGCTGGTATTCAGAGAATGCTGACAGCTATTTCAGGTTTTGGGAACCATTAATTTTCTTAATCTTTTTTTTCTTTTTTTAACTGTTTCTATAGATTCCATAAAAAATCAAGTGCATATCTCCCTGTTGAGATGTCTTGGGTATAACATAGCAAAAGATTATAGCTAATGGCATAAATAGCGTGATTTTCACAACATTTATCATAATATATTTTTGTACATCTTCTTAGTTAACATATTAACACTTAGTTTTGGACCCTGTGTTCTTGGGGCTTTTTCTGTTAAGATTGAAAGCCTGCCACAGTAACTCCAGATTCTTTCAGAAAAAGCGTCTTCAGAACATTAATGTAAAAGTAGGTGGGCTTTTTTGTTGCTGTTACTCCACTCGAAGACAAAATACCTCTTTTGTTGAAGTGTGGTACAGTCATTGTGCTCTTCTGTTGTGTGTCATCTTTAAAGATTAAAAGAGAAAAAACACTAGTTTGCTTTGCCAGTTGCATTCACAGGTAATTGCTAGGAGTGGAAATCTTGGTTTCACCTCTGGACTCTCCGGGGAGAAGTCTGTTGTAATCAGAGGGGTATTTTAGCCCACTCCCATCTCCCAAGAAGTGACCTTTCTGCTGCAGCATCTTGTGTGTTTCTTGCAGTCCAGTTTCTTCGCCATGTATGGCTTTTTCTATCAGTTGCATGCTCCTCCTAAGCCATCCATCCTGCTCTTGCTTATCCTATCTCTACCAATACTGCCTTTCCTTTCTGCCTTCTGCATGTGCACCCGGAGGGACAGTTGTCTCGGAGCGCCTGTCCGGCTGACCTCCCTTTTACATTCCAGGCAAACAGCTGCCGCGTTGATGAGTGGACGTCTGGCAGGGTGTCTGCCGGAGCATGGGGGCTCCAAACTACCATAGCCCTCCAGGGTCTGTTTGCAAAGGACCCAGGCTAGAAGAAGAAACAACGTCTTGTGGGATTGGACTGCTAAAATGATGTTTCTTTACTGAGCAATCTCAGATCTCCCCCCTTCCCCGGGAAGAACAGAGGCAAGTTTGCATAGCCACAGCAATAGGCACATCCTGGGGAAAGATCACCATTCCCCTGCAATTCAAGTTACTACCCCCAAAGACTGGCGAAGAGCTAGAGCTGGACACCTTCGAAGACAAACTGCTAGAATATGATGAGGACAAAGCCTGTTTCTCCTATCCTTGTTCTCAGAAATGGCTGAAGTATTTTGGTTGAAACTTTCAAAAAAATCGGAAAAATAAGGATTGAGGAAGGAAACTGGCACTGAAAAATTTAAACCCAGAGTTTAAATTTTACATCATGAGTAAACTGCAGACAGTTTTACGGTAGGAAGGACTGGGCAATCTTAATTGATAGGCAATGCTGTCAACACCGTAAAAATACATTCTTTTTGAGTGAAGGCAATCTGTAATTCCTGTTAAATAAGACTTACTGTAACGGACTAAACTAAAGTAAAATTTGTCTGTTGATCTTCGCCGTGAGTCAGAAGATTACCACATTCTTTTATGTGATGTTTTGATGCTTGACTTGCTTATAGCAAAAACTACAGGTGCTCTGATTCAGCATACAAGGTCAGTCATGGCTGAAGATAGTAGGGGATTATAGAAGCTTTCACAGGACTTAGGGGCAAAAACAATCCTTACTTAGTGCATTACTCAGTACATATCTGGCATATAAATGTTAATTGATTATACACTAGATTTAGTGTAGACAAAATGTGACCTCCAATGTTTCTGGGTGAAATGCTTCTATTTTCTTGAACAAATTCCACTGAAACTGTACAGGTGCACACTGTGTCCTATGTATTATCCGTGTTTGCCAGCTGCAGAACTTATCTTGACAAGACTAACTATACTTCATCAGCTCCCTGTTCGTAATGTTTCCTAAATGCTCAAAAACTTCTTTAAATTCATAGTCAGATCAAATACTGAAAATAACAATGAGAGCAGAGTGTGAATCATGGGCCTACTCTGCTGTAGTTTATTTTTGTGGTGCTTGAGTGCCACCGACCAGTGGCATTTGGTGGCCTCAGCACAAGGTGACTGGGGTCAGTGCTTGTTAAAGAAGGAGTCTCGGGGTGTGAGGCTGAAGACCAGTTTGGGAAATGAGTGCTTCACAATACGATCTCAGCAGAGCACAACAGCTGTGTCTTAAAGCAGAAGTTACTGTGCAGCTTTAACCTCATCAGCCTTAGCTCCTGGATTCACACAGCTTAACACCATCTTTGGGATGCTGGAACACGTAGAAGGAGCACATAGGTGCATCATCTTAATTTTCCATTTCCATTTAGAATTTCTCAGTAGTTCCCCATCTTAACTGAAATGCTAATAAAAGTGTAAATGATATGTAATTCATTACAGTTGTGATATATGTTCGTAGCAGCCCAGAAAACAACATTTAAAACAAATAAGCCAAGAGAACAATTTGAAATTCTCAGTGGATGAAGAGTTTTGTGTGGGATAAATACTCTGCTTATCTACTTGACTGAAAGACCAAGATTTAAAAACCAAAAGAAGTTCTCAACATTGTCTTGCTTTCTCCTTCAACAACAAGGTCCTACCCAGGGCTTTATCCCATCTTACGAGACTGGTTATGTCTGATCAAATAGCTGTCCTCAAGGAAAGTGTGATTAAAAGGAAAAGAAGGTATAAAACAGCGTCTGTCTGATGAGCAGACAACATTGCTGAAACTAATTCTTTGGTTTTTGTTTGTGTCCTACACCCTCAGATGCCAGTGAACCTGCAGAGAACTCGGACAGTGAAAGTTCATCCCTTTCATCTATGGAAGAAGGGGAAATTCGGGACAGTTCATGATGGTTCTTTGAGAGAAGAGGGTGGAATAAGCATTTTATATTTTTTTTCTTTTTAATTTAATTTAATCTTTTTTTGTACAGCTGTATATTCAGAGGTTTAGTTTGGCTTCCTTCACTAAAGGCGCCACTTCCAAACTGCCTGGCTATTTTTGGATTTAGAAATGCATATTTAGAGATGTAAATAAAGAGATTGGGAATTGCTGGTTCCAGAAAAAACTGATATTCTTATTTAATTGCACCCTTTTGTCCATGTATCTTTAATAAATCAGAGTAACCCAAATTTAAAGTTTCCAAGTTAGTTTCAACAATGTATTTTTTTCCTTTTACCCTAACAGCTCAGTGTCTGATTTCTGAGTTTAAATACCTGATCACATACTTGTATTTACACATGGATTTGAGTCTTAATGCTTAAACTTACTGGAGAAAAACGCTGGTGTTTCATTAGATTAATTTTCTTTTAGGGTATTTTTTTGTCATGCTGCGCTGCTGCAGATGATCTTACCTTCTGACTTCAATATTCTGTGGTGACATTTTGGTGCCTGGTGCAATACTTTTTTTTTTTTTTTTTTCTTTCTTGGTTGCATCTTGTTATGTTATGCATCTCATATTACTAGTTTACCTACTGAAACCAGGTATTGTAAATATTTACTGAAATATCAACTAAATTTACCTATTTAAAAACAAATAAACCTTAAAAAAAAAAAAGTCCTGTACTGTATCATCTGCTGACAATAGAAATCTATTGTTAACTTCTGAGAAGATTTCTAGATCCCAGACCACTTACCGCTGTATCGAAGTCCCCTGTGTCTGTCGGGTCTGTTGGAGGATGAGAACAGCGTGTGCTGCCAGCGGTGTGAGGCAGGTGGGCTGCTCTGCACACTTGCACCACGGAATCAGCATAGGCTTTTGGGGTTAGTTTGCAAGGGTCTAGGTAAGTCAGCATCTGTAAAGTCTTAAGGACGTGATCGATCACTTTGTAAACAGCTCTGTGAGGTTGTTGGTGCCATCGTTGTTACCCCAGTTTGTCTGTCTCCTGCTTGAGACTAGCACCTTTTGTGACAAAAGTTGGTGGCACAGGATGCACACTAAACTGCCATGGAGGTGTTTTTTCAGTCATAAGTGTTCTTCCTGACAGCGCTGACATTACAGGTAGAAAGACAGTGGAAAGCAGTGAAGGAATGTGTTGATGTAACAGGAGGTCGAGGCACCAACGTGGGAGAGAGCTTGGGCTTCCAGACTTTCAGTCTAGGCTTCAGGGCACCGGGCTGTTGGTTCCTTACCAGCCATGCTGCGTGGAGAGGAATTTTTAGATGTTCAAGTTTTAGAATTATTTTTTTTTCACACTTGTGCAAACATTGTCATTGAAAAATGTCATCTAGCTACTGAAGTTTGAAAAGAGCATCAGACTTTTGTAGTCACATACTATTTTTTTCTCACAGTGGTATCATGTGTCCTTTCCCTCATGTGTTTTGCAACCCCTGGTAAAACAGGGAAGTTTTTCTTCTTGCCTGGCAGTAGCCACCTGTGCTCTATTTTCTTTTTTAGTCATTGTTGGTCCTCTGCCCACCTCTTGTTTCAACGTTTGTTTTTTTAACCCTTTTTAAAGGACCAGGATTCTTAGCTATAGGTGCTGCTTTCATATTTTTTCAGTTCAGTGAAAGTGAATAAGCTTTTCCTAATCAGTGATTACTGCACGCTGACTTGGTAGCCACAAATTACTTTAAACCAGTCTTGAACTTGTTCATAATAACATCGATAAAAGAGCAGAACAGCAAAACTGCCACAGTTCATTTGCCAGAAAATGTTTCATCTGGAGTAAAAGCGTGGCATTTCTGTTAAGATTCATAGCACACAGTGGAAATGAGAATGCTGCAAATATGTGTTGATCTGCATGTGCGTGCGATTAGTTTTTGGCTGAGGAACACAGATTTGTGATTTGCATTACTTCCCTACACTCTTGGAGGTTTTCGTTAATTGTATGAAAGGATTTGTCTGCTTTTTTTTTTTTTTACTTACATAAATCTAGTTTAAGGTTCCTTGTGAGTCAAATGCAACTTGTTTTTAAAACAAGATGCTGTTAAGTCTATCCTTCAGATTTAAATCTTTTCCTACCTTAAAGAAGGTTTTAAAAAATGATTAAGGAGCATTCTTGTGGTGGTTATGAGAACTGAAATTTCCCAGACAAAGCTGGGAGTCATCTTCCAGAGTTAATCAGATTGAAAGTAAAAGGCCTTGGTAGCATTTGCCATTCATCCCCACGTTACTATTTACCTATTTTTATTTAGTTTTGGTGACAGTTATGCTAGTTCAAACATAGGTGATTCACCAAATGCAAGCCAAGATGGAATTCAGGTATTTTTATGCAGTTTATGCTAAACTTTTTCAATTTTGTTTATAAAAATGAATCAAAACAATGGTCTCCAGCTAAAAGCACAGCCTTACTGCTGCCACGTGACACACATTCTAGTCTAAAAAAGTACGTACATTTCTAAGTTCACGGTAGTGCTGATAGCAAGTCCCGCTGAATGTGTTGTGTATATAAGCACAGCTGCAATAGTGGTAATTCTTCATAATAATGGTGTTAATGATTTAATCAAAATTTATGCGCTCTTTGGCTAGGCAGATGGTTTTTAATGCTTTCATAGGCAGTTAGGGGAAGTTTTCAATTCCTTTCTGAGTGACTTAACCCAGAACGAGCATCTTGTAATAAACTGAAGAAAGAAAATGCATCTTTAAAAGCTGTATTTTTAAATTTCTGGTCAAGCACTTGGAATTTAAGACATGGAGCTGAGGCTGCCTGGAAGATTTCAGTTCTGTCCATTTTGAAAACATACTATTGTAATCGTATTATACAAGGATCCCTACAGGACGCTGCCTTGATTCAGCGCAGATGATGTCTGTGAATGAAAACTGTGTGATGTTGTTTTAATCTTCATCATTCAACACCAGCTTGCGCTGAGTGCTTGATTTTATGCCTACTACACTTACTCTCTTATTTTCCTCTATAAACTACTTGTCACAGAAGGAACAAGCTATTTGTGTGTAGCATTGTTACGGCATTTCTTTTAATGTTTAGACCTTACAGGTTTCAAACCCTGAACCCTCACAGTATGCTTGAGCTGAAGGACCATCAGCTTACAAAGCAAGGAGTAAAGGCTCTTGTCCTGAATGAACACAGTGCTTAAAAAAAATTAAAAACTTAATGAAGTCATCCCTTTCACAAGCCATAAAGGACAAAAATAGAGCATAGCTAAGCGCATAGCAATAGCTGAGAGGTAGGATTGAGTCAGCCATATGAGAGAACTTGCTTCTTTTCCTTTTTTGTCTAACTTCTTGGGGGTATGAGGCATAAGTTACTGAGCTGTCATGGGTAAACAACGTTATAGCCCCTGTCAGCGTAACAGCTAAGTTTTGAATGAACACATCTGAATTCTAGGTTTTACTGTATTTATCTCCACATTAGGAATTGCTGGTCTGTAGAGGAGAGGAAGGTCATGCCGCAAAGTGTGTGTTTGGAGCTAGGTCTAAGAGGCATGCCGGACCAATATTTGTTACTCCAGTCGAACAGTGCAGTTTTACTTTGTGTTATGAGTAAAACTGTTTACCGTGCAGAACATGCACTCTAGTCTATAAAAGTACATAAATTTCTCAGTTCACCGTAGTGCTGATAGCAAGTCCTACCTGTGTGTTGGGTGTAAGCATAGCTGTGATTCAGACCTTGCCCTGCCAGGCAGATATGGCTGTTCTCTATTGACATCTGTAGGAACTGGGAATGTATAACACCTTGTAAGAGCAGGCTTTCAAAGAGTAGATATACAGCTGTGATGATGTAACTTCAGGCCATATTTGGTCACAAACATTTCATTCTGCTTTCTGAAGTCCCACGCTCCTTTCCTGAAAACATTTATTCTTCCTCCCTCCAAAGGAAAAAATATCTTTAATTTGTGTTTATATTGTTGCTATGACATTCAGTTAAACTGTATGCAGATGCAGGTTCTGTTAATAAGAGAAAAAAAGAACAACTGTGTACTTCAGTGAACAAAGATTACCCTGTGTTTGTATTAAAATGTTGCTATGGCAGTGCATATGGTTTTATTTGGTGGAAATTTGTGGTGAAATGGAAGGAAGTCACATGTACGCAAGACAAACAAGAAATGGCAGCAAAACCAACTCGAAATAAATACTGAAACTGAAAGAGAAGTTGCGGGTGACATGTACAACCAGGAAAAAACAAGGATAGTTGTTTTGCTGCCTGCCTGTCTGCGATTTGGTAACAGAAACGTGTTTGCGCTGTGTCCTGTCTCGGTGACCCATCAGACGGTGACTTGGTTCTAACGATGCTTTTATTGCAAGAGCTTCTTTCCCTCATTGGTTCTGTGCATTGTAACATCTTTTTGTTTTGGAAGCAAAGTTCCCCTGGCTTGGCCTGATTTCACCACTGCTAACTTCTCCTGCTGAAAAGCATTTCCAGGTTATCTTACTGTAGTAGGCTTTTTGGCAGGAAAAAATCAAGAGTGATAAAATACGGAAAGCCACTAGAGCCCTGCCTACCTTCGGGGCAAGGGGAAGTCTTTCTGGATTTCCTGGCTCCTACTAGTGATAGCAACAGTGGATTTTTTTGTTGTTGTTGTCATTTTTTTAAACTGGCACAGTAGTCCTCATATTTATCTAATCTTTCATCATTAGGCTTCTTTTTTCATCAGTTGCATCAGTACAGCTGTTTGTGGGGTTGCATGACAGGTCAGAATGTTAAAAATAATCTGCCGAAGAAGCAGGGCTAGAAATGAGAGGGGGGGGGAAGAGAGTCTTGATTTAGAGAATGAATTACCACACTGGGAGCTGGCTGTTTCCTGCATGACTCCAGCTGGCGGAGAAAGCAAAAGTGTTTTTAAAAATGACATTGCCACTTTCTTCCTGTCATCCCAGTTCTGCCTCAAGAAGGAGGAAGAAGTGACTGTGAAAGCTGCTGCTGCTGCTGCCTTTCCACTCCTTGCTTCCAGGTTTTCTACTGAATCGTATTGTAGCCCCAGAACTTGGCCGTTTTGCCAAGAGTGCCAAAGTGCCCAAATGAGGTAAAAGTGAAGTTGGTGGATGAGGTTTAGATATTCAGGAAAAAGAGCAGACAGGGTGGCGATAACAGCTTGCCCAAGAAGTCCCCCTTACTATCTAAAGTCTCAGTGGTATCTCTGTTGACCTTTTTCTCCCCAGCTTCTACTTGCTGCTGTGCTTGGGCATCCGGATTGGTTTTAATGGGATTGTTCCACTACAGCACAAGTGCTGCTTCTGTATAGCAAAATACATTTTCCTGTTTGAAGTTCTCATTAATAGACTTGCTGGTTTTATAGCCATAATGTCTTGATGTCTGATTTTGTCAAATTGATGAACTAATGATGTTCTAACCTTGTTGGTTTGAGATGCTGAAGGAAATCAGTAGCTTCAGAGAAACTGGTGTCTTTGACTCAGCCGATATACTGGGCTTCTTTTGATCCGGTGTTTAACCCGTGTTCTCAAAATATTGCTGGACTACACTGCTGACTGTTCAACTGATATTTATAATGGAGTCCCTTCATTCTTACTGAACCTGCATTCGTCGTGAGGTTAAGTCGTTAACGTATGTGTCCTAGCTATATTCCCATCCAGGCAAATCTATGCACCCTACCTTTAAATTTCTTCTGTCTAGTAAACAAAAACCTTACAAAATCTTGTGTAATCTTTTCCTCCTGGACAGTTGCTGCATTCCAGCCCGTAAGTGGTTGTACTTCTAGACAGACGGAGTTGTCTACATGACTGGTGCCTTTGGGTCTTTCAGGATCTTCTCCAATATAAATTGTGTATGTAGAAGTCACAGCTCTGTAGTTTTTCTGGGGGGAAAAAATCATAGCATACTGGATACCATCTGTTCACTTCCTTGGTGTTTGGCCTTTACAGGATAATACAGACATGTTTACTGTATCATTTTGTTGGTGGAAGTCTTCTTTTACAGGATTTGTATTTTCTAGAAACCGAGTCTCACTGCAGTTCAATGCAGTTCAGTTCATAAATTGAAATGTATTTATAGGTATCTCCAAAGCTGCTTGTATGTTACTGCTTTCACTGTGGCAGCTCCACATTTCTGTGTGCTATTTTATATGTGGCTATGTAACGTGGAGAAAAAAATTGTGATGAGGGAAACAGGGACATGTCTACATGAAAAAATAGGCTTGAGACAGAGCAGCCGGTAAAACTACACAGCCTTCCCTTGCCGTGTGCTAAGCACTCTGGGCACTGCATGGAAATAGTTCCACTGATTAAACAGGAGTAAATGAAAATGCGCATGTGCATCCAAGTGCTTTTCTGCAGGATCAGCTCAGATGGGTGAGCAACTGGCAAGAGCAAGCCCCTGGTGTGACGCATTTAACTGCTTCTGAGTAGGTAGGTCGGTAGGTTTGACTTCCAGCCCCGAAAGTTGGCTCACTGCAAACTTTCTTGTTTCAGTCCTCAAGACCTGTGGGGCATTCGTGCAGCCTCGGTGGACGGTGAGCACGGGAAGTCCTCCCGCAGCAATCCTGCTGATCCACGGTGTCTGCCTGTTCCCGCGCAGCCCACTGGCTTCCCCCCAGTAGTGGGGAGATGGGCCTGATTCCCTGGAGGTGTCCGCTGGAGGGTTAGCCAGCCCAGGGAGGACTGCTTTGCTGTGGGCTCCGCAGTAGTTTATATACGGAGTGGAGAGGTTCTCATGGCTCTGCTCAGCGAGGGTTAGTGAGCAGCTTGGCTGTCCCACTGCCAGCAAGACGTTGGCTTTTCCTCCATCTGCTGCTCATTCAGAAGAGCGAGCTAGCAGCACCCCAGGAGAGGGGATTTAATGTAATCACGGAAGTCTCTTTTCTGCATGCTCCTGCTTTTATTGCATTTGCTGTGATGCAGCATTTGAGGAAGCAGAAACTTTGTCTTCCCTGTGTTGCCTTCGTTAGTAGGGACGATTTTGTACACGACCTCGCTCCTATAGCGGTGACCACCATCAAACCCTTGTAAGTAAGCGTGTTGAATGTGAGACTGCCCATTCATTCCTGGGTCCTAAAAGCGTGGTTGGACCAACGCATCGTGTGACGGCGGCAGTGGCTGCCCTGAGCCACTGCGTTCCATCCTCGGGTGACCCCAGCGCCTGCACTGGACCTGGAGGAGGAGGGGGGGGGCTCACATGGGAAACCGGAGCAGCTTAAAACCAAACAGCCAAAGGACCAGGGACAGGCAAGAGAGGGGAGAGGTGGGACGGCTGGAGCTGGGGCTGCCGCGGAGAGGGAAGCTGCGGCTGCAGGCCCCTCTGGTGTGCCTGGGGTTTCCCCGCTGTCCGCCCTGCTCAGGGGAGCTCCCCACGTCACGGTGGCTTATTTCACACGGTTTGAGCCGCTTTGGTGGCCTGGCATTGACGTCTGCTGAAAACTGACGGCCACTTGTCACATACATGGTTTACTATGGTCCTAACTCCTCGCCTTTTGGTGTTCTTGAGGATGGTTACCAACATTCGAGGGGTTGGACGAGAAATAAAATTATAGCTGTGCTCATTAACCTTGCCTGTAAGCTGTGCTGACTGCACTTAAAAGGAACCCATGCTTTTATCAGTTATATTTTCATGCACAGTCTTTAGGGTTTTTTCTGCTGGGACAACAGAGGCTATATAAAGATTTCAAAGCAAGTGCAGAGATGATATAGACAGAAAATGACAGTGATTCCTTTTACAGTATTGGGAATTGTGGGGTTGAGTAGTAGTTGTGCCACGTAATTGTGAAATGCAAAAAGTGAAGGGAGGACTGCATGGGTGACGATCAGCTGGTGTGAGATCCCAGCTCTGGAAGACTTGCAGTTCATTTTAGTGGGGTTCATTCCCTCTCTTTGTAGCAGGGTAATTGCATTTGGTATAGTTTACTCTTATGTTTGCATGAGATGCTCCTGCAGCCCTTACTCTCCCACCAGCATATTTTTCCAGTGAGCAGATTACAGAACCACCCCTCTACTTGATGAAACATGGAAAGCCCAAAGCGTGGGTTGTAAAATCCAGGGCCTGGCTAGAGCCCCGCTTCAGGCAGGAGTTGGAAGGGCCACTTTGGTTTGTATGTGGTGTGCACATTACAGACACAGTCTACGTGTACAGCGTAGTCACATGTGTATGTAATTTTTCGAGGAACTGTTACTTACGTTGGTTTGAGGATGGGTGTCGTTCAAGCGTAGCTGACAGTGGGGATGGCGAGGAATGCGCACGCAGCTGCTGTGTGTCTGTGAGGAGTGTATTCCTCCTCTTCTCTCCACGCAATAACCTGACAGGTAAACCTGATGATTTCTCAGTGGGCAGCTGATGCAGTGAAGTGTTCGGTGCTAGATGTAAGTAGAAGCCAAACAAAAGTGCTTCACCATGCTTTATACTTTCACTGTCAACAAATACTGTACAGACAAGTTTAGGTACAGCTGAGGCTGGTGGCCAGGTGGTGAATTCCAAAACAGCTCAAGTTTTGAATGCCTTCGGGGAGAGAACTTGACTGAGCAGAAGAGAGATGGCTGTAATTTCTCAGGCAAAGCATGAGCTGCCAGAGATAAGCTTCTGAGATATTTGGCCATCTATTTTATTGAAATATTTATGTCTAATCTAATAAAAAGTTGACTCTTAACCACTTCTGCATCTAACTATGACACTGGATGACAGCCCTTCACAATTCTGAAACCTCAACATCAGTCTCCGGTTTTTAAGAGGAGTAGCTATGGGAGGGTAATTTGCTTGAGAACTGACCGGTCACAAGGAGGAGGGGAAAAAAACCAACCCTGTTGCAGGTTTCCTTTCGGTCTTGTCTGTAGTATAGCTTTCTGCTAGCCTGAATAATATAAATGTTTGATGCTGCTTTCTCAGATACTACTCTAGTCCGTTTTTTTAAATGTCATTTTCCTACTGTCTGCTAGCTAGCTATCTTACGACTCCTTCAGCCAGCCAAATGTCATCTGTGTCCCACAGCATAATTGCATATTTTAAAAGTGGGAAGGGGAGGTGAGGAAGAGTAGCTGCTTTGCCTTTTACTCTGTTGGAGAAGTACTTGAAATTCCTCGCATTCTTGTCCTGTTAACAGTATGTTTACTTTTCATCACTGGGTTATTAGGATTAACAAAAGTCATTGCTTCAAGCTCATTTAATTTGAATTTAGTGAAAGCAAACTACCTCCTGCAGACTGTAGGAAACATTCTTCTTCCACAGAAATGTATTAATTTGCAAAAAGCAGCCACCCAAAAATGTGAGACCGGACAACGAGACCACTTCCACCCTGATGTTCAACATCACCGTGCATGCACTGCATTCTAATGAAGTACCTTATGTTGCAAATTCCAGGACGGTTTGAGTAATCTGACAGTCTAATTAACATTTCAGTCTCTCTACCAAACATTTGCTTTCAAGGCTGAGCAGCTTTTTCTGCATATACTTCCTAGAGCATGGGGTTGCAGACTGCACACACCCCTTCTTCAGAAACATCATTTACCCAAAGAATTAGACTGGGCTTTTTAGTTCATTGCTGTAGTAGAGCTTGTTTTAATTTTCAAAGAATCTTAAGCTTTTCAGAAGTCAAAGTTTTCACAGAAAGCTCTTGCAGTTGCTGGATACAAGCAACTGCATTCTGCTGCCTATCAGAATGCTCTACTAAGAGTAGTTAGGTAAATATTTCTTTATTAAATGATTAATTCCATAAATAAATTCTTTCAATTCATTGAATATAAAATTAAAATCATTTACAACTTATTCCAGTATTACAGGGGCTGGAAGGGGTAAAAAAAAAAAAAAAAAAACAAACTCAAGGAAAAACAAAAAAAAGCTACAGTTCGATAAATAAAATACTCAGCTTTAAAACAACTGATTTCTGTTTGCCATTAAACTACAGTTGGTA
The DNA here is from genome assembly GCA_026212715.1 of Elanus axillaris. NCBI lineage: Eukaryota > Metazoa > Chordata > Aves > Accipitriformes > Accipitridae > Elanus > Elanus axillaris. The sequence continues at coordinate 16,963,553 of JANZLQ010000095.1, read as the reverse complement.
CACAATAGCTGCCACTGTGAACACCCCACAAGTGCCCACCTCAGGAAGGAATGTAACTTCCAACTCGGTTGGGAAAGGGTGGGAGGACATGGAGGGAGAGGGGAGAAGCATAGTGTTAAATTGAACAGGACAGAAAAGTTTTCATAACCAGAACAAAACATTTATCTGATCACTTACAAACAGAAAACAGTATATAATTAGGTAAGGTGCTCCAAAAAGAAGCAGTAAAGTTGCTCCAGTACTATGAAGCTTTAAGTATGCTTAAATCTCTGTCGCATTAGTGTCCAGTTGCACAGTGCACTCTTGGAACATCTCAATGTTGCCCTCAAATTGGCAAGGCACCATTGCCATCAAAGGTCCTTTCTCCGTGGCTGGTTACTTCAAAATTCTGTTTAGCATCCCACCCCCAACACAACTTAGTCCCTAAATTTGTGAATGTCATTGACCAGTCTGTAGTAGGGATAAGCTTCATTCGCATGCGGGCAGTTGTAGTTGCATCGGCAGGACTGGATCATCATGACGCTCTTGGTGAAGGTTTCCCCATCATCGCAGCGGAACCTGATTTTGACAGTCCTGGTCTGCTGGGGCGTGCAGCACCTGCCATCCACGCAGGAGCCACAGTACTTGGGGCGGTACTTCTTCACGCTGGAACATCCGGCATAAGTAAACTTCACTGGGGATGGGGACTTCTTAGTCTTGGTACATTTTTTCCCCTTCTGCAAAGGAGAGGCAATAATACCGTTAGCAGGAGATTCTTCTCCAGCCTTTAACCCTCCACCCAAAGCAGACCGGAAAGAAGAGCAGCACTGGAAGAGTCTGTATTTACCTTTAGGGAGGCATAGCTAGGCTGGCCACATGGCCTCACTTCGCATATCCTGGTCTCTTTGATGAGCTTGCAGTCGGGATTGTCATTGGTAACCCTCGTGGAGATGCCGGTTCCGCACGTCTTCGAGCACTGGGACCAGGAGGTTGTCTGCACAATGCATTTGGGATTCTCAAAAGCTCGGCTTTGTGGCTCGGATCCAAAAACTGGAAGAGAAAAAGAGGGCTTAGCCTAACGGCGTCCTCTCACTGCCGCTTTCCATCGGGGCCTAAGGAGTCTATAGCCATCCTCCCGCCTCCTCCCCCTGGCTGTCACTGTCACAGTCACAGGGATTAGCCTGTACTCACCAGGTAGCATCTTGAGGCCTCCCTTCACAATGGCAATTAGCTCATTGTTCCTGGTTAGCTCGCCTTCAGAATCATCCGGACCGAACTCTTTGCTGAAGAAGCCTTCCAGCTCATCCAGCGCATCCTTGCCTTCATCGCAGACCCACTCTTCGCAGCACTGCCCGGGGACTTTGACCAGCCTGGGGCTGGGGCAGCCCAGGTTAGGAAGCGAGAGCTCTTGCGGGCAGAGCGGGATGCAGCCCACAGCTCCATCTATGCACGTACACTGGTGTTTACAGTTCGGCTGGAAGCTTTCGCCGTTCTGGTAGATCTTGGAGTTGTATTCACACGGTCTCCCCTCGGACTGCGCTGCAGAGATCAACAGGGAGGGAGAGGAGGGGGGTCAGCGGCGGGGGTCGCTCGTTTAAGCGCAGGTCTGTTAAACCCGGTTTACGGTGGAGCTCCCTACAGCCCCCCGGAGACGCGGGGCCCGAACAATAAGTTAGTCAGGAATCACTTTTCCTGATGTGCGTTTCGCAGAGCCCAGACATACTGAATCGCATTCCAGACCGCTGAAGTCATGTGCCTTTCTGCCAAGCTACCGACAACAAAGCATAACCATACATGGACTCGAAGTTACTAAACTCCGGCGCTTCGGGGACCGGGGGTTTGGGGGTTGTTTTGGGGGGTTTTTGTTTGTTTCCCTCGCGGAGGGGGG